>OY740810.1:2744155-3413503 GCA_963514005.1 Raja brachyura | reverse complement strand
ATTTGCTAGCCAGCGTTAGCCTTCCTAAGATGGTGTACATGCTTGTATAATTTTTGTACAATGACTAACACAGTGGCTGCTGGTAAGTTGATTGCTGTGACATTTTAAATTCTTTCCAGTCCTGTGCAAACAACACCCAGTTGCTGATACTAATGTTACATGGCAAAGCATATTTGAATTTGGATCAAAGGCATATATTTTGCACCTCCTTTTGCAGAACTATCTATGAAAATATTTAGAACAGAAAGGCAGCAACTCCTCCACTTCTCTTGCATTTATTAAATAACATCTTTTCCAGAGCTCCAAATCAATGGCAGCCATGACAAATATTCTATTTTCTGAGCAGTGATTTGTTCTGCAGGAATTCTTATTCTGGAGTTGACTGTAATCACCTTGTGATGTTCTTGGATTGTATTGTCTGGTCATTTTCCCCAGAAGCCATGATATAGTCTTTGCATTCAATTGTTACACTGTTTTAATGTTTTTGATAATGGATGAAATAAACCTAATTTATTTCTCTACACTTTTGACTAGGGATCTTTTCCAATTTTTAAAGAACGTTTATTGCTTTAGATGCTTCTTGAAGTGGTCATTCATTATGTTTGAACGTAGATGCTGGTTGTCAACAGCATGAGGAATGTTGATCCTGAACTTGTAGCCGCCCAGTGTCTGCTTCTAGCTGATGTATCCTGGATTAAATGGATATCAAACCAATCTTAGACACAAAATGCTGGAGCAATTTAGCAGAACAGGCAGCATCTCTGGAGAGAAGGAATAGGCTACGTTCCGAGTCGATACCCCTCTTCAGACCACCCTACTCAAACTAATCTTCCTCCCCCCACCTCCTAGTAATTCAGGGATAGCACGCTGCTTGCAACATGAGGTTATGGATCCAAGCCTTGCACACGTTTACCAAGCTGACTATCCATGTTCTCCGGGATGATGCCTGACCTGCTGCTTTACACCAGCTTTTTGTGTCAGTCCAGAGCAATGTTTAGGCAGCGCTTCACTCTACATCCCAGTTCTGCACTGGGGAACCTCATTGGAGATGGGTTAAACAAAGACCATCACCCTAAAAGTAAAAGAGCCCATGGCATTATATAGAATATACAGGACAATGGTGACCTGTCCAATATTTACTATTCAACCAATGTTCAAAATAAATGCTGTTACCTGACATCTGAACCATCCTATCACCAACTAGAGAGCAGTCCTCAGCTACTGTCTACCTCCTTGGAGACCCTCCAACTATCTTTAATCAGACTTTACTGGACTTTATCTTGCACTAAACATTACTCCCTTTACCCTGTATCTGTACACTGATTGTAACCATGTATTGTATTTCTGCTGACTGGATAGCACGCAAGAAAAGCTATTCACTGTACCTCGGTACATGCAACAGTATGTTGCATGTCAGATAAACAGTAATTTATCTGAACAAAGTCAGTGAAATCTTGCTATGTGCATATTTGTGGCTCTGATTCCTTAGGTAAGATTAATAAATATACGTCAAAAGCATGTCACTAGCCTCTGGGATGTACTGAGGTTCCAAAAAGCATTATTAGTGTAAGCCTGCCATATTATGGTGCAAGTATTTTTTATTTGATGTGGGTTCTGCAAATTTATAGAGAGCCCAAACAATTATGTCTGAAATTTCCGAATGTCTTATATTTATTTGTTGGTGTTGGTTTGTAAAGATAATAGATTTGGTATAGGAGTCTCAAACTGGATTACAGCCAGGTACAGATTTTACATTTGATTTATGGAACATAATATAATTCTGGAAAATTAGATTATTGGTTAAAGAAATTGTGGTTTCTAAGGTTTGTGAATTCAAATTTTAACTTTGCCTCAATGCTAAATTGAAGAAGCAATTTGAATGTTAGTGTTCTGTCTGAAGAAGGGTCTCGACCCGAAACGTCGCCTATCTCCTTCGCTCCTTAGATGCTGCTGCACCCGCTGAGTTTCTCCAGCCTTTTGTGTACCCTGAATGTTAGTGTTGTTGGGCATGTGTGTTTTGGAGCTGTAGGAATTATTATATTCAGGAGGTCTTCCAGGAGTTGTGCATGGGAGCAATTGCGGTGCCCTCCATAATGTTTGGGACAAAGACCCATCAGTTTTTTATTTGCCGCTGTACTCCACAATTTGAGATTTGTAATAGAAAAAAAAACACATGTGGTTAAAGTGCACTGTCAGATTTTATTAAAGGCCATTTTTACACATTTTGGTTTCACCATGTAGAAACCACAGCTGTAATTTACATAGTCCCCCCATTTCAGGGCACCATAATGTTTGGGACACATGGCTTCACAGCTGTCAGTAATTGCTCAGGTGTATTTAATCGCCTCCTTAATGCAGGATAAGAGAGCTCTCAGCATGCAGTCTTTCCATCACCTTTGGAAACTTTTATTGCTGTTTATCAATATGAGGACCAAAGTTGTGCCAATGAAAGTCAAACACTGAAAAACAAGAATAAAAATGTTAGGGACATCAGCCAAACCTTAGGCTCACCAAAATCATCTGTTGGGAACATCATTAAGAAGAAAGAGAACACTGGTAAACTTTCTAATCGCAAAGGGATTGGCAGGCCAAGGAAGATCTCCACAGCTGATGACAGAAGAATTCTCTCCTTAATAAAGAGAAATCCCCAAACACCTGTCCAACATGCCTTTTATATGCCGAAGAGAAAACTGAAGGGGACTAGCCCCCAAAACAAGCATAAGCTAAAGATGACTGCAATACAGGTCTGGCAGAGCATCACCAGAGAAGAAACCCAGCAACTGATGATGTCCATGAATCGCAGACTTCAAGCAGTCATTGGATGCAAAGGATATGCAACAAAATACTAAACATGACTACTTTCATTTACATGGTCTTACATTGCTGTGTCCCAAACATTATGGTGCCCTGGTGGGGGGGGGGGGGGGGGGGGAAATAAATAAATGATGGGTCTTTGTCCCAAACATTATGAAGGGCACTGTAGCTGCTTGGGATTTGTATGGGGCCAGGAAACCTGTGATAATCCCGAGAAGGATGTTTATGATTGACTTCTGCCTCCCTCCTTCCCTTGTTTTCCAGTTTTCCAATTTTTTAAATAGACTGCACCTGGAGCAGGATTTTAATTAGAAGTGAGTTCTGCCATCATGTGTGGATTTACGATAAGATGTCTTCAGCATTGCCGAAGTCTTAACAAATGTTTAACCAATTTTGTGATTTACACTGCAGAGGTTTTGGCTGACAATTTATGCTGAAAATCAGAAGTGAGTGCTCTGAGTTAAAAATTGGGGATTGTTGTGAGGAGAAGAACTAATTTTGTGGGTTAAGTTAGATGCTATTAACCATCTCTGACAGCGTGTTGAAGGGACTGAGGAATTGGAGTTTGTGGACTTGTTTTTGACAGTTTCAGTGGCCTTGACAGATGATGTTGAGAGATACCAGATGCATGTCTATATCGTGTGGTTTGTGTGGATATATGGATACCTAATGGGCCAATACTTGTACCGAACTGAAGATGATGTCTTGGCCACTAGTTGACTGGTTCGTACACAACAAAAGCTTTTCACTGTACCTCGGTACACATAACAATAAACTAAACCATATGATTATCTTGAATAATTATCACAGAGCGTGGAAACCGGCCCTTTGGCCCAACTTGCTCACAGCGACCAACATGCCCCATTTACACTAGTCCTACCTTCCTGCATTTGGCCCTTATCCTCTAAACCTATCCAATCCTTGTACCTGTCCCAAGAGTTTTTGAAACGGTTGAAACACAAACTCACGTTGACAACAGAATTTCAAAGTGTTTCATTAACGCTATCCTACCCACTGGGGACAATTCACACTTATACCAAGCCAATTAACATGCTCGGGGAAAACCCATACGGTCACGGGGAGAACGTACGAACTCCGCACAGGCAGCACCCATTGTTGGGGGTCAAACCTGGGTCTCTGCGGCTGTAAGGCAGCAACTTTACCTCTGCGCCACCGTGCTATTCCTTGCAATTGAATTTTATGTCATCTGCTTACTTTGAAATGGCATCCTGTACACCCAGATGCTGTCATTTAAAACGTATCAGAAAGAGTAGTGGCCATAATGGCCACATCTGAGGGACAGCCTGCAGTCCGTAAAGAAACTGTTCACAACTCATTCTCTGCTTTCAATCCCTTAGGCAATTTTCCATATGTGTGGCCTCTGCTTCTTTAATGCAATAGACTTTAATTAAGTTGTCAGGTTTATGGTAGCAATTTTTACAAATGCCATGACATCAATTGCTCTACCTTCATCAGTCCTCTTTGTTACTTGAAGCCAGAATTTGGCAAGTAACTTGCTAAGGTTATGGCAGTGGGGTAGGTTGTGGGGATAGGGATGGGTGAGAGCACGGAGCCACTTGAATGAGAAGATGGGTATTTTAATATCACAGCTGTGTCATTGTGGGTCAGCGAATTATGAGGTTGCACAAGAATGAAAATAAAAACAATACTGCAGACAATGGAAATATGAAAACAAAATTGCTGGTCAGTCAGCATCTGTGTAAAGATTGAGTAACTGGGAAGGAATGAAACAAGTTTTTTTTTTAATTAAAAAATATATATTTTTATTAGAAACGATGTACAAGAATAAAACATTTGGCATGTAAAATTATACAATTATTGTACAGCTTCAATTTTGACCTTTTAACCTGAAAATAAGGGAAAAGAAAAGAAAAAGAACAAGAGATGGAAAAAGTGAAAAGATAGAACCCCTAGACTACCAAAGTAGCGTGGCCAAAGAGTGAATAAAGATATAAGAGAGGAAAAGGGAAAAAAAGAAAAACGTGGAGATATACCATGTCCCTCGTCCCCGCCCCGCCCACCTCACCCAACCCATAGTTGGATTTAAATCCAAATTTGTGTTGCGCCATACTATCCTTGTAAGAATTCGTTAAAGGGTATTCATGTCTTGAAAAATTGATCTGTTTTTTCTGCCAAGACAAGCCTAATATTTTCCAAATGTGTCTCGTACATGTTTGTAATCCACATCTTTACAGTAGGGACTGATGTGTGTTTCCAAAATTTAAGTATTAGCTTTTTCGCCGTTAGGCTATAATTAAGGAAACTTCTTTGAAATAATGTCAGCTCAGAACAGGCTTCTGACATACCTAGAGCAATTCTGTGTCGGGGTCTAATTTTATTTTAAGTATTTTAGAAAAAATTTCAAAAATTCCCCTCCAGAAATTATGTAACTTTATACAGGAGGCAAAAGAATGAGTTATGATTGCTTCCTGAAGGAGACATTTATCACAAAGAGGGGAAACATTTTGGAAGATCTTATTCAGTTTAGACTTTGAGTAATAAAGTCTATGCAGTATTTTAAATTGTATTAACGAATGCCTAACGTTAAGAGAACAGTTATGTATATATAGAAGGCTTTCCTGCCATCTATCTTTTAAAATTGTTAGGCCCAATTCATCTTCCCAAGGTCGCCTAATTATTTCCAATGATGGGATTTGTATATTTAAAAGGGTATTGTAAAGGTACGATATTAACTTATTTGAATCCGAGTTTCTATTCATGGATTCGTCTAGTATGTCTGAAACCATATATTGACAATCTTGGTTATGTGATTTCAGATAGTCTCGTATTTGAAGATATCTAAAGTATTGGCTACCTTTCAGATGATATTTTGACTGTAATTCTTGAAATGAGAGGAGTGTCCCCATCTCATAAAGATCTCCCAGTTTTTTAATTCCTAATCTTTCCCAATGTGTGAACGCCTTGTCTAAAATAGACAGCTTAAACGAGGGGTTGTTGGCGATTGGTGAGAGAAGAGATAAATTTTTCAATTTAAGGGTTGACTTCACTAGTTTCCAGATTCGTAAGGTACTATGGATAATCTGTTTTTTCTCATATACTGATTTCAGATTTATTGGAACAAGTTAATAGACATTTGAGATAGAGACACAGTGGTGGAGTAACTCAGCGGGTCAGGCGTCATCTCTGGAGAAAAAAGGATGGGGAAAAATAGATTTGGGCAGGTGCATGGATAGGAAAGGTTTAGAGGGATTTGGACCAAATGCATACTGCACCGAAACAGGCCCGATGACTCTGTTAGTTTAGGTTAGAGATACAGCATGGAAACAGGCCCTTTGTCAGTGCCGACCAGAGATCACCCGTAACCGAGTTCTACCCTACACCCTCGGGACAATTTACAGAAGCCAATTAACATAGAAACCTGCACGTCTTTGAAAACCGGAGCACCCGAAGAAAACTCACGTGGTCACAGGGAGAATGTACAGACTTCACGCAGACAGCACCCGCAGTCAAGGGTTGAACCCGGGTCTCTGGCACTGTGAGGCAACAACTCTACCGCTGCCCCACTTGGCAGAGCACCCATTAGCAATGTATTACATAAGCAAGGGAGTTTAACTGCCTCGTTATTTCACACCATCATTAGAAATTTCCTATGCTACACTGATGGACCCCACCCCTCCTTCTCTCCTACCTAGTCTAACTTGTCTCTTATTCAGTTCTCATGCAGGGTTGCAGACCTAAAATGTTAATTGCTTTTCTTTCCAAAGAAGCTGTCTGATCCCCCCCCCTGAACTCGTTTTTCCAGTGCTTTTTCTGTTTTATTACAGTGAGGATATATGTGGCAGTCAAAGCAATGTTGGTCTGGTTCATTACTCCTAGCTTTGAACAAAACAATTACAGGCAGCTTGTTTTCTGTTCCAAAGGAAGTGATTTTTGTGGGAGGTTTATTACTTGAAGACAGCAGAAAATGTTGGTCCCATCAGCTGTAGTGTGGTTAGAACAGTGTGGACTTCCACTTATGTTACCTCAATTTCAACTGGTTTAGTCAGAGTGGAGCTCAATAAACAAGTGGTGATGAATTGTTATTTTTCTGATGTTGCTCTGGAACAATAATGCCGTTTATAGCATGGCAGGGTAACGCCTTGTGCTGGGGCATGGAGCCGCATCGATTAGTTGGAATCACGATTATTTGGCACCCTTTGCAAATTTGGGCATGATCAGAAAGGTTGGTTTTTAATTTTAATACTACCTGTTGCCCCCAGACTACAACAGAAGACAAATAGACACAAAATGCTGGAGTAACTCAGCGGGACAGGCAGCATCTCTGGATAGAAGGAATGGGTGACGTTTCGGGTCAAGATCCTTCAGACTGAGAGTCAAGGGAGAGGGAGACATAGAGATAGGGAAGTGTAAATGAGACATCAAAACCAGGACAACATTCAAGGAAAATTTAGAATAGATCATTGTTGGCTAGGAGAAGGTGTCAACGAAGCATACAGAGATAAAATATAATCCGGGGGACAGTCAGACTGGTCAGAGAAATAGCAAGGGGGAGGGATGGAGAGAGAGGGAAAGAAAGGGTTACTTGAAGTTAGAGACGTCAATATTCATACCACTGGGGTGCAAGCTGTCCAAATGAAATATGAGGTGCTGTTCCTCCAATTTGCGCTGGGCCTCACTCTGACAGTGGAGGAGGCCCTGGACAGAAAGGTCAGTGTGGGAACGGGAGGGGGAGTTAAATTGTTCTGTACAACAGAAGCCAACTGGGAATATTTCAGTTATTCCATGATAAGATGGTTGGTTTGATTACAACTGGGTGGAAGACTTTGGTTTAATGGTCCACCAGCACTTGCTTTCCAATCCCACAGATCAAGGATAGATACTTGTGCAAAATAAAGCCTCTAGCGCTAGAATGGCCTCACAGCGCCAGAGACTGGGGTTCGATCCTGACTACGGGTGCTGCCTGTATTAAATTTGTACATCCTCCCTGTGACCGTGTAGGTTTTTTCCGTATCGTCTGGTTTCCTCCCACACTCCAAAGACGTGTAGATTAATTGGCTTTTGTAAACTGTCCATGGTGTGTAGGGTGGAACTAATGTAAGGGTGATTGCTGGTTGGCATGGACTCGGTGGACCTCTGTATCTCTAAAACTAAAATAAAAAGTAAGTGGGATAAAAACAGGAAATTTGAAAAGAGGGGAGAGATGAACAAACTCTCAATGTTGTTACAGCAGTGAAGGGTTTTGTTCTACCACACTGCATCACTTTATAAATTATTATCAGTTATTGCCAACAGTTAAATTAGGCCCATACTGTGCTTATACCCAGGACTAATACTAGTTTCCAGAGAAACACACAAAGTGCTGGAGTAACTCAGCGGGTCAGGCAGCATCTCTGAAGAACATGAATAGGTGACTTTTTGGGTCGGAACCTATCATTGCACTGACTGTAGGTGGAGGGGGGGGGAAGAAACCTGGAAGAGCTCCCCACCCCCTATATTCATGTCCGAAGAAGGGTTATGGCTCAAAATATCATCTATGTTCTCTAGGGATGCTGCCTGACACAGTGTAAACCAGCATCTGTAGTTCCTTGTAATAAAAAGGAACTGCACATGCTGGTGTATACCAAGATAGACACAAAATGCTGGAGTTACTCAGTGGGTCATTCAGCATCTCTGGAGAAAATGGATAGGTGATCTTTCTTCTGCAGTTCTTTGTTTCTAATAGTTTCCTGAGCCAGTGGGAAAAATTGCATGATATCACTTAAATAATAGTGATGAAGCAGAGTCTGAATCGACACTGATCCCCATGTACTTCAGCTGTGCAAATAAACCCCTTGTAATCACTGCTTTGTATTGTCTGTCTCAATACCAATTTGTATTACTGCCTAAAAAGGAAGCCAATTCATAACATGCCCACTGAGTTACTCCAGCACTTGGTGTCCAAATTAGTAACAGTGATCTTGACTTTCTCAGACAGCTCGCATGGAAGATGGCTCTATTTATGCGTAGGGAAATTCTGTGCTCTAACTGAATAACGTGGTAGTGAGTTATGTTTAGTGATACAGCACGGATACAGGCCCACAGCCCACCAAGTCCATGCTGGCCATCGATTAGCCATTCACTCTAGCTCTATGATATCCCACTTTCTCACCCACTCCCTACACACTAAGGGCAACTTAGTTTAGTTTAGTGATACAGTGTGGAAGCAGGTTCTTCGGCCCACCAAGTCAGCACTGACCAATGTATCCATTCTATCCTACAAGCTCTTACTAGACCGCATATGTAGTCAAGTTCGAACCCAGGTCTCTGGTGTTGTAGGGCAGCAACTCTGCACTGTTCCCCCCACATAGGGGAGAATATGGAAACTACACAAAGCCAACATCCGAGCTCACGTTTGAACCCCGGTCTCCGGTGCTTTGAGGCAGCGACTCCACCAGCTGTGTTATGCAGAGGGACTGCTTTACATGTGGTTGGTGAGGTTAAAACGGGCGGAATGATCAATTTTCCCCCATTCCCCTTCCTGAAGGTTATTACGGAGCTGGTGTGTTTTTTATATAGCAATTTGGCAGTTTTCAGACCATTTTTCTTCCCCTGTTAACTCTCACATTACTGGATTTATTGAATTTGGTTTTGTAATTTGCCAGGCTGGGATTTGAACTTCCAACCTCTGGCTGATGGTCCATCATATCCCTTTTATTTTCCCTCGCCCAATTCTGGTATAGCGTGTTAGGAGATTTAAACCTCCAGTTATGAAGTCCTGCCAGCGTAAGGAAATAGCTTATTTTAGGTTCTGTGCGTTGCTCAGCTAAGCAAGAAGTTATTATGGCGAGAGTATATTGTCAAACATTAAAGTGTCATTTTAATCATTCTGACTTGGATACAGTCTGAAGTGTATTTCTCCACATCTGCTTTGGAGGTGAATTTAAGAACTGATAAGCCTGCAGCTGAAATGTGGGATGTGTCGACCTTGGATATCACTAGTTATTGTATCCTTCTGGACCTGCCGCTGTTCTCATTACGATTTGGACATTTTCGGAGAATATTGTGACAGAAAAGAGTTTTTTAAATTATTCCGTGCATCCTTGCTTTCATGGAATTTAACTGGATTATTTAGTGATGAGCTGATTTAGGAATCTGTTAATTAGACAGGTTTATGTCTATCATCAGATATATGTACCAGCAAGATCTCAATCTCCTGTTTAACAATGATATTTAACAGCGTGTTATGTGACATTGATGCCTGATTTCCAGAAACCTTGAATTTGGTTTATTTGAGGCAATATCATATGAACTCTTCCCATTTCAATTCAGTTTAGTTTATTGTCAAAATTTAACTGGCAAACTGAACTACCTCTGGCCGCTCGTTCCACATGCCCATCACTCGCTGTGTGAGAAAGTTGTCCCTCGGGTTCATATTAAGTTTTTCCCCTCCCACCTTAAACCTAGGTCCTCTGGTTCTTGATTCCCTTACTCCGGGTAAAATAATCTGTGCATCTACCCTTTTGATTCCCCTCATTATCTTATACACATTTATAAGATCAATCAATCTTATACATCTCAATGACAATCAGTGTACCTTTGTCACTATCTGTTCTTGGGTTTTCACATTTTCTTTTTTAATCTATAACAGTCCCCTGTGACTCTTGCGACCGTGATCTGCTTGTTTTCTCGGCTACTCACGGTAGAATGTTGTGTGGACAACAAGCAACTGTCAGTGTCCCTGAGGGTGGTGAATCTGCGGAATTGTTTGCCACAGAAGGCTCTGGAGGCCAGGTCAGTGGATACATTTAAGGCAGAGATAGATAGATTCTCGATTAGTACCGGTGTCAGAGGTAATGGAGAGAAGGCAGGAGAATGGGGTTAGGAGGGAGAGATAGATCAGCCATGATTGAATGGCGGAATAGACTTGATGGGCTGAATGGCCTAATTCTACTCCTATCACTTATGACATCCCCCTAAGACACAAGCTTTGGAAAGTAGTTGAATTTTGGGCTTTACTTAGCTGAGCTTCTTTATCTGAGCACTCTGAATGCTGTGGATAGACAGTTAACAAATACAAAATCTAAGCATTTTCCTTTTCATACTAAACACTGTGAATTCTGGTTGGTGGCTGCTCCCATTGCGGTAGTTTGTTAATTTGCCAACGAGGTTAATTGATCGTCTTTAATCAAGTGTATACATAAATTTTCTGATAAGTGTTGTAGAATATTCTGAAAAGGGTTAGGTCCTAATTGGACCTTGCTTCCTAGAGTCATGGCCTTACAGCATGGAAATAAGCCCTTTGGCCCCTGCCGACCAACATGCCCCATCTACACTAGTCCCAGCTGCCTGTGTTTTACACATATCCCACTAAACCTTTCCTATCCGTGAAACTGTCCAAATGCTTTTTAAACATTGTGTTAGTACCTGCCTCAACTACCTCCTCCGGCAGCTTGTTTCATACACCCACCACCCTTTGTGTAACAAATAAAAGTTGCCACATAGGTTCCAATTAGATCTTTTCCCCCTCACCTTAAACCTATGTTCTCTGGATCTTGATTCCCGTACTCTGGGTAAAAGTGCATTTACCCTATTTATTCCTCTCATGATCTGAAACACCTTCTTGCCATTCTGCACGTTTCTATAATGGCAGCTTGCATTATAAAACAAATTCAGTTCGTACAATAAGGAATCTGGACAAAACGTGGCACAGATTCTCAATGTAACATTGAATCGTTGATGCAAGTGATTATGTTAAACTTCAGGTGGGAGCAAAAGGTCCTGTGAAGCTGTTTTCAAGAATAAAGGCTGAGAGCTGTAATGGCAGAAACATTTGTGTATTTGTGCTGCACAGTGGAAAATTGAACATGAACATGAACACACCGCGCAGGAACAGGCCCTTTGTCATTTTGTACTCAAGAGGAAAAAATTAAAACAATGATCATTTCACCTCGGCCTGTTAATTTAACCAGGCACACCCAGCCATGCGTCTCCATCCAGCCTGATGTGATTCCTGTGTTGTGGTGATGTCATTCTCCAGAGAGAAGGAATGGTTAACGTTTCTGGGTGAGTCTGAAGAAGGGTCTCGACCGGAAACGTCACCCATTCCTTCTCTCCAGAGATGCTGCCTATCCCACTGTTACTTCGGCATTTTGTGTCTATCTTTGGTGTAAACCAACATCTGCAGAGAGCGCACACACACACTCTCACACTCTCACACTCACACACTCACACACCCTCACCTCTCCTTTCCCCTACCTTCAGTCACTCCCTCCCTCCCTTCCTCCATAGCTCATCTCCCCTCCCTATCCCTCTATCCCCCACCTCCCCACTCCTCACTTCCCTCTATCCTCCCCACTCTCCCTCCTCACCTCTCTCACTTTCCCCTCTCTCCCTCCCTACCCCCTCCTCTCTCTCAATCCCCCCCACTCTCCCTCCTCACCTCCCCTCCCCAATCCCTCCCTCACCTCTCCCGCCCCTTTCCCCTACCCTCAGTCACTCCCTCCATAGCTCCTCTCCCTACCCCCATCCTATCCCTCTATTGCCCACCTCCACCACTCCTCACCGCCCCCTATCCCCCCCACTTGTACAAACTCCATACAGACAAGCACCCATAGTCAGGATCGAACCCGGGTCTCTCGTGCTATAAGGCAGTAGCTCTACTGCTACGCCACCGTGCCACCCCAGTTTAAATCTCAATAGGATGAGGGGTATAGTTAAAAATATCAGAGGACAACATATTGCTGCTCTCTTCAATCTGTTGCACAGCAAATATTGATGGCAGTTCTCTGTGGTGGCTGACTTTCATCAAAGTGCAGTTGCAAAGCATTTGTGTGTTCGACTGTGGGCGGTGAGGGTGTGGTGGGGGGATGCGAAGAACAGTATGATACATAACTCGGGTCCCTACACTCACTTGTATTGTATTTCTATCGCCTTAACTGGCGCAGGGTAGCTTTCTTGTACCAAACTTTCAACAGGGTGGTGGGTGTATGAAACGAGCTGCCGGAGGAGGTAGTTGAGGCAGGTATTGCAGCGTTTAAGCAACATTTGGACAAGTTCATGGATATGGGCCAAACGCAGGCAGGTGGGGCTAGTGTGGATGGGGCATGTTGGTCAGTGTGGGCAAGTTACGCTGAAGGGCTGTAAGACTCTGACTCAGTCCATTGTTGCATAGATTGTGAGTTTGGGAGGATCGGACTTCATTACTAGAGTACTATTCGACAAGTAATCCAGGCCTTACTATTGTGTTCCCAGGTTTAGTTTAGAGATGCAGTGTGGGAACCAACTCCATGCCGACCAATGATCACCCGTTCACACTACTTTTATGCTACACACTGAGGGGAATTTACATAAGCCAATTAACTTACAAACCTGCTTTTGGATTGTGGGACGAAACCAGAGCACTCGGAGAAATCCCACAAAATCACAGGGCGAGCATACAAACTCTGTAGTGACAGCACTTGTGGTCAGGATCGAACCTGAGTCTCTAGTACTGCAAGGCAGCAACACTACCACCGTGCCACCTAAGTTTGGTTAGTCATATTGAAGCATTCCATTATCGGAAATATATGGAGCACTGAGTGACCATTATCAGATGTTTCTGGGGTGAGAGTTGGATGGGGAAGGGAGGAGAGGCTTCAATTGTGTAGAGATTTAAAAAGTGATAACAAATTTCAACTACTATATCGAAAATTGAAGGGATGTACTGTAAGATGTAAGATTATGTGTAGTTAGAATAGTTAGATTATGTGTAGTTAGGGCAAGTTGCTGTCTTAGTGCGACGGCAGTGAGATGGAACAAATTTAGGAATACAACAAAATTATAGGTGAACTTAGAATAGATGAGGCCACACAAATACAAATTGCTACTTTCCCTGCAAAAAAACTTATCCATGAACTTAGAACGTAGAATTTAGAACTTCACAAACTTCAGCCCACAATGTTTTTCATTGACCATGATGCCAAGTTAAACTGCTCACCATCCTGTACATGATCTGTATCCCTCTATTCCTTGCACTTCCACGTGCCTATCTAAAAGCCTCTTAAATGTCACTATCAAATCTGCCTCCACCTCCACCCCTGGCAATGCTTTCCAGGCCCCCACCAACCTCTGTGTAAAGATGTGCCCCGCGCATCTCCAATAGTGTTACATAGTCGAGATAAGGTTAGGATTGTGTGTGTTCAAGAATCCAATAGTTATAGGAAAGCTGCTGTTCCTGAACTTGATGTGCGACATTGGGCATCTGCACCTCCTGCCTGTTGGTAGCAGCGAAAAAAGAGTGGGGATCCTTGAAGATAGATGCCGCCGGCTTGAGGCAGAGCATCATGTAGATGATTTTGATGGTGCAAGGTGGGAGAGAAGAGCTGTGACAATACTGGGTAGGCAAGTCCAGAGGTGGAATGGCATAGATGAGGACTAGTAGCAGATGAATTAGGACAGGAGTGTTGACGTGTATAGCTGAGGGAGGGTGTGGAGAGATGCGTTATGGGGCTGTCCCACTTAAGCGATTTATTTGGCGACTGTCATAGTCGTTGCAGGTCGCTAAAAAAACGGCGACTGGACCCCTCTAGGACAATGTCTTCGACAATGTCTACAACAACCTACCACCTAGTCGACATCAAGCTACGGCAGGCTGCCGACAACCACCGACCCATTAGGACGTCCACCTACGACCACACCTACGCCAACCTACGTCCACCCGCGACAAGCTACGACAAGGTACGACCTTGTCGGCAACAACTGAAGACAACTTAAGATAATTCAGTCGCCGGTACCTGTTGACGTAGGTAGTCATCAATGGAATTCACCGAAGTCAGGACCAGCGACAACCTATGTCACCTAGCGACAACCTTCGTCTTGGCGACAATACCTACGTCATGTGAAGTCAAGCTATGCTCATTGGCGTCAAGCCGACTGTCGCCGAAAAGTTTTGAACATTTCAAAATCCAGCGGCGACCAGAAAAACGCTACGATTCTTTGGGTGACTGAGGAGACTACTCACGACCATACTGGCCACACCCCGGTGACCATGTGGCGCCAGCCTAGTCGCCTGTAGTTGCTTAAAAAAGTGGGACAGGCCCATTAGGCATTCTTTGTAAATGGAGATGCTACTAGGTTTGCAGCTCTGCTCGGGATCACACAGGGTGACACGGTTGCGGCCTCCAACTGGCTGAGCGGAGAGAACTTGTGGCCAACAAGTAACAAACTTTGGCTGTCTTAATTTTTTACTTTGTGGTAATTTCTGACTCTAAATCAATGTTTTTTTTCTCTGAACGTTGTTCCATTTGTTTATGTCGTGACCAAGAAAGATTTTCAAACCTTGCTTGAAGATTGTAAATTTATATTTTAAGCGTCAAGCATCCTCTGCTTATTGTTCGTGTTAAATACGAGTTACCTTCCATCTTGCAACTTGCCGTTTAACTTGAAATTCCCTGGCCTCGTACCATCTCCAGTAGAATTTGGTTTACACGAGCTGAAATGAAAGGTTTTGTCTTCAGCTGTATGGGTGGTCCCTTAATCTGGCCCGGGGAACGGTGTCATTGCAGGAGAAGGTTGCTTATACGAGCTGCAGCTCTGCCAAGGATTCTGAGCTCGCTGGCTGCCTTGGTAGCTAGTGTGTTGGTTCCTTGATAGTCTGCAGATGTTCTCTGCTACTGCCTGTGATGCAGAGGTCTTGGAATCAGACCCCCTCAGACTGATTTAACACACACAGACTGCGACCGGACAATTGTTCTGCTGAACAGGTGTTCAGACAAATGGTTAAATGATTCATTTATCAGAAACCTGCATGGCTGTTTACAGTTATAGCTGATGTTATGTGAGCAAAATCCTTTGGAATGCTGGAAACAGCCAGTAGTGTGGACTAGATGGCTTTTATTTGCCCTTTTGTTTTGGCATGCCGTCAGAGGAAAGATGAGGGTATTTTGAGAGACTTTGTAGAAACCTAAAAGGACACAAAGTGCTGGAGTAACTCAGAGGGTCAGGCAGCATCTCTGGAGAACATTGATAGGTGACTCACGTTTGGGGTCGGGACCCCTCTACAGACTTGTTTCTGACATAGCTGTGTCATCCACATTTCCATCAACTCACCATGTAGCCACATCTACACTACACACAAGGGGCAATTTAAGTTGGACTCAGTGGGCCGTAGAGCCTGTTTTCACCGAAGATAGACACAAAGTGCTGGAGTAACTCAGTGGGACGGGCAGCATCTCTGGAGAGAAGGAATGGGAGAACGTTTCGGGTCGAGACCCTTCTTAAGTTGTATCGCTAAAGTCTCAAGCACATAATTACCCATGATAAGCTCTTTGTTCAAGGCATAAAGCACAGAAAAACCCCTCAAAATTAACATCTATATAATTAAAAGTCACATCTTGACCACTTCCTGTCTGCGCTGTATGTTGATTTTAGAAAAAACGCTCCATATATCGCTATGATTTTTGGCCATCTTACTCACAGTCCTCCTTCGCTGAACAGGCCCTGAGGATTTTTCCCATCGATGAAAAATACAAAAGTTATGAGTTTAAAAAAGCTTGAGATTCTCTCGCCTGTCAATAAACGCGATGAAGGTAACGGCCCTTCCAGGGGGGGGGGGGGGGGCAGGACTATAAAACCCCGGATGCCTGGACGTGACTCGGTTACTATGTATGTGTTTGTGTGAGTGAGTTAGTGCGTGTGTGTGGTCTCAGTGATTGAGCTGCCAGGCTAAGAATCCATTCGGCCCACAATGTCCATACTAGCCCTCTGGAAACCAGTCCCTTCGCCCCACAACACCATGCTAGCGCTCCAGAAAAACCCCCATCACCCCCCCCCCCCCCCCTCCCAAAACTGGCCAGCAATATTGGAATTGGTGGAGAGGTGAAATATTGCGTTGGGGTACCAGCCCTCCCGTGTGAAGCTGGGACCCAACGGGTCCCACTTAGTCTAGTTGCTAATAAAGCTGAGAATTTGGCTGTTTCTGACCATAAGCGCTTGCTCTCCAGTTAATGGATATTCACCATTAAAAGAATGGTCCGAGTCTTCTCAGTCTAATACTACAGAAATAAAGACTGACTGTTCCCTACACTATAATAATCTGATATTATAGTGTAGGGAACAGTCAGTCATTATTTCTCCAGATGCTGCCCGACCTGATGAGTGCTTCCAGTATCTTCTGATTACTGGAAGCACTCATCAGGTCGGGCAGCATCTGTGGAAAGGGATACACAGTTAATGGTTTAGAACTGAAAAAAGAGAGAAAACAGTAGTTTTAAGTTGCAGAAAGGGTGGGGGACAGATGGGTGAGTTAAAGGGGATATCTCTGAATCAGTGAGACCCAGCAAGTTAATATTGAGTGGACACAAAATGCTGGAGCATCTCTGTAATAGGTGACCTTTTGGGTCGAGACCCTTTTTCAGGGGAAAGGGAATCGCGACGTATAGGCGGTGATTCCTACACATTTTGTCCGTTCCAATGAGAAATCTCCTCAAGGTATGCCTACTTTGAAGAAGTTCTCCTCTCTCCGACGAGAATTCTGCAACATCCTCTCTCGCTGCTCTCCCTCTGTGATTCCTCCTGCTCTCTGACTATCTTTCATTCATTTGTTCTATATCTCTATATCACCGTCTACATATCTTGTTTTGCTTTCCCCTGAGTCTGAAGAAGGGTCCCGTCCTGAAAGGTCACTTATTCCTATTCTCTGGAGATGCTGCCTGACCTGCTGAATTACTCCAGCTTATTGTGTCTATCTTCAAGTTAATATTGAATTTGACTTTAATATTTCCCTCCACTGTTACCTCAGCTACCAGTGAACAGCATCTGCTTTCATCTGATGATAGCATTATTGTATAATTCAGTTCATTTCACCAATTTGTCTTGGCAGTCAACAGATATTCAACTCCGAAAGATTAGATTTATTCTTTTGGGTTTAGAGATTTCAAATAATTAACTGATGATTATTTTTGCATGCACGGTTGTGCAGCGGTAGAGTTGCTTCGTTACTGTGCCAGAGACCCGGGTTCGATCCTGACAACGGGTGATGTTTGTACGGTCTCCACGTGACCTGCGTGGTTTTCTCCGGGTGCTTCAGTTTCCTCCCACACTCCGAAAACGTGCAAGTTTGTAGGTTAATTGGCTTCAGTAAAATTGTAAATTGTCCCTAGTGTGTGTATGCGGGGATCGCTGGTTGGCGTGGAATCGGTGTGCCAAAGGCCCTGTTTCCACGCTGTTTCTCTAAACTAAACTAAAAGATTGATTTTTGCAGTCTTTTTTTTCCACATAAAATCTGAAGAATTAACGAAAACACAGTAACTTGATCTTGTAAATTAGCCGCCTTGATTGTACATTGTATTTGAAGTGGCTCGGTGTCTGGAATAGTCTATCACCACCAGACAGTGAGCACAGCCACAGATGGCTGACTGGAATATATCCAACATTAAAATACTGGTGTCTTTTGCATTTCCTGTCAGTGCTATTTGAATTTTGTTTTAAGCAGCCATAGTAGTGTGGATGCTTTCCGTATTGGGTTTGAGTCAACATTTTAACATTACAGAAATGTTAATGTAAATGTGTTGGTCTCATCAGTGTTTCTGGTCGGTAGGGGAACAGGGATCCTGTGGAAAAACTGTGGAGAAGGGGCTTGTGGGCTGACTGCCTTCATTAAGCCAGCTTTGATTTTTTTGTTCAGAATGGCATTCCTGAGGTGACAGCAGTTAGGATGGGCTGGTGAGCAAGTTCGGACAGGAATGAGTTAGAAACCATGGTGCCTGGAGGTGTTCAGACTGACATTGCCATGCCAGCATCTGACAGAAGCAGGTGCTACTTCAGGGTGTTACTGATATTGCAAAAGGGAAAAGAAGTCTTTGAGCGATGAGCATACAGGTGTTTTTTGGCAATAAATCATCTTAGCAATGAGGTTAGCAATTTTGTTCCTTCAGTTAATGTTTTCTCTATTTTAGAAGTACCACGCGGTGTGAGGAAGAAAAAGGCGACCAAAAGAATCTGGTAGCTACTGAGCAAAACACAAAGTAGTCACAACATTTTGAGATTTAAAAAATCAAGTCTGCAATTTATCCCATCAGATAAAGCATAAAAAGAAGTTTAATTTGACACCTAATTCACTTTCATATCTTATATGATTAAAAAGGCTATGGCCATTTTCATACTCGGAAATTAGCATCTTGTTCCCTATTGCTTTTCCATTGACTTAACACAAAAGTTGTAATTGAGGACAGTCAAAATCCCATAACTTTCTTAAAAATTAAGAGAACTGAAAGAAATTTTCAGTTATTATAGATTGAAGCATTCTGAAACAAATATGAAACAATCTTACTTGGATGACCTGAAATTAAAGCATATAATTAGTTAGTTACCCAATTGTAACTAATTACAAAATTCAATTACTAGATCTAAACATCTGTCCATTTCTTAAGAAACTATTAATATTTTTAAATAGCCTAAGTGTCCAAATAACATTCACACAAGAATTCACAATATAACATGATTTTTAAATCTCATTGCCATTAATTTATAAGCCATATTGAAGGAATTTAGTGTTTAATTCCCGTAAATTAATGGCCATTTAAATCATTTTGCGAGTGGGATTTTGTGGATCGCAATCAATTGGAACGTTGCGGTTGCAGTGAATTTAAACCCCATTTCGGCAGGAAAAATACTGCCGGTTCATATGGGGACTAAATCACCTTTTTCACAACATGAAATTTGGATTAAGGTCATCTTAAGAAGCTGTTTTACATGTTGATATGTAAAATAAACGGCTTTCCTTTACCTGTCCCGTACGTGAAATCCGTCCCCGTTGTCGGCGTTCACAGCATTAGGAGCTAATTTTTATTTTACTCCAGCGCTGAAATTGTCGGGCAATTAAAAAGAAAAAAAATTTCACAGACCGGCAGTCGGAATGAATCTTCAGCTAAAGCTCGCACCCGAGAAAATATAACTCCGGAAGGCAGGGGAAAACAACATTTTAACCCCGCCCTCTCCCCCTCAAAGGCGCCAAAGTCGCGCACACGGCCACTGACAGAACTGCAGCACCGCTGAAGGTAAGTTTTGTAACATACCTACACAAAGTGCTCGAGTAACACAACAGGTCAGGCAGCATCTGTGGAGGAATGCATAGACGACATTACATCCTTTTCCACATTTCTTCATCCATTCACTCCACAGACCCTACCTGACCCACTGAGATGCCGATGTCTACAGTTTCTTGTGTCTCCATGGAACAAATTGAGTTGATTTGGAGATGGAGCCCCACAGCACGGAAACGGCTGTTTGATCAACCAAGTCCATGCCAACCTTACACAAATCATGTTGTTTGCTTCATTTAGTTTACAGAAACAGCATGGAAACGGGCTCGTAGGTGCACCAAATCAGGTCGATCGTCAATCAGCCATTCACCTTAGTTCTACGTTATCCCTTTTCCTCATCCATTCACAGAGTACAATGCTTACATATCTGTTGTGCTGCTATTAGTAATAATTTCATTGTTCAGTTTCAGGACATGGCAATAAAACACTCTTGACTTGACTTGACTTGCTACACACTAGGGACATTTTACAGAGGCCAACTAGCCTACAGACTTACACATCTTTGAGATATGGGAGGAAACTGGAGTATCTGGAAAAAGCCCACGCAGTCACAGGGAGAAGGTGCAAACTCCACATATGCACAGGCAGCACTCAAAGTCAGGATCAAACCCTGATCTTTGGGGCTGTGAGGCAACAGCTCTGCCAGCTGCATCACTGTGCCTCTCTGTGTCCGGTTAACCTACCATTCCACATATCTTTGGGATGGGGAGGGAACCGAAGCACCGGGAAAAACCTCATTGTGGTTACTGAGAGAACATGCAAACTCCATGTAGATTGAACCTGGGGTCTCTGTGGAGCTGCGGCTCGACTAGCTGCAGCCGCAAACACTTTAGTTTCATTACTCCTAGCTACTATCCGGAGCTTGCAAAGGTTTATTTCTTGTTTGGGCAAGCGAGAAATGCATTTTTGGGATTTTTTTGAAGTTTTATATTATGTTTAATATAGGTAGTTATCTGTGCTTAATTTATCAGACCAGTGTATTAGTCCTGATGAAGTAAATCTTTGAGACAGTCTCAACCATTAATGCAGCCATGACCAAGTTGTGCCAGTTATATTTGCGCACATAATAGTTGCTGGAAATTTGAGAGGCCAGAAAATACTGGAAGTATTCAGTGGGTCAGGCAGCATCTGTGAAGTTGGAAGGACAGACGAGTCTGTGATCGACAAAACGTGCTGGAGTAACTCAGCGGGTCAGGCAGCATCTCTGAAGAGTTTCAGGTCGGGACCCTTCTTCAGACGAAGACAACACCCTTAGTCAGGATTGAACCCAGGTCTCTGACGTTGTAAGACAGCGGCTCCCGCTGCACAACTCTCCTGCCCCGCCCCTAGAGCTAGTTATCCTAGTTCTGACTAGCGACCCACCCAGTCCACTTTCCTCTTGTCCAAAACAATGTTTTACTGCTTGTCGTTCTTCCTATTAGTTGGGCAATTTTCTATCCATGCTGTGACCACCCTTTTTATCCACATCCTTCAGTCCTGCTGAGGAGTCTATTGTGCACCCATCTACTGAATTTCCCTCATCACCTTGCCATTAACAAATCCATGCTGGCTTTCTTTAATGAGTCCTCGTTGTACAAGTGATCGCTAATTTTGACCCTAATTGTCGTTGTTTCTTGCTCTTGTTCTCTGCAGGTCTGTAAGCTGCCTGCTTTATCCCTGCACCCTTACTGCTGCTTTCTGCCTTTGTGCTAAGGGCTTGTGTTTATAGACAATAGGTGCAGGAGTAGGCCATTCGGCCCTTCGAGCCAGCACCGCCATTCACTGTGATCATGGCTGATCAAACACAATCAGTACCCCATTCCTGCCTTCTCCCCATATCCCTTGACTCTGCTATCTTTAAGAGCTCTATTTAGCTCTCTCTTGAAATCATCCAGAGAATTGCCCCCCACTGCCTTCTGAGCCAGAGAATTCCACAGATTCGCAACTCTGGGTGAAAACGTTTTTCCTTATCTCCATTCAAAATGGCCTACCCCTTATACTTAAACCGCGGCCCCTGGTTCTGGACTCCCCCAACATCGGGAACATGTTTCCTCCCTCTAGCATGTCCAATCCCTTATAGATTTTATATGTTTCAATAAGATCCCCTCTCATCTTTCTAAATTCTAGTGTATACAACCCCACCCGCTCCATTCTTTCAACGTATGACAGTCCCACCATCCCGGGAACCTACGCTGCACTCCCTCCGCTACTATCCCCCTTCAATCTCATGCATTATCCTCCCATTCATTAAATGTCACTTCTTCCTGAAAAATGAAGCAAGTACGTTTTTACTTGTTAGTTTTTGGCATTGCTGTTCTTTGTAGACTTGTACGGACCATGTGTGCAGGCCTGGCTCTGCTGAATGCGCTCTTAATAGGTTCATAAATTATTGGAGCAGAATTAGGCCATTCATCTCATCGTGCAGACTTGGCGCATTCGACCCAAGACGGTGCAGACTTGATGGGCTGAATGGCCCAATTCTGCTCCTATCACCTATGACATTATGACCTTATGAGTCTACTCTGCCATTCAATCATTGCTGATCTATCTTTCCCTCTCCTCCCCATAACCTCCAACACTCTTACTAATCAAGATTCTGTCAATCTCTGCATTAAAAATACCCAATGACTTGGCCTCCACAGTTGCCTGTAGCAAAGAATGCCACAGATTCACTACCCTCTGTCTATAGAAATTCCTCATCATATCCTTTCTATAAGTATGTCCTTTTATTCTGAGGCTGTGGCCTCTGTGCCTGGCCTCTTGTGTTTCAAATCCAAGCGGGTAGCTTATTTTGTGGAAGGTGGTGTCTCCATTTCCCTTGTTAGGACTTCACCAAAGGCCTGTTGACTGAATGTGATGACAGTGTCTCGGAGAGTAATTTTGGCTGGACCAAGGCTGGACCAAGATAAATAGATTCAACTCTTCCATAATGGGAGCGTGTGTTTAGTTGGTTTCCCGAGATGAACTAACAAAATGCTTAATGTCTCTAGTCATTGTTGGAAATGTTTTACAGTTAACACTGGAAATATATTCCACAGCCTATGGCTGTTTGCTTTGCTTTCAGGTTCCAATGAGCCAAACCCATTCCCAAGCATTTACTTGTGTCTTTGTGTTAAACAAAAATCGAAGATATCAGTGACACAGCTAATGGAGCTGCTGCCTTGTATTACTAGAGACCTGGGTTCGAACCTAACTTCGGGTGCTGTCTGTGTGGAATTTGCACATTCCCCCATGACCACTTGGTTTTCCTCTTGGTGCTCCGGTTTCCTCCCACATTTCAAAGAAGTGTGGGTTTGTAGGTAAATTGGCCTCTGCAATTTGCTCCTACTGTATAGGGTGCGGATGGGAAGGTGGAATAACCTAGATTCAGTGTAAACCGCTCATCGATGGCCAGAGTCAAGTTGATGGGCCGATGAGCCTGTTTCCATGCCGTATCTCCAAAACAAACTAAAGATAATTACTTTCCCACTATCAAAATGCCTGAGGTGTTACACCATAGTTGTGTCTTTGGGCATTGACAAGCAGCTGCTCATTACTGGAAAGAATGGTGTTCAACCTCCGTGCAGGACCTCTCGCAGGGTTGGCACAGTGGCGCAGCAGTAGAGTTGCTGCCTTGCAGTGCTGGAGACCCAGGTTCGATCCCGACTACGGGTGCTGTTTGTACGTTCTCCCTCTGACCTGCGTGGGTTTTCTCTGAGATCTTCGGTTTCCTCCCACACTCCAAAGTCGTACAGGTATGTAGGTTAATTGGCTTGGTGTATGTGTAAATTTTCCCTAGCAGTAGGATAGTGTTAATGTGCGGGGATCGCTGGTTGGTGCAGACTCTGAAGGGCCTGTTTCTGCAGTATATCTCCAAACTAAAGTACAGATGGCCTCACATGTCCGTCAACACCCTTTGCAGTCTCCCAGACAATGCCTAAGGCTCTCAGTATTTGTACAACAACCATTGTCTAGAGGCTGAAGATAGACACGGAAGTGCTGGAGTCCCTCAGCGGGTCAGGCAGCATCTCTGGGGAAAAAGGATGGGTGACATTTTGGGTCGGGGCCCTTCTTCAGATTGGCTGCTCTATTGTTGGCTTTGTCTGAATCTTTCACAGTCAAATTTGTTCAGGGGTCATCAGGCTATTAAACACTGCGAACTCCAACTAAACTCTGAACTATGAACTGCCTGGGTTGCACTAGAGACTTTGAGCCTTGCTTTGTTTTGGTACTATATTCTTTTAATTTACTGATTTTTTTGTTTGTTTGTTTACTATATTAACTAATAGTGCTTTAAAATGTATGAGTGTTGGCCCGGGAGTGCACTTTACTCAGGTTGAATGCTGGGTGAGTGATGGAGCAGTGTCCATGAGCAATTGGCCATTTGATGTGTTCATTGTCATTGACCGTGCGTAAGGGATTAGTAAATCCTGGGTGCATCATCTTTTGCCACCACCTCTCTTGAGTGCATTTGATATTTGTGGCTTTGTTGGCCTGTTGGACCTACAACCATGCAGGACACCTTTCCTATAACCTGCCACTTCAACCTCTGCTGTGCCTGTCTAGCTTTATCAATGCGCGATGACTTCAAATCATTGTTCGATAACTCTCTTTCAGAAGTATTTTAGTTTAACTTAGAGAAACGGCACGTTGGCGCAGCAGTAGACTTGTTGCCTTACAGCGCTTGCAGCACCGGAGACCCGGATTTGATCCTGACTACAGATGCTGTCTGTACTGAAGTTGTACGTTCTCTCCGTGACCTACGTGGGTTTTCTCCGAAATCTTCGGTTACCTCCCACACTCCAAAGACGTACAGGTTTGTAAGTTAATAAATGGCTTGGTGTAAATGTAAATTGTCCCTAGGATGTGCAGGATAGTGTTACTGTGTGGGGATCGCTAGTTGGTACGGACTTGGTGGGCTGAAGGGCCCGTTTCCGTGCTGTATCTCTAAAAAACTAAAAATACAGAGCGTAAACAGGCTCTTCTGTCCACCTAGCCCACTAGCGATCCCTGTGCACCAGCACTATTCAAAACGCTAGACACAATTTGCAGAAGCCGATTAACCTACAAACCTGCACGTCTTTGAAGTGTGGGAGGAAACTGGAGCTCTCGGGGAAATCCATGCAGGTCACGGGGAGAACGTACAAACTCCGTACAGACAGCACCCGTGGTCAGGATCAAACCCGGTTCTCTGGCGCTGTGAGGCAGCAACTCTACTGCTGCGCCACTGGCATGATGTGAATGTGATACATGAAAGTGCAGATGCTGGTTTACAAAACTCATATATCTCTAATCTTTCCACTATAACCGAGTCGGGGATCATCAAGTAATACACTATCATTGTTTAAGTTGCAGAAATAAAGAACTGCAGATACTGGTTAATACACAAAAGGACACAGAGTGCTGCAGTAACTCGGCTGGTCAGGCACCACCTTTGGAGATCCAGTTTTCTCTTGAGATGCTGCCTGACCCGCTGAGGTACTCCAGCACTTTGTGTCTTATGATGTGAATCACTGCTTGTTGATTTCAGCTGCTGTGCAGAACTCCTGAGACTGCTTATAATTTGCATGAGATCTTGTTCACACTTGCATAATTTGCATGAGATCTTGTTCACATGTTTTAGAAGGAACTGCAGATGCTGGAAAATCGAAGGTAGACAAAAATGCTGGTGAAACTCAGCGGGTGAGGCAGCATCTATGGAGCGAATATTTCCTTCACTCCATAGATGCTGCCTCACCTGCTGAGTTTCTCCAGCATTTTTATCTATCTTGTTCACACTTGATGGTTGGTCTGGACTAGTATGGCCAAACATTCTCTCTTTCCGTGCAGTGTGATGCTACGAAATTGCACTTAGTAGCTGAATCTTTGCACAAAGTCTGTGCATTAAAAGCATGTGCAATAATCGCCATCAAAAGCAGTTGCAGGTTTCCCATGCAGTGCCATTTTAGAGTCTGTTTTGCTGTGCACTTGAATTGCATCATTCACTGGGTTTTATTAGTAATAAGAGCTGATATTTTATCTTGTGGAATATGTGCTATTTCTGATGAGGTTCAAGGAGCACGATTTGCAAATTTGTGGCATTTTATAAGCGTCGCGGCTAGTAGACCCTCTTTGGCCTAATTCTACGCCGAGGGCTCCTCTTCGTATGATGTGGCAGGAGAAATGCATTTTTCAGTTACGGTGGAGTGTTTAAAAAGCGAACTCTTACATCAGCAGGAAGCCTGCAGTTCAAAACCCACCATGACTTTGTGTACTGAAGTATTAAAATCATTTTGGGCTTGACTGCTCCACAGCAAATGGCTTGACAGGAACTAAATTCCACAGGATAAATAGAACCATTTGATGAGTGATGTGTAAGATTGACCATGATATTTTGGGGTAAATTCATAATTAATTTGATGGCAGGGTCAGTTCAAACCAGAATTGTTGTTCTCTATTTTTGCTTTCTTATCAAAGGGAAGGATCATTATTTATGTCCCTGCTATTCCCTGTTAAATTTGCTTCATTTTTTTCCTTATTAGCCTATGAAATGACCAGCAATGTGAATTCCAATTGGTTTAAAATTCAGCTTTACTATCCTGTTCTGGAGAATTGCTTTTGCTTCGCCTCTTATTACTTGATGTGTGTTGTCTTGTGAATCTACTGCTTTAAATTTAAAATCCTTATCGTCATCGTCAGATCTCTTCTAACCTTGCTTTGCACTCTCCACCAGCCTTTCATGCCTCTGGCAGTCTGACCTTTGGCCATTGATTTATTCCAAACCTTTGTGCTCTATTGGCTGCAGAACCCTTAGCAAACAAGGCAGCTCCCTCCTCAACTGCTGAACTCAAACAGAACTCTCCCCACCCAACCCCAAACTTCAGGCAACCTTTTGGCCCTTGCTCATTTCCCAGATTCAAACTCCTGCATCCCGTCTTAAACATTTTACTTTAACGTCCCCCATCATGCCTGCCCCTCCCCATCGCCAACGCAGTGACCTGCTCTTACACCTCACGCTGCCTCGGCAAGGCCAGCAGCATAATCAAGGACCAGTCTCACCCCGGTCACTCCCTCTTCTCCCCTCTCCCATTAAGTAAGAGGTACAGAAGTGTGAAGAGGCACACCTCCAGATTCAGGGACAGTTTCCTCCCAGCTGTTATCAGGCAACTGGACCATCCTATCACCAACCAGACACCGGTCCTAATATTTCTCATTGGAGACCCTCGGACTATCTTTAATGAGACTTTGATAGACACAAAATGCTGGAGTAACTCAACGGGAGAGAAGGAATGGGTGACGCTTCAGGTCGAGACCCTTCTTCAGACTGATGTCAGAGGAATGGGCGGTACAGAGATAAAATGTAGTCGGAGACTGTAAGACTGGTTGGAGAACTGGGAAGTGGAAAGGAAGTTAGAGAAGTCAATGTTCATATCGCTGGGCAGTAGGGCTACCCAAGCAAAATATGAGGTGCTGTTCCTCCAATTTACTCTTGACGATGGAGGAGACCTGGGTCAGAAAAAATGTTAGTGTGGGAATGGGATGGGGAGTTAGTGTTGAGCAACCGGGAGATCAGGTAGGTTTAGGCGGACTGAGCGGAGGTGTTCAGCGAAACGATCGCCAAGCCTGCGCTTGGTGTAGCCGAATTTAATCAGACTTTAGTAGACTTAACGTGCACTAAACACACACCTCCAGATACAGGACAGTTTCTTCCCAGCTGTTATCAGGCAACTGAACCATCCTATCACCAACTAGAGATCAGTTCTGAGCTATAATCTACCTCATTGGGTTCCTCGGAATGTTTTCAGTCTTTACTGGACTTTATTGCGCACTAATAATAATTCCCTTTATCATGTATCTGCACACTGTGGATAACTCAAACGTAATCATGTATAGTCTTCCTGATGACTGGTTAGCACGCAACTAATGCTTTTCACAGTACCTTAGTGCACATGACAATAAACGAAACAGGTTTTACTTCTGAAATCTCTCTGTAAGTGCAGTATTTGTAGCAGTATAACAATACTGTTGAAGGAGTTCTGTGTCTGTTTGCTGCGTGTCTTTACTAATGAGTAACGAGCGATTGGCCTTTATTGTGCAGGTGGAGGTTGGAGGAGAGGCTGGAGATTCCTTTGTGGTGACGGGATGCTCCGCCCGGGATAGCCCCAAGGATTCTTGTTGGGAGTAGGGGGGAGGGAGGGGAAAATAGCTGTAGAGCCTTGCATGGGCGCCTCCCTCTCTCTCTTCTGCTGCCAGCTGGCTGATAATGCAGGATTCCCCTGGCTTGATGACATTGAGATGAATGGGCCCCTTCCTGCTTTTAGCTTCACTGGCGCAGTTTGTTGGAGACAACATTTTGATTTTCCTGGTTTCTAATCCCTCACCCGAGCTTTCTACCATTTAGAATTGTGGTCGCTGCCTCAAACATTGTCATGGCGTTTAAAGCATTATTTTGGCATGGGTTCGATTTTCGTGGAACCTCTTTATATTTGTCCTAGACGTTTTTTGCCAATGAAACTGGAGCTGTGGGGAGGGAGGGGAAATGACAAATGCCCCATTTTTCACATTCAATGTAAACTTTAGATTTTGGAGATACAGTACGGAAACATGCCCTTCAGCCCACCGAGTCCATGCCGACCGGCGATCATCCCACATGCTAGCACTTTCCTACATACTCCAGGGACAATTTACAAATTTACAGCGGGCAATTAATCTACAAATAATAATAATATCTTTTATTGTCATTACACATAAATGCAACGAGTTTGCAACCTCCATCCGATGTCATAACTTAATCGACAAATAAAATTTTGGTTTATATACCCCGAGAACAAGGTTTGTAAAAACGAACATTAGACCAGTAACATCAACACAGACTAAAGTGCGAGGCCGGGGGAGACAGTCCATGGGGGTGGGGGGCACTCAGCAGGGCCGGTTCAGAGCCACTATGGCTCTGGGAATGAAGCTGTTCCTGAGTCTGGAGGTGCGGGCGTAGAAGGCCTTGTAACGTCTGCCGGAAGGGAGTAGTTCGAACAGTCCATTACAAGGGTGTGAGGATTCTTTATGGATGCTGACGGCCTTCCTGAGGCACCGTGTGTGGTAGATGCCCTCCAAGGCTGGTAGCAGTGTCCCAATAATCTGTTGCGCTCTGTGGAAGACGTGCTGAAGAGCTCTCCTCTCCGCCTCCGTGCAGCTGAGATACCACACAGAGATGCCATACGTTAGTATGCTCTCTGTCGTGCAGCGGTAGAAACCTGTACGTCTTGGAGTGTGGGAGGAAACCGGAGCACCCAGGGAAAATCCACACAGTCACATGGATTTAGGAACTAAATACATAGCAGTCAGTTATTGAATGACCACCAACTGGCAGCTTAGTTTATTGTAGAGGTTTAGTTTAGAGATACAGTGTGGAATGAGTACAACCTGGTCCACACCGACCAACAATCACCCGTTCACACTAGTTCTATCCCACACACTAGGGACAATTTTACAGAATCCAATCAACTTACAAACCTGCATGTCTTTGGAATGTGGAAGGAAACGGGAGCACCCGGAGAAAACCCACACTGTCACCGGGAAAACGTATAAAATCTGTACAGGCAGCATCCATAGTCGGGGTCAAACCCGGTTCTCTGGCGATGTAAGGCAGCAACTCTACCACTGTGCTTCATTTCCGAAGTAAATTTAGGAAGTTAGTTTTTGTCTGTAAGCAAGATCAAGCGATTAAAAAATAAAAATTAAGAAATTAATCCCACTGCTGGCCACATCTTCCCATCTCCACCCCTTTCTGCTTTACACAGAGACCGTTCCCTCCGTAACTCCCTGGTCAACTCGTCCCTTCCTACCCAAACCACCCCCTCCCCAGGTACTTTTCCCTGCAACATCAGGAGATGCAACACCTGTCACTTTACCACCCTCCTCAACTCCATCCAAGGACCCAAACAGTCTTTCCAGGTGAGGCAGAGGTTCACTTGCAGCTCCTCCAGCCTCATCTACTGAATCCGCCATTCCAGGTGTCAACTTCTCTACATCGGCGAGACCAAGCGTAGGCTCGGCGATCGTTTCGCTGAACACCTCCGCTCAGTTCGCAATAACCAACCTGATCTCCCCGGTAGCTCAGCACTTCAACTCCCCCTCCCATTCCCAATCTGACCTTTCTGTCCTGGGCCTCCTCCATTGCCAGAGTAAGGCCCAGCGCAAATTGGAGGAACAGCAACTCATATTTCGCTTGGGTGGTTTCCACCCCAGCGGTATGAACGTTGACTTCTCTAACTTCAGGTTGCCCTTGCTCTCTCTCTCTCTCTCTCTCCTTCCCCTCCGACTTCCCAGTCCTCCCACTGGTCCCACTGTCTCCACCCACTTTCTTTCTTTGTCCTACCCCCTCCCCTGACATCAGTCCGAAGAAGGGTCTCGACCCAAAACATCCTCAATTCCTTCTCTCCATGGATGCTGCTTCACCCGCTGAGTTTCTCCAGCATTTTGTGTCTACCTTCGATTTTACGAGCATCTGCAGTTCTTTTTTAAACAATTAAAAATTGGAGCTCTGACTGCAATAAAATGGGGGGGGGGGGGGGGGGGGGGGGAACTGCACATTTAATTGTTGTCCGTGACAGGTGGTGAGAAATATTTGTACTGATTCGGAGAAAGGATTCATTTGCAGGAGGAAGGGGTAGTGGCCAATGCCGCTAATGTTTGTAATGGAATGCTCTGTGCCTGTCTGCATCTTTATTGTATTTCTTTCTGTGGTTGCTTGCAGTGCACTGTACAGGTAAAACTGGAACTAGGCCATCGAGCCCAGCTACGGAAAAAGCCGACTACTGAAGGATTCACCCACGACTGGATGGTATTTGTTAGAGGACCAGAACAGAGCGACATTCAGCACTTTGTGGAAAAAGTCGTTTTCCGGTTGCATGAGAGTTTTCCAAAACCCAAACGCGGTGAGTGGTGCTTTTAAGAAATATTTGCGATGCCTCTCGCCCCTTGTGTCTAAAGTTGCATTTACTGATTTTGGGTTTGGGAACGGCTCCATCCAGCACCGTAAGAAATTGCAACGAATAGTGGACGCAGCCCAGACCATCACACAAACCAACCTTCCTTCCATTGACTCCATTTACACCTCGCGCTGCCTCGGCAAGGCCAGCAGCATCATCAAGGACGGGTCGCACCCCGGCCACTCCATCTTCTCCCCTTTCCCATTGGGCAAAAGCTATAGAAGTGTGAATACGCACACCTCCAGATTCAGGAACAGTTTCTTCCCAGCTGTTTATCAGGCAACTGAATCATCCTACCAACAACAAGAGGGGAGTGCTGAACTACGATCTCCCTCTTTTATGTCCCTTGGACTATCCTTGACTGGACTTTGCTGGCTTTACCTTGCACTAAACGTTATTCCCTTATGTATCTGGACACTGTAAATGGATCGATTGTAATCATGTATTGTCTTTCTGCTGATTGGTTAGCACGCTACAAAAAGTTTTCACTGTACCTTGGCACACATGACAATAGACTAAACTGAAACTGATTTTCCCAGTAACCTGAGTTTGTGGGATTGGGATAGACTGGTGTGAAACACAGTGTAAGGGAACAACAGCTGCATTCAGTAAGAATGGTTGAGGCTGGTTATGTGGGACGAAATGATAAACTGCAGCCAACAAATCTCCAGTACTGCACCGCTTCCTCAAATAATTCTTTTTCGTTTCCTCTGTGGTGCCAACAGGAATCGCTTGTGCTTGCATTTACACTCCATTTGCCTCTCTCAATTTTGAACAATCTTTTCATTTTAAAGTTACTGGGATCATGGAGAATAGATCGTAAATGGCTTAATTGTAATCATGCATTGTCTTGCTGCTGACTGGATAGCATGCAACAAAAGCTTCTTACTGTACCTCGGTATATGTGACAATAAACTAAACTGAAACTGATAAAAATGGAAGATTTTGTTCAATGATCAATGTAACCAAAATGAATCTTTCTCCAGCAAAAATAAATGCTGGAGCAACTTGGCTGGTCAGGCAGCATCTGAGGTGAGAATGAACAGACGACGTTTCAGGTGGATGCAGGGTCCCAATCTGAAACGTCGTCTGTCCATTCCATCGTGCATGTTTCCTGACCCACTGCGTTCTTCCAAACCTTTGTTTAATTGAGATTCCAACATTTGCAATCTCTTGTGTCTCTAAATCTTTCTCCATGTGTTTATAGTCCTGCAGAGATGAGTCTCTTTCCCTTTCTGTTTAAACAGGTTTCAAATCCCATTCATTCATAAATCATAGGAGCTGAATTAGCCATTCTGCCCATCGAGTCTACACCGTCATTCAATCATGGCTGATCTATCTTTCCCTCTCAACCCCATTCTCTTGCCTTCTCCTCGTAACCTTTGACACCCTTACTAATCAGGCATCACCCTTGTTCTCCCTGATGCAGTCCTGCTTACAGTACATGTGAGGCCTTGATTTCAGCAATTTCATTCATTATGCTTAAATCTCTCCATGGCCTTTGCACTTGCACTGTCTCTCTGTGTGCGTCTCTGTGCCTCCATCTTCTCAGCCCTCTTGCCTCCTTTCAGCTGCTTCTGCTTCCCCTACTTTGCATTAACTTGGGCGCCCATGCCTTGATCTGCCTTCGAAACAGGAACTCAGCTGGTCAGAATCCATCTCCGGAGATAGACACACAATGCTGGAGTAACTCAGCAGGACAGGCAGCATCTCTGGAGAGAAGGAACAAACACTTCCTCAGCATCTCTGGAGAACTGGGGCAGGTGACATTTCAGGTCAAGTCCCTTCTTCATCCAGTAATATCACGTTCCAGCCACATTGCTTTTCTTTTTTCTTCTCATTGCTCTTTAAAGCCTGCCTCTTGGTCCAAGATTAACTGTGTCGATGCCAATTTTAGGTCTGACTAGATTTTCTATGAAGTGCTTTGCGATATTGTAACAAACTTGTATTCGGTCACTCCTGCTTCTCTCCTCTCCCATCGGGCTAGAGGTACAGAAGTGTGAAAACGCATATTTCCTAGATTCAGGGACAGTTTCTTCCCAGCTGTTATCCAGCAATAGAATCATCCTCTCACCCACTAGAGAGTGGTCCTGACCTCCCATCTACCTCACTGGAGACCCTTGGACTATGTTTAATCGGACTTTATTGAACTTTATCTTGCACTAAACGTTATTCTCTTTACCCTGTATCTGTACACTATGGACGGCTTGATTGTAATCATGTATAGTCTTTCCACTGACTGGCTAGCGCGCAAAAAATAGCGTTTCACTGTACCTCAGTACACGTGACAATAATCAATAAATGTACCAATTAACAAATCTGTACCCTCTAGTTACAGTCCTTTTGTTTCATGTGACTGCTATTTTTGGATACATACTTTTTACAATCCCTTGGCTAGATCAAGGATTATCAATTTATTGATTACATCCTTAATTCCTGGGTTTATGCAAGATGAATAAACTGTATGTTCCAACTTAATTTCCACCTTTTTTGTTATTTCATATCCTCTATATTGTTTCCTTGTTGTCTTCTGCAGAGTAACTTATGGTCTGAACTATTTGTTTTCTAAAGTTATCCTAATATTTTTGAATCCATTAATATCTTTTGACATTGCATGACCAAACCTCTTTATAATCCAGAATTGATCTTGGCGATGAGCTGCTCAGGATGGGTGGTACGGTTTGACTATCTATTCTACCTCTATCTAGCTGCAACTTGATCATTTCTTTTCTCACTGTCTCTCTCTGCATCTCTCTGTATATCACCACCACCAGCAGTGACTGCTGTGTGTACCATTTACAAAATGCTCCGCAGGTACCTACCTGTTCAACTAGGTTTCTCAGACAGCTTAATTGAGTATACAACCACAGACACTTCACAAACTTGTCACCAACACAGCTAAGAAGAGCAGCAAATGAATGGGACACTACCATTATCATGTTCCACACCATCCTTACTTGGAAATCCTAGAACTCCCTGCCAAGCAACAATGCAATGGTTCAAGAAGGCAGCCGCCCCCCATCCCAAGGGCAGTTAAAATGGTAATTAGATGCTGACCTTGTTATAGAAAGATAATCACAAGTGCTGAGTAACTCAGTGGGTCAGGAAGCATCTCTGGAGAGGAATAGGTGAAGTTTCGGGCTCCTTTTTCGCTGTCTCTCTCTGCACCTCTGTATATCACCACAATGGGTTTCGGGTTGGAACCCTTCTTCTGATTTTTGACCTTGCTGTAGATGCTCGCATCATGAAAAATTTAAACATTTCCAACGCTTTCCTGTGGCCAACATTTTCTGTTTCTACTCTTCAGTTTTATTTTTGTTTGGCTCAATCACATCAACATACCAAGAGATGAGGTGGTGGTGGCAGTAGAAACTATTGTGGTGTTGAAATGCCGGGATGAGCAATAAAGAAAGCTACAGAGTTACGACTGAGATACGGGAAGGGTGATTACCAATTGTTCTCGCGATTCGTTCCTGGGAACAACCTGAAGATCAGAGAGACAGACCTCTGTTACACAGCTGCTCAGGATAAACCACAACAAGAACTCTTGAATCCTTCTCCAGACAGTATTTAACCTCAAAAATCCACAGGAATTGCAAGGATGAGCATCATATAAATTAGTAATAGATGGTGTGAGAACAAGTGCTAGAAAATAAAAATAAAATGTAACCATCAACCAAGCAGGCGTAAAGGACCCAAACAAAGGAATGCAATTGTAAATTACATTTTTTCCCCCCTTCAAAATGGAGTTCTAAATTGTTTGAAATTTGATCATGACCATCTCCAGGTTACTTGGAAAATCTGATGAAATAATTCCTGTTATCATTCTGAAATAACTTCATTCGTAAAAATACATGCAGGAAATACTAAAGAGTGCTTGGCTTGCCTTGAATTCAAAATGTTGTTCAGACTATATGGTCATGTTGTTATCAGTTCTGTGCATTTGTGGGTGAGCAAAATCTGTGTAGGGTGTTTGGGACAATACCAACATCAAGTGTTTGAGAGACTTCCACACAGAGCTTAGCTCAAAAAACTTTTTCACACAGAGTTGTGAGTCTGTGGAATTCTCTGCCTCAGAGGGCGGTGGAGGCTGGTTCTATGGATGCTTTCAAGAGAAAGCTAGACAGAGCTCTTAAAGATAGCAGAGTCAAGGGATATGGGGAGAAGGCAGGAACAGAGTACTGATTAGATGATCAACCATGATCACATTGAATGGTGGTGCTGGCTCGAGGGGCCGAATGGCCTACTCCTGCACCTATAGTCTATTGTCTAGTGGTAATAATTCTGACTATTCCAACCCCACAAAGTGATTGTGTTGGCTGCATCAGGTGTTGGTGCATTTTAGCACGTACTCCTGAAACCTGGAATGACTACCTGGGTAGACACAGTGCTGGAGTAACTCAGCGGGTCAGGCAACATCTCTCAGATGCTGCCTCGCCGGCTGAGTTACTCCAGCAGAGAAACGATGCGTGACCCACTGAGTTACTCCGGCTTTTTGTGTCTATCTTCGGCATTAAACTAACATCTGCAATTCTTTCATACACATTATGGCTACCTGGGCGGTGGGTAAATGGAGCAAACTGCCAGAGATAGTTGAGGCAGGTGCAATAACAACATTTAAAAGATACTTGCACAGGTACATGGATTGGAAAGGTTTATAGGAATGTGGACCATATGTAGGGAAATGGGACTAGCTTAGATATGGCATGGACGAGTTAGACCGAAGGGCTTTTTTCCATGCTCTGTGACTTTGACTAGTTATTGCCTTGCAGGCTTCAGAGTGCAGGAAGACCATCAAATTCCAGGCAGACCGAAGTGTGTCTTGACTTGAGTTGATGATCTTCCAGCAGCACTTGCATCCTTTTCCAGACCTTCCTTACAAATGCACAGTCCACAGTGCCTCGGCCACATTGTGACCTGCCTGATTTAGGCTGACTGTAGACACAGTCTGAAGGAGGGTCTCGGCCTGAAACGTCACTCATTCCTCCTCCCCAGAGATGCGGCCTGTCCTGCTGAGTTACTTCAGCATTTTGTGTCTATCCTTTGAGCTGATTGTTACCTATAGGATGACAGGAAGGCAGGAGAGGGGGCATGAATGTTGAACACAAGACCATTCAAGAGAGAGTTAGATATAGGTCTTGGGGCTAACGGAATCAAGGGATATGGTGAGAAAGTAGGAATGGGGAACTGATTTTGGATGATCAGCCATGATCATATTGAATGGCGGTGCTGGCTAAAAGGGCCGAATGGCCTATTTCTGCACCTATTTTCTATGTTTCCATGATGGCTCCACTGCGGCATTACATGAAACAGACATGTCGCATCTATTTGGTGCATGTTTTCCATGCGTGTGAGAACTGCAAGAAATCCATCAGCTTGCCTGTTTCTGGGATCCGTCTGATTGTCATCTGCATCAGATTCTTGCAGAACATCTTGCAACATTTCATAAGCTGCGGCAGTTCTCATTCTGTTCGACATTAATCGTTAAGTGGTGTGGTAATTTGAAATTGCGTGCTGCTCTTATCTGTTTTAAATGGGTGTTTTGCCCGCCTGCATGAACCAGATTTAAATAGCTACGGCCGATTAATGTCACTCTAACAATGCTCTTGCCACTTAATTTTATCTGCTTCTACATATCCGGAGATACATAACCGCTGATGGTGCGTTTGGTAGTCCTTGGCTACTTGTACCTTCCTGGCATTAGTCGAAGGCCACAAAGAAAGAAACAACAACAAAATATTTTGTTTCATTCCTGTTGCCACTTGTAACACTGGCCACTGCAAATTCTCTTCCTGTTCATCCTCACCATCAACTAACTGGAGTTCATGTCTCCTATGGGAAATCGAGTCTCTTGAATTTGGAGTTATTATTTTGAAGAGGTCACCAAGACAATTGATTTACCTGGTCAGCACGAATGAGTTCCATGCTATATATGTTGTGAAGATGCAACTGGCCCCCTGTTCCTCTCTTTCTTCAGTTTAAATCTCGGTAAAGAACCACTCTGTATTATCTTCAACCGGACTTTGTCTTACACTAAACATTATACCCTTTATCCTGCATCTGAACACCATGGACGGCTTGATTGTAATCATGTGTAGTCTTTTGGTTGACTGGATAGCAAGCAGCAAAATGCTTTTCGCTGTACCTCGGTATCACGTGCCAATAATAAAATTAACTAAACTAAAATCAAAATCTTCCTTGTCGAGCAGGTCTGAAGAAGGGTCCCGATCCAAAAGGTCACCTATTCCTTTTCCCCACAGATGCTGTCTACCCCGCTTAGCTACTCCAGCTTTTTGTGTCGTTCTTCAGTTATTACAATTAAAAGTTGGATGTTATCAGCCATCTCGAAGGGAATTGTACGGCACTCAAAGAGCAACGAGGTCGGTAGTGACTTAGTGCCGAGAACATGGGTGTAAGGTACAGAGGGAGGGGACTTGGCTGCCTCAGCACACCGATTTTCAGTAAAATCACAGTCAATTTCCTTTTCCTTCCTGATCCATAATTCATTTGTTGTCTCGAAACCTGTCATTACCATTGACAAGAGAGCACAGACAGCACTCTGTGCTACACAGTATCTCCTATCTTTCACACATTTCTCAGCCAATAATATTTATTTCCCTTTCAGTCCCAAGTGTCTGCTATCATTGTGTCACCATTTACGGTTGGGAAAAGCAGCATCTATTCCATGCATCCATCCCTCTTGGGGGTTTATATGTTTTGATGAAAATAATACCTTCTTGCCCATTGAGTGCCTTACAATGCCCTTTGAGATGGATACCCAGGGAAAAGAAGATTGCCTGATGGTTGCCACCTTTTAAATTTTAACTCCTAACCTCTGGTGAATAATAGAATAGATACAAAGAACTGCAGATGCTGGTTAATACACAAAAGGGCACACAGTGCTAGAGCAACTCAGCCGGTCAGGCAGCATCACTGGAGAGCATGGATAGGTGATGCTTCGGGTCGAGATCCTTCTTCAGGCAGCATCGCTGGAGAACATAGATCAGGTCAAGAATCTTCTTCAGACTGAAGAACGGTCCCAACCTGAAACGTCAGCTATCCATGTTCTCCAGAAATGCTGCCTGACCTGCTGAGTTACTCCAGCACTTTGTGTCCTTCAGTGAATTATCCCTGGGTCATACCACACTGTGATAACCGTGCATGGCTCCCGTTCTGAAGCCCATTCGACTAAATCCTGTTGGCTGGCTGCCTGCTTGTACTCAATTCTTTCCCAGTTCACTGTTCCTGCTGTGGTGTCTTTAGACCGTAGAGGTATAGTGCAGAAACGGGCCCTGCGGCCCACGCTGACCAGCAATCCCCATGCACTGGCACTATCCCACACACTAACTACAATTTACAATTTGCACTAGCCCATTAATCTATAAACCTACAGGTCTTTGGATTTTGGAAGGAAACCGGAGCACCCGGAAGAAACCCACGTGGTCACAGAGAGAACGTGCAAACCCCACATGGACAGTACACTTGGCCAGGATCAAACCTGGGTATCTGGTGCTGAAAGGCAGCAGCTCTACCGCTGCACCACCTTGATGCCCTATCTGAAAGTGGGGGATGAGGGAGGGTGGCGGGAATTTCTAATGAGACTAACCAGTAAGGTGTTCTCCCACCCCCATAACCTTTAACCTAAGAGGCAGCATTGAAGTAAACGGTCTGTCTTCAGCGCAATAAATTATAAGTTCATTTCCGTTTGAAATCATATCGTCCAACTGTTTTTGGACAGTATCTTCAGAGCAGTAAAATTTCCTCTGCTGTATTTTTTCAATATTTCCACCAACTAGATTCTTCAGGTACTGCAAATTCTGCTTTAAACTGAAGATAAACAGTGGGACAGGCATATCTCTGGAGAGAATGAATGGGTGATGTTTCGGGTCGAGGCCCTTCTTCAGACTGAGAGTCAGGGGAAAGGGAAACTAAACCGCGAAATGGGCAGCACTATTTTCTTTGCCATTAATCCCTCTGTAGAATCTACAGGCTGTAATGTTTTTTAGGAAGGAGGTGTTAGCTGGAATTATGCAATGTGATTACAATGGTGGCGTGGTGGTGCAGCGGTAGAGTTGCTGCCTGACAGTACCAGAGACCCGGGTGTGATCCTGGGTGCTGTCTTTATGGAGTTTGTTTGTTCTCCCTGTGACTGCATGGGTTGCCTCCGGGCTCTCCGGTTTCTTCCCACATTCCATAGACGTGGGGGTTTGAAGGTTAATTGGCATCTGTAAATAGTTTTTTATTGTGTAGGATAGAAGGAGTGTGAACGTGTGATCACTGGTCGTCCTGGACCCATTATGCCGAAGGGCTTGTTTCCACCAAAGATGGTTTCCAAGCTGTAACTCTAAAGTTGAAAACTATTGCACATAGGGAATAATGTCCTATGTGGAATTTGAAACGGCTCCTCCCCCACATTAAAGATTGTATCGGTGCAGTATCCAGAAGAACACAAAGGATTAGGTTTTTAAATGTCTTTAGCTGGGAGGGGTGTAGGGTGGTATCATTTTGAAAGAAATACGCCCTGTGGAGCCTCTGCAGAATCTTAGGGTGATCTCCTTAATATACAGTTCAGTAGAATGCTCCTGATTGATTAGGTTAGGAGACACTTTCCAGTGGTTAAAGACCCACGAAGTACAGCTTCCAATTTAAGATAATTCGTGAAAGGATGAGAGGTGAGGGGTTTCCTTTCAAAACGTTGCAATGTAATTAGTCGGGAAATGCATGTGTTAAAAGTGTAGTGGAAGCAATTTCACAAATAACTTGTTTAAGAAGGAACTGCAGATGCTGGAAAAATCGAAGGTAGATAAGAATGCTGGAGAAACTCAGCAGGTGAGGCAGCATCTATGGAGCGTTAGAAGGGTCTCGACCCGAAACGTCACATTTTACTTTGCTCCATAGATGCTGCCTCACCCGCTGCGTTTATCCAGCATTTTTATCTACCTTCACAAATAACTTGATTAGTTTAGTTTTTTTTTAGTATCTCTAAACTAAAAAATCTAATCTCATCAAGTTATTTGTGAAATTCCAGCTATGACCGTCTTCATAAATGTCAAAATGAATGTAACATTCCAAACTATAGTTTTCGTTTTGAAGAGATACAGCTCAGAAGGAGGCTTTTCGGTCTATTGAATCCACACCGATCATCGATTGCCAGTACCGTAGATCTATGTTATCCCATTTTCGCATTCTGCACACTAGGGACAATTTACAGAAGCCAATTAGTCTACAAACCTGTATGTCTTTGGGAGGTGGGAGGAAACCAAAGCACCTGGAGAAAACATACGATCACAGGGAGAACGTACAAACTCTTCACAGACAGCACCTGGGTGGATCAGAGTGGATCTCTGGCGCTGTGAGGCAGCAGCTCTACCGCTGCACCACTGTGCCACTAAAGCAAATTGGAAACAAAATGGAGTTCTGTGAAACAACCATGGATGTGGGTGGGAAGGAACTGCAGCTGCTGGTTTACATAGAAATTAGACACAAAATGCTGGCTGGAGTAACTCAGCGGGTCAGACAGCGTCTCTGGAGAGAAGGAATGGGATGTGGGTCGTCTTGACAGAGGTGGGAAAAGTTTCCTTCTTTAATATAATATTCCAAAATTTGATTAAATCCATTTCCATAACCAAATCAATAAAAGTTGTAATTTGTTTTGCGAAGAGTTGGAGCTGGAGAGTGTATTTGCAAACAATTATTTGAGGTTATCTTCTTTCTCACCCCCCACACTGTTCATCAGCCAGAGGGAATTTGGAACAAAATCTATCTGGGAAGGGGTGAATTGCTAAACCTTTATTATCAAGATAAATGCACCATTTCCTCGAAAGGCATCGCCGAATCATCATAGCTCAAGCTGATCCATCTCATAGGCACGTTGGCTGATGTAGAAAAGGGATTAGAACGTGTCCCTAGACATGTGTATATAATGCATCATATCCTTATCTCGTTAGATAATGCACTGCCTCTCACCTCAGCAGATGGCCTTATGCTGTTCCCCACAGGGGAAATCTATATTGCAAGATTTTAAATTCTGAGCCTTCCATCTATAGCTCCCAATATAAGACTGCACTCAAATGTGATGTCACAAGAATTTAATCAGGTCATTCACGAAGCACCGTAAAGAGTTAGTCTAGCACAGGACTCGCTGGCCAGCACCACTTGTTACAATCCACTTGGCCGCGAATTGTTAAGGGTATTACGTGATTTTTTTGGCGACCAGAAAAAGGCATGACTCTTTGGGCGACTACTCATGATCATACAGGCTGTGTGCGCGATATGTCGCGGGGTGATACCTGTGTGGTCGTGAGTAGTCGCCCAAAGAGTCGTACCTTTTTCTGGTCGCCGCTGGATTTTCATCATTTTGAACATTTTCGGCGACCTGCTGCAACTATGACGGGTGCCGGCATGTCGCCAAAAAAACTGTGTAACTGGGATTGGCTCTTTACATTGACGTTCCAGAAAATGACATTAATCCCGGGCATTCTGTTTTTATAAGTAATGAATGGGTCTTCACCCAGCTACACCTGCAACAGATTAAAGCCATTTCTTCAGCCACCTTTACATGAGGATGTTTGAAAACCTGGTTATCTGATCTTCACAGTAACCTGAGAAATCAGGACACAGGGCTTGAGTGAAAGTGTGCTTGACAGTATTCAAAGGACTTCATAGAGATGTGCTGGTATCTTACGTCAGGTTCACCCATCAACTAATAGGAAAAGTGTATGAAATAATAAATTGAATTGAATTGAATTTATTTATTTGTCATTCAAACCTTTCGGTCTGAACGAAATTTCATTCCCCTGCAGTCATACACATAATTTTAAAAAAATGACAGAAACACACAATAAACAAAGTTAACATCCACCACAGTGAGTTCACCAAACACCTCCTCACTGTGGTGGAAGGCAAAGTCTTAAAGTCTCTGTCTCTTCCCTCTTTGTTTCCCTCTGCGCCGAGGCGATCCATGCCTCCCACGTGTTGAAAGGTGTAGAACATTTCCGTGTAATGCATGGGTAATAATAGTGACAAATGTTACAATTATAAAAGGAGGCATCCACTATGCTCAAAGCTTTGGGACATATTAAATTCGATATGATTCAAGGTTTCTTCAATTGGGAACCGGCAAACAGTGTGGGTAGTTGTAAGTAGCTCCTTTAAATAAGCTGCAGCAGGACAACATACTACCAAATGTCTTGGGTAGACAAAGTGCTGGAGTAACTTAGTGGGTCAGCATCATCCCTGGAGAAGGAGGACGGGTGACGTTTTGTGTCGGGACCCTTCCTCAGGCCCTGAAACGTCACCAATCCTTTTTCTCCAGAGATGCAGCCTGAACTGCTGAGTTACTCCAGCACTCTGTGTCTATCTTTTATTTAAAGCAGCATCTGCAGTTTAAAGCGGCATTATACAGTTCAAAACTGTATGTCTTGCTTTACACAAAATGCTGGAGAAACTCAGCAGGTGCAGCAGCATCTATGGAGCGAAGGAGATAGGCAACGTTTTGGGCCGAAACCCTTCTTCAGTACCTCTACAGCCTCTGACCTGTATGTCTCTGTGTTTTGCCTCCATGTTATCAGGGCCATTGTTCAAGAATGACTTACAAACTTCATATGTGATCCATATCTTGGTCTCTTCGTTCTGATCCAGAGCATTTCAACGCTCTCATTGTTTGAGCCCCTCTTCACATCTGGAATGCAGTGCAAATTTGCCCACAGGTGCCTGTGGTTAAATTGGACTGTCACACAGCTGCATGCATTTTCTACTCTTTGATTTTCAGACATGCTTCTTAAGATTAAATGAGAACTATGGACTGTATTGAAGTGGAGGAATTGCCGAATAAGATGAAGAAATGTCTTTGTCTGGTGCACCCTAATATTCTCTTCAAACAGGAGAGAGATAGTCTGAAGAACAGTGAAACATCACGCATTCCTTCTCTCCAGTGAAGCTGCCTGTCAGAATTGAGGGCCTGTCTCACTTAACGCAACTTTTTCAGCGACTTGCCGAACTCGTCATAGTCGCAGCAGGTCGCCGAAAATGTAAAAAATGTTGAAAATCCAGCGGCGACCAGAAAAAGGTACGACTCTTTGGGCGGCTCCTCACGACCATACAGGCGTCACCCCGCGGTCGGTGAAGTGGGATGAGCCCTTTACTCCAGCATTTTGTGTCTCTTTGCTTTAAACCAGCATCTGTGGTTTCTTCCCACACAGGAGGGAGAGAGATTTTTCCACACTAAGTTTGTTCCTGGGGGAAGGGCAATAGTTAACTTGAATATAAAGGCGGTTTCTCAAGCAGGAAAGGCTCAAGATTGTCACAACAATGGGTAATTCAAGCATTACACCCAGAAAATCTGGCAGCAATTCGCACACTGCAGCAGCTTTCATTCTGCTTGACATTAATCATTAAATGGGTGGTAATTTGAAATTACTAGCTGTTCTTATCAGTGCTAAATGGGCGTTTTGCTTGTCTGCATGCACTGGATTTTATTTTAAGTATGTATGGCTGATAAAAGTTACTGTGACAATACTGTCACAGGATAAAAGGAATCAGCTTTCAAATATTGGATTAATATATCCATACACTGGAGGGTTGTAAAAAGACACACAGCTTTATTCTTAAAAAGGTGACAAACTTTCTGTCAGTTATCCAGGTGTTTTTACAAACTACTGGCATTTAAAACTAAGTGTTGAGATGTATTGTGTTTGTGTGAGTGACATTTTTCAAAAGGCTTGCTTTACTGGAATACTCATACAGTTGTATGGCCTTTCGATTTATGAAAGGCATGTGTTCTTGTACGAGGAATGAGTGGGTTAACATATGCGGGCCGTTTGTCGGCACTGGGACTGTACTCACTGGAGTTTAGAAGAATGAGGGGATGACCTCATTGAAAAGTACCGAATAGTGAAAGGCTTGGATAGAGTGGATGTGGAGAGAATGTTTCCACTAGTGGGAAAGTTTAGGTCTAGAGGCCATAGCCTCCAAATTAAAGGACGTTCCTTTCGGAAGAAGATGAGGATGAATTTATTTTGTCAGATGGTGGTGAATCTGTGGAATTCGTTGCCACAAAAGGCTGTAGAGGCTGTCAATGGATATTTTTAAGACAGAGATAGATAGATTCCTGATTAGTATGGGTGTCGGGGATTAAGGGGAGAAGGCAGGAGAATGGGGTTAGGAGGGAGAGATAGATCAGCCATGATTGAACGGCGGAGTAGACTTGATGGGCCGAATGGCCTAATTCTGCTCCTATCACTGAAGTCATATTTTGAACAGTGAAATATTATAAATATACAGCAATATGCTTCACGGGCATCTTGGTACTGCATATGTTTATGGGTTGAGAGCGGTGCATATTTTGTCATATCAGAAGATAGCTTTGTAACTTGATGATGCAAATCCCCCAAAATAAAAGCCATCCAAGTGAAGATTTCGCAAATCAAATATTTGTAGATCTAGGAATTGCAGTCTGAGGAAGGGTCCCGACCCGACATGTCCTCTGTCCTTTTCCCTTCATAGGTGTTGCCTGACCAACCGAGTTCCTCCAGCAGTTTGCTGTTTTCTTAGCTCAAGCTTCCAGCATCTGCAGTCTCTTTGACTTATCGTACATCAGATTCACACAGTTCATCGTGAAGAGTTTGTAATTTAGAGACACAGTGTGGAACCAGGCCCTTCAGCCCACTGGGTCGGCGCTGACCAACGATCACACACTAGTTCTATCCGACACAGGAGGGATAATTTACAGAAGCCATTTAACCTACAAGCCTCTGTCTTTGGAGTGTGGAAGGAAACCGGAGCACCCGGAGAATGTGCACACTCCGTACAGACAGCACCCAAGGTCAGGATTGAACCCAGGACTCGTGTGCGGTAAGGCAGCAGCTCTACCATTGCACCACTACCGCCCAAGAGCTTGATGCCTTCAGAAGTATTGTTCCAAATTACTCCACAAAGTCCTACTGTTTTTCTTCCTAAATTAATTCATCATGCCCAGTGATCTCCAGTTGACCAAAGGAAGAAAGTATCTGCTATTGTATCATGTCCGAAGGCAACTTGGGCTGTCCCGTCATGTTTTACAGTCACAAAGGGTAGTTGCAGAAAAGCTTGTCTGAAGAAGGATCCCGGCCACATCGAAGCTATGGCCAAGAAAGCACACCAACGCTTCTACTTCCCTTGAAAGCTTAGGAAGTTTGGCATGTCCCCAAAACTCCCACCAACTTCTACAGATGCGCCGTAGAAAGCATTTTATCGGGATGCATCACAGCATGGTTTGGGAGCGGCTCCATCCAAGACCACAGGAAATTGTGGACGCAGCCCAGACCATCAAGCAAACACACCTCCCTTCCATTGATTCCATATCCACTTCACGCTACCTTGGCAAGGCCACCAGCATAATCAAGGACTAGTCTCGCCCCGGCCGATTCCTCTCCCCTCTCCCATCAGGCAAGAAGTACAGAAGTTTGAAAACACACTCCTCCAGATTTGGGGACAGTTTTCTTCCCAGCTGTTCCTACCACCAGCTAGAGTGCACTCCTGACCTACCAGCATTGGATTTCTATAAACTAGCTTAAATCGGACTACCTGGCACTAAATGTTGTATCCTTTATTTGTACTCTGAGGAAGGCTTGATCGTAATCTTCTATAGTCTTTTCTTTGACTTGGTAGGTCAATGTACGTGACAATAATAAACTAAACTAGACCCGAATCGTCGCCTATCCATGTCCTCCAGAGATGCTGCCTGACTCGCTGCGTTACTCCAGCACTTTGTTCTACGCAAAATTCCAGCACCTGCAGTTCCTCGAGTCTCTTTGAAAGAAGGCCCTTCTGTGCCACCCAGTTCTTGTTTATGAGTGCACTCTCTGTATTCACATCTTTTCCTGAGAACGGGAATTTTATGGGAAAAGTAATGATATTGCAAGGGTAAGGAGCCTGATCAATTATATTTTTTACAAATTACAAATACTTGGCCATGTTTCAATTTTATCTTTTAAAACAAAATAGAAAGGAGATGAGGAGGAATTTCTTTAATCAGATAGTAGTGAATTTGTGGAATTCTTTACAACAGACGGCTGTGGAAGCCAAGTCATTTGGTAGTTTTAAGGTGGAAGTTGACAGATTTTTGAATAATAACAATCAAAGGCTATTGGGGAGAAGGTAGGAGAATGGGGTTGAGAGGGAAAGGTAGACCAGCCATGATTGAATGGCGGAGTAGACTCGTTAGGCCGAATGGCCTGATTCTGCTCCGATGACATGAACTTTTGCCTAAGGGCGATTCAGAAGAATTTTGGGCTAAGTAGCATCTGAGTACTTTGACATAATAATGAGAAAGAACAATCTGTGGGCTGAGCAATTTCTTATTTTGATATGAAGATTCATCAAAGAGTTTTTACAGTTAAATAAAGTAACGGACATGCATGATCACTTGGATTAAAGCCTCTGTTCTTCCCCTGGCACGTTGCAAATGTTTCCACTTTGAGTATCTCTTTTATTTTGCTCGCTGGCTCCAAGTATTAGTCAAGCGAGCCTCTGAACTGTTTCCAATCCATTAACATATTTCTTTAAATAAGGAATTCATTACAGTGGAGATTATTCCAGATGTGATCTCAGCAGTGCCCTGTAATATAACCTCCAAATTTTTATAGTCAGTTCCCCCGAAAAATAAATGATAACATTCTGTTGATCACTTTTCTTGGCACATTGGGCTAAGTGTGGACGGGAACAGAAAGTACTTTCTCGTGACGATCTTCACGTCTTGGAATGGACATCATTTGTTCCAAATCACTTCAAACTGAGTACACGCTGCGACTTTTTTTCCAATCTTCTTTTACATTTTGATTTACTGCAGGTGTATTGCTTCATGGCAGCTCCACACATCGTTCTTGTAACTTGCGTTCAGTAGCTTATCATCCTTTGGATCCTGTTTTGTTTAGTAAGGTTTAGAGATACAGAACAGGAACAGGCCCTTTGGACACCGAATCCGCAACAATAGACAATAGGTGCAGGAGTAGGCCACTCGGCCCTTCGTGCCAGCACCGCCATTCAATGTGATCATGGCTCATCATCCACAATCAGTTCCCCGTTCCTGCCTTCTCCCCATATCCCCTGACTCCGCTATCTTTAATAGACCTAACTAGCTCTCTCTTGAAAGTATCAAGAGAACCGGCCTCCCCCTCCCTCTGAGGCAGAGAATTCCACAGACTCGCAAATCTCTGTGAGAAAAAGTGTTTCCTCGTCTCCTTTCTAAATGGCTTACCCCTTATTCTTAAACTGTGACTCCTGGTTCTGGACTCCCCCAACATGGGGAACATGTTTCCTGCCTCTAGCGTGTCCAAACCCTTAATAATCTTATATGTTTCGATAAGATACCCACTCATCCTTCTAAACTCGAGTATACAAGCCCAGCCACTCCATTCTCTCAGCATATGACAGTCCCACCATCCCGGGAATTAACCTTGTAAACCTACGCTGCACTCCCTGAATAGCAAGAATGTTCTTCCTCAAATTAGGGGACCCTTACACTAGTTCTATCCTACACATTAGGGACAGAAGCCAATTAACCTACGACCCTGCACATCTTTGGAGTGTGGGAGGAAACCTGAGCACTCGGAGAAAACCCACGTCACAGGGAGAACGTGCAAACTCCGTACAGACAGTACCCTAGGTCAGGATCGAACCTGGGTCACTGGTGCTGTAAGGCAGCAACTCTACTGCACCATATGCAGTCATGTTTTGTTTTGGAAGGAAACTACTTTGGCTTTTGGAAGCAGTTCTCATACCATGCGTTAAACGCTTGTATATATTGTAGAATTCATACCATCTTCCAAGGTGGAACTGACCTTACGAGGCAGATGAAAGGATGTTTCAAGTCATTCCAGGTTCTGGGATACCCAGCGGTATGAATATCGATTTCTCTAACTTCAGGTAACACTTGCTTTCCCTCTCTCTCCATCCCTCCACCATCCTAGTGCTCGGGCCAGTCTGACGTTGCATGCTTCATAGTCACCTTTCCCTAGCTAACAATGATCTATTCTACATCTTCCTTAAGATTCGTCCCCTTTGAGGTCTCGTTTTCACACCTTACCCTTCTATATCTCTGTGTCTCCCTCTCCCCTGTCTCTCAGTCTGAAGAAGGGTCTCGAACCGAAATAACACCTATTCCTTCTATCCAGAGATGCTGTCCCACTGAGTTACTCCAGCATTTATCTATCTTCCAGGTTCTGGGAGTATGTTGATCAAGTCCTTTAAGCAAAGTTGTGGGGCGATTATTAAGTGCTCACGGGTGGCATAGCTGGTAGAGCTGCTACCAGACACCCAGATTTCTTCCTGACATCGGGTGCTGTTTGTATGAAGTTTGCTCTTTCACTGTGTTCTCCAGTTCTACTCCCCCATGCCAAAGGGGTGCAGGTTTGTAGGTCATTTGCCACGAATGTGTAGGGAGTGGATGTGAAAGAGGGATAAATAGAACTAGTGTGAACAGGTAATCTGTAGTCTGAATCATAGTCATACAGCATGGAAACAGGCTTTTCAGCTCAACTTGCCCATGCCGACCAAGATGCCCCATCCACAGTAGTCGCATCTGCCCGCGTTTGGCCCATATCCCTGTAAACCTCCCTTATCCTGGTGGGCTGTAGGGCCTGCTTTCATGCTGTATCTCTAAACTAAACTAAACACGTTGCCATTTAGCTTTAACAGCCACATTCAATGGCGTTGCTAATATTAATGATTTGACCATCTGACCATTGTCCATCTGCAATTCCAGTGGGCTGCAGAGAATGCCACGTGAAAAGGAGGATAATATACGTTATCTAGGATCAGTTTGGCCTCATAACCTGCGACCACTACAAACAATCACACACACGGTGTTGCAGTAAATCAGCGGGTCAGGCAGCATCTCTGGAGAGGAGGAATGGGTGACGATTCGGGTCGAGACCTTTCTTCAGACTGGCCTAGTCTGTAGAAGTGTCTTGACCTGAAATGTTACCTATCCTTATTCTGCAAAGATACTGCCTGACCTGCTGAGTTACTCCAGCACTTTCTGTCTATCTTTGGTATAAACCAGCATCTGCAATTCTTTGTTTAGACTAGAATCACATTTTTTCTCCCCCAGACACATCTGGGCTTTGGGTTTTATGATATAGCCATATAGCCAAATTGTGTCTTGTTTATTTAAGATGCAACACCATGGGAACATGTTAATATGTATGTAGGACATATTTATTATCCACATTATTTCCCCAGATCTTGTCAACACAGCGTGATTCTTTTTCCCCTCACTGGGATCGGTGAGGATGAAGTGTCCTTTCCATTTGGTTTGGCTACAAGCCTGGGCAGATAATTGGAAACATATACTTGCCCAGCATCTACATTCCCCAAGTAGAAACAACGAACTGCAGCTGCTGGTTAACATGTAAAAGGACACAAAGTGCTGGAGTAACTCGTCAGGTCAGGCAGCATCCCTCCAGCATTCTTCTCCCTGGATGCTGCCTGATCTGCTGAATTACTCAGTTCAGTTTAGTTTATTGTCATGTGTACCAAGGTACAGTGAAAAGCTTTTGTTGCCTGCTAACCAGTCAGCAGAAAGACAATACATGATTACACGCCGGACAATTTACAGTGTATCGATACAGGATAAGTGAATAGCGTTAGTGCAAGGTAAAGCCAGCAAAGTCAGATCAAGGATAGTCCGAGGGTCACCAAAGAGGTAGATAGTAGTTCAGTACTGCTCTCTGGTTGTGGTAGGATGGTTCAGTTGCCTGATCAACTGCTGGATTACCCTGAGGACACTATGTGTCCTTGTCTGAATTGTCCTCTCGCCCTAATGGACTGAGTTGAGATCTGCCGTTAAGGGTAGGTTTGGTCAGCCACTGCAGGAAATGCATCCACAGATGAAACACTCTCTTCTCCAAGCTGGACAGCGACAAAGCCGCACCATCATCTCCCACAGATGGACGGATGCCAACACTAGTCAACCAACCACGGGTAATTAGGGATGAAGATCAGTTGAATATTCGAGAAGATTCCAAATGGGGACAAAATCAGTTTGTAACCATGATTGTATTAACATTATATCAGTATTTGATCAGATTTTAGGAGCTCATTAACCTTCAAGTAATGCCCACCGTGAACATTGTACTACAAGCTCTGATATTTTGCTCTTAAACTCATTTGTCTTTTGGAGACATCTCATTAGCATCTAGGAATCTGTAGTTCAAAGTGTTCCCATCACACAGTCTCCAACGGAAGAGAAATTTGTGGTTATGTTGTTTCCTTTCAGATCTCTTATCTACAGTGAACAGCTCATTTTCCCAGAACTAAACCTGGGGACCTCTGGTCTCTTCACCACTCTGTTCCATCTTCAGATAAGCAACCTCCCTGACATAGCACCCTTTAAGATAGCTTGCCTCACCCAACTCGCTCTCCGCAAACCTCAATGTCTAAATAGCGCTGAGGAAATGACTTAAATTTCCAAAAACACTTGTAAACTGTGCCTGCTGAGCATTAAAAAAAATCTCAATCTAATTACCCTCTTAAAGGATTGCAGTGGCTTTTTCATGATCTATAAACATGTAGCACTCTTGTTAATTGAATCACAAGATTGTGGGTTCAAGTTCCATTCGGGGAGCTAGAGCGGGCACTGAAGCATTAATGAAGTACTGCAATTTTGCTGGTACTGTCCTTTAGTGTAAGTAATAGTAAAAAGGGCCAGGCTGCCCTTTCAGACAGATGTACAAGAGCCTTGGGAATTATTTTGAAGAGGGGCAGGACATTTATTACTGGTATCTGTTTATGTCATAAGTGATAATAGTAGAATTAGGACGTCCAATCCATCAAGCCTACTCTGCCATTCAATCATGGCTGATATATCTCTCCCTCCGAACCCCATTCTCCTGCCTTCTCCCCATAACCTCTGACACCCGTACTAATCAAGAATCTATATATCTCTGCCTTAAAAAAATATACATTGACTTGGCTTCCACAGCCTTCTGCGGCAAAGAATTCCACAGATTCACCACCCTCTGACTAAAGCAATTCCTCCTCATTTCCTTCTGAAAGGAACATCCTTTAATTCTGAGGCTATAACCTCTAGTCCTAAACTCTTGCACTAGTGGAAACATCCTCTCCACATCCACTCTATCCAAGCCTTTCACTATTTGGTAGGTGTCAATGAGGTCCCCCCTCATTCTTCTAAACTCCAGCGAGTACAGGCCCAGTGCTGTCAAACGCTCATCATATGTTAACCCACCCATTCTTGGGATCATTCTTGTAAACCTCCTCTGGACCCTCTCCAGAGCCAGCACATCCTTCCCTAAGATATGGTGCCGAAAATTGCTCACAATACTCCAAATACGGCCTGACCAACGCCTCAGCATTGCATCCCTGTTTTTGTATTCTAACCCTTGAAATAAATGCTGGCATTGGGTTTGATGTCTTCACTACCGATTCGACCTTTTGAGAATCCTGCACCAGCACTCCCAAGTCCATTTGCACCTCCGATACCACCTCTGTATCCTGGCCAATGTGGATCCTTTAATCAACAAGGCATACTAAAAGGATATGGGGTTGTTATTGAGAAACAAAGAACTGCAGATGCTGGTTTACAAATAAAGACATAAAGTGGTGGAGTAACTCAGCAATTGAGGCAGCATCTTGTTTGCTGTGGGACGCTGCTCGACCCACTGAGTTATTCCAGCACTTTGTGTCGTTCCTGGGGTTATTACTGATTTGCTATACGTAGGAACTTGCTGCCCACAAATTGACTTCTGCAGTATCAACATTTCAACATTTCTTGCTTTAAAAAAATATTTTTTTAGCCATGATGTTTCTGGGACTCCCTGGAAAGAGTCAAAAACTTTTTTTAAAGTCATAGAATATTTCCCATTATTTCTTGTGTATTTTAGATGATCGTAGACAACTTCATTTATATTGTCTTTCATGAATGCATTTTAACCCCTTTGGGTATTCTGCTCAATATACAGCAGCTTTTGTCTTTAGAGTCATAGAGTGATACAGCGTGGAAACAGGCCCTTCAGCCCAACTTGCCCACACAGGCCAACATGTCCCAGCTACACTAGACCGACCTGCCCGCATTTGGCCCATATCCTTCCAAACCTGTCCTATCCAAGTACTTGTATAACTGTTTCTTAAATGTTGGGATAGTTACTACCTTCTCTGGCAGCTTGTTCCATACACCCATCATCCTTTGTATGAAAAAGTTACCCCTCAGATTCCTATTAAATCTTTTTCCCTTCACCTTAAACCTATGTCCTCTGGTCCTCGATTTACCTACTCTGGGCAATTGACTGTGCATCTACCCAATCAATTCCTCTCATGACTTTACACACCCCAATAAGATCACTCCTCATCCTCCTGCCCTCCAAAGAATAGAGACCCAGGCTACTCATCCTCTCCACTCATAGCTCAGACCCTCGAGTCCTGGCAACATCTTCATCCACTCTATGACTCTATGTATACTGGAGCATAGAAACATAGAAAATAGGCGCAGGAGTAGGCCATTCGGCCCTTTGAGCCTGCACCGCCATTCAATATGATCATGGCTGATTTGACCATAGGTACTACATCTGTGAAGACTTGCAATGTAACTGCCTCATCATTGATGATATTGCTACTAATTCTTGCCCCTTAATGAAATGTTAAAAATAAATTATTTCCTTCAGGGGCCAACGACCTTTTTCCTTTTGCTTTGTGATAATTTGCTTTTGGCCCCCCTTCTTGCAAACTGCAATTTGATGGTTTATTTCTTCTCCTAATTGCAGAAACAACCATATATTGTGAGTAGCCTGTGTCTAAATTCCAGCTTAATTTTTAATCATTTGTAGGTTTCCCTTTCTCCTCTCCTGCCCCCCCCCAAAAGATATTTCCTGCTGTCACTACAGCTGTTTAAAAGTTCCATGAATATAAACGTACCCAAACGTACTGTGATATTGCCAATTCAGTGTGGCGCCGTTGTGACACTGATCATAATCTGTCTGTGTCAGTTATGCCGTTGCCTGACTAAACCGTTCTGTCACATTGTAAAGATCGTCTACTGTTAAGGAAGAGCACGATCATAAGTGCAAAGAGCTTAATTTAGCTTGTGGTACTTTTAGCAAGTTGGGCACTGAGACAGAATAGTCACGGTTAGATGCATTTTCTAAGTAAGGAAATAAAGGCTTCATCGCCACGATGCTTCCATTTCGCAATGCGTAGTTCTCCTCTTGGCACGCTTGGCATGGAACAAGGTGTAATTGGGGTAAAATGTGAGGTGGCAGCATTGACTGGCCTATTTTGTTTTGGATATAACATAAGGTTATGGGATTGCGTTGGTATTTTGTTACAAACTGGACCTCTGTTTGAGATGCCCAATAAAGTTATTTTAACCGATTGATAATCCAAGATGGCCCAAGATGGTGACTGGTTCCAGAAGTGGATCTGCTATTCTTCATTGCAATCGCTCCACTCTTTTGAATCTTTATTTATTCCATGCTTGGTCTGAAGAAGGGTCTCAAACCAAGACGTCACACATTCCTTCATCCAGAGATGCTACCAGTCCCGCTTGAGTTACTCCAGTATTTTGTGTTTTATCTTCTGTATCTGTACAATGTGGACGGCTTGACTGTAATAGTGTATAGTCTTTTTGCTCATGCAACAAAAAAGCTTTTCACTGTATCTCTGTACACGTGACAATGACCTAACTCTAACTAAACTGTGTTATTGGCAGCAACTCAGACTGTTAGATTGGAAATCTCAAACCGTTAAAAGCTCCAACGTCCAATGTGAACAATTAAGTTCAGTAGACACAAAAAACTGCAAACAAAGACAGAGTGGTGGAGTAACTCAGCGGGTCAGGCATCATCTCTGGAGGACATGGATAGGTGGCATTTCGGATCGGGACCTTCATCTCAGTGTGGCTGCCCCCAAAATGTAATTTCATGTTCATGAATCATAGGAGCAGAATTATTAGGCTATTCGGCCCATCAAGTCTAGTCTGTCATTCAATTATGGCTGATTTATCTTTCCCACTCAACCCCATTCTCCTGCCTTCACCTCAATAACCTTTGACATCATTACTAATCAAATTGGACAAAATTCTGTGCATAACACAAGATTACTTAAAAGGACGGGTGTGGGAAAATGAACCATTTAAAGGCTGTTACCAGAATCTCCTGGAGTTTATCTAATTAGGTTCATGGAGAATGGGTGTGAGGTGACTTTTCTGGGGTATCTCTGCTGAAACGGATTACCTTTTCCCCAGAAATTGTCATTATTGTATTTTGATGGTTCAGTGGGACTTTTATTGTGACGTGTACCGAGGTATAGTGAAATTATTTTTTGCATACACTTCAGTTTAAGAATATTATAGATAGGCACATCTTGGATTCAGTATTACTGCACAGGCGTAGTCCACTGGGACTGTACAAGAGTGCCAGGTTTTGGCACCATTTTCAAGTCCCAGTTGTTATAAGTGCAGAGTTCTTAACCTGGCTACGAAGGCCTGTTGTCCTGGCGGCGTTGCAGGGTCGGCTCTGTGCAGCTGCATGTTGCGTGCGGTCCACACACACCGCCTCGTGGAGCGGTGCCCGGTCCAGCCAAGCCCCAGGCTGCTGCAGGGCCTCCAGCTGCCCGCTCCAACATCGAGAGTCCGGCACCAATTGATCATGAATTCCGTACCACAAACTCACACCTCTTGCTTTCATACAACGTGGAAATGGTGATGGAAGGGCAAGAAGCCTGCGAGATCAGTGAATGAACAAGAACAGTAACTGGAGCTGATGTTTTATCCAGAGTTCAAAGATCCATATTGTTAGCTTGATGCAGTCAAATTATTGTACGATACAAGAGAGGACATTGTTCACAGGGATGTTACCATAAATACTTATAAGCAAATTAATTAATGTAACCACTTTCTTGCTTTCTTTAAAAGAAAAGGCCTTCAATTGATGTTCTACTCTTTCTATTCTATGTTTACTAACAACTTCACGTTTGTTTCTTCTAATGTAGTTTGTAAGGAGCCGCCTTATAAAGTAGAGGAGTCTGGATACGCTGGATTTATTATGCCAATTGATGTCTACTTCAAGAACAAGGTACCTCTGATGCTTACGTTAAACTTAAAATGTTATTGATTAATTTAAACAGTGGGGGATAAAACAGCAGAGTGACTCTTTAATACTGGCTGGTGAAGTCCACTGCTCTCTCTCTCTCGATTTCCTTCATCTCCTAAAAGTCACATCAAGAATATTTGCATATATTACCTCTCTAGCTGCCGACTGACAGGCGGTACGGTGGCGCAGCGGTGGAGTTGCTGCCTTACAGCGCCAAAGACCCGGGTTTGACCCTGGCTACGTGTGCTAGTCTATACAGAGTTTGTACGTTTTCCCCATGACCTGCGTGGGTTGTCTCCGAGAACTTTGGTTTCCTCCCACACTCCAAAGACGTACAGGGTTGTAGGTTAATTGGCTTGGTATAATCTGAAAGTTGTCCCTAGAGTAGGATAGTGTTAATGTATGGGGATCAGTGGTCGATGCAGACTCGGTGGGCCGAAGGGCCTGCTTCCACGCTGTATCTCTAAACTAAACGAAACAAAACTGCTTCCTGCACGGTTTAAACTAAAATAATGTTCTGGATATTAAGAGATTTTTTTTTTTTAAATTTTGCTCAGAACTCTAGAGAATATGTTATAGTTGAGGGGAGAGAGGTGGGCTGAATGTCACTGTTGGCTATGAAGTTCAGGTGATGATATTACTGGAGTCAGGCTCACTCTAGTACAGCCTAATATCCACTGACAGATCCTAAAACTGCTCACGGTGTAAAGGAAGAACCCGACTTCCTTATAAATTACCACAGCATTGATTCCCATCATTGCTATACCTCGGATGAGAAGTGGTGTATTGGGGCGGCACAGTGGCGCAGCTGGTAGAGCTGCTGCCTTACAGCACCAGAACCCCAGATTCCAACCTGACCTCGAGTGTTGTCTGGGTGAAATTTGCATGTTCTCTACGTAAGTAAGTACATTTTATTTATATAGCACGTTGAAACCAAAGTGCTTTACATAAAATAAATAATTAAGTTTCCGTACATCCATAGAAAAATTAAAAAATATATAAAAAGACCGCACGAGTTTTCTCTGGTTGCTCCAGTTTCCTCCCACATCCCATAGGCGTTGCGTAAAGGCTTGGAGGCTAATTGGCTTCTGTAGATACTGCCGCGAATGTGTGAGGAGTGGATGAGAAAGTGGGATGACATAGAACTAGTATGGAAACAGAACTGCAGATGCTGAATAATACACAATACAACACAAGATTCTGGAGTAACTCGGGTTGGGACTAGTGTCTGAAGAAGGGTCATAAGATCATGTGATAAGAACAGAATGAGGCCATTCTCCGCATCGTTTACTCTGCCATTCAATCATGGCTGATCTATCTCTACTCTCTAACCCCATTCTCCTGCCTTCTCCTATAACCTCTGACAACTGTGCTAAGCAAGAATCGCCCTTAAATATACTCACTGACTTGGCCTCCACAGCCTTCTGAGGCAAAGAATGCCACAGATTCACCACCCTCTGACTAAAGAGGGTTTTGGGCCCTATCCCAAAATATTACCTCTCCATTTTCTTCTGAGATGCTGCCTGATCCACCGAGTTACTCAAGCATTTTGTGTGTTCCTATTTGATACTCCACCTTAGCTCCGACAACATCCTCACAGATGAAGGAAACTGCGCGTATCCCCACACTCATATAGCTCTGTGCACATTCGAGCTACACATTCTAAAGTCCAGTGACAGAGATGAAACCCATAAGAGTCCTAATTCTTTTAGGTGATATTGTACCGTGGACGGGCTCAGTTGACGGCATTGAGGATCCAAAGACATTTTCAAATTGTCAGTTGATCTACTCTTGCTCAAAATTCTTATGTTTTTATGTACCTGTGTAACTGTTGTCAAAAACAACACAATTACATTAAGATAAACAGACTTTTCAAGTCTGAAGAAGGGTTTCGACCTGAAACGTCACCCATTCCCTCTCTCCAGATATGCTGCCTGTCCCTCGGAGTTACTCCAGCATTTTGTGTCTACCTCAGACTTTTCGATTGTCAGGTTAGATTTATTGTAATGTAAATTGACGGCTTGATTGTAATCTTAAATTCATACGTTTTAGGAGCTTTCGGCCCATCAAGTCTATTCCTGGCTGATCTATCTTTCCCTCTCAACCCCATTGTCCCGCCGTCTTCCCATAATCCCTGACACCTGTACGTAATCTTGTATAGTCTTTTAGTTGACTGGATAACGTGCAACAAAAAAGCTTTTCACCGTACCTCATGCACGTGACACTAAACTGAACTAAACAGAACTATTTTTGAATTTTAGAAGAACAAAAAAATTGCAGAGGTGATCTGAAACCTCTGCCTCCGCCAAATCTGCCTGACCTACATTTTCTATTCCAATATCTGAATTTTGGAAGATATTTAACTTCTGAATTCTGCCCTTTGAGTTTTGGAGAAGGGGTTGGGAGGCAGTGTCAGAGGAAGGTGGACACAGCACCACCTGGTGGTCGGTGCTAGATTTGTTTAAGTGAAAAACTCCAGATGCTGAAAATCTGAAGTAAAAACAGAAAATGCAGAAAACCCCTCAGCAGGTCAGGAAACGTTTGGAAAGGAAAACAATGAATGGTTCCGGTTGAAGGTCCTGCATCAGAGATGACAAAGAGAGAGAGAAAACAAGTTAGACACGCTAGAGGCAGGAAACATGTTCCCGATGTTGGGGGAGTCCAGAACCAGGGGCCACAGTTTAAGAATAAGGAGTAAGCCATTTAGAACGGAGACGAGGAAACAGTTTTTCACACAGAGAGTGGTGAGTCTGTGGAATTCTCTGCCTCAGAGGGCGGTGGAGGTCGGTTCTCTGGATGCTTTCACGAGAGAGCTGGATAGGGTTCTTAAAGATAGTGGAGTCCGGGGATATGGGGAGAAGGCAGGAAGGAGGTACTGATTGGGGATGATCAGCCTTGATCACATTGAATGGCGGTGCTGGCTCGAAGGGTTGAATGGCCTACTCCTGCCCCTATTGTCTATTGTCTATAGTTTTAAGTTACAGAGAGGCGAGGAAGGACGGAGACAGCAGACTCTGTAATCTTGAGTAAAGGACAAAGTATTGGAGGAACTCAGCAGGCCAGCCAGCATCTGCAGAGGGAAAAGGACGAGGTGACCTGAAGCATCAGTTGTCCGTTTTCCTTCACAGGTGCTGCTTCGTCTGTTGCCTGTTCCCAGCTCTTTGGATTTTGAGGAAAGAAGCAAGAGGAAATATGTGGAATTAATTGCCACAGAAGGCTGTGGAGGCCAAGTCAGTTGATATTTTTAAGACATAGATAGATTCTTGATTAGTACTGGTGTCTGGGGTTATGGGGAGAAGGCAGGAGAATGGGGTTCGGAGGGAGAGATCGATCAGCCATGATTGAATGGCGGAATGGCCTAATTCTGCACCTAACACTTATGACCTTATGACCTCTTTAGTCATGAAGACTGGAGAAAAGCCAATGTTGTTCCTTTATCTAAAGAGGGCAACGGGGAAACCAGAAGATTGTAGGCCGGCGAGCCTTGCGGCACTGGTTGGGAAATAATTGGAGACGATTGTTGGGGAAAGGATGTGCTTGCTTTTGGAAAAGTATGGATTTATTAGAGATGGTCAGCCCAGCTTCATCTTGCGGTGATCCTGGTTCTCATATTTGATTGGAGATACAAGAAACTGCAGGCACCTGAAAACTTGAGCACAAGAACAAAAGATTGGAGGGTAGGCACAAAATGCTGGGGCGACTCAGCAGTTCAGGCAGCATCTCTGGAGAAAGGGAATATGTGACGTTTCCAGCATTTTGTGTCTATCTTCGGTGTAAACTGGCATCTGCAGTTCCTTCCTACACAAAAGGTTGGAGGGCTTAAGTGGGTCAGGCGGCATCTGTGCAGAGAATAAGCAGACAGTGTTTCTGAAGAAGGGTCCTGACCCAACATGTCTGATCTGCTGAGTTCCTCCTGCCTTTTGTCTCATTTTGTTCACAAATTTGATTGTTTTTGCTTAAGGAAGTGATAAAGATGATGGAAGAGAGTAGGAAGAGTGGATAGACACAAAATGCTGGAGTAACTCAGCGGGACAGGCAGCATCTCTGGAGAGAAGGAGTGGGTGATGATTCGGGTAGAGAAGAAGGGTCTCGATCGAAACATCACCCATTCCTTCTCTTCAGAGATGCTGCCTGTCCCGCTGAGTTACTCCAGCATTTTGTGTCCTCGGTTTAAACCAGTGTCTGCTGTTCCTTCTCAGACAGGAACAGTCGATGTTGTCAACATGCACTTTAGTAAAGCATTTGATAATGCTCCTCATGGTAGATTGGTCCAGATGATTACCTGCACATTTCCCCACTGTCCTTGCTTAGCAAGAATCTATTTAATATTTTAACCTCTTAGTTTGAATTTTTTGTTTTAGTGCAATGATTAAAACCGCATGTTATAAAACCTAAAAGTTAAAGTGAGTTCATATTTGAATAGGTCTGAAATTAAAATTTTTTTTTTTGGTCAGGAAGAACCGAAGAAAGTGTGTTTCACGTATGATTTGTTCCTAAACCTGGAAGGAAACCCACCCGTGAATCACCTACGCTGTGAGAAGCTCACCTTTAACAACCCAACCAAGGAGTTTCGGCGCAAGCTTGTGAAGGCAGGAGGGGTAGGTTCCTGCTGTTGTTGCTCGCCTTCTCTTGACGCTTTCTTCACAGTCCTGGTAATGGACCCCACGGGGGCGCAGCGATAGAGTTGCTGCCTCACAGCGCCAGAGATCCGGGTTCGATCCTGACTATGGGCGCTGTCTGTACGGGGTTTGTACGTTCTCCCTGTGACCTGCGTGGGTTTTCTCCGAGATGTTCGGTTTCCTCCCACACCCCGAAGACGTACAGGTTTGTAAGTTAATTGGATTGGTGTAAGTGTAAATTGTCCCTAGTGTGTGTAGGATAGTGTTAATGTATGGGGATTACTGGTCGGTGCAGACTTGGTAGGCGGAATGGGCCTGTTGGGATGTGGGAGGAAACCCACGCGGTCACAGGGAGAATGGCCAAACTCCATCCAGACAGCACCCATAGTCAGGATCGAACCCGGGCCTCTGATTGGTTTAGAGGGATAAGGGCCAAGTGCAGACAGGTGGGACTAGTATAGATGAGACGTGTTGGTCAGCGTGGGCCGAAGGGCCTGTTTCCATGCAGTATAACTCTATGACACTATGAATCTAATTAACTTCAGTGCTTATGGCGTGATGGAGTGCTTTAAAAAAACTTTCCTTTCTTGAAGCAGTGTCCAGCACTCAGGATAATTCAGCTGTTACCAACTGAATTATCTTACCACAACCAGAGAGCAGTGCTGAACTACCTCTTTGGTGACCCTCGGACTATCCTTGATCAGACTTTGCTGACTTTACCTTGCACTAAACATTATTCCCTCATCATGTAACTGTACGCTGTGAATGGCTCGATCATAATCATGTATTGTCTTTCTGCTGACTTGGACAGCGGGCAACAAAAGCTTTTCACTGTCCCTCGGTACACGTGACAATAAACTAAACTGAAGTGGAGGAGGCAGGATGTTGAGAAGTACCAAGAGGAAAGTGAAAAGTGGCAAGAGTTATTGATGGCCTTGAGAAATGATATATTTGCAGAACACATGCATCAGAATATAGACACAAAATGATGGAGTAACTCAGCGGTTCAGGCAGAATCCCCGTAGACTAGGAATAGGTGATGTCTCGGGTCGAAACCCTTCTTCAGACTGAGAGTCAGCGGAGTGGGAAACTAGAGATATGGAAAGGTAGAAAGAACAAAAGAAGGAAAGGTGTGAAAAGAACAAATCAAGGCATGGGAACGTCATGTATTTTAGCAGCATTATCCAATGTCAAAGAAAAGTTCACAAGTAATTAGAACAGAGAATAGTACAGCACGGGAATGAGCTTATTGGCCCATAATGTTTGTGCTGAACATGTCACCGAGTTAAACAATCTCATCTGCCTGTACATGATCCATATCCCTCTAGTCCCTTGCACTTCCATGTTCCTATCTAAAAGCCTCTTCCGCACCACTCTCGCATCTAGTTGTGAAGCATACTTCTATGCCAAGGCAGACGGTCATGTCAGGCTCAAGAGAATAGTTGGATTACTGCTCAAAACCAACCTAGAGTTAAAACCAAAGCCATTATGTTTTTTTTAGGTTTAATCTTTGCAGTTGGAAAACAACTGAAGTAGGAATATGTTAATGTTTAAGTTCAGGCCAACTTTCCTTTCAATCTGTGTATGATTTGCAGATAGTTCCACCCAATAAAATAATTCTTTAAAAAGTTAGCCGTGGAAGGGTGGCAGAGACCCGGGTTTGATTCTGACTACGGGTGCTGTCTGTACGGAGTTTGTACGTTCTCCCTGTGACCGCGAGGGTTTTCTCCGGGTGCTCCGGTTTCCTCCCACACTCCTCTGCCTAACTGATGCCAACATGAGTTTAGAAGCAGGCAGTACACTGATAATTGCACAGTATTCAGTTTCATTCTGAGCACTTCAGAAAGTGTAACACGGCAAAGACGTGTTGGTTAATTGGCTTCTGTAAAATTGTAAATTGACACCAGTGTGTAGGATAATGCTAGTAAACGGGGTGATTGCTTGTCGGCACTGACTCCGTGGGCCGAAGGGCCTGTATCTCTGAAGTAAAGTCTGGAGACAAGGAACTGCAGATGCTGGTTTACAACAACAAAGAAGATGCTGGTTTACTAAACAAGTCTGCTGGCATCACATTAGTTTATTCTTCTAGGTTATGGTGATGCCTGAAGGGACTGACACAACTTCGAGACCAAGCCCGGACTACCCCATGCTGCCCACAATTCCACTGTCTGCATTCTCCGATCCAAAGAAAAGCAAGCCATCACATGGCTCTAAGGTCAGTAATAGAACTCTTGATCTGATTTTCTCTAATCGAGTCAGATTAGAGTGATAGGACTCTAATCTGAATCCTTAAGGGCCTGCCCTACGTACGCGATTTTTTCGGCGACTTGCCGGCACCCGTCATAGTCGTAGCAGGTGGCCGAAAACGTTGAAAACTAGCGGCGACCAGAAAAAGGTACGTCTCTTTGGGCGACTACTCGCGACCATACAGGCGTCACATGTCGACATGACGCGGGAATCGCTGCCTCAAAAAGGCAGCCAGCATAATAAGAGATCCACACCACCCTGGCCACGCTTTCATTTCACCCCTGCCATCGGGAAAAAGGTACAGGAGCTGAAAACTGTAACGTCCAGGTTCAGGAACAGCCTCTTCCCTACAGCCATCAGTTTATTAAACCATACAACCTCAAATAAGCTCTGAACTACATAAATTATTATTGTTTTTATTGCCTTTTTTGTGTAAAAACATATGTGTGTGTGTGTGTATATATTTATGAGTGTAAGTGTATACACAAGCTGATCTTTTTTTTCCTCTTGTTTATTGTATTGTTTACAGAGTACTATATTTACATATTCTGTTGTGCTGCTGGAAGTAAGATGTTCATTGTTCTATCTGGGACATATGGCAATAAAGCACTCTTGAGATCCCTCCAAACATTTATATATATAGTGTGCGTGTGTGTAAACTAACTCACTAAATTACTTCTGTCATTTCAAATCAGGATACAAATAGAGAGAGCAGCAAATCTTCAAAACCTCACAAGGTCACAAAAGAGCACAAGGAACGGACGACAAAAGACTCTGAGAACAAGACAACCGTGAAAGAACCAGAGAAGGAGCACAGTAAATCGTCTAAGGAACTATCACGGAAATCTGCTGAAAGCAAGATTTCAAAGGAAGAGAAAGCTACTCCAAAGGCAACTTCTAAAGAACCAAAACCAGCCTTCAAGGAGTCTAAACTAGACAGCATGTCGCCCAAAGGTAGTGGGACCCTACACCAAGAGTCAAAGCCCAGCATAAAGAGGCCCTCCAACGTAGATTTAATCAAATCTAACGTTAAAAAGCAAAAGAAAAGTACTTCAGAGACATCAAAAACTTTCCCAAGTGTTTCGCCGAGAATTTCCTCTACTTCATACTCTGAAAAAAAACAGATCAAGGAAAAAGAAAAAGAGAAAGAAAAAGAAAAAGTGAACATTAAAGTAGAGAAGGTTAAAACTGAAAGTAGTGTGAAGGAGGTGAAAAAGCCTGTGGATTCAGATGAGTGTAATTCAGAAGATGAAGTGATCTCCAAATCTGAGGTAAAGAATTTTATTCTCAAATCTAAATATGGTTCAAAGGGATGTAACGCTGCAGTTTGATGTATCATGGAACAGTAGGGGAAAATCTCAGTGCATTTGCCATCTCACCTTAGGTGTATGAAGGAACTGCAGATGCTGGTTTAAACCGATGATGGACACAAAATGCTGGAGTAACTCAGGTAGAGACCCTTATTCAGACTGGTCTCAACCCGAAACGTCACCCATTCCTTCTCTCCAGAGATGCTGCCTGTCCCGTTGAGTTACTCCAGCATTTTGTGTCTATCTATCTCACCTTAGGCTTCGGTTTGTTATTATCATGTGCACTTAGGTACAGTGAAAAGCTTTGTCTTACACGCTAGATAATCGGATCGGATAATACTATACATAAATATAATCAAGTCAAACTCGAATACAATAGGTAGAGCAGCAAATGGAAAGGTGCAAAGTGCAGAATATAGATCTCAGCATTGTAGCGCATCAGTTCCATATTCTGTCGCACCTGCACAAGCGGGTAAAACAATTCATATATTCCTCACATGGGAAAAAGGTGGAGTTGTGTATAGGAAGGAACTGCAGACACTATTTACACCGAAAATAGACGCAAAATGCTGGAGTAACTCAGCGGGACAGGCGGCATCTCTGGAGAGAAGGAATGGGTGACGTTTTGGGTCTAGGCCCTTCTTCAGAATAAGAGTCATGGGAGACACAGAGATAAGGAAGGGTAAGGTGTGACATCTAAAGAGATGTAGTTGAAGGTAACATGTGCGTAGAGTTGGAGAGCAGGAGGCATCACAGAGGGGGAGCCACGAGAGATGAAGTTGCAGAACTCTCGTCGGAGAGAGGAGGAGAACTTCTTCAAAGCAGGCACACCTTGAGGAGATTTCACAGTGGAGCAGACTAAATGTGCAGGAAGGAACTGCAGGTGCTGGATTCCACCGAAGATAGACACAAAATGCTGGAGTAACACAGCGGGACAGGCAGCATCTCTGTAGAGAAGGAATGGGTGTCGTTTCGGGTCAACACCCTTCTTCAGACTGAGAGTCAGGAGAGAGGGAGACACAGATAAGGAAGGGTAAGGTGTGAAAACGAGACATCAAGAGAGATGATAATCGAAGGTAGAGTTTTAGTTGAGTGTCTTATTGTGATGATTACTGAGGTACAGTGAAATGCTTTTCTGTGGCGTGCCATCCAGTCAGTGCAAAGACTGCATGTGATTACAACCAAGCTGTTCACAGGGTACAGATACAAGATAAAGGGAATAACGTTTAGTGCAAGATAAAGTCTGATTAAAGATAGTCCCAGAGTCTCTATACGAGGTAGATGGAAGGTCAGGACCGTTCTCTAATTGGTGATAAGGTGGTTCTGTTGTCTGACAGATGCTGGGGCATAACTGTCCCTGAATCTGGAGATAGACACAAAATGCTCGAGTATCTCAGCGGGACAGGCAGCATCTCTGGAGAGAAGGAATGGGTAACGTTTTGGGTCGAGACCCTTTTTCAGACGATGCGTTTACACACTTCTGTACCTCCTGTCTGATGGGAGAAGGGAGAAGAGGGAGTGACTGGGGTGAGACTGGTCCTTGATGATGCTGCTGGCCTTGCCGAGGCAGCGTGAGGTGTAGATGGAGTCTGTTTGCTATCTGAGTTATTGTGTTTTATTTATCTGTTCCCAGGATGTGGATATGGCTGGAATGGCGCTAGTTATTGCCCATAACTAATTGTCCTTTAACTGAGGAGGCAGCCAGTCATTAGCCACATGGTTGAATCTGACTTCAGATACAAGCAGTTCTGTCGGCATAAGGAAAATTGCAAGTTAGATGTTTCTTTATAACAATGTGGTTGGTCACCGTTACTGAGACTTATAGTGTTGCCTTTTTTATTTGATTGCTTCAATTTTTTTATTTTAAACACGCAACCTAGCATGATAGGAACCGACTCAGTTTCCTGCTAAAAATGGACACAAAGTACTGGCGTAACTTAGCGGGTCAGGCAACATCTCTGGAGAAAAGGTATGGGTGAAGTTGCGGGTCAGGGCTCCTCTTCAGAAGAGTCTGAAAAATGGTCCTGACCCGAAACATGACCCATCCTTTTTCTCCAGAGATGCTGCCTGACCCGCTGAGTCACTCCAGCACTTTGTGTCCATCTTTAGTATAAACCTGCATCCGCAGTTCTTTGTTTCTTCAGTTTCCTGTTGCTTTCTGCTAATGTGGGCCACAAGATTCTTGATTAGTACGGGTGTCAAAGACTACGGGGAGAAGGCAGGAGAATGGGGTTGGGAGGGAGAGATAAATCAGCCATGATTGAATGGTGGAGTAAACTTGATGGTTCGAATGGCCTAATTCTACTCCTATCACTTATGAAGATTGTACCATAGGGCGGCAAATAGTCAGCAGTAATTGGGCGAACAAATATGCTGGGAGATTAAAGACAGCTGCAAGACGAATAGGATCGTCATATAGGGGATGTTAACGTTCCTGATATGGATTGGGACTTTTATACAGCCAGGGGTGGAATTTGTCAAGTGTGTTCGGGAAATCTTTCTCATGCAATTCATAGAGGCTCTCACAAGGGAGAGGACAAAGCTTGACCTATTGGGAAAGGTAAGTCATTGTGTGAGCACTTTGGGACCGACGACCACACTTCTATTAGTTATAAAGTAGTTATGGATAAAGACAGGGCTGGTCTACAAATTAAAGTTTAAATTGGGCAAGTCCATTTTGGTATTAGACAAGAACTTGCAAAAGTTGATTATATTAGCTTGTTTTCCGGCAAAGCAACATCTGGAAAGTGTGATGCTTTTCTAAGTGTGATGATGAGTGTTTAAGATGTACGTGCTTGTGCAAGGCAGGTAGGAGCAAATATGAGAGAATTGAGGCTCTGGTCAGGAAAGATAAGGCGGCATGGATCAGGTACACACAGCTGGGATCAAGTGCAGAAGTAGAGAGAATTGAGGATTATACTTAAGAAGGAAACCTAGAGGACATGGGATAGCTCTGACAGATAAGGATACAGAGAATCCAAAGAGATTTTATCAGTCTCCGGTGATTAAAGATAGACACAAAGTGCAGGAGTAACTCAGCGGGTCAGGCAGCATCTCTGGAGAAAAAAGACAGGTGAAGCTTCAGGTCTGGACCCTTCTTCAGACTCCATCTCTCCAGATTTTCTCCAGAGATGCTGCCCGACCCACTGATTTACTCCAATATTTTGTGCCTATTTTTGGTATAAATCAACATCTGCAGTTCCTTTTTGTGACTTCTCCCCTGTGACACAATGCTACCGCTTGTTATGGTTAGGCAACTGACCCAGGCATAAACATGATGCCTCTGAATCATTTTCTGTCCTCCACATTACTTTTGTATTTGCCTTCACTCTCATTCAAGCAGCACTCTCTGGAGTTAAAACCAATCATACCCAATTGAGTAACACTATGGAGTAGTTCAGCAGGCTAGGCAGCATTTCCGACATCTACAGACGCACCAAAGAAAGCATTTTATCGGGATGCATCACAGCTTGGTTTGGGAACAAGACCGCAAGAAATTGCAGCGAAGTGTGAACGCAGCCCAGACCATCACACAAACCGACCTCCCTTCTGTTGACTCCATCTATACCTCACGTTGCCTCGACAAGGCCAGCAGCATCATCACGGACCAGTCTCACCCCGGTCATTCCCTCTTCTCCCCTCTCCCATCAGGCAAAAGGTGCGAAAACGCACACCTCCAGATTCAGGGACAGTTTCTTCCCAGCTGCTATCGGGCAACTGAATCATCCTACCACAACCAGAGAGCAGTGCTGAACTACTATCTACCTCATTGGTGACCCTCGGACTATCCTTGATCGGACTTTGTTGGCTTTACCATGCACTAAATGGTATTCCCTTAACATGTGTCTGTGCACTGTAAATGGCTCGATTGTAATCATGTATTATCTTTCTGCTGACTAATGTGCACACAAGAAAAGCTTTTCACTGTACCTGACACATGACAATAAACTAAACTATGAGGGCATGGATGGGCAACGTTTTGGGCTTGTCCTCCAGACTGTCCTCCAGATGTGCTGCCTGACCCATTGAGTTACCCACTTGGTGTGTCTTGTTTTCATAAACCTGCATCTGCAGTTCCTTGTGTCGACTAAATTGAAGGTAAGTTAAGTTAATTAACTGTCAAGATATTTTCTGACTGACTTCTGTTCCTCTTTCTCCATGTTTAGTCTGTGCGAACTAGCCAGTCGAACACGACCTCAAGTTCGGATTCCAGCTCCGATTCTGATTTTGCACCTTCCCAAAACCACAGACAAGGTATGTGGCTAAATTCCACAGATTCATCACCCTCTGGCTAAAGACGTTCCTCCTCATCTAATGGGCAGTGGGATCAGGAGGGAATGGAAACACAATGAAGGTGATTGGGGGAAAAATTGCATATGGGAAAACTTACACAGTGACAGATTGGGTTAGGTGGTGGTGTCCTAATATGATTGTGACATTTGAAAGCACACTTGATGGGCTACAGTGATAAGGCTGGTGAGTGGGACAAATTGGAATGGTCTTGTCATAAGTGATAGGAGCAGAATTAGGCCATCCGGCCCATGAAGTCTACCCCGCCATTCAATCATGGCTGTTCATAAGATCATGTGATAGGAGCAGAATTAAGCCATTCGGCCCATCAAGTCTACTCTGCCATCGAATCATGGCTGATTTATCTCTCCCTCCTAACCGCATTCTCCCTCCTTTTCTCCATAACCCCTGACGCTCGTACTAATCAAGAATCTATCTACCTCTGCCTTAGAAGTATCCATGGACTTGGCTTCCACAGCCATCTATGGCATTGATTTCCACAGATTCACCACCCTCTGACTAAAGAAATTCCTCCTCATCTCCTTCTCAAAGGAACGTCCATTAATTCTGAGGCTGTGACCTCTCATCCTAGACTCTCCCACTAGTGGAAACATCCTCCCCACATCCACTCCATCCAAGCCATTCACTATTCGGTAAGTTTCAATGAGGTCCACCCTCATCCTTCTAAACTCCAGTGAGTTCAGGCCCAGTGCTGACAAACGTTCTGGACACAGACTTATGGGCTCACTGTCCATCCACGTGAAGTTTGGAAATTATGTATGAAAAACTTTCATTTATATAGCAACTTCAATGACATCAAATAATTTGGAGGAATGTTATGAGATGGATTTGACAGAGTCTGGTGTCTGTTGACCATGGACATATTGAATGATTGACACAAAATGGGAGGAGTAACTCAGCAGGACAGGCAGCATCTCTGGAGCGAAGGAATGGGTGACGTTTCGGATTGAGACCCTCCTTCAGACTGAGAGTTGGGAAAGGGAAACGAGAGATTATAGACAGTGATGCAGAGAAATATAGAACAAATGAATGAAAGATATGCAAAAAAGTAACTATCTTGCAAATCTTTCATTTGTTCTATATCTCTCGACATCACCGTCTATATCTCTCGTTTCCCTTTCCCCTGACTCTCAGTCTGAAGAAGGGTCTCGACCCAAAACATCACCCATTCCTTCTCTCCATAGATGCTGCCTGTCCCGCTGAGTTACTCCAGCACTTTGTGTTCGTTCTTCGGTTTAAACCAGCATCTGCAGTTCCTTCCTAGACAACTGCTCTTGTTTTGCCCAGGGCCCCTACGCTCCATGGTGGAGGAAATCCAATCCGAAGGCTCGGACGACGACAGCAGCTCCGAGGAGGAGAGGGCTGTGAAAAACATTGCAGTGAGCAGAGATAACAGGTCAGTGTGCCCGACGGATGCTGTACGGTGGCGCAGCGGTAGAGTTTCTGACTCACAGCACCAGGGACCCGGGTTCAATCCTGACTACGGGTGCTGTCTGTACGAAGTTTGTACTTTCTCCCCGTGACCAACGTGGGTTTTCTCCGGGTACTCCGGTTTCCTCCCACACGATCTCGCTGTGACCTGTGTAGGTTTTTCCTGGGTGCTCCCAGGTTTAAGGTGAAGGGAGAACGATTTAATAGGAATCTGAGGGGTAAAAGGGTGGCGGATGTACGGAACAAGTTGCCAAAGGAGGTAGTTGAGGCTGGGACTATCCAAACTTTTCTGAAACAGTTAGGCAGGTACATGGATAGGACAGGTTTGGAGGGATATGGACCAAACGCAGGCAGGTGGGGCTAGTGTAGTGGGACGTGTGGGCAAGTTGGGCTGAAGTGCCTGTTTCCACGCTTTGTCACTCGATGACCTAAGTTAAACATAAGCTCCAGTAATCCTTTCAAAGAAGGTTTGCATATTTGCTGTAAATAAAGACTCAGAAATAGATTTTTATTGCTGGCTTAATACTGATATTGATTTGTTACTGTCATGTACTAAGAGAGTGAAAATGTTGTTGTCCATGTTATCCAGTCGTCATTGCTACACGCGTGTACATCTGCTAAATAGAAACGAAACTGGGTGCAAAATTTAATGTTACAGCTACAGAGAAAGTTCAGATTAAAAACCCTGGAAGAGCCACGAAAAAGTAGATTGAAGAGTGGGAATTCATCTGTAGTGTACGAGAGGTCACAACCAAATAGCAGTAAATATTAAAGACACGAATGTTTACGAGGGAACTGCAGATGCTGGAAAAATCGAAGATAGACTAAAATGCTGGAGAAACTCAGCGGGTGAGGCAGCATCTCCAGAGATTTTAAATATAATGGAAGCTAGACAAAAATGCTGGAGAAACTCAGCGGGTGGGGCAGCATCTATGGAGAGAAGGAATAGGTCAAGACCCAAAACGTCACCTATTCCATCGCTCCATTGATGCCGCCTCACCCACTGAGTTTCTCCAGCATTTTTATCTATTTTCGATTTTTCCAGCATCTGCGGTTCCTTCTTAAATAAAAACCAATGTGGACAGGCACAGAGGGAGGTGCCTTTAATGCTGCCGGTGATGTAGAGGAAAACCTGTCCTAACCATGCACCTGTTTAACTGCTTCTTAAATGTTGGGATAGTCCCAGCCTCAACGACCTCCTCTGGCAGCTTGTTCCATACACCACCACCTTTTGAGTGAAAAGGTTTCTCGACCCGAAACATCACCTATTCCTTCCCTCCATAGATGCTGCCTCACCCGCTGAGTTTCTCCAGCATTTTTGTCTACCAAACACAAACAAATGGTGACTTACCAGTGCTTACCATATTACATAGAGTCATACAGCACAGAAACAGGCCCTCCGGCCCAACTTGCCCGCACCGACCAACATGTCCCATCTAGACTAGTCCCACCTTATCCCTCTATACCTACCCTATCCATGTAACTGTGTGGATGTTACTTAAACATTGCAATAGTATCTGGGCAGTGGGCAGGTGCTATAGACCTGCACGGGAAGATAGACGCTCCCGCCCCCACGAGTCTCGGGCAGATGGGGCTCATCAGCCTGGGAAGGCCGTCCATCTAGGAGAGGGAAAACTCTGATTTAAAACCTCGACTGCCTTGTAGCCACATCCAGTCATGGAAAAGGCTCCAGGAGTAAACCTCAAGAAAGTCCGGAGTCGGAGCCCCTAAGGCAGTTCGTCGTTGTCTACAACCTCGCTCTGGCAGCTCCTGCGACGGCGCTGGTGCCAAACTGTAACTGCCCTGCTGTTCCTTAGGATCGATCAGCGACGTGGAGAAGGGGGGATGTGCTGCATGGGCAACAGCCCGTCCTCCATATGACATCGCCCAGGCTTGCATCCGACCAGGATGCATCACCAATGGTCAGTCATGACTGAGGGGGGCCTACTAGTATCTGCCTCAACCACCTCCTCGTTCCAAACACCCAGCACCCTTTGTGGAAAAACGATTACCCCCCAGGTCCTTATTAAAGCCCGGAAATGGGCCCTTCGGTCCACCGAGTCCGCACTGACCAGCGATCCCCGCACATTAACACTATCCTGCACTAGGGACAATTTTTACATTTATACCAAGCCAATTAACCTACAAAGCTGAAGAATTAGATGAAGATAGGAGGACACCGTGCTGTTTTAGTTATTCGTCACCCACTACAGACTTGAATGATGGAGGGGGTGGGACAGTGCAACGCAGAGTGACTGAGTTAGGAAGGATGAAGGGAAGTTGTTGACCTAATGGGGGTGGGGTGGGGGTTCCAGCCCCAGCCGGGATACTAAGATCATGATGTCCAGGGAGCACCCAGGTTTATCTAGGAGAACACGGTCCAGGTTACCCTCCAATGTTCACTTTTGTCTGGGTAATCTATGACATCCCTCGTGTCTTGGCTTTGAAAATCTCATCAGAGTGAAAAGACGACTTGCCCCAGAAGAGAGCAGCAACAAGGAACTACAGATGCTGGTTTATACCAAAGATCGACACAAAGCTACTCAAAGCTGGAGTTGCTCAGCGGGTCAGGCAGCATCTCTGGAGAAAAAAGGACTGGCGACGTTTTGGGTCGGGACCCTTCTTCGTCCCTTTTCTCGGGAGATGCTGCCTGACCCGTCAAGTTGCTCTAGCTCCTTGTGTCTGTCTATGGTACCAAGATAAACCAATCTCAACCGTCTGTCCATTTTCTCTAGCGAGGCTGCTTGGCCCGCTGAGTGACTCCAGCACTTTGTGTCTAACATTGCCCCAGGGGAACCTGGCACGTTGCTACATGACTTCACTGCAATTCTATTTCAACTTAAATTGAATTTGAATAGCACAAAAACGGAATAAAACTGTTTCACTATTGAATTTCTGGGCAAGAGTCCAGTTACTTTTTGAATCTTGCAGAAAAACAGGGTGCTTTAGGTTTCAGTTTACTTTCATCCTTCGCAGCGTTTCACTGAAGTGAGTCAGCGCTTGGCAGTGAGACAGACCTTGGATTGTCAGCCAGATCACAGGCTCAAGTTTTGACACAAAACCTGTAGCCACAGTGATCTGAGCCAAGTCTAGTTTGTAGAGCTACAGAACCAGTTCAGTTTAGTTTATTCAGTTTAGTTTATTGTCCGAGGTACAGTGAAAAGCTTTTGATGCGTGCTATCCAGTCAGTGGAAAGACAAAACATGATTAAAATTGGGTGGTTTACACTGTATAGATGCATGAATAGGGAATAATGTTTAGTGCAAGGTAAAGCCAGCAAAGTTCGATCAAGGATAGTCCGAGGTAGACAAAAATGCTGGAGAAACTCAGCGGGTGAGGCAGCATCTATGGAGCGATGGAATAGGTGACGTTTCGGGTCGAGATCCTTCCGGGTCTCGACCCGAAACGTCACCTATTCCTTCGCTCCATAGATGCTGCCTCACCCGCTGAGTTTCCGGAAGGGTCTCGACCCGAAACGTCACCTATTCCTTCGCTCCATAGATGCTGCCTCACCCGCTGAGTTTCCGGAAGGGTCTCAACCCGAAACGTCACCTATTCCTTCGCTCTATATATGCTGCCTCAGCCGTTGAGTTTCTCCAGCATTTTTATCTACCTTCGATTTTTCCAGCATCTGCAGTTCCATCTTAAACATAACGGGAAAGTTAATAATTGCAGAGATTGCTGCGCTCATCTGATTATTGTTTAGAGGTTTTACAGACAAATGATTTGCCAACGTGTTCAAGACCAAAGTATCAGAAGTGGACAATTTAGCGACATTTCATTCATTTCATTCTTTGTACCTTTTCATATCTCTAGTTTTCCTCGCCCCTGACCCTCGGTCTCCACCTGAAACGCCACCTCAATATCAGTTCTATCCGTCACTTGTGCATAAAGTGCAAGTGAAATGAATTTGCCTCTTCCTTTTCTCCAGCGATGCTGCCTAACGCTGCCTTTAAGAGAGAGTTAGATAGAGCACTAGCGGCTAGTGGAATCAAGGGATATGGGGAGAAGGCAGGCACGGGTTATTAGAAACATAGAAAATAGGTGCAGGAGTAGGCTGTTCGGCCCTTTGAGCCTGCATCGCCATTCAATATGATCATGGCTGATCATCCAACTCAGTATCCTGTACCTGCCTTCTCTCCATACCCCCTGATTCCTTTAGCCACAAGGGCCACATCTAACTCCCTCTTAAATATAGCCAATGAACTGGCCTCGACTACCTTCTGTGGCAGAGAATTCCACAGATTCACCCCTCTGTATGTGAAAATTATTGATTGGGGACGATCAGCAATGGTCACAATGAATGGCGGTGCTGGCTCGAAGGGCCGAATGGCCTCCTCCTGCACCTATTTTCTATGTCTATGTCTCTACGCTGAGTTACTCCAACATTTTGTGTCTAGTTTCGGTGTAAACCAGCAACTGCTGTTCCTTCCTACACCTTTAGCAAATTACTCAGCTGCTAATGTCTCCATTCTCTGATGCCTTCATCTTTCAGGAATATGAAATGTTATGTCTTTCCTCTTCAATGTACAAATGTAATAAAATACATTTGGACAGGTACATGGATATGATAGGTTTAGATGGGCCGAATGCATGCAGGTGGGACGAGTGTAAATGGGGCATCTTGGTCGGTGTGGGCAAGTTGGGCTGAAGGGCCTGTTCCCACGCTGTTTGACATTAAGACTGATACATTTCTTCTTTCAAGTATATAGATTCAGTTTCGATTATTGTCACGTGTACCAATGGACAGTGAAAAGATTTTGTTGCGTGTTATCCAGTCAGCAAAAAGATGACGCATGATTACACTCGGGGCATTTACAGTGCATAGTTACATAAGGGAATAAGATTTAGTCTAAGGTAAATGGAGTAAGCCTGAAGAGTCTGGATGATGGTGTAAGGTGTGCGGACATTGTTAAACATGTGCAAATGTGTTGCTTGTTTGCAGGTTGAGTTTAAGTGATGACAGTGGAAGCGAAAGCAGCGAGAATTGCAATATCAACACCCTCGACCAGCCTTCAATTCAAAAACACTTAGCCGTCAGTAACAAGGTGAGTACAGAGGTGTTCCGTATCCGTGCTGCAGGTATTAATGTCAGCATCCAATTTCTGACCATAAATTCCAATTTTGAAGTGGTATGCTGAAGCTATTTTAATATAAACTGTTGCTCTTTGTGGCAGTAAGTTCTTCCAAAGATAATCTGCGTGTTTATGGCATAGCAGAGACCGGACGCAGCAGTGGGATGGCACAGTGGCACAGCCGTCGAGTTGCTGCTTTCCAGCAGCAGATACGCCCCGGGTTCAATCCTGATTACGGGTGCTGTTTGTACGGGGTTTGTACGTTCTACCTGTGACCTCGTGGGTTTTCTCCAGGAGCTCCTCTTTCCTCCCATATTTCAAAGACGTGCAGGCTTGTAGGTTAATTGGCTTCTGCAACTCGTCCCTCAGTGTGTAGGATAGGATTAGTGTACAGGTGATCGTTGGTTGGCGTGGATTCAGTGGGCCATTCAGACTTTCCTGAATAACTTGCACACACCTCCAAGCAACCAGGCGCTTGATCCAACTGAGTGGATCATGTTGAAATGGGAGACGGACACCAAAAGCTGGAGTAACTCAGCGGGACAGGCAGCATCTCTGGAGAGAAGGAATGGGTGATATTTTTGGGTCGAGACCCTTCTTCAGACTGAGAGTCGGGAGAGGGAGACACAGAGATAAGGAAGCGTAAGGTGTGAAAACGAGACATCAAAGGGGACGAAGCTCAAAGAAAATGTAGAATAGATTGTTGTTAGCTCGAAGCATACATGGATAATATTTAACCATGTAGACAGTCAGACTGGTTGGGTAACTTTGAAGGGGGAGGGAAAGCAAGAGTTACTTGAAGTTAGAGAAGTCAATGTTAAAACCGTCGGGGTGTAAGCTGCTGGAGGGAAATATGAGGTGCTGCTCCTCCAATTTGCGCTGGGACAGTGGAAGAGGCCCAGAACAGAAAGGTCAGTGTAGGTACCTCCCCTCCCTTCCAAGGTAGATGAAACTGCTGGAGAAACTCAGCGGGTGAGGCGGCATCTATGGAGCGAAGGAATAGGTGAGGTTTTGGGTGACTATTCCTTCACTCCATTGATGCTGCCTCACCCGCTGAGTTTCTCCAGCAGTTTTATCTACCTTCGATTTTTCCAGCATCTGCAGTTCCTTCTTAAACATCTCCTCTCTTCCAGATTTCTTTCTCCCTAATTCCCCCCCTCCCCATCACAGTTAGTCTGAAAAACGTCACCTATCCATGTTCTCCAAAGATGCTGCCTGACCCTCTGAGTTACTCCAGCACTTTGTCTTTTTTTTGAAGATATCTGTATAGTCAGCTCACTCTATGACACTGTGCTGCACATGTAACTGGCCCCTCTAAATGACGCCGTTGGTGTAGCGAGTGGTTGTGACAGTGGGAATGGGAGATTGATGGTCGCCCGCAGACGCGATGGGCCAAAGGATCATCAATGAATTCAATCAATTCAACACTTGCAGCTTCATAACTCTGCCACTAGATGGTGCATCATGCTTCAGGAGCCGCATTCCAAATGTATGGTCACACTTTATACAAGCAATCACACAATGACACTTGGAATTATCTAACATCAGAGGCTTGAAAGGTCTATTCACAGGCCTGTGGTCTGATAGTAGACAATAGGTGCAGGAGTAGGCCATTTGGTCCTTCGAGCCAGCACTGCCATTCAATGAGATCATGGCTGATCATCCCCAATCAGTACCCCGTTCCTGTCTTCTCCCCATATCCCCTGAATCCGCTATCCTTAAGAGCCCTATCTAGCTCTCTCTTGAAAGTATCCACAGAACCGACCACCACCGCCCTCTGAGGCAGAGAATTCCACAGACTCACAACTCTCTGTGAGAAAAAGTATTTCCTCGTCTCCATTCTAAATGGCGAAACCCTTATACTTAAGCTGTGGCCCCTGGTTCTGGACTCACCCAACATCGGGAACATGTTTCCTGCCTCTAGCGTGTCCAAACCCTTAATAATCTTATATGTTTCAATAAGGTCCCCTCTCATCCTTCTAAACTCCAGAGTATACAAGCCCAGCCGCTCCATTCTCTCAGCATATGACAGCCCTGCCATCCCGGGAATTAACCTTGTAAACCTACGCTGCACTCCCTCAATAGCAAGAATGTCTTTCCTCAAATTAGGGGACCAAACTGCACACAATATTCCAGGTGTGGTCTCACTAAGGCCCTACCTATACAACTGCAGAAGGACCTCTTTGCTCCTATACTCAACTCCTCTATGTTATAAAGGACAACATGTCACTCACTTTCTTCACTGCCTGCTGTACCTGCATGCTTACTTTCACTAGTGGGGTGGGTGTGAAAATTGAGGTTGGTCTCTAGTAATTGAAACAAAAAACTCCTGCTGCAAGTTCATGCCAAAGAGAGACACAAAGTGCTGGAGTAACTCAGTGGGTCAGGCGGCACCCCTGGAGAAAAAGGATGGGTGTGAAAAAAAGAAGGCTGAGTTACTCCAGCACTTTGTGCCTATCTTTGGCCTCTGTAGTGTCGACCATCCAACAATGATGTCTACAGAGTGTAGGAAAATAAATGGGAGATTAGGCCCAGAGTAGGTGAATCGAGGACCTGTGGATGTAGGCTTAAGGTGAAGGGGAAAAGATTTAATAGGAATCTGAGGGGTGACTTTTTCACACAAATGATGGTGGGTGTATGGAACGAACTGCCAGAGGAGGTGGTTGAAGCTGGGACTGTCCCAACGTTTAAGAAACAGTTAGACAGGTACATGGATAGGACAGGAGGGATATGGGCCAAACACAGGCAGATGGGACTAGAGTAGATGGGACATGTTGGTTGGTGTAGGCAAGTTGGGTTGAAGGGCCTGTTTCCACTCTGTATCACTCTGTGACTCTATTGTTTCTCTGTTGGAGAGAAACCCCTTTATTCCAAGCATCCCTTCACTTGACAAACTGCTGTGTTTTTCTTTGCCCATGAGTTCTCGAACATTGCATTTATAAATAGAAACATGAAGGGCAATGGAGTACAAAGGAAAATGTTTTATTGTCCCGTTTCTGACATTGCAAAGAAGCAGCATTCATAGGGGTGGCACAGTGGCCACTGTCTGTACACCTCATTACCACCTACCCCACAGCCAACACTGGGCCATTGTGGGCTCCACATTTCCTTGATTATTGTTGCTTCTTGCATATCTTCCATTCATTTGTCCTAAGTATCGTCCATATCTTTCGTTCCCCTTTCCCCTGACTTTCAGTCTGAAGAAGGGCCTTGACCTGAAATGTCATCTATTCCTTTTCTCCAGAGATGCTGTCTGTCCCGCCATGTTACTCCAGCGTATTATGTCTTCTGTTTAAACCAGCGTCTGTAGTTCTTCCCTACACGGGTTTGTAGGTTAATCGGCTTTTGTAAAATTGTAAATTGTCCCATAGTGTAGGACAGCGCTGGTGTACGGGGTGATCACTGGTCGACGCGGTCTGTGTTAAAGTTTAGGATAATTTGTCTTGTTGAGTCTCATTGTCTGTAACTCATTTTCACCTAGCAGGCAGCTGGCAATGGCCGGTTTCCTTTATCATCGTTACTTTCATTCCTTTGTTCTCTACCTCTCCACATCACCGTCTATATCTCGTTTCCCTCTCCCCTGTCTCTCAGTCTGAAGAAGAGTCTCGACCCGAAACGTCACCTATTCCTTCTCTCCAGAGATGCTGTCTGACCCGCTGAGTTACTCCAGCAACTTGTGTCTATCTTCAGTTTAAACCAGCATCTGCACTTCCTTCCTACACAATAATTGTATTTATCTCTGTTGCAGACATCTGGCAGAAAAAGTCCTGAAAACTGTGAAAAACCAGACAAATTATTTAAAAAAGGATTGCAAGACAAGGTGAACAACCCTTATTATTTAAAGAGCCACAATAGTAGACGATTAGAGGAAGGAATATAGTTTTGACTTTATATGATAAATTAATATTTTGACTTTTTACTCTACTGCTTTTATTTTTTGAAAAGTAAGAATTTTGCAAGGTTGCAAAGTGAGGGGTATGGTCTGAGTGCGGGTAGGTGGGACTAGGGGAAAATAAATGGTCGGCACGGCCTGGAAGGGCCGAGAGGGCCTGTTTCCGTGCTGTAATTGTTATATGGTTATTTAATTTAACCTGTGCGATTTTTAGTAATACTTTATTCAAAGAAACACCTTCTCTGTATGAAAAAAAACGTAGCGATTTATAAGAATGAAACTTATATCGGAGCAGTGGGAAGAAAGCTGGCCTGACTCGCTATCACCCCACACAGAAAGCTGTGGGGTAATCACGTTTTTATATTGTTCTCCTGATACTGGCAGTGCTTTAAGGGGCGCGTGCATGCAGGGGATTAGAAGCCAATTAACCCGCAAACCTTGCAGGTGTTTGAAGTGTGGGAGGAAACCAGAGCACCCAGAGAAAACCCACGCGGTGACAGGGAGAACGTGCAAACTCCAAATTATCCATCGTCCAACCTCCAGAGAAATAAGAAAATACAATATTGGTAGGCAGTCAGAACTTGTTTCCATGGGTACAAACATCAAATGCTTGAGGGCGCAGCTTTAAGGTGAGAGGGACAAAGTTTCTCTGCCTCTCTAAGCCTCATAAACGTCAGTATCGTAACTGCCTCAACAATCGCCCCAACATATATTTGGAGTGTGGGAGGAAACCGGAGCACCCGGAGAAAACCCACAAACTAGCGAACGGGCGATAGTCGGTCAGCGCGGACTCAGTGGGCCGAAGGGCTTGTTTCTGCGCTGTATCTCTAAAACACCGCCTTTAAGCTGAAGAATGTGCATCACACGGACTGGCACGTTCCAACAGGACGGTGTTTGAGAAGCGCATTGTCAAGTGGCACCCATAAACTCCGCAGGTGGGCGAGAGGAACAAGGCTCCAGAGCAACTCTCAAACCCAACTCAACCCAACTGCCAACAGCACTGCCCTCTGCAGGTGGAAGAGCGAACGGCAAGAGAGGGCCCCGTCCCAAAACGTCACCTACCTGCGTTCTCCAGTGATGGGCGGTACGGTGGTGCAGCGGTAGAGTCGCTGCATTACAGCGCCAGAGACCCGGGGTTAGATCCTGACCTCGGGTGCTGTCTGTATGTGGAATTTGTACAGTCTCCCTGGGATCACGTGGGTTTCTCTGGGTGCTCCAGTTCCCTCCCACATTCCAAAGGCGTCCGGATTCGTAGGTTAATTGGCTTCTGTAAATTGTCCCTAGTGTGCAGTATAGAAGTAGTGTACGGGTGAACAAAAGTCGGCCTGGACGCGGGTCGAAAGGCCTGTTTCCATGCTGTATCTGTAAACTAAATAGACTGTTTTCATCTTGCATTGTGTCTACACCCTCTCACCTAATTCCACAGTAAGATTCACAACCGGAAGGGCAAAGCTGAGCTCCAGCCGTTTTGGTGCAAATGATTAAATCTCTGTTGTTCATTTTACTTTGTGCAGTCGTACACAGAGGAATTGGTGGATCTACATCGCAGGTTGATGGCACTACGAGAACGCAATGTGTTGCAACAGGTACAGTGAAACATGGAAAATAGGTGCAGGAGTAGGCCATTCGGCCCTTCCAGCCAGCACCGCCATTCAACATGATCATGGCTGATCATCCAGAATCAGTACCCCGTTCTTGCTTTCTCCCCATATCCTTTGATTCCGTTAGCCCGAAGAGCTAAATCTAACTCTCTCCTGAATACATCCAGCGAATTGACCTCCGCTGCCTTCTGTGGCAGAGAATTCCATAGATTCACAACTCTCTGGGAGAAAACGTTTTTCCTCATCTCAGTCATAAATGGCCGACCCCTTATTCTTAAACTGTGTGACCACTGGTTCTGGACTCCCCCCAACATGGGGAACATTTTTCCTGCATCTAGCCTGTCCAATCCCCTATTTTAGGTAGACAAAAGTGCTGGAGAAACTCAGCGGGTGCAGCAGCATCTATGGAGCGAAGGAAATAGGCAACGTTTCGGCCCGAAACGTTGCCTAATTCCTTCAAGAGTTTTGGCCGGAAACTTTGCCTATTTCCTTCGCTCCACAGATGCTGCTGCACCCGCTGAGTTTCTCCAGCACTTTTGTCTACCTTCCATTTTCCAGCATCTGCAATACCTTCTTAAACCCTAAGAATTTTATATGTTTCCATAAGATCCCCTCTCAACCTTCTAAATTCCAGTGAATACAAGCCCTGTTGATCCATTGTTAGTGCCGCCATCCCGGGAATTAATCAACGCTGCACTCCCTCTTTCTGGTTTCACACCACCTTTTATTTTCTCCTCAGATTGTAAACCTTATTGAAGAAACAGGACATTTCAATGTTACGAACACGACCTTTGACTTTGACCTCTTCTCGCTGGATGAGACCACTGTCCGTAAGCTACAGAGTTACCTGGAGGCCACAGCCACATGACATGGGCTTCCAACACAGAATCTTAGCACATTGAAATGAGGAGTAACACATTGGAGTGCCGTCCCTCCGTGATGGAAAGCACAGCCAGAGAGTTGACAAATGGCACTCGCACCAGACTTTGAACATTGCCGGTCTCAAACGTGTGAAGATCAAGTTTTCAAACCTTCACTGCATGGGATCAGGAAAGTCATTGTCAAACGCTTACGTTTCCTTGCCATTTATCAGTTCCCAAAACATAACCATTGTACTGGGCCAGAGGCAGAGTGGATGGAAGACTAGTGGATGACTTCCTCTTCCTGGGGATGTTCACCGATTCAAGCGATCAGAAGAACACGGAAATGTTTTTAAGACTCATCCGATGGGACATTTGTTTTAGTCTAGTAAACTTGTGTGAAAAATTTTACCCGAAGACTATAGAAGTAATGTATATATTCGGAAAAGAACATATGAGCTACATCTCTGATGTGAACCGAAGAATTCTGTGTTTTCTAATAAAAGGCCAAACACACTTTTACTGTGGAAATAAAACTCCGTGAAATGCCCTTTAGATTACTGAACTTAATGTTGCTGATGTGATCTCAGAACCCCAAACAGATCTTACTGCATTGTATATTGTCTAAAGAATATATATTTTTAAACCCTTTGAGTACTGACTATCCTTTCCCACGTTCAAATATGTGCACATTTTTTAAAATCTACATTCGTATCATGCAAAAGAATCAAGTGATGCATCGTGTAACTAGTTTCGTGAGAGGAGGCGGCAAGAGCAACGGGTTTTACAAAAGACTAAAGGTGGCGCAGCGGTAGAGTTGCTGCCTCGCAGCATCAGAGACCCAGGTCCGATCCCGACCACGGGTGCCGTGTGTACGGAGTTTGCACGTTCTCCCCGTGACCTGCGCGGGTTGTCTCTGGCATTCCTCTCGCCCTCTAAACACGTATGTATGGGTTTGTAGGTGAATTGGCTTCAGTAAAATTGTAAATTGTCCCTAGTGTGTGTAGGATAGTGTTAGCATGGTCGGCGTGGAATAGTTGGGCTGAAGGGCCTGTTTCCATGCTGTATCTTTAAACTAAACCAAACCATTCATCCAATGGTCAGTATGGTTAAGCTGGGCTGAAGGGCCTGTTTTTGTGCTGTATGATAATAGTAAGTGGCCCTAGCATCTTTAAAGATTATCTGTTCAGCGTTCTTTATCCTTGCAGTTCCTAGTCTCATTTCCTTCACTATTGCCCGATTTACTGTGGTCAACAGCCTTTTGCAATCTATATCCACACCATCTGCAATTCCTTGAAATTGTCCCTTGTATATACTTGCTCGCTATCCATAAACCCAATATATCTAATTGGTGATTTTATTCCACTGCACCTTGGAGTTTCTCTGTTGTTAATCTTGGGTTGTAATAAAGGTCCACCACTGATTTTCCAGCAACTGGTGGTCTTCACCCCCCCCCCCCCCCTCCCTCCGTATTCCGGACTAAATTCCCCCCCCCCCCCCCCCCCCCCCCCCCCTAAAAATATTCATACCGCTGGGGTGTAAACTACCCAAGCAAAATATGAGGTGCTGTTTCTCCAATTTGCACTGGGCCTCACTCTGACAATGGAGGAGGCCCAGGACAGAAAGGTTGGGAATGGGAGGGGGAGTTGAAGTGCTGAGCCACCGGGAGATCAGGTAGGTTAAGACAGACTGAGCGGAGGTGTTCAGTGAAACGATTGTCGAGCCTGCGCTTGGTCTCGCCGATGTAGAGAAGTTGACACCTGGAACGGCAGATAATTGAAGAAGAGGGGGAACCCCCGTTTCCTAAAGAATGAAGACATCTCCGATGCCCTGGTATGGAAAACGTCATCATGGGCGTAAATGTGGTGTAGATGGAGGAATTTGGAGTGGGGGGGGGGGGGTAGAGAGGAGATAGAGTCTTTACAAAAAGCAGGGTGGGAAGAAGTTTAGTCTAGATAGCTATGGGGGTCAGTAGGTGTCGGTCAATAGTCTGTTTCCTGTGATGGAGACGGTGAGATCTAGAAATGGTAGGGAGATGTCGGAGGTGGTCCAAGTGAATTAGAGTGCAGGATGGAAATTGGTGGTGAAGTTGATGCAGTCAGTGATTTCTGCATGGGTGCAGGAGGCAACACCAATGCAGTCGTCAATGTAGCGGAGGTAGAGTTTGGGGATAGGGCCAGTGTATATCTGGAACAGTGATTGTTCGACGTACCCTACAAAGAGGCCGGCATAACTGGGGCCCATACGCGTGCCTATAACTACGCCTTGGAATTGGAGGAAGTGGGAGGACTACAAGAGAGGTCGACCAGCTCTGCTAGGCGGCAAAGAGTATTGGTAGACAGAAATTGGCTGGTTCTGTGGTCCAGGAAGAAACAGAGGGCCTTAAGACCTTCCTTGTGAGCAATGGATGTGTAGAGTGACTGGACATCCATAGTAAAGATGAGGAAGTGAGGGGCCTGGAAAACAGAAATCATTAATCTATTCTACATTATCCTTGATCTCCATTCCCTCAGTCCTAATTTCACACCTTACACTTCCTTATCTATACACTCGATGAGAAGACCAACAAACCTGCACGGCTTTGGAGTGCGGGAGGAATGCAAAGATCTCGGAGAAAACCCACGCGAGTCTCGGGGAGAAGGTGCAAACTCCGTATAGACAGCCGTCGGGATTGAACCCGGGTTTCTGGCGCTGTGAGGCAGCGACTCTACCGCTGCGCCACCGTGCCGCAAAATAGAGTCCTGTACCATCTGATTTTGTGCGGGCAGTTTAGTTCTTCCTTTAGGCTTTACGGTAGCAAAATAAACAGTTTTTAAATAAACCCGACGCCGGAAAGACCAGCATCATCTGCGGAACCACTGTTTTCACAACTTTATTTGTAACACATTCCATCACCATGCTAAATACACAAATGTCCCAATTGTATTGTACAGGTCCATGCAAAAATTTACAATCTTGCTGCAGGATAGATTCTAATAATTTATCCAAACCCATATTTACACTGAATTCAGTCTAGATGGAGTTAACATTCATGAAAAATAGCAGTCATTGTACAAAGAGTAACATGTACTGGATGGAAAAACATGTAACGTGGTAATCAAAAGTATATCTGGGCTTAATGTGGTGATGAACAGCCAGAACTCGCTTCACACAGTTTCTCAACTTAATGCTTGTATTTCAGATACCTCCGTGAAACTGCACTCAAATATTCAAAAACATACGCACAATGCATATAGGAGGTAGACAAAAATGCTGGAGAAACTCAGCGGGTGAGGCAGCATCTATGGAGCGAAGGAACAGGTGACGTTTCGGCTCGGGACCCTTAAGGGTGATGCAACATCTATGGAGCGAAGGAATAGGTGACGTTTCGGCTCGGGACCCTTGAGGGTGAGGCAACATCTATGGAGCGAAGGAATAGGTGACGTTTCGGATCTCGACCCGAAACGTCACCTATTCCTTCGTTCCATAGATGCTGCCTCACCCACTGAATTTCTCCAGCATTTCTTTCTTAAACAAAAATCTGTAGCCTCCTTTTGCTCTGGTATTTTATTTAATTCACATGTTTAATCAATAATGTTTTATTATTAATATTTAATGTATTATGTGTCATTTCTAACTGTCCATCAGCCTGAAAAAGGATCTCGACCCGAAACGTCACCTATTCCTTCACTCCATAGATGCTGCCTCACCCACTGAGTTTCCCCAGCATTTCTGTCTACCTTCGATTTTTCCAGCATCAGCAGTTCTTTCTTAAACAATGCATATAGTAGATTTATATAAATGTCAGAAGCATGCGACCCTTTGTATTATTTTGCATTCATTAGGGAAACTGGATGTCATTTAGTTTAGACATATAGCATGGAAACAGGCCATTCAGCTCACCAACAATCACACCAGTTCTATCCTACACACACACACACCAGGGGCAATTTACAGGAGCCAATTAACCTACACGTCTTTGGAGTGGGGGAGGAAACCGGAGCACCCGGAGAAAACCCACACAGCTCACAGGGAGATAAGACACAAAGTGCTGGAGTAACTCAGCAGGACAGGCAGCATCGCTGGAGAGAAGGAATGGGTGACGTTTCGGGTCGCGACCCCTTCTTCAGACTTCAGTCTCGACCCGAAACGTCACCCGTTCCTTCTCTCCAGAGATGCTGCCCGTCCCGCTGAGTTACTCCAGCATTTTGTGCCCATCTTCGGTTTAAACCAGCATCTGCAGTTCCTCGTCAGGGAGAATAAACAAACTCCGTACAGACAACGCCCGTAGTCAGGATGGAACCCAGGTCTGGCGCGGTGAGGCAGCGACTCTGCCACTGTGGGTATTGCACAACTCAGTTTAAAAAAACAATTATTCAAATAATTGGTTAAACCATCTATAAGACTTCAAACACAAACGGAATCAATGGCTGTTTTTTTTACTATGGTGCATTTTTGTGGCATAATAATGGCACTGCCGAAGTGTTACTAAATCAATCAAATGTAAACTTAGCACAATGGGCCATTTATTTCAGGTTAATACCTGTACTTCCCTCTTGCTATAATTAAGACTTGTTCAATAGTGATTAGAGTTGATAGTTTTGCAAATAGGAGCAGTGAAAGTTCAAATAGCAAAAGTTCAGATAGAGTGGATGTGGAGGATGTTTCCACTGGTGGGAGAGTCTAGGACTAGAGATCATAGTCAGAATTCATTGCCACAGAAGACTGGAGGCCAAGCCAGTGGATATTTTTAAGGCAGAGATAGATAGATTGTTGATCAGTACAGTGTCAGAGGTTATGGAGAGAAGGCAGGAGAATGGGGTTAGGAGAGAGATATAGATCAGCCATGATTGAATGGTGAAGTTGACTTGATGGGCTGAATGGCCTAATTCTGCTCCTATCACTTGTGACCTTACGAACATGCAGTCACAGATTTTGAAATTTTGATTCCCAGGAGCAGATTTTTTGGCACTTCTCTATGCTATTTTGATAGAAGTCACAACGCCGAGCCAGGTCTTTGCAATACTGAATGCAGTCAGTATTCAACCTACTCCCATCTCATTTCTTATTATCCCCTTGTCCTTTCCGATCCAGTCTTATTTTAAGCAAAACACACAAGGTGGGAGGGGAGAGATTTATTAGGAAGCCAAGGGGCAACTTGTTTACATAAGGAGGTGGTGGGAGTATGGATCGAGCTGCCAGAGGAGGTAGTTGACACAAGGACTAGAACAAGATTTGAAAGGCATTTAGACAGGTGCATGAACAGGGCAGGTGTGGAGAGCAGTGGGTCAAATGTAGGCAGGTGGGACTAGTGTGGATGGGATGATGTTGGTCGGTGTGGGCAAGTTGGGCCGCAGGGGCGGTTTCGGCACTGTATCGCTCACTCTATGATGACAGCTGATGCTCAGGCACTTTAAAAACTATGACACAAAGCCCGAGATTATTATTGGTTCTGAGGTGGTTGAAAAGGAGGCACAAAATGCGAGCAAAAGGCCAGGTCAAACATGTGTCTGAACCACAGGGACCGAGAGGTGTTGGGGATAAATCTACTCCCCCAGCTGCCCAGAAGATGCAACTTTGGCAAGTCACTAAAACACAAAAAGGATTAGTACATTATTGCACAAAGGCTAGTTAGTTTGGAGATATACAGCGTAAAATCAGGCCCCTCAGCCCACCGAGTCCGCGCCGACCAGCGATCCCCGCACACCGACAATATCCTACACACTAGGGACAATTTACAGGAGTTCGTTCACCTACAAACCCGCACGTCTTTGGAATGTGGGAGGAAACCGGAGCACCCGGCGAAAACCCACGCGGGCCACAGGGAGAACGCGCACAAACCCCGTACAGACAGCACCCGAGGTCAGGGTCGAACCCGGGGCTCTGGCGCTGCGAGGCAGCAACTCTACTGCTGCGCCACCGTAGCGCCCCTTGTGACGTGTACAGAATCTCACACCTTTTTCACAAAAATAAATAAAATGGGCATATTTAAAAACGAAAAATAAGAATATAATGGAGCACAGGCAGGAAAATGACTGAGGGTCTTTTTCAAGCATTGCTATAGACGGCCTCTCGAGCTGATATCCTGTAAAAGTGCATGGCTTGACGCCACAGTTATGAAAGCTTGGCCATGTTATATGGTATTTCATGTATAAAAATGAATCTGTTCTTCCATTTGGTTTTTAAAATGGGACTGTACAGCATTGCTACAAAATGCACAGTTAAAACACAAAAATATATTCCATGGCAACTTTACTCATAAACAATAAATAGCCAAAACAATAACAGCTTTAGACGAGTTTAAATAGATTTGGGAGCTGTACAACAAAACTGGAATTATATTCTTCATGAACGCATGGTTCTCAAAAGTAAAATACTTCTTTGGAATATAAAGAAGACTTTGGAGACTGTAATCGTGTACAATAGAATATCTATCTATCTTTTTAGTTTAGAGATTCACAGCGCGAAAACAGACCCTTCGGCCCACCGAGTCTGCGCCGGCCAGCGATACCAGCACACTAACACTACCCTACACACACACATGCTAGGGAAAATGTACAATTTCACCAGAGCCAATTAACTGACAAACCTGCACGTCTTTGGAATGTGGGAGGAAACCGGAGCACCCGGAGAAAACCCACGCAGGTCACGGGGGAGAACTTACAAACAGCACCCGTGGTCAGAATCAAACCCGGGTCTCTGGCACCGAGGCAGCAGTTCTACCCTCTGCACCACCGTGCCTCGAAGGGCCTCCTCCTGCACCTATTATCTATGTTTCGATCAAGGGATATGGGGAGAAGGCAGGCACGGGTTATTGATTTGGGACGATCAGCGATGATCACAATGAATGGCGGTGCTGGATAGAAGGGCCGAATGGCCTCCTCCAGCACATATTTTCTATGTTTCGATGTTCATTGTAAACAACATTTTCCTCTGTATCCCAAAACACTTTGCAATCAACAGAGAGAGTGCTGCCAAACCTTTAAACCGACTACAGTTTAAGACAAAACGGATCGACTGTTTTCACAGTGAAGTCAAATGATGTCAACCTACTTCTTGCATGTACTTGTACATTTGAAATATGATAACAGAACTTTAAGTTAGCATGTATGCAGAGCCAACACTGTGGCTGTGATAATCTCCAACTGCACAAACCCATAGTCCCAGTGTGATTTGTTTAACAATCCCAATCCCTGCAAAGTACAATTGCAATAACAACAGGTAGTTTCCTCATGGAAGTAACATTGATGAAAATGTTTTTGGCATTTCCTTCAAATCAAACGAACTTTACAAATCAAAATGTAAAAACATGAACTTAAACGCAAACATTAAAAAATATAAAAACAGTGCCCAAATTCTGCTGCTGTTCCACTCTGCGGTCAGCGATGACACTATTTCCCCGTCAGCGGATTCTCCGGAGTGACTGGGGTTACTGCATCCTTGTAGAAGTCCTCGATTTGATCGCTGTACATCTTCAAGACCACCAGCCGCTTCAGTTTCATTGTGGGACCTGGGGGGGGGGGGGGGGGGGGGGGGGTGAAAGGAGACAGGAAGCCAAAAAGCAAAGTTACCAAAGGTGGCCCAGATACTAAATGAAGTTTCATAGTACTTCCATTTTTTTTTTTTAATTTGCATTTTTTTAAAATATTTTTATTAGAAGCAGTGTACAAGTATAAACCGCGGCATGTGACATTTCACACAGAGTGGTGGGTCTCTGGAATTCTCTGCACAGAAGGTAGTTGAGGCCAGTTCGTTGGCTATATTTAAGAGGGAGTTAGATGTTGCCCTTGTGGCTAAGGGGATCAGGGGGTATGGAGAGAAGGCAGGTACGGGATACTGAGTTGGATGATCAGCCATGATCACAATGAATGGCGGTGCAGGCTCGAAGGGCCGAATGGCCTACTCCTGCACCTAAGTTCTATGTTTCTAATTGAAATAGGAAAAAAGGTAAAGAAATAAAAAGACAAAAACAGAAAGAAAAAAAAGTTAGTGCTTCAATTTTAATCATCTTCAGCTTTTCCTTCCCATACGTCGTTTAGTTTGGAGATACAACTCGGAAACAGACCCTCCAGCCCACCCAGTCAGCACGGCAGCGCAGTGGTAGAAACACAGACAATAGAAACATAGAAAATAGGTGCAGGAGTAGGCCAGTCAGCCCTTCGAGCCTGCACCGCCATTCAATATGATCATGACTGATCATCCAACTCAGTATCCTGTACCTGCCTTCTCTCCATACCCCCTGATCCCTTTAGCCACAAGGGCCACATCTAACTCCCTCTTGAATATAGCCAATAAACTGGCCTCAACTACCTTCTGTGGCAGAGAATTCCACAGATTCAGCACTGTGTGAAAAATGATTTTCTCATCTCGGTCCTAAAGATTTTTCCCCTTATCCTTAAACTGTGACCCCTTGTCCTGGACTTCCCCAACATCGGGAACAATCTTCCTGCATCTAGTCTGTCCAATCCCTTAAGAATTTTGTAAGTTTCTATAAGATCCCCCATCAATAGGTGCAGGAGTAGGCCATTCGGCCCTTCGAGCCAGCACCGCCATTCAATATGATCATGGCTGATCATCTAAACTCAGTACCCTGTTAATACTTGTGTGGATAGACTCATCACTTACCCAATTCACCGCCTGCAATGGAGAAGTCCTTTTCTAAAAGGCACCACTTCTGAATTCTCTGGGCGTTGGACGAAGCCTTGTCATTCACGTGGTTGATGCCTTCCTGAATGGCAGCAAACACAGCCGCATCTTTGCTGGTGTAGATCTCAGAAACCTTTGTGGCTTTGGAACCGATCGTCTGGCAATACTGGATGGCCTCTTCCGTCAGGTCATCCTGTGGTTCCCCAGTGTCACCGTTCACATTGCACTGCAACCAGAAAACAGATCCACACTCACTCCTGCTCGCACGCAGATCCGGTGCACTAACCGCGCTGCATCTCTGAACTAAAACCACACACTGAGGATAGTAATCCTGTAGGTCTTTGCGCTGACTGGATAGCACGCAACAAAAATAAAGCATTTCACTGTACCTCAGTACACGGGATAATAATAGCAATAGCAATAAAACTAACTAATTCAATGGCGGTATCCAAACTGAAACTTAATCACACTCTTAAATTTAATAATCTACACATAATGTTCTTTCAGAATTAGCGGTCGTTACATTATATTTACAACTTGATAATTCTTCATGTCATAATGATCATAATTTATTAGCCAAGTTTTGCAACATACGAGGAACTTGGTTTGCATCCAGTCATATGCAAAAAAGACACACAACTATAAAATTTACATAAACATCCACCACAGTCACTCCTCCACATTCCCCTCTGTGATGGCAGGCACTAAAGTTTTATCTTCTTTCCTCCTATTCTCCTGCGGTTGGGGGGGGGGGGGGGGGGGGGGGGGGAGTTGAACCATCCGCAGTCGGGGTGATCGACGCTCCCACGTCGGGGCGGTCGACGCTCCCGCGGTTTGGAGCTCCCGAAGTCGGACCCGAAGCAGGGACCGCGAGGTCCACGATGTGAAAGTCCGCAGGCTCCCGCAGTTGGAGACCCCGAGGTCCCTGCAAGGGGCCGTCAGCTCCACGGCGTTAGGCCGCAATGCGGACGGAGACACGGTATGGAAAACGCCGCATCTCCGTCGAGGAAAGAGATAAAAAGTTTCCCCCACCCACCACGTAATACAAAAGTAAAGATAAACTAAAACATACATTTTACAACAAACTAAAAACACAAAGGAAAAATACAGGACACGCCATCGTACGGCACCCCCTGGTGGTATTGTTTAGTTCAGTTCATCATTATTGTCCACGTGTACCGAGGTACAGTAAACAGCTCTCGTGTTGCGTGCTATCCAGTCAGCGGAACGGCAATACATGATTGCAATCGAGTTGTCCACAGTGTACAGACACAGGACAAAGAGAATAACGTTTAGTGTCAGATAAACTCCAATTAAGGATAGTCCGAGGGTCTCCAACGAGGTAGATGGGAGGTCGGGACCGCTCTCTAGTTGGTGATAGGACGGTTCAGTTGCCTGATAACAGCTGGGAAGAAACTGTCCCTGAATCTGGAGGTGTGCGTTTTCACACTTCTGTACCTCTTGCCTGATGGGAGAGGGGAGCAGAGGCAGAGACCGGTGTGAGACTGGTCCTTGATGATGCTGCTGGCCTTGCCGAGGCGAGGATGGAGTCAATGGAAGGGAGGTTGGTTTGCGTGATGGTCTGGGCTGCGCCACTAGTGGAAGCCATTGTAAAGGGAGAGACTAAACCACGCACCTTCAGTGTCAACAAGACGGAGAGGAACTTGCGCTTGTCTCCGATCACCATGGCGTTGCTGATGATGGGAACTCGCTCCTTCACCGCGTCCTCAATGGGAACAGGCGGGATGTTCTCGCCGCCGGCCGTGATGATCAACTCTGTCACAGAGAACACCGCCAATCAACAGGCGAACGCAAAGCTGACACAGAGTGGAGACGGGCACCTTATGCCCAAATACCTTGTGTGTCTCAATGCACCCTGGGCTAATTAAATACAGGTCCACCACCGATCTTCTGGCAACTGTTGGTCCATCCGCGCCCCCCCAACCCCCCGTGATCTGGACTAATTCTCCCCCCAAAAGGATGGCAGCCAATCTCGACCTCGCAGGAGCCCAGCGCATCAGCGACTCCCAGTCCCGCGCCCACCAGCGATCGCCCCCACGCTAGTTCTGTCCGAGTCACTGGAGACAATGTACAGAAGCCAACTGACCTACAAACCTGGAGTGTGGGAGGAAACCGGAGCACCCGGAGAAAACCCTTGCAGGTCACGGGGATAACATGCAAACGCCATACAGACAGCACCCGCAATTAGGATGTAACCCGGGTCACTGGCGCTGTGAGGCAGCAAATCTACCGCTGCGCCACCGCGCCGTCCAGATGTTGCGTGCGTAGAATGTGTACAATAGCGAGTGATTGTTATAATAGGATTAGGGGCGGCACGGTGGCGCAGCGGCAGAGTTGCTGCCTCAGAGACCTGGGCGCCATCCTGACCACGGGTGCTGTCTGCACAGAGTTTGCACGTTCTCCCCGTGATCTGCGTGGGCTTTCTCAGAGATCTTCGGTTTCCTCCCACACTCCAAAGGCGTACAGGTTTGTAGGTTAATCGGATAGGGTCCGTATACTTGGTATAAGTGCGTAGGATAGTGTCAGTGTGCGAGGTGATCGCTGGTCGGCGCGGGCTGAAGGGCCTGTTTCTGCGCTGTATCTCTAAACCAACCTAAATAAAAACCAAAGGTAGACAGAAATGCTGGAGAAACTCAGCGGGTGAGGCAACTTCTATGGAGCGAAGGAATAGGTGACATTTCGGGTTGAGACCCTTAAGGGTGAGGCAGCATCTATGGAGCGAAGGAATAGGTGACGTTTCGGGTCGAGACCCTTAAGGGTGAGGCAACTTCTATGGAGCGAAGGAATAGGTGACGTTTCGGGTTGAGACCCTTAAGGGCGAGGCAGCATCTATGGAGTGAAGGAATAGGTGACGTTTCGGGTCGAGACCCTTCCGGGTCTCAACCCGAAACGTCACCTATTCCTTCGCTCCATAGATGCTGCCTCACCCACTAAGTTTCTCCAGCATTTCTTTCTGAAACAAAAATCTGTAGCCTCCTTTTGCTCTGGTAATTTATTTAATTCACGTGTTTAATCAATAATGGTTTATTATTAATAGTTAATGTATTATGTGTCATTTCAAACTGTCCAACAGCCTGAAGAAGGGTCTCGACCCGAAACGGGCCTCACCCTTAAGGGTCTCTGGAACTCTCTGCCACAGAGGGTAGTTGAGGCCAGTTCATTGGCTATATTTAAGAGGGAGTTAGATGTGGCCCTTGTGGCTAAGGGGATCAGAGGGTATGGAGAGAAGGCAGGTACGGGATACTGAGTTGGATGATCAGCCATGATCATATTGAATGGCGGTGCAGGCTCGAAGGGCCGAATGGCCTACTCTTGCACCTAATTTCTATGTTTCTATGTCCCGAGCCGAAACGTCACCTATTCCCTCGTTCCATAGATGCTGCCTCACCCTTAAGGGTCTCGACCCGAAACGTCACCTATTCCTTCGCTCCATAGATGCTGCCTCACCCTTAAGGGTCTCGACCCGAAACGTCACCTATTCCTTCGCTCCATAGATGCTGCCTCACCCGCTGAGTTTCTCCAGCATTTTTATTACCCTTATTTTTCCAGCATGTGCAGTTCCTTCTTAATTAAAAACCAACGTGGACAGGCACAAGGGGAAGGTACCTTTAATTCTGCCGGTGATGTAGAGGAAGCCCTTGTCGTCATGCTTGCCCAGGTCACCAGAGTGCAGCCAGCCGTCGTCATCGATGGCTTCTTGCGTCTTGTCCTCCATGTTCAGGTAGCCCATGAACAGGTGCCTTCCCCAGAAACAGATCTCGCCACAGCCGTCCGCGTCAGGGTTGAAGATCTTGGTTTGGGCTCCCGGCATCACCTTCCCGCAGCTGGAAGAGACCAACGCGTTAAAACAGTGAAGGATAAACTCCACCGAGCCCTGTCGTCCCCTCCCTCCGTTAATCCTCAGGGAAAGGTGCAGGGAAGATGTACGAGGGCGTTTGCGGGACTCGAGGGCCCGAGCTACGGGGAGAGGTCGAGCAAGCCGTGACTCTGTTCCTTTGGAGCGCAGGAGGATGTGGGGTGAATGGAATGGAGGGTTATGGTCCGAGTGCAGGTAGGTGGGACTAGGTGAGAGTAATGCCCCTGTCCCACTTAGGAAACTTGAGTGGAAACCTCTGGAGACTTTGTGCCCCACCCAAGGTTTGTGTGTGGTTTCCGGAGGTTTTTGTCAGTCTCCCTAATGGTTTTCGCTTCTTCGCTGGAACATAGAAGAAGTGGAAACCACTTTCGACCGTTAGGGAGACTGACAAAAACCTCCGGGAACCGCACGGAGACCTTGGGTGGGGCGCAAAGTCTCCAGAGGTTTCCGTTCAGGTTTCCCAAGTGGGACAGGGGCATTAGTGTTCGGCACAGACTAGAAGGGCCGAGATGGCCTGTTGTAATTGTTATATGTTATATTGTTAAATGTTATCTGAGGTGCACAAAATCATGAGAAGAATAGATCGGGTAGAGTCTCTTGCCCAGAGTAGGGGAATCAAGGACCAGAGGACATAGGTTTTTAGGCGAGGGGGGGAAATATTTAATAGGAACCAGAGGGGCAATTTTTATTTATTTATTTTTTTTAAGTTTACTTTTTTTTTTAAACACAAAGGGTGGGTGAATGGAACGAGCAGCTGGAGGGGCACCTGGAAAAAAAAAAACACTTAGGTCATGGGGAGAACGTGCAAACTCCACACTGACAGCAACCGTAGTCAGGATCGAACCGGGGTCCCTGGCGCTGTGAGGCAGCGACTCTACCGCTGCGCCGCCCCAATACCATACACGGAGCCAAAGAAAATGGCCGCCAAGCAAGGCGATGGCTTTATCCAATAACCCAAGTCGTATTACCTTGTGAGCCGGAAGGCGTTGGGAACAGAAATGGTGTGTGGTCCGGAGCTCTCGCTCATCCCGTACAGCTCGTAGATGGGGATGTTGAGGCTCATGAAAAACTCCAGCGTGTCTTTGGTGATCGGGGCCGCTCCAGCGTAACACTTCGTGCAACGATTCAGTCCCAGTGCGTTGCGAACTATCCTGAACACCAGCTTGTTGGCCAGTCGGTAATCCCATGTGACTGCCGTGCATCTGAAACACATCGCCCTGTATTAAACTCTCCGACTTTAGGAACGGGAGCTGTCCTGAACTACTGTCTACCTCAATGAAGACCCTTTGCTGGCTTTACCCTGACCGACACTATTCCCTTATCATGTATCTATACACTGTAAATGAATGAATAAGTTTACTGGCCAAGTATTCACATACAAGGAATTTGCCCTGGTGCTCCGCCCACAAGTGACAACAAGACACAGTGATAGTTAGGAATGGCACATAAAACATTAAACATTAATAACCAAACATTATCGATTAAACATGTGAATTAAATCAAATACCAGAGTAAAAGGAGGCTACAGATTTTTGGTTGTTGAGTAGAGCTACTACTCGTGGAAAAAAGCTGTTTTTATGTCTGGCTGTGGCAGCTTTGACAGTCCGGAGTCGCCTTCCAGAGGGAAGTGATTCAAAGTTTGTGGCCAGGGTGAGAGGGGTCAGAGATGATCTTGCCCACTCGCTTCCTGGCCCTTGCAGTGTACAGTTCATCAATGGGGGGAAGGTTGCCGCCAATAACCTTCTCAGCTGATCGGACGATTCGCTGCAGCCTCCGGGTGTCGTGCTCGGTGGCTGAGCCAAACCAGACCATGATGGAGAAGGTGAGGACAGACTCGACGATGGCCATTTAGAAAATGGTAACCGATTTATAATCACGTGTTGTCTTTCTGCTGGCTGGTTAGCACGCAACAAAAAGCCTTTCACTGTACCTCGGTACACGTGACAATAAACCATTGAATTGGACAGCTCTCAAGTAGATAGACACACAATGCTGGAGTAACTCAGCAGGACAGGCAGCATCTCTGGAGAGAAGGAATTGGTGGCGTTTCGGGTCGAGACACCTTCTTCAGACAGAGTCAGGGGAAAGTGAAACGAGAGATGTAGAACAAATGAATGAAAGACTCATTTGTAGAGACGGATAATTAATCGATTCACAAATGACCATGAAGCAAGTGAGACAAGGACCTGCTGATGTTGCTTTAAGAAAAGACACAAAGTGCTGGAGTAACTCAGCCCGTCAGGCATCATCTCTGGAGGACATGGACGGGTAATGTTTCAAGCCTTTAGACTTCAGAGATACAGCTCGGAAACTGGCCCTTCGGCCCACCAGGTTCACCATGCTAGCACTATCCTACACGCACTAGGGACAATAAATGTTTTTACTGAAGCCAATTAACCAACGTCTTTGGAGTGTGGGAGGAAACCGGAGCACCCGGAGAAAACCCACTCAGTCTCGGGGAGAACGCAAGAACTTCGTACAGACAGCACCCGAAGTCAGGATCGAACCCGGGTCTCTGACACTGCGAGGCAGCAACTCTACCGCTGCACCACCGTGCCGCCCTCAAGACCTTCTTCAGACACAGCAGGGTCCCGACCCAAAAAGGCACCTATCCATGTTCTCCACAGATGCTGCCTGACCCGCTGAGTTACTCCAGCACTCTGTGAAACGTCACCTATCCACGTTCTCCACAGATGCTGCCTGACCCGCTGAGTTACTCCAGCACTCTGTGAAACGTCACCTATCCATGTTCTCCACAGATGCTGCCTGACCCGCTGAGTTACTCCAGCACTCTGTGAAACGTTGACCTTCCTGTCCTGGGCCTCCTCCACTGTCAGAGTGAGGCCCAGCGCAAACTGGAGAAACGGCACCTCATATTTCGCCTGGGCAGCTGACGCCCCAGCAGTATGAACATTGACTCCTAACTTCAAGTAGCCGTGCCTTTCTCTCTCTCCATCCCCTCCCCCTTCCCAGTTCTCCGACCAGTCTTACTGTCTCCGGCTACATTTTATCTCTGTCCCGCCCATTCCCCTGACATCAATCTGAAAAAGGGGCTCGACCCGAAACGTCACTTGTGGCTAAAGGGATCAGGGGGTATGGAGAGAATGCAGGTACAGGATACTGAGTTGGATGATCAGCCATGATCATATTGAATGGTGGTGCAGGCTCGAAGGGCCGAATGGCCTACTCCTGCACCAATTTTCTATGTTTCTATGTCGCCCTTTCCTTCTCTCCAGAGACGCTGCCTGTCCCGCTGACTTACTCCAGAATTTTGCGTCTACCTTCGGTTTAAACCGGCATCTGCAGTTCTTTCCTACACATTAGAAATTACAAGACGAGACTAGAATATACTTTGAATGTTCGAAGCCAATACATACCCGTTCATGCGGTTCAGGTTGGTTTTTAAGCCGACGTCTTTCGCCCAAGAAGCCACTTTCCTCCTCACCGTCGAAGACTTGGCGCCGACAGTCTTCAGCTTCTCCTGCATCTTCTCCCAGACGCGAGGAACCCCCATGAACGCAGTGGGGCGGACTTCCTTCATCGTGTTCACCAGCGAGCCCTGGCGGAAATCACAGACCCAGGCACACATTACCTTCACCATGTCCACAACTCACAAGAGCAGAATTAGGCCATTCGGCCCATCCAGCCTACTCCGCCATTCAATCATGGCCGACCCATCTCTCCCTCCTACTGTCTTCTCCCCTTAACCCCCGACACCCGCACTGATCAATAAAGGTAATCTGAATCAAGAATCTATCCATCTCTGCCTTAAAAATACCCATTGACCCGACCTCCACAGACTTCCGTGGCAAAGAATTCCACAGATTCACCACCCTCTGGCTAAATAAATTCCTCCTCGTCCGTTTTCTGAGGGTACATCCTTTTACTGGAGGCTCTTACGCCAGCACTTTGTGTCCTTGTGTGTAAACCAGCATCTGCAGTTAGTTCCTGGTTTCTCTCCAGGATGGGGCAAGGACTGGCCGATTTTCCAGGATACTGGATACTAATATCTCATCGGTCATGAACTGTGTAGGAAGGAACTGCAGATGCTGCTTACATCACCATCTATATCTCTCGTTCCCCTTGCCCCGACTCTCAGTCTGAAGAAGGGTCTCGGCCCGAAACGTCGCCCATTCCTTCTCTCCAGAGATGCTGCCTGTCCCGCTGAGTTACTCCGGCATTGTGTGTCTATCTTCAGTTTGAACCAGCATCTGTAGTTCCTTCCAGCACCGTACATTCATCCAACTATTGATTTCATGATCTTATACACCTCTATAAGACCACCCCTCCTCCTCCTGCACTCAAAGGATTAAAATCCTAAAGACCAAGACCGTTACTTAATGTATTTATGTAAAACAATGCTGTTCTCTCAAATACATCATTGTCAGTACGAATGAAAACATTGTTCCACCTTTCCATCCTGACACGGTCTCTGTCTTATAGACAATAGACAATAGGAGCAGGGGTAGGCCATTCGGCCCTTCGAGCCAGCACCGCCATCCAATGTGATCATGGCTGATCGTCCACAATCAGTACCCCGTTCCTGCCTTCTCCCCAGATCGCTATCTTCAAGAGCCCTATCTAGCTCTCTCTTTAAAGTATCCAGAGAACCGGCCTCCACCGCCCTCCGAGGCCGAGAATTCCACAGACTCACAACTGTGTGTTATGCCGTGTGCCTTTTATTATAATCTTCTCTCTCTCTCTCTCTGCTGACTGGTTAGCAAGCAACAAAAACTGTACCTCGATGCACATGACAAGAAAAACTAAACTAAAATTAAAATGGACTGCTGAGTTTTACCTTGAGCAGTACAAGCTCAGGTTTAAGTGATTTGACCGGAGAAAACTTTATACCTGGTTGTTTACCTGCAGGCGTGGGTGGAGTTACATTTGTGCAGGGAGGAACTGCAGATGCTGGTTTAAACCGCAGATAGACACAAAAAGCTGGAGTAACTCAGCGGGTGAGGCAGCATCTCTGGAGAGAAGGAATGGGCGACGTTTCGGGTCGAGACCCTCCTTCAGACTGTGCTGTTGCTGCCTGTCCCGCCGAGTTACTCCAGCATTTTGTGTCTATCGTCTGTTTAACATCATCTGCAGTTCAGTCTTGCATATCTGGGCTCAATGTGGCCCCAGAGGACAGAGGTTTAAGGTGAAGGGGAAAAGATTGAATAGGAATCTGAGGGGTAGCATTTTCACACAAAGGGTGGTGGGTGCATGGAACGAGCTGCCGGAGGAGGTAGTGGATGCTGCCTGTCCCGCTGAGTTACTCCAGTAGATTGTGTCCACCTTTATAACAGCATCACCTACTTCACATCTATTCCACTAGTTAATATTTTTAACCTCATATTTTGCATGTCAAATTACATGTACTGGGAATTATTATTTGCATTTTGCCATCATGCTTTTGGAATTAAATATATCCAAAGCAGACATAGTCCACCTGGCCATTCATGCTTGGCGATCTGCCACATTCACCGTGTGAGGAGTCACACAGCGTAGAAACAAGCCTTTCCGCCCAACTTGCCCACTCTGACCAACATGCCCCGTCTACACGAGTTTAGTTTATTGTCATGTGTATCGAGGTACAGTGAAAAGCTTTTGTTGTGCGCTGACCCACCTGCGTTTGGTCCATATCCCTCTAAACCGATCCTATCCATGTATCTGTCCAATTGCTTCTCAAAGGTTGCGACAGTCTAAACATCACCCATGACTTGCACCATCCTCCACAATCGTCTCTCAAACCGTTACCATTTTTACTTCTACCACGAACTCTGAGCAATAACAGGTTGCTCTATCTATGTAAACATCATCCCAGCCTTCAACAGACCGACACTTGCTATTGAAGGAGTCCAGCGTAGGTTTACAAGGTTAATTCCCGGGATGGCGGGACGGTCATATGCTGGGAGAATGGAGCAGCTGGGCTTGTATACTCTGGAGTTTAGAAGGATGAGAGGGGATCTTATTGAAACACATAAGATTGTTAAGGGTTTGGACATGCTAGAGGCAGGAAACATGTTCCCAATGTTGGGGGAGTCCAGAACCAGGGGCCACAGTTTAGAGCTAGATAGGGCTCTTAAAAATAGTGGAGTCAGGGGATGGGGAGAAGGCAGGAACGGGGTACTGATTGTGGATGATCAGCCATGATCACATTGAATGGCGGTGCTGGCTCGAAGGGCTGAATGGCCTACTCCTGCACCTATTGTCCATTGACAATCACAGCACGGTGACACAACGGTAGAGTTGCTGCCTCACAGCGCCAGAGACCCGGGATCGATCTCGACTACGGGCGCTGTCTGTACGGAGTTTGCACGTTCTCCGAGATCTTCGGTTTCCTCCCACACTCCAAAAACGTGTAGGTTTGCAGTTTAATTGGCTTGGTACAAGTGTAAATTTGTCTGTGTCTGTGTGTGTGAGATAGTGTTAAGGGCCCACGTACGCGATATTTTTCAACGACTTGCCGGCACCCGTCATAGTCGCAGCAGGTGGCTGAAAATGTTCAACATGTAGAAAATCCAGCGGCGACCAGAACAAGGTACGGCTGTTTGGGCGACTACTCACGACCGTACAGGCATCACCCCCGCGACATGTCGCCAGGGTGTCGCCTGTATGGCCGTGAGTCGTCTCCTGAAGAGTCGTAGCGTCTTTCTGGTCGCGGCTGGATTTTCAACGTGTTGAAAATTTTCGGCGACCTGTGACGGGTATTGCGCAAGTGTGCGGGGGGGGGGGGGGGGGGGGGAAATAAATAAAATTAAGATTTTTTTATTAATTGCTGGTCAGCGCAGACCTGGCGGGCTGAAGGGCCTGTTTCCGCGCTGTATCTTAAACTATTTCACACTGCGATCGTTTATTACCTTCAGAGCGTCGGGTTGTGCAAAATAAGTGGTTCCTCCAAACTTGATGGACAGCCAGATGTCAATCATTTGTGCAGCGATGTGACTGAGGGGGAGGTAGCTGACGATACATTCTTGACTCTCAGTGGCAGGCCGCAGGTTGACCATGCTCCCCGCCACGTCCGCCGTCCACGTTAACTGCGGATGGAAAGATCAGAACCGAGTTAGAGAGATGCTTTTCAAAACGACAATCACCTTTTGTAGACGTGGGCCTTCGCGGGCAAAGCCGTCACCTCTTGCCCTCGTGGATCAAGCGTTGCGGTGGTCACGAAAAACCTGGAATAAAATTCTTCAGACGCACGTTTCTCAAAAGTAAAATACTTCTTTGGAGACTGGAACAGTGTACAATGGAACAGAATGTCGTTTTTTCCCCCCCCTAAGTTTAGTTTAGTGATACAGCCCAGAAACAGGCCCTTCAGCCCACCGAGTCTGCGCCGACCAGCGAACCCCGCGCACTACAATTTTACAATTTTTACTGAAGCCAATTAACCTACAAACCCGTCTTTGGAGTGTGGGAGGAAACTGGAGCACCAGAAGCAGCGCGAGAGACCCGGGTTCCATCCTGACCATGGACGCTGTCTGTGAGGAGTTTGTACGTTCTGCCCGTGACCTGCGCGGGTTTTCTCCGGGTGCTCCGGTTTCCTCCCACACTCCCAAAACATGCAGGTTTGTAGGTGAATTGGCTTTGTATAATTGTCCCTAATATTTTTTAGGATAGTGTTTGTGTGCAGGGATCGTTGGTCGGCGTGGCCTCGGTCATGCCTGTCCCTGCCAAACTAGTTCCATCCCCGAGCCACGGGTCTTGACCCGAAACGTCGCCCATTCCTTCTCTCCAGAGATGCTGCCTGTCCCGCCGAGTTACTCCAGCACTTTGTATCTACGTTTGGTGTAAACCAGCATCTGCAGTTCCTTCCTACACATACCAAGGTTCCCTGGCACACACAAACCTCACATCCAGCCTGGGTGTGCAGGAAGGAGAGCAGAGGGCAGGAAGGTTGCCCACAGCTCAGACAGGCAAAGTCCCACATATCCTAGACATGACTCCCGCTGCGCGTGTGTGTGTGTGTCCATCCTGGAACATACTATCCTGTTTGGGGCAGTACAGCTCCCGATACCCACATTCAATCTTAACCTCAGCGCCAGAGACCCGGGTTTGATCCCGACTACGGGTGCTGTCTGTACGGAGTTTGTACGTTCGTCCCGTGACCTGCGTGGGATTTCTCCGGGTTCTCCAACACTCCAGAGACGTGCAGGTTCGTAGGTGAATTGGCGTTGATATAAGTGTAAATTGTCCCTAGTGTGTGTAGGATAGCATTGATGTGGGGGGGGTCGCTGGTCGGCGCGGACTCGGTGGGCCGAAGGGCCTGTTTCCATGCTGTATCTCGAAACTATCAGCGGGTCAGGCAGCATCTCTGGAGAAAAGAAATAGGTGACGTTTCGGGTCCTGACCCTTCTTCAGACTGCTTCTACCCATTCCTTCTCTCCAGAGACGTTGGCCGGATCGCTGAGCTACTCCCGCTTCTGCAGTTGCTTCCTTCACACTTACATTGTCATGACTCAGCATAACTCCCTTTGGGTTTCCCGTTGTGCCGGACGTGTAGATGAGAGTGCAGCATTGATTGGGCTTCTGGGAGGCAATTATCTCATCCAGTTGTGAATCCAGCACGTCCTTGCCAAGCTGCATGAACTCCGACCACTGTAGGGAGATGCAAAGAAAGAAAAACAAACATATTAGCAAAGATTCTATAGCGGAGCAAGATGGACCACTCCTGCTAAATGTACGAGGATGTTGCCAGCACTCGAGGGTCTGAGCTCTCAGGAGAGGTAGAGTAGGCTGGGACTCTATTCCTTGGAGCGCAGGAGGAGGGGTGATCTTATCAAGGTGTATAAAATCATGAGGGGAATAGATCGGGTAGATGCACAGAGTCTCTTGCCCAGAGTAGGTGAATCGAGGATCATAGGACACAGATTTAAGGTTTGTAGGGAAAGATTTAATAGTAATCCGAGGGGTAACTTTTTCACACAAAGGTGGTGGGTGTATGGAACAAGCTGCCGGAGAAGGTAGTTGAGGCTGGGACTATCCCAATGTAGAAGAAACATTTGGACAGGTGCATGGATAGGACAGGTTTAGAGGGATATGGGGCAAACTAGGCAGGTGGGACTAGTGCCGCTGGGACATGTTGGCCGGTGTGGGCAAGTTGGGCCAGAGGACTCGTTTCCACGCTGTATCACTCGGTGCTTTGGTCGCTGAGAATTCTGCACCGTTACATTTCTTTCTACGATTGGTCTTGTCGGTGGCGTGACTCACCGTGTAGAGATTTGGTAGTTTCTCTTTCAATTCTTCCTTGTACTGCACGATTGCTTTGAGGTGTGGAAGCTGGTCCTGAATCTGGAAAGGAAGAGTTCTATATTACACAGAGAAACTGAAATAAAAACACACTCGCATAAACATACAAGGGACATTTGGACAGGTACATGGATAGGACAGGCTTGGAGGGAGATGGGACAACTCAGGCAAGGTGGCGCAGCGGTAGAGTTGCTGCCTTACAGCGGCGGAGACCCCAGGTTCGATCCCGACTACGGGTGCTGACTGTACGGAGTTTGCACGTTCTCCCCGTGGTCCTGCATGCGCCTCCACCCACATTCCAAAGACGTGCAGGTTTGTAGGATGACAGAGCTAGTGTGAACGGGTGATCGTTGGTCGCGGTGGACTGAAGGGCCCATTTCCATGCTGCAACTTTCAATTAAGCAGCTCTATAGAAAATGGACCGACCCGTATCCTTAGGCGCATCCTAACCATGTATCAAACAAAGGCGTACACGTGAAGTTTTAAATATTTTAAAGATGGCGGCACGGCCTCACAGCGACTTGATCCCGACTACGGTCACTGTCTGTATGGAGTTTGTACGTTCTCCCCGTGATCTGTGAGGGTTTTGTCTGGTTTCCTCCCACTCTCCAAAGATGTACGGGCTTGTAGGTTAATTGGCTTGGTATAATTGTAAATTGTCCCATGTGTGTCTGTGTGCGCGCGGTTGTGTGCGGGGATCGCTGGCCAGCGCGGACTCGATGGGTCAGGATTCCACGCTGCATCGCTGAACTGAACACATGCAACTCTCCAGAGGAGAGCAGGGACGAGCCAGGGACACACCTGGAGGATTTTCTGCAGCTGCTTGTGGTTCTCTACGACCAGGACGTTGGCTTCGCTGTCGCTGGCAACGTAGTGACAGGCTTCAGGCGAGTTTGTAGTGTAGATTCCAGCGGCCACCCCACTGCAAACAAAACGAGACTTCTTCAAAACGTACACCTACACAAACACTGCAGCCGGCCGCTGATGAGTTCAGGGCAGCACAGGGGTAGAGCTGCTACAACCAGGGCCTGTCCCACTTGGCAATTTTTTCGGCGACATATCAGTGTCGCCAAAAGATTTTGAATATTTCAAATTCCAGCGGCGACAAAAAAATGTTGCAACACTTGAACACGTCAATACATCTTCACACCGCGAACTTTTTGGTGACCCGATACGTCAGTCAATGATGCCGGCAGTTGCCGAAAAAAAGTTGCCAAGTGGGACAGACCCTTTACAGCTTCACGCATCCGTGATCTCTTCATTCACATCTTCCACCGCTTCCCGCTCCCGATCGCCCTCCCTCCATGGAATAGTGGCACAGCTGATCCCAGCACGCAGGCGCAGAGGGTAGACTTGATGCCTTACAGCGCCGGAGACCCGGGTTCCATCCTGACTATGGTTGTCTGGTGCACTAAGATACAACTAATAGCTCTAATGTTGTGTGCGATCCAGTCAGCAGAAAGACAACACGCGATTACAATCGAGTCGTCCACAGCGTACAGATACAGGAATAACGGGAATAACGTCTCGTGCAACGTAAAGTCTGATTAAAGATAGTCCGAGCATCCAATGAGAGAAAAAGGAGGTCAGGACCGCTCTCTAGTTGGTGAGAGGATGGTTCAGTTGCCTGATAACAGCTGGGAAGAAACTGTCCCTGAATCTGGAGGTGTGCGTTTTCACACTTCTGTACCTCTTGCCTGATGGGAGAGGGGAGAAGAGGGAGTGACCGGGGTGAGACTGGTCCTTGATGATGCTGCTGGCCTTGCAGGGGCAGCGTGAGGTGTAGATGGAGTCAATGGAAGGGAGGTTGGTCTGTGTGATGGTCTGGGCTGCAGTTTAAGGTGAAGGGGAAAAGATTTAACAGGAATCTGAGGGATAACACTTTCACACAAAGGGTGGCGGGTTCTTGGAACGAGCTGCTGGAGGAGGTAGTTGAGGCTGGGACTATCCCATTCTCTGCCTCAGAGGGCAGTGGAGGCCGGTTCACTGAATGCTTTTAAGAGAGTTAGATAGGGCTGTTAAAAATAGCAGAGTCAGGGGATATGGGGAGAAGGCAGGAACGGGGTACTGCTTGGGGATGATCAGCCATGATCACATTGAATAGCGGTGTTGGCTCAAAGGGACGAATGGCCTACTCCTGCCCCCATTGTCTTTTGTGTAAGAAACATTTAGACAGGTACATGGATAGGACAGGTTTGGAGGGATCTGGGCCAAACGCAGGCAGGTGGGACTAGTGTAGATGGGGCATGTTGGCCAGTGTGGGCAAGTTGGGCCGAAGGGCCTCGTTTCCATGCTGCGTCTCTCTATGACTCTGTAGACCAGCTGTCTTTGCTCAGTCTGTCGATAATGGAGGTTGCTCGCTGCTGCTCATGCTCTGGAGTTCATCCTCGCCCACCAGGGAGGTTAACGGTGCGACAAGTAACCAGGCCTCAGGCGTCGCCACGGTTACCATGGTCAAGAAACATCACGATTTCTCCAGCCACGAGCTCATCGATAAATAAGAGGCCTACCCAGCCATGATGGCTCCAATATCAGCGATGAACCATTCAGGAGAGTTGAAGCCGAGGATCCCAACACCATTGAAACGCTGGAGTCCGAGCTGTGAAGAGAAAAAAAAAATTTAAAAATCACGCTAGTCCTTACAGTGACATCGTCAGAGCCGTCGTTCAGCACCCAGTGCCGATTTCTACACTGGCAAAACTATTTCAATTTTACGGGACAGGCAGCATCTCTGGAGAGAAGGAATGGGTGACATTTCAGGAAGGGTCTCGACACAAAACGTCACACGTTCCTTCTTTCCAGAGATGCTGCCTGTAACCGAGTCCCAGCTTCTGGACTTCTGTGGTTGCTGAAGCCATGAATGGCAAAAAGCCTTCATCTCCAACCTGTGTCTGTGTGATGACACACTCAGTGGACGATGTACTGTTCTCCCAGGTCCGTCTGTCCTACAACACACCCCAGGGCCTTGGCATGGATGTCAAAACCCTACCCTGCTCCAACATCTCGCACCCACATGTTAAACTCTATTTACCCGCTTAGCCAGCTGTTCAAAATCTTGCTGTGATTCTTGATAGCCATCTCCACTGTGATCCCACCTACTCTTTCTCCAAAACTATTTCAATTTTACGGGACAGGCAGCATCTCTGGAGAGAAGGAATGGGTGACGTTTCGGGTCGAGAGACCCGAAACGTCACCCATTCCTTCTCTCCACAGATGCAGGCCAGTCCCCGCTGAGTTGCCCCAGCTTTTTGAGTCCATCTTCGGTTCCTTTCTTCCCCACCCCAATCCCACATCAGTCTGAAGAAGGGTTTCGGCCCGAAACGTTGCCCATTTCCTTCGCTCCATAGATGCTGCTGCACCCGCTGAGTTTCTCCACCACTTTTGTCTGCCTTCCATAATAGACCCCTCAGGTGGACCTCCAGTATCTCGCACGGGCACCGTTCACCTTTAAAAGCTCACCGCCTCCCCTCCCCTGTACTTTCCCACACCTCCAGAGTCCCGCCGCTTTGTCCCGTCTACCCGCAGTTTGGAGAATCAACAATAGGTGCAGGAGTAGGCCATTCGGCCCTTTGAGCCAGCACCACCATTCAATGTGATCATGGCTGATCATCCCCAATCAGTTCCACGTTCCTGCCTTCTCCCCATATCCCCTGACTCCGCTATTTTTAAGAGCCCTATCTAGCTTGCTCTTGAAAGCATCCAGAGAACCGGCCTCCACCGCCCTCCGAGGCAGAGAATTTCACAGACTCACCACTCTGTGAGAAAAAGTGTTTCCTCGTCTCCGTTCTAAATGGCTTACTCCTCATTCTTAAAAGAATAAGGAGGTGTTCTTTTTATTCTTAAATGAATAAGTGTGCCTACCCGCGGTTTAAGGCAGCATCCGCGCCCCCCCTTCCTACAACACTAAGTGCGGGTCGCGTACCTTGAGGAAGCTTTTGGCGGCGTCCCGGCACGCGCTGTAATACTGCCGGAAGGTCATCGTCTTCCACTGGTCGCCTTGCTTCGACGCCAGCGCCTCGTAGTCGCCAAACTTCTCCACCGTCTCCATGAACATCTGCGGCACGGTGATCGGCCGCTGCCCGCGCTCCCCGAATCGTCCATCCGCAGGCTCACCTCCCCGTCCTTGCGGTTGGTGCTCAGTCTCAAGGCAGGAGAGACAGGGCTCGGCATGATCAGCTGGAGCAGTCCTAAACAATAAGCAGCGCAAAGACATCTTAGTCACACAAGCTCATCCCCGTCGAGCATTGTTCGACTGGGCTTGTACTCACTGGAATTTAAAAGGATGAGAGGGGATCTTATAGAAACATATACATTTCTTAAGGGATTGGACAAGCTAGATGCAGGAAAATGTTCGTCTTGTTGAGTGGGGGGGGGGGGGGGGGGGGGGGGGGGGGGGGGGGGGAGTCCAGAACCAGGGGTCACACAGTTTAAAAATAAGGGTCGACCATTCAGGACTGCGATGAGGAAAAACTTTATCACCCAGAGAGTTGTGAATCTGTGGAACTCTCTGCCACAGAAGGCAGTGGAGGCCAATTCACTGGAGGGTTAGATGTAACTCTTAGGGTTAACGGAATCAAGGGATATGGGAGAAAAAAAAAAGCAGGAACGGGGTACTGATTGTGGTTGATCAGCCATGATCATATTGAATGACGGTGCTGGATCGAAGGGCCGAATGGCCTACTCCTGCACCTATTGTCATGTTATGTTTCTAGTAACATGATTTCATCGCTATTGGGCATTGATCACCAGGTATCACTGGTTTACGGACCCACACAAGGCTCAAGCAGCGTCAGGCAGGTCCTCGAGGCCCTTTCAACAGGAGATCCTCATACACTAGTTCCCACCCTACACACACACATGGGACAATTTACAATTTTACAGAAGCCAATTAACCTCCAAACCTGCACGTCTTTGGAGTGTGTGAGGAAACCGGAGCACCCGGAAAACACCCACGCAGGTCATGGGGAAAATGTACAAACTCTGTACAGACAGCACCCGTAGTCGGGATCAAACCCGGGTCTCTGGCGCCGTGAGGCAGCAACTCTACCGCTGCGCCACCGTGCTGCCCCTCCTCCTCCTGCATTGGCTGGGGGTAAACAGTCTGAACATTCCCCCCCCCCCCCCCCCCCCCCGGACGCAATGCCAAAGAGCACAGGACCACAGCTGTAAGATGAGTGGGTGAAAGGGTAACGATGCGCATGGGGCAAGATTTATTACACCGAGGTGCCCGCGCGGCCAGGGGTGGTGGTGGAGGCAGATATGACAGCGGCTTTTGCGAGGGTTTTTAGACCGACACGTGGATATGCCGGGAACAGAGGGATATGCATCATGTGCCACGGAGGCGCAGCGGTAGAGTTGCTGCCTTACAGCGCTTGCAGCGCCGGAGACCCGGGTTTGATCGCGACTACGGGTGCTGTCTGTACGGAGTTTGTACGTTCTCCCCGCGAGTTTCCTCCGAGATCTTTGATTTCCTCCCAAACTCCAAAGGCGTTCAGATATGTAGGTAAACTGGCTTGGTGCAAGTGTAAATTGCCCCTAGTGTACGTAGGATAGTGTTAGTGTGCGGGGATCACTGGTCGGTGCGGACTCGGTGGGCCGAAGGGCCTGTTTCCGCGCTGTATCTCTAAAACTAACGTCCTCCACCTGTACGTTTAGTTATCTCGGTTTGTTGCTCAGCGCGGACATTGTAGACCAAGGCTTTGTTCCTGCACTGTACACAACATGGCCACTGTTCAACGTTTGCAAAAGGAAGCAAAGCAGCACGAAGAAACACTTTCAACAAGAATAAAGTGCTCGCTATACGGACGTGCAGGGAATGGATGAATGTGCAACGCCTGCAGGCAGAGAGGACGAGTTTGTCCCACACTGACACTGTGAACACAAGGGCCTGCTCCTCTGCTCGATAGTCCAGGCAACACAAATCGAGCGGCAAGCCAACATTCCGACTCGGCAAGGCCACAGCATAATCATGGACCAGTCTCACCCCGGCCACTCCCTCTTCTCCCCTCTGACAAGAGGAACAGAAGTGTGAAAACGAACGCACACCTCCAGATTCAGGGACAGTCTCTTCCCGGCTGTTATCAGGCAACTGAACCATCCCATCACCAACTAGAGAGCAGTGCCGAATTGCTATCTACCTCATTGGTGACCCTCGGACTATCCTAGATTGGTCTTTGCTGGCTTTACCTTGCACTAAACGTTATTCCCTTATGTATCTGTACACTGTAAATGGTTCGATTATTATCATGTATTGTCTTTCTGCTGACAATACAACAAACGATTTTCACGGTGCCTCGGTATACGTGACAATAAACTGAACTGATCAACATTACTTTAATTCATCGATGTCACATCAACCGACATTGTAGCACTCTGAACAGATCATTAACGCCGACTCCACATTTAACTCTGACAAGCTAGGACTTTATCCCTTGGAGTGCAGGAGGATGAGGGGTGATCTTGTAGAGGTGTACAACGGTCCTCTGTAGAGTGGTCCCTGGTGCATGGAGAACAGATGAGAGATTGGGATAGCAGAACTAGTGGGAGAGGGTGATTGATGGTCGATGTTGGCTCGGTGGGCCGAAGGGCCCGTTTCCATGCTGTATCTCCACACTCAAATGTTGCTTTTACTTTCTACTGGGCATAAGTTCTAGGAATTAGGCCATTCGGCCCGTCGAGTTTACTCTGCCATTCAGTCATGGCTGATCTATCTCTCCCTGCTAACCCCATTCTCTTGCCTTTCCCCATCAGCCCTTATCAATCAACCTTACCATTGCTTGGTTGCATCTGCCTTTCGTATACAAGGCCTGTGACTTGTTGTCAACTAATCCCTACTCAGCCATCTGAAGAAGGGGTCCCATCCGGAAAAAACATTACCTATCCATGTTCTCCAGAGATGCTGCCTGACCTGCTGGGTTACCCCAACAAACCAGCGTCTGCAGTTCCTTCCTACGTGTTACGTGACAGTTGTACAAGACTTCACTAAGGAAACCGGAGCACCGGAGAAACGCCACGCGGTCACAGGGAGAACGTGCAAACTCCACAGACAGCACCCGTGGTCAGGATGGAACCGGGGTCTCTGGCGCTGTAAGGCAGCGAATCTACCGCTGCGCCACCCCGTGATCTTGGCGTCAGCCCTTCCTCCACTCACTTAACCCATGTCAACCTCTGCAGACTGTACACTGCTCGCGACTACGGGTAACCCACGCATCTCGGCGTCATTGCTGCAGTTCACCCACCCTCTGGCGTTGCTACTAATGCAGCCTCCCCCTCAGCAAAGCCACTTTGGCAGCTCGCAACCCACTCAGAGTCGGTGCAGTGCAGCTTCCACCCACTGGCTGTGACTCAAGACGCAACAGTGGAACCACAGAGACTAAATTACATTCTCCCACTTCCACCACCGTTATGAATCTGCTTCGGTCGATGAGGCGGCAACTCGAGGGGGGGGGGGGGGGGGAAGAGAAGAAACAGGCCCGCCTTCGGACGTCATGCCAGGAAATCACCTGATGGGGAGATTCAGTGCACTGAAATACTGCAACATTTGGTGCTAATGCGGTTGAACCATTGTGGGGAACTCAATATTGTTTTGCGAAACACTGCTAGAGTCATACAGCGCGGAAACAGGCCCTTCGGCCCGACTTGCCCAGGCAGACCGAGATGCCCCATCTACACTACTCCCCACTCCCTCTAAACCTTCCCTATCCAGGTACATGGATAGACACAAAGTGCTGGAGATCCCCTCCTCATCCATCTAAACTCCAGTGAATACAAGCCTAGTCCTTTCAATCTTTCCGCATATGACAGTCCCGCCATCTCAGGGATCAATCTCGTGAACCTACGCTGCACTGCCTCAATCACAAGGATGTCCTTCCTCAAATTAGGAGACCAAAACTATACACAATACTCCAGATGTGGTCTCACCAGAGCCCTATACAACTGCAGAAGAACCTCTTTACTCTTATACTGAAATCCTCTTGTTATGAAGGCCAACATTCCATTAGCTTTCTCCACTGCCTGCTGTACCTGCACGCCAACTTTCAGTGACCGGTGTACAAGGACACCCAGGTCTCGCTGTACCTCCCCCTTACCTAACCCCATTGAGATAATGAGATAAGTTGGGCTGAAGGGCCTGTTTCCACACTATAAGATTATATGACCTTATTAATTCCATCTTTTAAACTCATTTCCCCCTCCAAAAAAAGTCACTAGTTTTACAAGTTGTAGACACAGAAAGCTGGAGTAACTCAGCGGGACAGGCAGCATCTCCAGAGAGAAGGAATGGGGGACATTTCGGGTCAAGACCCTCCTTCAGACGGATGCCAGGGAAGAGGGTGATACATAGATAAGGAAGTGCAAGGTGTGAAAATAGGACAAAGGGAATGGAGATCCACAAGCTAATGGATATCTCCAGGATAGGTTTCCCCTTGGGACTGGGTGGTTTAGTAAAGGCCAACTAGGCAAAGGCAAGAAGTCAAAGTCAAAGATGAAAGGTCAAGACCACCTGGAGATGCGTCTCAATGATAAATTGAGGACCAGACACGGAATGCACGAAAGAGATCTATAAAAAAAAATGCCCACACAGTGAAGGCCCGGACTTACGATTATTCTCAGCCATTTCCTTATCTGATCCCGTCTTTTCCCCAGGGAGTTCCGCGGAAGGTTCCAGACCTTTTGTATCTGTCCAGTTATTGTTCACTAGCGACTCGGACGTCTGGACACTGCAAGAGGAGGCAGGAAAAATGAGAATGAAAGACCAGTTAAGTACTTTCAAATCCCTTAAACTGTTGCGAAACAGGGATATCACCTTCAATTTCCCGGACATGTGAGATCTATTTGCTTTATGAGTCACTGCACTCCCATCCAAGGCAAAGGAAAGTTTTAGAAGGAACTGCAGATGCTGGAAAATCGAAGGCAGACAAAAATGCTGGAGAAACTCAGCGGGAGAGGCAGCATCTATGGAGCGAAGGAATGGGTGATGTTTCGGGTCGACCCGAAACGTCACCCATTCCTTCGCTCCGTGAATGCTGCCTCACCCGCTGAGTTTCTCCAGCACTTTTGTCTACCAAGGCAAAGGAATGTTTAGTTTATAGTTTAGGGACTAAATTGGGGATCATGACAGAAGCCTCCTCGTGGCGCTCCCTGGAAGCGTCAACGCGATGCACTCTGCGATGCGTCGGGCGACAATTCGGTCAACGTGGTGGACAACAGCAGAAGCCAACGTCTGACACACGAGCGAACGAACGAGTTTAGAGATACAGCGCGGAAAACAGGGCCATCGGGCCCACCGAGTCCGTGCCGACCAGCGATCCCCGACCACTAACACTATCCCACCCACACACACACACACACGGGACAATTTTACAACTTGCCAAAGCCAATTAACCTACAAACCCACACGTCTTTGGAGTGCGGGAGGAAACCGGAGCACCCGGAGAAAACCCACGCAGGTCACGGGGAGAACGTGCAAACTCCATACAGGCAGCGCCCGTACTCAGGATCGAACCCGGGTCTCTGGCGCTGTGAGGCAGCAACTCTGCCTCCGAGTCACTGTGCAGCTGGAACGCCCCTGACATTCCAAGCACAAACAGTTCTCTTTCTGACTAATATTCTCCAAATATATATGTTCCAGACCCTTCTTTGGATTGTTTTCACATTTTTAAACCTCTGCCGATCAAGTTGCTCTGGCGCTGTGAGGCGGCAACTCTGCCGTTGCGCCACTGTTCTGTATTATACAAATACTTTTATTTAAAAAAATATCCAGACTATTAACACAATCAAAGGTTGCCTTTGTTGACAGTTTACAAACCAACAATCATCCAATTAATATAAAGCCAACTTTATCAACAATACACTCGGCCTCCCGCGGCGACCAGCATTCACGGAAGTAAGTAAGTTTATTGGCCAAGTATTCACATACAAGGAATTTGCCTTGGTGCTCCGCCCACAAGTCACAACATGACATAGTGACAGTTACGAATGACTCGGAAAATACTAAACATTAATAATAATAAAACATTAATGATAAAACACCATTGATCAAGCGTGTGAACCAACAAAATACCAGATCAAACCATATAACAATTACAGCACGGAAACAGGCCTTCTCGGACCTTCCAGTCCATGCCGACCATTTATTTTCCCCTAGTCCCATCTACCTGCACTCTGACCATACCCCTCCATTCCCTTCCCGTCCATATACCTATCCACTTTACTTTTAAATGTTAAAATCGATCCTGCCTCCACGACTTCCGCTGGAAGATCATTCCACACAGCCACCACTCTCTGAGTAAAGACGTTCCCCCTCATGTTACCCCTAAACTTCTGTCCCTTAAGGGATCAAAGGGAGGCTACAGATTTTTGGCTGTTGAGTAGAGCCTCCAAAGTCCCCGTGGACACCGTGTGTTCCCTCTCCAGGGACACGCGGGCACGGACGTAGGCCCGGAAAAGGGGTCGCAGTCAGCCCCGGTGTGGCCATCGGACTGACTGCCCGCTGTTCTGGAGTCTCTTTAAACCCCAACAGAGTTCACAACAATTCTGCCACTTTACAATGGAATATATGCATGGGATAGAGGACTCGTCTCAGAGGCCTGACTAACTTGCTCCCTTGATTGGGCTTCACCACTAGCCGAGCAACAGAGCACCAGATGGACGAACGCAACAACATGCATCCACCAGAGACCGGAAGGAACCAGAGGCCTGGATGTTATCCCAATACAGCTTTAACGTACGAGCAGCTGAACGCACACACAGGAAAGAGAGGACAAAATATGCGGAATCTTCTCAGTGGATTGTCACCTTGTCGTGGTGGAGAAGCTAGTGTGGACCCGAGATCCCGAGAGCGATGCCGTCTGGAGCGATGCTCCTGGTAGGGCCACCCATGGCGGTAAGGTCGAGGGGGTGGTCTCTGACAAAGAGCGATCCGACCAAGGCCTCAACGGTGGAACAGGCGGAGGACGATGGCTGACCTTAGTGGAGCGTCACCCCCTGCTGGGAAGGTGGATGAAGGCTGCAGCAGAAAAGGGTCTCCGGTCATCTTGGACTCCATGCCACTGGATCCTGACCCAGATCCGTCGAGGACCGTGGGGTGGTTGTCTGTGCACCAGTCTCCCCACGTTAAACAAAGTCACGCACGGGCGTCCTCCATGAGGGGACAGTCATACTAGTTTCGAGTGACAGCTGATGTGGAAGGAAGCGAGTGGGATCTGTCACACTTAATGGGCCTGTCCCACTTACGTGATTTTTTCGGTGACTTGCCGGCACCCGTCATAGTGGCAGTAGGTCTCCGAAAATGTTCAACGTGTTGAAAATCCAGCGGCGACCAGAAAAAGGCACGACTCTTTGGGCGACTACTCACCACCAAACACGAGTCACCCCGTGACTTTAAAAGAGAGCTAGATAGAGATCTTGGGGTTAGCGGAATCAAGGGATATGGGGAGAAGGCAGGCACGGGTTACTGGGTGTGGATGATCAGCTATGATCACAATAGATGGCGGCACTGGCTTGAAAGGCCAAATGGCCGACTCCTGCACTCATTTTCTATGAAACCGGAGCACCCGGAGAAAACCCACGAGGTCACGGGGAGAACGTACAAACTCCGTAACGTCAGCACCCAGGGTCAGGATCGAACGGGGTCTGCCCCCTAGAGGTACTCCAGCACTGTCTTTTGTTTTTCCCCGTACACCAGCATCTGCAGTTCCTAGTGCCTCCATTTAGCTTCCTCGACCCCCAAACCATTCGAAAGAGGACACACTAATTGGATATTTATATTCTTTTAAACGGGTCTTTCTGCCAAAGTTATGAGCTTGGCAAAAACTTTGTTGACATTTCCTTCGTTGACAATACAGTTCCTTCGTTGCCTTGCGATTATACTTGGCAAGATATTTGCACACAAGACTTTTGATTCGATCGATTGCACAGGCTCCAGTGCTGGTGCGAAATCTTGCTCGGAATGTGGAAATTCTACATTCCAAATGGTTATGAAATGTCCAAACGGTAACACTCAGCAAAGACAGGCCAGGCATTCTTATCCACACAATTCCCCGGGATCAAATGGGACAAATGCATTCAGGAATGATGTCCTGGAAATCTGTTCTGTATACCTCACCCACCGGAGCCAAATTTTTTTTTTTTTTTAAATCAAATTCAGGAAATTCATTAAGTTCTTACCACGGTCAGAAAATGCGACCAAAACATGATGTCGATTTTAGTCTTTGTTTCATCGTTAGTTTACTCGAGGCTTATTGAAGAAGTTTAAGAAGGAACTGCAGATGCTGGAAATTCGAAGGTAGATAAAAACGCTGGAGAAACTCGGCGGGTGAGGCAGCATCTATAGAGCGAAGGAATAGGCGACGTTTCGGGTCGAGACCCTCAAGGGTGAGGCAGCATCTATGGAGCGAAGGAATAGGCGACGTTTCGGGTCGAGACCCTCAAGGGTGAGGCAGCATCTATGGAGCGAAGGAATAGGCGACGTTTCGGGTCGAGACCCTCAAGGGTGAGGCAGCATCTATGGAGCGAAGGAATAGGTGACGTTTCGGGTCGAGACCCTTCCGGGTCTCGGCCCGAAACGTCGCCTATTTCCTTCGCTCCATAGATGCTGCCTCACCCGCTGAGTTTCTCCAGCATTTTTGTCTACCAGAGGCTTATTGAAGTTTAGTTTACTACTGTCGAGGTAGAGTGAAAAGCTTTATGTCATGTGCTTTCCAGTCAAAGACGACGGTACATGATTATAATCGAGCCACTCACAGCGTGCAGATAAAAGCACAACATTTAGTTGCTGCCTCTCAGCGCCAGAGACCCGGGTTCGATCCCGACTACGGGAGCAGTCTGTACATTCCCCCCTGTGACCGTGTGGGTTTTCTCTGGGTGCTCTGGTTCCCTCCCACACTCCCAAGACGTACAGGTTTGTCGGTTAATTGGCTTCTGTAAATTGTCCCTAGTGTGTGGGATCGCACAGGGTGATCGCAGGTCAGTGCAGACTCGGTGGGGTCTGTTTCCGCGCTGTGTCTCTAAAATCTAACGGGCGAAGGGACGATCGCGTGCTCCGCTAACTCAGCGGGTCAGCCAGCACCACCCAGTCCATGTCTCGTACAAAGATGCACTGATTTTTAATGTCGATTTTAGTCACTGTTTTTTTTTCTCCAGTTTACTTGGGGCTTACTTAGAAAAAAACCTTTGAAACTGTTTGGGGGACGTCCCTAAAGAGTTTTGGGAAAATGTCTTATGGATTGAACAGCCTCCAATACTTGTGTGAAAACTCCCCGTTCCAAATGGTTTATGAAATGTCCAAACGGTAACACTCTGGAAAGACAGGCCAGGCATTCTTATACGCACAATTCCCCGGGATCAAATGGGACAATTGCATTCAGGAATAAAGTCCTGGAAAATTGTTCAGTATACCTCACCCACAGGGGGAAAAACAAATTAAACCGCAGGAAATTTATTACGTTCTTACCACTGTCAGAAAATGCGGCCAAAAAATTTTTATGTCGATTTTAGTAGACTTTTTCTTTGAGGCTTATTTGGAAAAATCCTTTCAAACTGTTTCGGGGGTTTCCCTAAAGTGGTTTGGGAAAGGTTTCAAAATGTCCTGGCTCATTCATTTCTTCTTCAACATTTAATTTATCAGCAGAGGAGGGGGAATAATCTTCACTGTTAGTGAATAATGAGGTCAACCCACACACAGTCACAAAGCATACAAAGCCAAAAGATGAAGTAGTTGAGGCAAGTACAATAATCAGTCTGAAGAAGGGTCTCGACCCGAAATGTCACCCATTCCTTCTCTCCAGAGATGCTGCCTGTCCCGCTGAGTTACTCCAGCACTTTGTGTCTAACAGCATTTCTGAGACACTTGGACAAGTACATGGTTCGGAAACGTCATAAGGGACCAGAGCAGAATTAGGCCACTCAGCCCATCAAGTCTACTCGGCCATTCTATCATGGCTGATCTACCTCTTCCTCCTAACCCCATTCTCCTGCCTTCTCCACATATCTCCTGACACCAGTACTGATCACGAATCTATCGATCTCCGTCTTGGAAAGGTTGATATGGGCCAGGTCCAGGTAAATGGAACCAATATGGATGGGGCATCTTGGCCAGCAAGCGTTAGTTGGGCCGAAGGGATTGTTTCCATGTTGTACGATTTGAAGGTAGACACAAAATGCTGGAATAACTCAGCGGGGCAGACAGCATCTCTGGAGAGACGGAATGGGGGAGGTTTCGGGTCGAGACCCTTCTTCTTTGCATGCTTTGTGACTGTATGTGTGGGCTGATCTCATTATTAACTAACAGGGAAGTTTATTCCTCCTCGTCTGCTGATAGTTAAATGTTGAAGAGGAAATGAGCAAAGACATTTTGAAACTTTAGGGAAATCCCCCAAACCGTTTCAAATAGTTTTTCTAAATAACCCTCAAGTAAACAGGAGAATAAAACTCCGACTGAAATCTACATTAAAATATTTTGGCCGCATTTTCTGACCGTGGTAAGAACTTAATAAATTTCCTGCGGTTACATTTTTTTTTCCCCTGTGGGTGAGGTATACTGAACAAATTTCCAGGTCTTCAATTCAACTTTAATGTCATTGCACAGATACAAGTATAGGTACAACGAAATGCAGTTTAGCGTCAGTTCGTAGCGATAGCAATATAGAAATAAATACAGAATGCAGACAATGTGGACGGTGAGACTGGAGAAATCTATCGGCGGGACTCCGAGTTCAGCAGTGTGATGGTGTTATTGTAGAAGCTGTTCCTCATCCTACTAGTGCGGGACCTGAGGCTCCTGTACCGCCTCCCTGATGGTAGGAGGGCAAACAGCCCATGATTAGGGTGTGAGGGGTCCTTGATGATCTTCCCGGCCCGCTTCAGGCACCGTTTTCGGTGGAGGGCATCCATGGCAGGGAGCGGGGCACCGATGATGTACTGGGCGGTTTTCACCACCCGTTGTAGTGCCTTCCTGTCTGCCACGATGCTACTGCTGTACCGTACAGTAAAGTACCATACTACATTCCTGAATACAATTGTCCCATTTGATCCCGGGTAATTTGCACACAAGGATGCTTGGCCCATCTTTCCAGAGTGTTACCGTTTGGACATTTCATAACCATTTGGAACAGGGATTTTTCACACAAGCATTGGAGGCTGTTCAATCCAAAAGACATTTTGCAACTTTTCCCAAAACACTTTAGGGAAGTCCGCACTGACCTGCGATCACCCCGTGTGATCCCACACACTAGGGACAATTTACAGAAGCCAATTAACCTACAAAGCTGTACATCTTGGGAGGAAACCGGAGCACCCGGAGAAAACCCACGCAGTCACAAGGAGGGGGGGGGGGGGGGGGGGAGAGAAACATATGTCCTGCCCCTCCTCTCCCCCAGCTCTGCCTCCCACCACAATCTGTCTGAAGACGGGTCTCAACCCGAAACGTCACCTATCCATGTTCTCCACAGATGCTGCACGACCCACTTAGTTACTCCACCCCTCTTGCGTCCCTTTTTGGAAACCAGCATCTGCGGTTGCTCAATTCTACAACTGAAAGTTTAGACCCAGGTTTTTTTCTGGAAGGTCATTCAGTTTTGTTAGACGTGTGAATATAACCTTTGATGCACCCGTACCACCCAGAGGATGACAAGTCATGGATCATTAACTTCTGCACTCTATTGACACCCTGTCAAAACTCTAGGACAAAAAACACTGTCATTATTTGCTTACTGCCTGAACCGAACTTCCACAACAAGCCTTGCCCTTGATTTTCAATTAGGAAGGAACTGCAGACGCTGGTATAAACCGAAGACAGACACAAAACGCTGGAGTAACTCAGCGGGACAGGCAGCATCTCTGGAGAGAAGGAATGGGTGACATTTTCGGGTCGAGACCCTTCTTCAGACTGATTATTGTACTTGCCCCAACTACTTCATCTTTCGTCTTTGTAAGCTTTGTGACTTTGTCGACATCATGTTTTGGTCGCATTTTCTGACCGTGGTAAGAACTTAATGAATTTCCTGTATTTGATTTTTTTTTTGTTTTTCGGCTCTGGTGGGCGAGGTAGACGGAACAAATTTCCAGGACATAGTTCCTGAATGCAATTGTCCCATTTGATCCCGGGGAATTGTGTGGATAAGAATGCCTGGCCCGTCTTTCCTGAATGTTACCGTTTGGACATTTCGTAACCATTTGGAATGTAGAACCTCCACATTCCGAGCAAGATTTCGCACCAGCATTGGAGCCTGTGCAATCGATCGAATCAAACGTCTGGTGTGCAAATATCTTGCCGGGACATTCGCCTTGCGATTATACATTATTGTCAACGAAGGAAATGTCAACAAAGTTTCTGCCAAGCTCGTAATTTTGGCAGAAAGACGTGTTTAAAAGAATATAAATACCCAATTAGTGTGTCCTCTTTCGAGTCCCTGTCAATGGTTTGGGGGTCGAGGAAGCTAAATGGAGGCACTAGGAACTGCAGATGCTGGTGTACGGGGAAAAACAAAAGACAGAGTGCCGGAGTACCACTAGGGGGCAGACCCCAATCGATCCTGTAACTCAGCGGGACAGGCAGCATCTCTGGAGAGAAGGAATGGGTGATGTTTCTAGTCTAGACCCATCTTCAGACTGTGTTCAATTGCTTTAGTTTAGTTCCTAGTTCAAAAATCTGTTATGGACAGACCACAAACCAGGCTATCTATCTATCTATCTAAGGGTCATGGTGTCCTGTAGCATGGAAACACTGCTCACACTGCTCAATATAGACAATTGGTGCAGGAGTAGGCCATTCGGCCCTTCAAGCCAGCACCACCATTCAATGTGATCATGGCTGATCATCCCCAATCAGTATCCCGTTCCTGCCTTCTCCCCATATCCACTGATTCCGTTATCTTCAAGTGCCCCATCTCTCTTTTGAAAGTGTCCAGAGAACCGGCCTCCACTGCCCTCTGAGGCAGAGAATTCCACAGACTCACAACTCTCTGTGTGAAAAAGTGTTTCCTCATCTCTGTTCTAAATGATTTACCCCTTATTCTTAAACTGTGGCCCCTGGATCTGGACTCCCCCAAAATCGGGAACATGTTTCTTGCCTCAAGTGTGTCCAAACCCTCAATGGATATGGGGAGAAAGCAGGAATGGGGTGCTGATTTTGGATGATCAGCCATGATCATATTGAATGGCGGTGCTGTCTTGAAGGGCTGAATGGCCTGTTCCGGCGCCTATTTTCTACGTTTCTATGTTTTAGCTTTTAACTCTCCGTGAGGAAAAAAGTGTTTCCTCATCTCCGTTCTAACTGGCTTACTCCTTATTCTTAAACTGTGGTCCCTGGTTCTGGACTCCCCCAACATTGGGAACATGCCCCATCTACACTAGTCTTAGTACAATATGTATTCAGACACAAGAGTTTAGGATTTAGCATGGGGACAGGGCCTTCTGCTCACCAAGTCCGTGCTGACCAGCGATCATCCCGTACACTAGCAGCACACTACAGACACAATTTACAATTTTCTACCAAAGGCAATTAACCTACAAACCTGTACGTCTGCAGAGTGCGAGAGGAAACCGGAGCACCCGGAGAAAACCCACGCGGTCACAGGGTGAACATGCAAACTCTGTACAGACAGCACCCGTAGTCAGGATCGAACCCATGTCTCCAGCACTGTAAAGCAGCAACTCTACCGATGCACCACTGTTCATAAGTCCATGTGATAGGCGCAGAATTAGGCCATTCTGCTCACCGTCACTCTGCCATTCTATCATGGCTAATCTATCTCTCCCTCCTAACCCCATTCTCCTGCCTTCTCCCCATAACCTCTGACATCAGTACTAATCAAGAATCTATCTATCTCTGCCTTAAAAGAATCCATTGACTTGGCCTCCACAGCCTTCTGCGGCAAAGAATTCCACAGATTCACCGCACTCTGCTTAAAGAAATTCCACATCATCTCCTTCCTAAAGAAACATCCTTTAATTCTGAGGCTGTGACCTCTAGTCCTAGACTCTCCCACTGGTGGAAATGTCCTCTCCACATCCACTCTATCCAGGCCACTGGGCCACCCATCGACAGGAACGGTTTAATATGAATTGGATTATGAAAACAAAAACACAGCAAATTCCAATCTTGGTGGCAACAGATTCAGGACCCGATTAGACACGTTCTCCTGTCCCCAAGATCGACACAAAATGCTGGGGTAACTCAGCGGGACAGGCAGCATCTGTGGAGAGAAGGAATGGGTGACATTTCGGGTCGAGGCCCTTCTTCAAACTTCTGAAGGAGGGTCTTGTCGCAGTGAGCCACCTATCCATGCTCTCCCCAGGAATGAGTAGGTTAACCCATCGCGAGCGTTTGTCGGCACTGGGCCTGTACTCGCTGGAGTCTCGAAGAATGAGGGGGGACCTCATTGAAAGATACAGAATAGTGAAAGGCTGGGACAGGGTGGATGTGGAGAGGATGTTTCTATTAGTGGGAGAGTCTAGGACTAGAGGTTATAGCCTCAGAATTAAAGGACTTTCTTTTAAGGAGATGAGAATTTACTGTAGTCAGAGGTTGGTGAATCTGTGGAATTATTTGCCACAGAAGGCTGTGGAGGCAAAGTCAGTGGATATTTGTAAGGCAGAGATAGATAGATTCTTGATTAGTGTGGGTGCCAGGGGTTATGGGGAGAAGGGGGGTTAGGATGGAGGGGAAGATCAGCCATGATTGAATGGCGGAGTAGACTTGATGGGCCGAATGGCCTATTTCTACTCATCTCCCTTATGACCTATTCTGCTGAGTTGCTCCAGCACTTGGTGTCCTTTCCCCCCCCCCCCCCCCCCCCCACACCCAAAGTAGATAACAGTGTGCTCATTTGGCCGGCACCTTGGTACAAAGTCCCCGAGTAGAAGCATGATGTAGTGACAATAATTAACCAGAGCTCTCGCCAAACCCAAATGATCAGCTAACTTGCAGATCAACCTCACGAACGTACAGACAAGCTGACCTCTCCCGTAAACAAGGCCCTTTTCTGGTCACGGGGGTAGTTAACATTGTACGTCTCTTGCCAGGGATGAGAACAAGGGGCTTGCTAGGTGAGGCACGGTGGCGCAGCGGTAGAGCTGCTGCCTCACAGCGCCAGAGACCCAGGTTCCATCCCGACTACGGGTGCTGTCTCCACGGAGTTTGCGCGCTCTCTCCAGGTCCTCCAATTTCCTCCCACACTCCAAAGACGTGCAGGCTGGAGGGTCGATTGGCTTCTGCGAGATTGTAAATTGTCCCTAGCGGGTGTAGGGTGGTGCAGGTGAGCGGGTTCTCTGTGGACCGACCGACCCGTGTACACACTCCAATAACCTGCTCACCAAGCCAAGAGGTGGGGGCCCATTATTGTTCTTTAGACAAAGGACTGGAATGGAATCCAGCCCGATCACAAACCTGTTCGTACCTCCCACTGCCAACGCCAGTTTTACAACCATACTGACAGGTTTCTCATCGCATATTTTGCCGGCTGCGCCATGTTCAACTGGTTTACATTGCTGCCGGCATACATGAAGTGCTTCACTAATGACTCACTCGTAATGAGCATGTTAGGAGAGCACTCCTTCGAGAGTAATTGCTTCGTTACTCAGGCTGCAGCACAGAGCCATGATTAATGCATTCCCCACAGAGGAAGGCAGCAAAATAGGTGCAAGGTCACGAACACCAAGTATGCTCCTTCAACTACTCCCAAGCAAACGTCTTTTAGTTTAGGTATAGTTACAAGGTCCCAAGTAATAGGGGTAGAAGTGGGCCATTCGGCCCATCGAGTCCACTCCGCCATTCAATCACAGCTGATCTATCCCTCCCCCTTCCAACCCCATTCTCCAGCCTTCACCCCATAACCCCCGATACTAATCAAGAATCTAACTATTAGATTCTGAAGAAGGGTCTCGATCCGAAACGTCGCCTATCTCCTTCGCTCCTTAGATGCTGCTGCACCCGCTGAGTTTCTCCAGCTTTTTGTGTAACCCAAGAATGTAACGATCTCTGCCTTACAATAGACAATAGTTGCAGGAGTAGGCCATTTGGCCCGGCACCGCCATTCAATGTGATCATGGCTGATCATCCACAATCAGTACCCCATTCCTGCCTTCTCCCCATATCCCCCTACTCCGCTATCTTTAAGAGCTCTATCAAGCTCTCTTGAAAGTATAAAGAGAACCAGCCTCCACTGCCCTCCGAGGCAGAGAATTCCATAGACTCGCAGCCGTGCAATATATCCACTGAGTTTATAGATATGGCATGGAAACAGGCCCTTCGGCCCAACTTTCCCACACCGACCAACATGTCCCATCTGCACCAGTCTTTGTAAAAAATATCTATTCAGACAGACGTCAATTTTAGAGGTACAGCAAGGAAACAGGCCCTTCAGCCCACTGGCTCCGGGCCGACCAGCAATCACCCGTACACTAGTTCTAACCCACACATACAAGGGATAATTTACAGAAGCCAATTAACCTACAAACCTGGACGTCTTTGGAGTGTTGGAGGAAACCGGAGCACCCAGAGAAAACCCACGCAGGTGGCGGGGAGAACGTACAAACTCCGCACAGACAGCACCCGTAGTCAGGATCGAACCCGGGTCCCCAGTGCTGTGAGGCAGCAACTCTACCACTGCGCCACCGTGCCGCCCTTGAAACAGGGCCGTTGTAATCATTTCAAGGCGGGATTCAAAATTCGTCGCAGACCAATTGTGTGCAATGCGTATTTGAAGGCTGGGGTGTTAGAAACGTTGTCTACTCGTACCTGGCCGGTGATTCAGGATGAAGGGGAAGGCCGTCTGCCAGGGGTCGGTCCGTAACCCCGATGGGTGCCTGCGTATCGACCACAGACATTTCTGAACTGCACGAGCCTCCCGTTGCTGCTGCTCTGTTGCTGTTGGGGAAATGAAACGACCAGTGTTAAGTTCGCATGTAACGCAGGAAGGCGATGAGTCACGGCTCAGCAGTGGCAGGAAGCCAGTGGCAACGGATGTATAACTCACAACCAGGATACACGTCACGCAGGCTTAGAGCCTACAGAGTTCTACAGGTCATTCAACCCAACTTGCCCACGCTGATCAGCGAGCAACCTGTACACTAGCATTAAAGTCAGAGTTACACAGTGTGGAAACGGGCCATTCATCCCAACTTGCCCATACCAACCAACATGTCCCAGCTACACTACACGACCCACCTGCCTGCATTTGGCCCATATCCCTCCAAATCAGTCCGATCCATGTACCTGTACAACCGTTTCTTAAACATTGGGATAGTCCCAGCCTCAAGGAACTTCCCTGGCAGCTTGTTCCACACACCCACCACCCATTGTGTGGAAAAAGTCACCCCTCAGATTCCTATTAAACCTTTTCCCCTTCACCTTGAACCTATGTCCTCACTTCCCAACTTTACTATCTTACTTTATAATACTAAAATTATCAAGGGATTGGACAGGCTAGATGCAGGAAAAATGCTCCCCATGATGGGGGAGGGGGGGGGGGAGAAAAGAGTCCAGAACCAGAGGTCATAGTTTAAGAATAAGAGGTCAGCCATTTTGGACTGAGATGAGGAAAAACCATTCCACCCAGAGAGCTGTGAATCTGTGGAATTCTCTGCCACAGAAGGCAGAGGAGGCCGATTCACCGGATGTTTTCAAGAGAGAGTTAGATTTAGCTCTTAGGGCTAACGGAATCAAGGGATACGGGGAGAAAGCAGGAACAGGGTATCGATTCTGGATGATCAGCTATGATCATATTGAATGGCGGTGCTGGCTCGAAAGGCCGAATAGCCTTAACTATTTTCTACGTAAATAGAACCATGACATTCTTTCTTGCAGCAGCACAACAGAATATGTACACATAGTACACCGTAAACAATATAATAAACAAGAGGTGTATTTTTAAATATATATCCACACATCTTATATATATTTAAAGAAACACATGCATGTGCATAATTCACCATATAGTGTTTATACAGTGAGTGCGAGTAGGCGAGCGAGAGACTGTATGAGTGCGTGAAGGAGTGTGTATGCGAGTGATAATGTGCGAGTGCATGAGTGAGAGTGCTTGAGTGATAGTGTGCGCTTGAGTGAGTGAAAGTACGTGAGAATGCGTGAGTGAGCGTGTGGGTGTGTGTGTGTTCAAGTGCGTGAATGTGAGTGCGTGAGAGCGTCGCATTCTCTACCTCCCAACTTCACCCTCAACACTCGGCTCCAGATCCCTCGGTTCCACCAAGATGCAGCACAGAACGCCACAGGAGATCCCTTCTCCCTGTGGCTATCAAACTGAACAACTCCTCCCCCTTCTGTCATGGGGTAGACCGACTCTTTCCTTCCTTCCCCCCCCCCCCCCAATCTTTGGACATCCCCAATCCTGGACTTCCCACTCATCACTTTACTTTCATGTACCTTGTTGCGTTTCGTGACTGTTGGCAAATCAATGTCCCTCCTGGTATTAATAAAGTTCTATCGTACCTCATCGTAATGACGCCCCAAAGCAGCCTCACTGCCTCCACCTGCCCCGGCGGCCGTTTTACCCCACTGATATTTCTGCACGATTTCACAGATTATGAATATGGGAAACAAATAGCCCCCCTGGTGGATCTGACACCGATTCAGTGCTGTGATATCTACGATTCCATAAGTCAGGGTGGCACAGTGGCGCAGCGGTAGAGTTGCTGCCTTACAGCCCCAGGTTCGATCCCGACTACAGATGCTGTCTGCACGGAGTTTGTACGTTCTCCCCATGAGCTTTCTCCAAGATTTTCTGTTTCCTCCCGCACTCCAAAGACGTCCAGGTTTGTAGGTTAATTGGTTTGGGTTTGTATACTTGGTCTATGTGCAAACTGTCCCTAGTGTGTGCAGGATGGTGTTAATGTGCAGGGATCGCTGGTCAGTGCGGACTTGGTGGGCCGAAGGGCCTGTTTCCGCGCTGTATCCCAAAACTAAAACTAAAGCGTGACTGCAGTAAGCGAGCTGGAATAATTGGGAACAAACCAAGATCAGATTAATTTTGATAAACTGAATCCGCTATTGCTCCTGTGGCAATGACGTGACCAGCACAAATCCCATGTTCAATAGTTAATTAACATCACAAGATCTCCCAATCCAATGGGTATTCTAAAGAATGATTCACAAGATAGACAAGTTCTTGATTAGATCTGGTGTCTCACAGGTTATGGGGAGAAGGCAGGAAAATGGGATTAGGTGGCAGAGATCAGCCATGATTGAACGGCAGAGTGGACTCGATGGGCCAAATGGCCTAATTCCACTCCTCTAACTGGTGAAGAATTAGAGGACAGACACAAAATGCTGGAGTAACTCAGCGGGACAGGCAACATCTCTGGATAGAAGGAATGAAGAAGGGTCTCGACCCAAAACATCACCCATTCCTTCCATGCAGAGATGCTGTCTGACCCGCTGAGTTACTACAGCATTTTGTCTATCTTTGGTGTAAACCAGCACCTGCAGTTCCTTCTTACATAAGAACTAAAATGGACTGAATCAAAAATAACCTTTTTGAATTTAACCGATGATCGGCCATGAGAAGCAGGGGTGGTGGTGTCGGTGGTAAGCGAAGGTCCCACAGCAGACCGACGGGGCCACGGGGAGGCGCTGCTGCACTCCACGGGCTACACTACGTCAGGATGGGTGAGGCGGGGCCAGAGGCAGCGCTCGGACCCGACAGTCACCTCGACCCAAGTACTAGCAGTCAAATATGGGACAAGGACGGTCCCATATGGGACAAACCAATTTAGCCCAATATACAGGGTGTCCCGGCTAGTACTGGACATTGGCAACCCTAGTCATAGCCATCTGTGGCAATCAATTCCACAGATTCACTGGCCTCTGGCTAAAGAAATTCCTCCTCATCTCCTTCCTAAAGGGCCTGACCCACTTGGGTGTCATTAGCGTAGGATGGGGACCCACAGTCCTGTTTATATCAACGGGTCGATGGTTGAAAGGGTCAAGAGCTTCAAATTCCTGGGCATGCACACCCGTGAAGATCTTTCCTGGTCCGAGAACACAGATGCAATTATTAAGAAAGCTCATCAGCGCCTCTACTTCCTGAGAAGATTACAGAGAGTTGGTCTGTCAAGGACTCTCACTAACTTCTACAGGTGCACAGTAGAGAGCTTGCTGACTGGTTGCATCGTGGCTTGGTTCGGCAATTTGAGTGCCCTAGAGAGGAAAAGACTACAAAAAGTAGTAAACACTGCCCAGTCCATCATCGGCTCTGACGTTCCTTCCATCGAGGGGATTTATCGCAGTCGCTGCCTCAAAAAGGCTGGCAGCATCATCAAAGACCCACACCACCCTGGCCACACACTCATCTCCCTGCTACCTTCAGGTAGAAGGTACAGGAGCCTGAAGACTGCAACGACTGTGTTTAGGAATAGCTACTTCCCCACAGCCATCAGGCTATTAAACCTGGCTCGGAACTCTGAACATTAATATCCCTCCATCTGTTATTTGTACTTTATTAATTAATGTGTGTATTTACGGATATAATTGTAGTCAATGCCTACTATGTTCTGTTGTGCTATGCAAAGAAAGATTTTCATTGTCCTGTCAGGGACATATGACAATAAACTCTTTTGACTTTGACTTGATCATTTACGCATCACGATGCGCGCATGGCGTGCATTACGCGCGCGTGGTGGCGTAGGCGGTGATGCACGGTCCCGCGCGGTGCCCTAGGATTTTGCGATTCACAAAATCTTCGCCCGCCACCTGCGTGACGCGCAAATGACGCCCAGGTGGGACAGGCACTTAAAGGAACATCCTTTCATTCCGAGGCTGTGCCCTCTGTTCCTTGACCCTCCCACTAGAGGAAACATCCTCTCCAGCGAGTACAGGCCCAGCGCCGACAAACGCTCATCATACCTTCGCAATAATGCCGTGGGCATAACTCTGACAACATCTATTTTTCTAAACATTCCAAAGGGAAGTTTCCGCACCCTAATATCTGCCAGGATTGGGTCTTCCCGACTGTTGTTACACATCACAAAGCTGGGCGGCGTTGCCAAGGTTAAATTTAGCAGAATTATCCTTCACAATCCATCAGGAGGATTTCCACCAGGAAGTCAGAGGGAAAAAAATAAAATAAAATTTTAAATGGTCGTTATAGACAAACGGCCAGATGTAAAATCCTCCCCAAAACAATTCCCATGACTATTCCTCCATCAGGGATAGCAGCCTCAGGAGTTGCAGTCTCACAGTCCCACTCACCCGGGTTTGATCCGGACTAGGGATGGAGTCCGCACGTTCTCCCCGTGACCTGCGCGGGTTTCCTCCCACATCCCAAAGACGTACAGGTTTCTGGGTTAATTGGCTTCTGTAAATTGCCCACATAGTGTGTAGGATAGTGTCAGGATATGCGGTGATCACTGGTCGGCATGGACCGAAGTGTCGGTTTCCACGCTGGATCTCTAAACTAAACGTTTTAGAGATACAGCGTGGAAACAGACCCTTTGGCCCACCGAGCCCGTGCCGATCAGCAGTCCCGGCACACTAACACTACCCGACACACACTAGGGACTATTTACAATTCCACCAAAGCCAATTAACCTACAAACCTGTAACCAAAGATCTCAGAGAAAACCCATTCAGATCACGGGGAGAGCGTACAAACTCCGTACAGATAGCGTCCATACTCCGGGATTCTGGCGCTGTGAGGCAGCAGCTCTACCCGTTGCGCCACCGTGCCGCCCTAAAGAGCAGACATTTTTGAAGGCCTGTCACTCAGCAGATTTTCCAGCTTTCATTCCCTACAATATCAAGTGTTGTTGATCGGTCTGGGGCAAGTACACCCTACATTCTTAACAACTAATGTCATTGAGCAATGATGGAAAATGTTCCTCAATGTTCCTTGAATCATTTCAAAACAACCACTTAACTCTGGAATGGGTTCCCTCAGGGTTATTATGAAAAGTAACGAACAGTTCTCACCCAATATTATGTTCCTGCTGCTTATTGAAGTCCACAAGACCAAAATAAGATTGAGCAGAAAGTATGTGATACTCCCCGACCTTTGCACAAATCCTTGCCCAAGCTACACGGATATGCTGAAGGATGAGTCTGAAGAAGGGTCTTGACCCGAAACGTCACCCGTTCCTTCTCTCCAGAGATGCTGCCTGTCCCGCTGAGTTACTCCAGCATTTTGCGTCTATCTTCACGGACGTTCCTTGTTTTCCCACACATCGTTTTTTTTAAAATATGGACACAGGATACTGGAGTGACTCGGCGGGACAGGCAGCATCTCTGGAGAGAAGGAAATGGGCGACGATTCAGGTCAAGACCCTTCCTCAGACTACTTTGAGCAGGTTTATTTGAATTACTTTTTCTGCTCTCATTATACATTTAAACATTTAAAAGTAAAGTGGATAGGTATATGGACGGGAAGGGAATGGAGGGGTATGGTCCGAGTGCAGGTAGATGGGACTAGGGGAAAATAAATGGTCGGCACGGACTGGAAGGGCCGAGAAGGCCTGTTTCCGTGCTGTAATTGTTATATGGTTATATGTTATATGGTCATTATCCGCAGCTGCAACAAACCAGTGCTTATTTTATTCAGATTTTTATGTGTACGTGCCTTACATGTTCTTTGTGCTGTGCAGGAAGGAAGTGCAGATGCCGATTTAAACCGAAGATAGACACAAAGAGCTGGAGTAACTCAGCAGGACAGGCAGCATCTCTGGAGATAAATAATTTGTGACGTTTTCAGGTCGAGGCCCTTCTTCAGAAAAAAAAAGTTTAAACCAGCATCTGCAGTTCCTTCCTGTACTTTAAACTTGTTTTCCCTGAATTGGGGCAGGAAAAATTGCAAAAAGCCCCGGACTATATTAACGAGAAGGAAAAATCAGCAATAAATAAACACAAGCGGGGTTGGAAGAACGTGAAGTGCTTTTATCTCAATGTTTAAGAAGGAACTGCAGATGCTGGAAAAAGCGAAGGTAGACAAAAATGCTGGAGAAACTCAGCGGATGAAGCAGCATCTATGGAGCGAAGGAATAGGTGACGTTTCGGGTCGAGACCCTTAAGGGTGAGGCAGCATCTATGCAGCGAAGGAATGGGTGATGTTTCGGGAAACGTCACCTATTCCTTCGCTCCATAGATGCTGCCTCACCCGCTGAGTTTCTCCAGCATTTTTGCCGACCTTTGCTTTTATCTCAAACATCTTGTGCGGCTGGGAATCTACACCGGAGCTGGAGATGTGGCTTCCGATTGCATTCCTCCGCTCAGTCCGCCTAAACCTACACGATCTCCCGGTTGCTAAACACTTTGACACCACCTCCCATTCTCACATTGACCTTTCAGTCCTGGGCCTCCTCCATTGCCAGAGTGAGGTCCAACACTTCATATTTTGCTTGGGCAGCTTACACCCCAGTGGTATGAACAATGACTTCTCTAACTTCAAGTAACCCTTGCTTTCGCTCTCTCTCCATCTCTTCCCGTCCTGGTTCTCCGACCAGTCTGAGTGTCCTGATTAATTTTTATCTTTGTATGCCTCGTTGCCACCTTCTCAAAGCCAACAATTCGTCCCCTTTGATGTTGCATTTTCACACCTTGCTTTCTTTATCTCACCCTCCTGAATCTCAGTCTGAAGAAGGGTCTCGACCCAAAACGTTTCCCATTCCTTCTCTCCAGAGATGCTGCCTGTCCCATTAAGTTACTCCAGCATTGTGTGTCTATCTTCGGGCTGTTAGAGGAAGCAGTGGAGTCAGGTACTCGAGTCGTACAGCGTGGAAAGAGGCTCTTCAGACAAATTTCCCGCACCGGCCAACATGTCCCAGCTACACTAGTCCCACCTGCCTGCGCCTGGTCCATATCCCTCCAAACCTGTCCTATCCATGTACCCGTCTTACTGTTTCTTAAACATTGGGATAGTCCCAGCCTCAACTACCTCCTCTGGAAGCTCGTTCAATACTCCCACCACCCTTTGGTGGAAAAGGTTACCTCTCAAATTTTTAATAAATATTTTCCCCTTCACATTAAACCTATATCCTCTAGTCCTCGATTCCCCTACTCTGGGCATTTACCCGATCTATTGCTCTCATGATTTTATACACCTCTACTCTATAAGATTACCCCCTCGTCCTCCTGCGCTCCAGGGAATAGAGTCCCAGCCTACTCAAATTCTTGATTAGCACAAGTGTCAGGGGTTATGGGGAGGAGGCAGGAGAATTGGGAAAGATAGATCAACCATGATTGAATGGCAGAGAAAACTCAAAGGGCCGAATGGCCTAATTCTGCTCCTATGACATGAATAAGGATAGAAAAACAAAATATAATCAGCCACAAAGAAAAAAAATTGTTTATGTCGTGTGGCTCTAGATTCTTAAATTATCAACCTCATTCTTTACGGCCGAATTATTTCAGCTTTTTTAAAAATTGTGCAATTTCAAATATCAGATTGTAACCAGGTTACAGTTTGCCAATAAGTACTTAAAAGAGCAAACACAGTTCTGGAAAAAGGTCTTGTGGACAGATGAGACAAAGATTAACATACCAGAGTGATGGCAAGAGCAAAGTATGGAGGAGAGAAGGAACTGCCCAAGATCCAAAGCATATCACCTCTTCTGTGAAACACGGTGGTGGGGGTGTTATGGCCTGGGCATGTATGGCTGCTGAAGGTACTGGCTCACTTATCTTCATTGATGATACAACTGCTGATGGTAGTAGCATAATGAATTATGAAGTGTAAAGCCACATCGTATCTGCTCATGTTCAAACAGATGCCTTAAAACTCATGGCCAGCAGTTCATTCTACAGCAAGACAATGACCCCAAACATACTGCTAAAGCAACAAAGGAATTTTTCCAAGGTTAAAAAATGGTAATTTCTTTAGTGGCCAAGTAAATAACCCGATCTGAACCCAATTGAGCATGCCTTTTATATGCTGAAGAGAAAACTGAAGGGACTAGCCCCCAAAATAAGCATAAGCTAAAGATGGCTGCAATACAGGCCTGGCAGAGCATCACCAGAGAAGACACCCAGCAACTGGTGATGTCCATGAATCGCAGACCAAGCAGTCATTGCATGCAAAGGATATGCAACAAAATACTAAACACGACTCCTTTCATTTACATCACATTGCCGTGTCCCAAACATTATGGTGCCCTGAAATGGGGGGACTATGTATAAACACTGCTGTAATTTCTACAAGGTGAAAGCAAAATGTATAAAAATGGCCTTTATTAAAATTGGACAATGTACACTTTAAGCACATCTAATTATTTCTATTACAAATCTCAAATTGTAGAGTACAGAGGCAAATAAATAAATGAAGGGTTTTTGTCCAAAACATTATGGAGGTCACTGTATCTACTGAAGCCAATTGAGCTACAAACCTGTACGTCTTTGGGGTGTGGGAGGAAACCGGAGCACCCGGAGAAACCCCATGCAGGTGACAGGGAGAACGTACAAACTCCGTGCAGACAGCACCCATAGTCGGGATTGAACCCGGGTCTCCGGCGCTGTGAGGCTGCAACTCTACCGCTGCGCCACCGTTGGTTACTGTCCTACCCTTGGTCAATTCCTCAACAGGATTCTCGAATCTCAACCGTCCAAGAACAACCTTGTTGGAGTCGCAGAAAGAACATTGTGCAGGAAGGAACTGCAGATGCTGGTTTACCCCGAAGATAGACCGCAAAATGCTGGAGCAACTCAGTGGGGCAGGCAGCATCTCTGGATAGGAGGAATGGGCGACATTTTGGGTCGAGACTCTTCATCAGGTCTGAAGAAGGGTCTCGACCTCAAACGTCACCTATACCTTTTCTCCAGAGATGCTGCCCGACTTGCAGAGTTACACCAGCTCTTTGTGTCTATCTTTGTTGTGAGATATTAGGCATGTCACCTACAAAATGTTCATGAGATAGAAGCAGAATTAGGCCATGCAGCCCATCTAGTCTACTCCACCATGTAATCAACGTGGATCTATCTTTCCCTCTCTACCCCATTCTCCTGCCTTCTTCCAATAACCCCCGACACCCGTACTAATCAAGAACCTGCACATCTGCACCTTAAAAATGCTCCATTAACCTGGCCTCCACAGCTGCCTGTGGCAATGAAGTCCACAGATTCACAACCCTCTGACTGGAGAAATTCCTCCACATTCATCTGAAGCAGGGTCTCAACCCGAAACGTCACCCATTCCTTCTCTCCAGAGATGCTGCCTGTCCCTCGGAGTTACTCCAGATTTTTGTGTCTATCTTCGGTCCAAACCAGCATCTGCAGTTCCTTCCTATACAAATTCCTCCTCATCTCCTTTCTCAAGATGCATCCTTTTATTCGGAGGCTGTGCCCTCTGGTCCTAGACGCTCCCACTAGTGGAATCGGTGTACAACCTTGCACATTGGAAGGAGGAACACTAACAATATTGCTTGAATGGCAGAAAAATGCATCAAATTAGTGACTATAACACCCAATAGCTTGCAGATAGACAAAAATGCTGGAGAAACTCAGCGGGTGAGGCAGCATCTCTGGAGCCAAGGGATAGGTGACATTTTGGGATGAGACCCTAATAGCTTGCAAATGACACGTCACATTGCTACTCATGAAGCCAAAGGCATCAAAATCAATGACAAAATGACGAACCACATTCTAAAATCCTGCACCATCAGGTTAATTGTAAAATTGTCATTCTTGTAAATTGCTAAAAAAAAACCTTAATTGTTTATAATCCAGAAAAAAAAAACATATGGAGATTCGAGTATTCCTGGTCCTCCAAAATGGAATTTAAACTGGAGGTTTTAAATATTACTCATAATATTTCTGCTGAAATCACACACACACCTCGAGGGGGGGTTTTAGGGTTTTTTCCCCCTCTCTATATGATATGTAAAGACTCTTAAAAGTGCTGCAGTCTTCAGGGCTGGAGGAGGTTCTGCAGATATTAGGCCCAACTTATTAGTGAGAGTGAGAGAGAGATCCCACGTTTCATGCAACCTTTTCTCTTTTTGACCTCGACTCTTTTGTTTTTGTACATCCCCCCCCCCCCCCCTATATGAAGTTTCACCAAAGGGGTTCGCCTTCAGAACCAGCTTGCGTTTCCCCACAGAAATGAAAGTAACATTTTATATAGTTACACACACACACACCCTCCTCCCCCCCACCATCTGCATGCTTCCTCCTTGTTGGAAAAAAACATTTCTGCAGCACTTTTACTCTAACAGAGCAGTTTTAGTACAAACCCCTGGTTAATACAATGCTTTAAACAGAGGGGTTTAATGCAGACATTAAAAAAATATATACTATAAGAGGGGTTTAATGCAGAGAGCTGGTGAAAACGAAAATACTTTTAACACAAGCGTTGAATACAGACTGCTGGATTTAAAAAAAATATTAACAAGAGGGTTTTAATGCAGATTAAAATATATATATATTAACAGAGAAGTTTAATGCAAACTGCAGATTTAACAGAGGCTTGTTGGCACAAAAACATTAACAGAGGTTTCATGAAAACTTGGTATAAAATTACTTTTAACAGAGGCTGTTGGTACAACAATGCTTTAACTGAGGCTTTAATGCAGGCTGCTGTTAATATTTAATAGGAAAAATAAAGCACAACATTGCTTACTTTGTGTGGATGACAGGGCTGGCTGGCTGGTCTTGCAGTCTGTGAGCTGTATTGGAGCCTAGTCCATAGACCGGAGCAGCTTGGACAAGACTGTAGACTAGGCTGCAAGCTGCATTGTTACGCTCACTTCACTCATCGCCACTCGCTGATGTAACGCAGCCATACCACTCATTGGTTGTGAGAATCTGCAGGTAGCTCGTCACCCCATCTACCCACAACCCATATATGGCCAGATCTCCAGATTGCACTCAAATTCATTGGTGTGTTGCTGAATGGCAGGCGAGCCTGGCTCCCCCCTCTTCCCTTCCCACCTCCCTGCAACACACACGCTCTCCTATCCTGTCAGATGCATTGGCAGTGGACGTCCCACACCCACACACACTCACACTGACTCACACTCACACACACTCTCTCACTCACACACACTGACTCACACTCACACACACACTCTCACACTCACACACACACTCTCACACACACACACTCACACACACTGACTCACACACACACTCACACACACGGACTCACACTCACACACACACATACAGAGACACACACTGAATCACACACACACACACACACTCTCTCTCACACACACACACACACTCTCTCTCACACATACACACACACTCTCACACTCATACACACTCTCACACACACTGACTCACACACACACTCACACACACACTCACACACACTGACTCACACTAACACACACACATACAGAGACATACACTGACTCACACTCACACACACTCACTCACACACACTCACACTCACACACACTCTCACACACACTGACTCACACACACACTCACACACACTCTCTCACACACACTCACACACACACACTCTCTCACACACATACACACTCTCTCACACACATACACACATACAGAGACACACACTGACACACTCACACACACACATACACACATACAGAGACTCACACACACTCACACACAGACACACTCTCACACACACTGACTTACACTCACACATACACTCATACAAATAAACAAAATCACACACTGACACACACTCACACTCTCACACAAACTCACACACACACTCACACACACTGACTCACACTCACACTCTCACACACTCACACACATACACACATACAAATAAAGAAACTCACACACTCACACTCACACACACACACACTCATACACACTGACACACATACATACAGAGACCCCAAGTCACACACTAACACACTCTCACACACAGACACGCACACACAGAGAGACACACACGCAGGCATACACAGATTCACACATACACTCACAAACACATACAGATACACACAAACACGCACTGACACACACACTGACACACACTCACACACTCACACACACTCACAGACACACACACAGATACACACGTACTCTCACACAATCACACACACACTCTCACAAACACTCTCACAAACACACACTCTCACACATACACACACACACACAGACACACGCACAGAGACACACACAGACACACACACACATGGACACACGCGCACACACACTTAAAACCCCCCAACTATAATAGTGCAAAAAGACAAAACCGATGTCCCCAAGTCTATGTAATACAGAAGGTAGACATAAAATGCTGAAATAACTCAACGGGACAGGCAGCATCTCTGGAGGGAAGGAATGGGTGACATTTCGGGTCAAGACCCTTCTTCAGACCCTCTGTAGTTCAGAGTCTGTTTGGAGGTTATAGTGTTTAATAGCCTGATGGCTGCAGGGAAGGAGCTGGTCCTGAACCTGGACGTTACAGTTTTCAGGCTCCTGTACCTTCTTCCCGATGGCAGGGGGAAATGAGCGTGGCCAGGATGGTGTGGGTCTCTGATGATGCTGGCTGCCTTTATGAGCCAGCGCCTCCTGTAGATCCCTTCGATGGTGGGGAGGTCAGAGCCGGTGATGGACCGGGCAGTGTCCATCACATTTTGCAGAGAGAAGGAACATCTTTACGTTTCCAGTCAAGACCCTTCGTCAGACCTGTCAATGCAAGTCAATAAAGCACCATTGAACCATTCTAAAACTGCCTCCAATTGTTAGTTTAGTTTAGAGAAACAGGCCCTTCGGCCCACCGAGTCCATGCCGACCAGCGATCACCTTGTACACTAACACTATCCTACACACACACAGGAGGGATAATTCACAATTTTAATGAAGCCAATTAACTTGTAAATCTGCACGTGTTTGAAATGTGGGAAGAGACCAGAGCACCTGGAGAAAACCCACGCAGGTCACGGGGAGAAGGTACAAACTCAGTAAAGACAGCACCCTTGGTCAGGATCGAACCTGGGTCTCTGGCGCAGTGAGGCAGCAAGTCTATCTCTGTGCCACCGTGAAGCCCAAAATCACCGATTGTTCACACGAACATCACTGTAATTTACCCAAAGCTTAATCCGCTTTATTCCTAAAGCAGGCACGGCTCAAGTGCCACAGATGAATGAGCCATAGAGTGATCCAGCGTGGAAACAGGTCCTCCGGCCCAGCTTGCCCACACCGACCAACATGCCCCATCTACACTTGTCCCACTAGCCCTCCTTTGGCCCACATCCCTCTATGGACAGGTATGTAGGTTAATTAAATGAGGGGATTCACTGGCTTGCCACTGGAATTACAATGGTAGACCAGTCAACCACAAGGAAATGCCTGCACTCCTGTTTTCCACAAATTCTGCAAATAATTTTGATATTACCGCTTGAAAACAAACATTTCTGAGGTTAAAACCATGAAAGAAAAATGACCTTATGTAACCACCGCATCGCCACGCAGTTGTTCTGAAAAATTTCTAATGAAACATGTTTGTGCACAAAATGCTCTTGTGGATTGAAAACTGACCAACTACAGTAGTTTAACACTGTGGATGGCACGGTGGCGCAGCGGAGGAGTTGCTGCCTCACAGCGACAGAGATCCGGGTTCGATCCGGACCATGGGTGCTGTCTGTACGGAGTTTGTACGTTCTCCTCGTCACCTGCGTGGGTTTTCTCTGTGTCCTCCCATTTTCTCCCACACTTCAAAGACGTACAGGGTTACACAAAAAGCTGGAGAAACTCAGCGGGTGCAGCAGCATCTAAGGAGCGAAGGAGATAGGCGACGTTTCGGGTCGAGACCCTTCTCCTTCGCTCCTTAGATGCTGCTGCACCCGCTGAGTTTCTCCAGCTTTTTGTGTAACCCTCGATTCTCCAGCATCTGCAGTTCCTTCTTTAACTCAAAGACGTACAGGTTTGGAGGTCAATTGGCTTCCGTAACTTGTCCCTAGTGCGTGGGATAGAACTGGTGCAAGGGTGATCGCTGTTCGGTGTGGACTTGGTGGGCCGAAGGGCCTGTTTCCATGCTGTATCTTTAAACCAAACTAGTGTGTGAACGGGCGATCGCTTCTTCTTCTTCTTCGAGTCCGTTGCAATCTCAGATGTCGTTCTGCCAGTATCTGCCGCAGGTCACAGCTGGTCAGGTCGGTTCAGCCAGGTCCTGGGGGCTGCACTGGGGGGCTGATCGCTGGTCGGTGTGGACTCGGTGGGCCGAAGGGCCTGTTGCCACAAAGTATCTCTAAACCAACCTAAATTAAACTAAACTAAACTAGACACAGTGGCCCTTTTAACAACTTCCCTCGACAAAATGTGTAGCAGCTTATGTTGAATTGTAAAAGCTTGACGTGTGTGTACGGTTGCTATTAATCATGACGTTCATGTAAAGGCTGCGCAAATGTAAAAGGTGCAACTGAGATGTAAGTTCTCTCTTACATTTACACACAACCTATTCTTCCCGTTTGTGAATATGATGGTTGGAAAGTGTGTGAGAAATTCAAAACCACACGATACAAGGAAGTACAGATGCTGTTTAGTTTAGCTTAGTGATACAGCATGGAAACAGGCCCTTCGGCCCACCGAGTCCATGTTGACCAGCGATCACACCGCACTCTAGCACCATCCAGCACATTAGGGACAATTTACAATTTTACCAAAGCCAATTAACCTACAAACCTGTACATCTTTGCAGTGTGGGAGGAAACCGGAGCACCTGGAGAGAACCCACGCAGGTCACGGGGAGAACGTACAAACGTCGTTACAGACAGCACCTGTAGACAGGATTGAACCCGGGTCTCTGGCTCTGTGAGGCAGCAATTCTACCGTTGCACCACTGCGCTGCCCTTCAGAGTCATACACCATGCTGTTAGCGGTGCTGGTTTGCAACTACAGACATAAAGTGCTGGAATAAATCAAGGGCCTGTCCCACTTGCATGATTTTTTTCGGCGACTTGCCGGCACCCGTCATATTCGCAGCAGGTTGGCGAAAACGTTCAACATGTTGAAAATCCAGCGGGGACCAGAAAAAGGTACGACTCTTTGGGCGACTACTCACGACCGTACAGGCGACCATGTCGACACGTGACGCCTGTATGATTGTGAGTAGTCACACTGAGTTACTCCAGCACTTTGCGCCTTCTGACGTAAACCCTTGTTGGTTGTTTGTGTTAATCGGGAAGGATGAAAGGTCCCCTCCCATAATATCTGACCTGAAGTCAGACTGAGAGTAGGATAAGATGGTAGGTCCCCATCACCTGATTGTTACGCGGTGACATTTACTGCAGGCCGGTCTGAGGGAGTTTCAATTGGAATAACATTTTTTTTAATTTACCGCATGGAGTGGCAAATGTGCACAAGCTAAAACATGGAGCTAATTTGGAATTTAAATACAGCTACTTACATTTCTAATTTGTAAGTAAAATATGAGTACTAGATTCCATGCAGTGGCTAGTGATCAACGGTCATAATTGCTCATTTATGACTTAACTCTTTCATGCATCTGTGAATTCAACGTTGAGACGTGATGTAGATTATGAGACAGACTCAAAAATAGCTGGATTAACTCAGCGGGTCAGGCAGCATCTGCGGAGAAAAGGGACAGGTGACATAGAAACAGACAAACGTAGAAAATAGATGCAGGAGTAGGCCATTCGGCCCTTCCAGCCAGCACCGCCATTCAATATGATCATGGCTGATCATCCAGAATCAGTACCCCGTTCCTGCTTTTTCCCCGTATCCCATGATTCCGTTAGCCCTAAGAGCTAAATCGAACTGTCTCTTGCATACATTCAGTGAATTGGCCTCCACTGCCTTCTGTGGCAGAGAATTCCACAAATTCACAACTGTCTCGGTGAAAAGTGGCTTGGCTATATTTAAGAGGGAGTTAGATGTGGCCCTTGTGGCTAAGGGGATCAGAGGGTATGGAGATACTGAGTTGGATGATCAGCCATGATCATACTGAATGGCGGTGCAGGCTCGAAGGGCCGAATGGCCTACTCCTGCACCTAATTTCTATGTTTCTATGTTTCTAAAATGTCTTTCCTCATCTCTGTCCTAAATGGCCTACCCTTTATTCTTAAACTGTGTGACCCCTGGTTCTGGCCACCCCCAACATGGGGAACATTTTTTCTGCATCTGGCCTGTTCAAATTCCTGAAGAATTTTATATGTTTCCGTAAGATCCCCTCTCATCCTTCTGAATCCCAGCGAATACAAGCCCAGTCGGCCCATTCTTTTGAGACCCTTCATCAGGGTGAGAGTCAGGGAGGGGGGACTCTAGAGGTCTGGGAAGGTACAGGACAAACGCAGAGACTGCATCACAGAGGGGGGAGCAGCGAGAGAGAGTGTGGCAGAACTCTCGTCGGAGAGAGGAGGAGAACTTCTTCAAATTAGACACCGTGAGGAGGATTTGCAGTGGAGCAGACAAAACGTGTAGGAAGGAACTGCAGATTCACGAAGAGAGTTAGATTTAGCTCTAAGGGCTAATGGAATCAAGGGATATGGGGAGAAAGCAGGAACGGGGCACTGATTTTGGATGATCAGCCATGATCATATTGAATGGCGGTGCTGGCTTGAAGGGCCGAATGGCCTACTCATGCACCTATTTTCTAGCTTTCTATCCCACAGTGTGACTTGCGGCCTGTGTTCTTAAAGAAACGGTAGTGTCTGATACCTCTGGGCACTGTCCACTATAAACAGATCCATTATAATGGGTTTAGACATCTGCAGTTCCATCTTAAACAAGACTACATGTTAATCTGGATGGCCACTATGGAAACTTGGCCACTCTATCTGTTGCACCATCTGCCTGACCATATTTTAAGGGTTTGATACCCACTGACTGGAAACTAAAAGAGATGTAATCATACGATGTATTTCTCAATATGTACAACTCAGCTGCAAATAGATTTAGATTCATCTGGGCTGAATTTCCAATAAAATTCCGTTTGTTTAAGCATTTCACCATTGCATCTTTCTTTGGATTGGATTCAGATTTTTTAGCCCTGGTCTGCCTCGACGATCAGCTCTCCACAATCAGAGCTAATGTCTTTAATTCACCTTGGTGGCGCAGCGGTAGAGTTGCTGCCTCGCAGCGCCAGAGACCCGGGTTCGATACTGACTACGGGTGCTGTCTGTACGGAGTTTGTACGTTCTCCCCGTGACCTGTGGGGCTTTTCTCCGGAATCTTCCGGAGTTTCCTCCAACACTCCAAAGGCGTACAGGTTTGTAGGTTAATTTGCTAGGTGTAAATGTATATTGCCCCTGGTGTGTTTAAGAAGGAACTGCAGATGTTGGACAAATCGAAGGTCGACAAAAAAGCTGGAGCAGCTCAGCGGGTGAAGCAGCATCTATGGAGCGGAGGAATAGGCGACGTTCCGGGTCTCGAACCGAACCGACGTTTGAAGAAGGGTCTCAACCCAAAACGTCGCCTATCCCTTCGCTCCATAGATACTGCCTCACCCGCTGAGTTTCTCTAGCTTTTTTGTACTTGGTGTGTGTCGGATAGAGTTACGCCCCTGTCCCACTTAGGAAACCTGAACGGAAACCTCTGGAGACTTTGCGCCCCACCCAAGGTTCCGTGCGGTTCCCGGAGGTTCCTGGAGGTTTTTGTCAGTCTCCCTAATGGTCGAAAGTGGTTTCCATTTTAAAAATCGGTAATTTTTTAGTCGAAGCCGGTTGCGATGCTAGTTGAAGGTGGTTGCCGGAGGACAAAAACCTCCGGGAACCGCACGGAAACCTTGGGTGGGGCGCAAAGTCTCCAGAGGTTTCCTAAGTGGGACAGGGGCATTAGTGTGCGAGGATCGCTGTTCGCTGCAAGACTTGATGGGCCGAAGGGACTGTATCTCTCAACTAAACTAAAAAACAAAACTTAAGATAGACAGAAAAAGCTGGCGTAACTCAGCGGGACAGGCAGCATCTCTGGAGAGACGGAATGGGTGACGTTTCGGGTCGGGACACTTTTTCAGAACTAAAATTGATGTATTTCAAAATGGGGAATCGTGTGAGGTAAGTTAATAATGTTCAGAACATGGGATTAGTTTCAGAAAAAGTCTTGGAAAGAATCTCTTGGAATAGCCCAAGGGTGGAGCTGTAGTTTTGAATACACAGATACAAGGCAGGATAAGACCACTCAGTAGAGGAAGGGGTCCAGAACCAGGGGCCACAGTTTAAGAATAAGGGGTAAGCCATTTAGAACGGAGACGAGGAAACACTTTTTCTCACAGAGAGTTGTGAGTCTGCGGAAATCTCTGCCTCAGAGGGCAGTGGAGGCAGGTTCTCTGGATACTTTCAAGAGAGAACTAGATAGGTCTCTTAAAAATAGCGGAGTCAGGGGATATGGGGAGAAGGCAGGAACGAGGTACTGATTGGGGATGATCAGCCATGATCACATTGAAATGCGGTGCTGGCTCGATGGGCCGAATGGCCTACTCCTGCACCTATTGCCTAATGTCTATTGAGACAAGGAATAGGAGACGTTACGGGTCCAGACTCCTCTTCAGTCTGAAGAAGGTCTTGAGTCTCGAAACGTCACCTTTTCTCTGTCTCCAGAGAAGCTGCCTGACCTGCTGAGTTACCCCAGCATTTTGTGCCTATCTTCAGTGTGAACCCGCATCTGCAGTTCCTTCCTTCACAGTACAGGAAGGAGTTGAGATAGAGAGATTAGTTACATGGTGTCATGACAACAACCTTTCCTTCAATGTCAGCAAGACAAAGGACTTTAAAACTCGTGGTGGAACACAAGCCACGATCTGCATCAATGGGCCTGAAGTGGAGAAGGTCAAAAGCTTCAAGTTTATATTTTAGATTTCAGGGATACAGAGCGGAAACAGGCCATTCGGCCCACCGTGCCCGTGCCGCCCAGCCATCTAACACTAGGGGACAATTTACAATTTTACCAAAGCCAATTAAATTACAAACCTGCACGTCTTTGGAGTGTGGGAGGAAACCGGAGCACCCGGCGAAAACCCACGCAGGTCTCGGGGAGAACGTACAAACTCCGTACAGACAGCATCCGTAGTCAGGATGGAACCTGGGTCTCTGGCGCTGTGAGGCAGCAACTCTACCGCTGCGCCACCGTGCCGCTGGAGACGACTGATGTTTTGACTGGTTTTTTTTCAGAGGAGAAGATGAACAAAATGGACGATTTTTCAAGTAGAAGTTACCATCATAAAGCCTTTCTACCCGAAACGTCGCCCATTCCTTTTATCCAGAGATGTTGCCTGTCCCGCTGTGTTACTCCAGCATTCTGTGTCGATCCAAAGTCCAAGGTCCAGCCGGCCTCGCGGGTTGCCCCATGGTCGATGAGAGCGTGGAGGACCAGCGTGGGGGGGGAGGGGAAGAACAATGGACAATGGGGGGGGGGGGGGGGGACAAAGGACAACGGGGACCCGGCGTGGGGGAACTGCTGGGGGGGGGGGGGGGAGGGAGAGAGGGGACAAGAGGGGGAGCCAGCATGCTTTGTAACTTTGTCAGTGCCGTAGGTGGCCACTATTTGTATACATCGTGTATGCAAGCAAAGAATCTCACTGTTTAAGAAAGAACTGCAGATGTGGAAAACTCGAAGGTGGACAAAAATGCTGGAGAAACTCAGCAGGACCGGCAGCATCTAGGGAGCAAAAGACGAGGTGACGTTTCAGATCGAGACCCTTCTTTAGATTGATGTGGGGGTGGGGGCGGGCGGAAAGAAGAAAGGAAGAGGCGGAGACAGTGGGCTGTGGGAGAACTGTGAGGGGGAGGGGAAGGAGGGAGAAAGCAGGGACTACCTGAAATTGGAGAAGTCAATGTTCATACCGCTGGAGTGTAAACTACCCAATCGGAATATGAGGTGCTGCTCCTCCAATTTGCGGTGGGGCTCACTCTGGCCATGGAGGAGGCCCAGGACAGAAAGGTTGGATTCGGAATGGGAGGGGGAGTTGAAGTGCTGAGCCACCGGGAGATCAGGTTGGTTAATGCGGACTGAGCGGAGGTGTTGGGAATCTCACTGTGCCTAGTCACATGTATTCCTATTCCTCCCCTAATCCTGTCTCCATGATTGGCCACCATAGCAGACAGTGGACATCGCATGGTGGACTGGGATTTGGGGGGTTATGGTGGTGGGGGCGCGGTATGGATATGGTGACCCCATATTAATGTCTGGCACTGGAGCAAGCTACATTGTAAGTACACACAACATTGAGAATCACAGTTCTGTTCCTATTTTGACCCTTCATCATCTTCTTAGGCCCATTTGGTCGTGGCTGACCATGGGTGTCTCCAGGGTGCTATTCCCTATATGGAGGACGCCTGTACGTGAGTTTGTTTAACGTGGGGAGACTGATGCACAGACAGCCACCCCACGGTCCTTGACAGATCTGGGTCAGGATCCAGTGGCATGGAGTCCAAGACGACCGGAGACCCTTTTCTGCTGCAGCGTTCATCCGCCTTCCCAGCCGTTGTGACGCTCCACTAAGGTCAGCCATCGTCCTCCGCCTGTTCCACCATTGAGGTCTTGGTTGGATCGCTCTTTGTCAGAGACCTCCCCCTCGACCTTATGGGTGGCCCTACCAGGAGCATCGCTCCAAGGATCTCAGGTCCACACAAGCTTCTCCACCACGACAAGGTGACAATCCCTTCATCATGCCACCTTTCATACCACAATATTTCCTCGGCCACTGCGGCTTTAGCTAACACTTTACAACGACCCTCTTTGTTTTAGGATGAATGGAAAATTGTGTAAATGATTGATTTGAGTAAGCATTAAAAAAATCGCAACAATTACCGGTATTTAAAACAGGACAGCTAAACAAATGACACCGACTCTAATTAGAACAGGCGGCTGGAATGTCGATGTATGAAAAAACAAATTGATGACGTAAGTTAAAACAAAACTCTACCTGTTATTTGAAAGACCTCTCTCTGTACTTTATAGATGTTGGTTCCTTGCAAAAGCCTGCCCTAATAATAATAACTCGATTGGCTCGATTGTCACCATGTATTGTCTTTCCGCTGACAGTTTAGCACGCAACAAAATATTTTCACTGTAGCTGGACACGTGACAATAATGTGAACTGAACTGATACTTTAACGTGCGGCACGGTGGCGCAGCGGTAGAGTTGCTGCCTCACAGCGCCAGGGACACGGGTTCGATCCTGACTGTGGGTGCTGTCTGTACGGAGTTTGCACGTTCTCCCCGTAACCTGCGTGGGTTTTCTCCATGCGCTCCGATTTACTTCCACACTCCAAAGACGTGCAGGTTTGTTAGTTAAATTGGCTTTGGCATAAGGGTAAATTGTCCCGAGCGTGTGTAGGATGGTGTTAGTGTGCTGGGATCGCTGGTCGGTGGGCTGAAGGGCCTGTTTCTGCGCTGTATCTCGAAGTTAAGTCTCAAGTACCTTTCACATCTATTTTTGTAGGGGTGTCACGAATGCTTCATTTATGGTTTTCAAGATTCTAAAAGGAAACAAGTTGAGGAAAGAAAATCAGTCGTCATGGTGAAGGATGAAGGGGCAGGAGATAACTCAGGACCAGAATATTCAGGAGAGGAGCGCTGTTGGCAGGAGCTGTGCCTTCCCTGTCCCCGTCAAAGAGCCAGATAGATACTGTGTAGATACCAGGATGGATCAGTTACAGGAAAGTACTGCAGATGCTGGATTAAATGGAAGATAGACACAAAAAGCTGGAGTAACTCAACGGGACAGGCAGCATCTCTGGAGAGAAGGAATGGGTGACGTTTCGGGTCGAGACCCTTCTTCAGACTGAAGACTGATACGTCAGGAGAAGGCAGGCATGGGTTATTGATTGGGGATGATCAGCTGTGATCGCAATGAATGGCGGTGCTGGCTCGAAGGGCCGAATGGCCTCCTCCTGCACCTATTTTCTATGTTTCTGAGTCACCCATTCCTTCTCTCCAGAGATGCTGCCTGTCCCGCTGAGTTACTCCAGCATTTTGTGCCCATCTTGGAACAGCGGCAACGCAGGAGCAGGTCTTTCCGCCCAAAATGTCCAATCTGAACGTGATGCCAAGTTAAACGCATCGCTGCCTGCACTTGGTCCATATCCCTCCATTCCCGGCCTGTCCAAAGGTCTCGTAAACACCAAGGTTGCCCTTCTCTCCAGTGTGTGCAGTGGTTCGAAGGGCCGAATGGCCTCCTCCTGCATCTATTGTCTCTCCTTCGCCACTATGTGGTTGAGAAGGGCTGGCGTTGCGAGAGGCCGTGCTCTCCAGCGAGGTAGATGGGAGGTCAGGACCGCTCTCCAGCTGGTGAAAGTGTTACAGCTACTTACCGAATAGTGAAAGGCCTGGATAGAGTGGATGCGGAGAGGATGATTCCACTCGTGGGGGAGAGTCTGGGACCAGAGGGCACGGCCTCAGAATAAAAGGAAAGGAAATGAGGAGGAATTTGTGTAGTCAGAGGGTGGTGAATCTGTGGAATTAATTGCCACAGACGGCTGTGGAGGCCAAGTCAGTGGATATTCTTAACACGGAGATTGACAGATTCTTGATTAGTACGGGTGTCAGGGGTTACGGGGAGAAGGCAGGAGAATGGGGTTGAGAGGGAGAGATAGATCAGCTGTGATGGAATGACAGAGTAGACTCGATGATCTAATTCTGCTCCTATGACTTACTGACACGAAAGGAGGGATATAAATGCATGCTCTTGTTGTACATGACTTTAATGATGGGTTAGAGAGTGAGTTCAATGGCCTGGAGATGAATGCTGCAGATTGTTGAGGTCCTTTGTTCATGTTTATGGGTCCAGATCTTGCCGTGGGCTTGTAGTCCTAACCAACATCTCTGTACCTCAGTACATGTGACAATAAACTAAACTGAACTGAACAGGGTAATTCTGTATTAAGGGTTACACAAAAAGCTGGAAAAACTCAGCGGGTGCAGCAGCATCTAGAGAGCGAAGGAGATAGGCAACGTTTCGGGTCGAGACCCTTCTTCAGACTGGTCAGGGATCAGGGAAACGAGAGATATAGATGGTGATGTGGAGAGATAAAGAACAATGAATGAAAGATATGCAAAAAAGTATTGATGATAAAGGAAACAGGCCATTGTAAGCTGTTTGTAGTGTGAAAATGAGAAGTTAGGGTAATTCTGTAGCTTGCCTTCCCCATTACAGATGATCAAGGACTGAGTGTTGGCCAAAGCTGGCTCCATCCATCGTGACGAGGACCCTCTGCTTATCATGGACAGTTGTAAAGTAACCCTGACACGCCAGGCACACAATGTATTTACGGCATGCGGATAAGACATGGTCACTCGCTGAGCCGGCAGTTAAAAGGACTGTGAATATCTCTGTTTGTGGACATAGTGGAGAAATATTCATAAGCCCAAAAGCTGTAAGCTGACCAGAACATATTTTAGTCATTCTTCCCATTTCTGTGCCCGGAATCATCCAGTGCGGCCTGTTTATACAAATTCCTTGCAGTTGGTGATATGGAAATGTTCAAACATTGAGTTCTGGCACTGGACTGATGTACAAGGAGACCTATGCCCTAGTGAGGTTGGCATCTCCATGGTAAACATTACACAGGGTCATGTACAATGCGGGGTAAGAACCAGCTTTAGGCTTTGGAGATGCAGCACAGAAACAGGCCCTTCGGCCCACCGAGACCGCGCCGACTAGCAATCGCCCCGTACTCCACGAATGTTCCTAGAACGGGTGAACACAAGTTGGCACGGACTCGGTGGGCCGAATGGCCTGTTTCCACGCTGTATCTCTGAAACTAAACTCAATCTTCACGATGTTCCATTTTACGGTTTAGTTTAAAGATACAGCGCGGTAATCAGGACCTTCTGCTCAACAGCGATCACTCGTACTATCCCACACACTAGGGACAATTTCACAGTTTACAGAAGCCAATTTACTCAACAAACCCGGAGTGTGGGAGGAAACCGGAGCGCCTGGAGAAAGCCCACGCGGGTCACGGGGAGAACGTGCAAACTCCGTACAGACAGCACCCGTAGTCAGGATGGAACCCGGGTCCCTAGCGCCGTGAGGCAGCGACTCTACCACTGCGCCACCCACACCTTAGAACATAGGTTTACGGTGAAGTGGAAAGGATTTAGTAGGACCAGTATCAGTTTGACTTGTGTAGCTGGCACATGTTGGCCGGTGTGGGCAAGTTGGGCCGAAGGGCCTGTTTCCACGCTGTATCACTCTATGAATCTGAGGGGTAACTTTTTCCACACAAAGGATGGTGGGTGTCTGGAACGAGGAGGAAATTGAGGCGGGGAATATTGCAATGTTTAAGAGAGAATCAGACAGGTACATGGACAAGGTCATGAGGTCATAAGGAACAGGAGCGTGACCGTTTGGAATTTGTGTTTGTGGCCATATTTCGTACATACCGTCCCTTCTTCTGAGTCAGCTTTGCTTCCAAGCCATTCACAAAAGGAAAGCAGAAGCCTTTGCCCATATTTTGCAAATAGTTTACTGGAAGTTTGAGTCATTTATGGTGACCCCACTTCCTCATTCTAACGTGGAGAAGGCGCAAACCGGATATGACGATCATTTATTTCAATTGTGAGGACGTTGAAGGAACCGAGAGCCTTGTCTCTGTTGTGTGGCCGCATCCCATGGCCGTGTAACGATAGCTTCTCATAAACTCTAGGAGCAGAATTAGGCCATTCGGCCCATCATTGAGTATGGAAGTTGGGTGTTGCAGTTGTATAAGACGTTGGCGAGGCCACTTTGTGAGTGTCCTGTAGGAAGGAACTGCAGGTGCTGGTTTAAACCGAAGATAGATACACAATGCTGGAGTAACTCAGCGGGACAGGCAGCATATCTGAAGAGAAGGAATGGGTGACGTTTTGGTTTAAGACTCTTCTTCGGACTGATCAGAGAGTATTGCGTTCAGTTCTGGGCACCGTGATATAGGAAAGATGTTGTCAAGCTGGAAAGGCTACAGAGAAGATTTACGTGGATGTTGCCAGGGCTAGAAGGTCTGAGCTAGAGGGAGAGGTTGTATAGACTGGGTCTCTATTCTATTCACTGGGTCTCGATTGTATAGTCTACACAACTAGCCTTCCTTGGTCTCGACCTAAAACGTCACCTATTCCTTCGCTCCATAGATGCTGCCTCACCCGCTGAGTTTCTCCAGCATTTTTGTCTACCTTCGATTATTCCAGCATCCGCAGTTCTTTCTCAAACAGAGAATGCTGATGGGTTTGTTTCGTGAAGAAGCACCCAGCCGACAACTAGAGAGCGGTCCTTAGCTACCATCTACCTCATAGACCCTCGGACTATCATTGATCAAACTTTATTGGACTTTACCTTGCACTAAACGTCATTCACTTTATTCCTTGTATCTGTACACTGTGGACAGCTCGATTGTAATCATGTCTTGTCTTTCTGCCGACTGGACAGAAAGCTTTTCACTGTACCTCAGTACACGTGACAATAAACTAAACCAACTGACTAAGAATTTCTTTAAAAGCAACATTAAAATAAACACAGACATACGCAGATGTTCTGGGGAGAAGGCAGGAGAGTAGGGGGTTGAGATGGAAAGATGGGCCAGCTGTGATTGAATGTGATGGGCTGAATGGCCTATTTCTGCTCCTAGCACCTATGAACTTTCTGCCACTATTTTGAAACCGCTTTCATCGTCAGCATAAAAAAATTCAACAACCTCAAAAGACAAAACAAGTCCAACATTAATTTGAAATATTTTATTGGAGGGTGGAAAAGTGTCCAACTTTACATTGATAACACTGATGTCAACTTTGTGCACAAGTGCATGTGGGAACAAATGATGTCCCCACTGGGTCTATTGGGTTTACACGTGCCAGCCAGAGGTGACGCAAGAACCAAATCACAAAGATTCCACAAAGTTATAGTAAAGGGCCTGTCCCACTTACGCAATTTTTTTCGGCAACTTGCCGGCACCCGTCATGGTTGCAGCAGGTGGCCGGAGATTTTCACCATGTTGAAAATCCAGCGGCGACCAAGAGTTCAAGAGAGTTTATTGTCATGTGTCCCTGAGAGGACAATGACATTCTTGCTTTGCTGCAGCACAACAGAACATAGTAGGCATTGACTACAAAACAGATCAGTGTGTCCATATATCATTGTATAAATATATACACACATGAATAAATAAACTGATAAAGTGCAAATAACAGATAATGGGCTATTAATGTTCAGAGTTTTGTCCGAGCCGAGTTTAATAGCCTGATAGCTGTGGGGAAGTAGCTATTCCTGAACCTGGTCTTTGCAGTCTTCAGGCTCCTGTACCTTCTACCTGAAGGGAGTGGGGAGATGAGTGTGTGGCCAGGATGGTGTGGGTCCTTGATGATGCTGCCAGCCTTTTTGAGGCAGCGACTGTGATAGATCCCCTCGATGGAAGGGAGGTCAGAGCCGATGATGGACTGGGCAGTCTTTACTACTTTTTGTAGTCTTTTCCGCTCCAGGGCGCTCAAGATTCTGAACCAACCCATGATGCAACCAGTCAGCAAGCTCTCTACTGTGCACCTGTAGAAGTTAGAGAGAGTCCTCCTTGATAGACCGACTCTCCGTAATCTTTTCAGGAAGTAGATGCGCTGATATGCTGTCTTTATGATTGCATCTGTGTTCTCACACCAGGAAAGATCTTCAGAGATGTGCACGCCCAGGAATTTGAAGCTCTTGACCCTTTCTGCCATCGACCCGTTGATATAAACGGGACTGTGGGTCCCCATCCTACCCCTTCCAAAGTCCACAATCAGTTCCTTGGTTTTGCTGGCGTTGAGGGCCAGGTTATTGTGTTGGCACCATTTGGTCAGTTGGTTGATCTCATTTCTGTACTCCGACTCGTCCCCATCAGTGATACGTCCCACAACAGTGGTGTCATCACCGAACTTAATGATGAAGTTCGCACTATGACCGGCTACGCAGTCATGAGTATAGAGTGAGTACAGCAGGTGGGACAGTAAGTGGGACAGGCCCTTAAAGCAAACTGTATATGGTTAGTAGAAATACAATTCAATAATTGACATGCTGGAATAGAAATATATCTTTAAGTATCAACATAGGAATAGTACCAAAACATGCAAAGAATGAGATCAGAATCTAAAAATGTTGTTCCTCGTGTCCGTAAAATAAGATAAAACGTCAAAGTGATTCATTCCCTTCTGATTTCCCTGTCTCTACGCACTATATTTGGTTTAAGTTACTGACAGAGCATTGTGCTAAGCCAGCCGTTGAGTTGTGCTGATGTATATTTAGATTAGCTGCTGCCTCAGGGTGTGGTGTAGAGAGGATCAGTTCTGGGATGAGCTTGCATTTCCACATTTCTTGGTGAGCTCAAAACAAGAGACATTTGATTGAAATAGCCCAATTACTCCGGGCACATTAAACCGGGCCAAACCTGTTGTGCAACTATGCATTCTTTGAGAAAGTAATTTAAAGTCCTTAAAAAGGCAAAAAATAAGCCACAATTTGGAACTCGTGGATAAAGTCGAGTGGAAGGAAGAGTTAAATAAAATAGTTTCCCTGAGATGGGTCTCGACCCAAAACATCATCTATTCCTTTTCTCCAGAGATACTACCCGAGTTACTCCAGCTCGGGATGGCAGGACTGTCGTATGCTGAGAGAATGGAGCGGCTGGGCTTGTATACTCTGGAATTTAGAAGGATGAGAGGTTATCTTATTGAAACATATAAGATTATTAAGGGTTTGGACATGATAGAGGCAGGAAACGTGTTCCCGATGTTGCGGGAGTCCCGAACCAGGGGCCGCAGTTTAAGAATAAGGGGCAAGCCATTTAGAACAGAGATGATGAAACACTTTTTCACCCAGAGAGTTGTGAGTCTGTGGAGTTCTCTGCCGCAGAGGGCGGTGGAGACTGCTTCTCATGAGAGAACTAGATAGAGCTCTTAAAGATAGTCAGGGGATATGGGGAGAAGGCAGGAACGGGGTACTGATTGTGGATGATCAGCCATGATCACATTGAATAGTGGTGCTGGCTCAAAGGGCCAAATGGCCTACTCCTGCACCTATTGTCTGTTGTCTATTCTTGCCGATAGTCTCATCTCGCTTGTATGTGAGGTAACGACTGCTCCCCACTAGTGTGCAGGGGGCCTCTAGCGAACGTGGTTGTACCCCAAAATTACGGCAACCATCTTAAACCACACCTGGAGAGTCCAGAACCAGGGGTCACACAGTGTAAGAATAAGGGGTCGGCCATTTAGGACTGAGGTGATGAAAAACTTTTTCACCCAAAGAGTTGTGAATCTGTGGAATTCTCTGCCACAGAAGGCAGTGGAGGCCAATTCACTGGATGTTTTCAAGAGAGAGTTAGATTTAGCTCTTAGGGCTAACGGATCAAGGGATGTGGGGAAAAGGCAGGAACGGGGTACTGATTGTGGATAATCGTATACAAATTGTATATTGTCTATTGTGTCTGTCCAGAGAAAATCATACCCGTACTCTAGTACACCCAGAGTCTTTAACATGCCCTGTGCTAGCTCCAAACGTAGCACCCTGCATGGAGCCATGGGTGGGGTTAGGTCCGCGCCCGGGTGGTCGAGCGGGCACCCCGAGGGATTTCCGGGACCGCAAGGCACCGCGGGGAGTTGAAGCCATCCTTGACAAGGAGTGTAAGATTGTTGTATAGTAGTTTATCATTTGTTGTGTATTATGGTGGTGGGTTCTGTTCTGTTTTAACCATATAACAATTACAGCACGGAAACAGGCCCTCTCGGCCCTTCTAGTCCGTGCCCACCATTTATTTTCCCCTAGTCCCATCTACCTGCACTCAGACCATACCCCTCCATTCCCTTCCTGTCCATATACCTATCCACTTTACTTTTAAATGTTAAAATCGATCCTGCCTCCACCACTTCTGCTGGAAGCTCATTCCACACAGCCACCACTCTCTGAGTAAAGAAGTTCCCCCTCATGTTACCCCTAAACTTCTGTCCCTTAATTCTCATGTCATGCCCTCTTGTTTGAATCTTCCCTACCCTCAATGGGAAAAGCTTATCCACGTCAACTCTGTCTATCCCTTTCATAATTTTAAAGACCTCAATCAAGTCCCCCCTTAACCTTCTGCGCTCCAAAGAATAAAGACCTAACTTGTTCAACCTTTCTCTGTAACTTAGTTGCTGGAACCCAGGCAACATTCCAGTAAATCTCCTCTGTACTCTTTCTACAGTTTTATTACTGTACTGTATATATTATTTTAATATTTGAATACAATTTTTGATTAATATTAAAAACAATTGAGCCACTGGTCACCCAAGGTCACCTATTTCCTTCGCTCCATAGATGCTGCCGCACCCGCTGAGTTTCTCCAGCATTTGTGTCTAGCTACAATCTCACACAAATAATGGCTTCAAAACAACAACCCTGCCGCAATGTCAATAACAGATTATTCCCAGAGGGTCGGCTCTGCTGACTGATGAATAACAGCAAGGTCAACGACCTGGAGTGAGCAGAGAGAGATGCCTGCAATGACAACAGCACAGTACTCCCTCTTTACCCAACGTACGTGAAGTCAGGAATCAAACAAAATGGTTTCCATCACGTCGTCTTTCCGTGCAAAAATTAAGTAGCATTGGACAGAATTTCCGCACTCGGATTATTTGGATATGTACCAAAAGGAATGTGGGCGGTGCGGTGGCGCAGTGAGTAGAGTTGCTGCCTCATAGCGCAAGGGACCCCGGGTTCGATCCTGACTACGGGTGCTGTCTGTACAAAGAGCTAGATAGGGCTCTTAAAGATAGCAGAGTCAGGGATATGGGGAGAAGGCAGGAACATGGTACTGATTGTGGATGATCAGCCATAATCATCTGAAAGACTGGATAGACTCGGCTTGTACTCGCTAGAATTTAGAAGATTGAGGGGGGATCTCATAGAGACTTACAAAATTCTTAAGGGGCTGGACAGGCTAGATGCAGGAAGATTGTTCCCGATGTTGGGGAAGTCCAGGACAAGGGGTCACAGTTTAAGGATAAGGGGGAAATCTTTTAGGACCGAGATGAGAAAAACATTTTACACAGAGAGTGGTGAATCTCTGGAATTCTCTGCCACAGAAAGTAGTTGAGGCCAGTTCATTGGCTATATTTAAGAGGGAGTTATATGTGGCCCTTGTGGCGAAAGGGATCAGGGGGTATGGAGAGAAGGCAGGTACAGGATACCGAGTTGGATGATCAGCCATGATCATATTGAATGGCAGGGCTGGCTTGAAGGGCCGAATGGCCTACTCCTGCACCTATTGTCTATCGTTCATTGATTGTAATCATGTAGTCTTTCCACCGACTGGGATAGCACGCAACTGAAGCTTTCCACTGTACCTCGCTACACGTGGCAATAAACTAAACTGTAGTGAACATTCATACTCGACTGGTGAGGGGAAAATTGACCAAAAAGCTGTTTGAACTGTTATACCGTTTGTCCCATAACTAAGCTCAAGATCCCAGTGTTTAACCAGTGATATACAAAGCACTCAGACACACGGTATGAAATGAAAGGTGAATTTTATAGTGTTGGGACATAAACCACATCATTGTTTTTGAACTTCTGTGGAAAAGACTGTCAAAAGAGAAATACAAATGGAAAATATTTGGCTCCAAACACACAAGTATCGAGCAGCCAAGATAGCAGTAAAACACAAACTCACAATAGTAATGGTTTGCTCCACATTAGATGTTTGAAACTGTCCCAAGAGAGGGTTCACACTATCCAGCACTCGTTGACAAAATGTTTTATTGCAGTATTAACATTGGCGCTCAGATCTTTTAACAGGGAGATAGCACAACTCTGACAGCAAGAACTATTAGAAAGGAATAATCTGAATCAAACAAAGGTAGACAAAAATGTTGGAGAAACTCGGCGGGTGAGGCAGCATCTATGGAGCGAAGGAATAGGTGACGTTTCGGGTCGAGACCCTTAAGGGTGAGGCAGCATCTATGGAGTGAAGGAATAGGTGACGTTTTGGGTCGAGACCCTTAAGGGTGAGGCAGCATCTATGGAGCGAAGGAATAGGTGACGTTTCGGGTCGAGACCCTTAAGGGTGAGGCAGCATCTATGGAGCGAAGGAATAGGTGACGTTTCGGGTCGAGATCATTAAGGGTGAGGCAGCATCTATGGAGCGAAGGAATAGGTGATGTTTCGGGTCGAGATCGTTAAGGGTAAGGCAGCATCTATGGAGCGAAGGAATAGGTGACGTTTCGGGTCGAGACCCTTAAGGGTGAGGCAGCATCTATGGAGCGAAGGAATAGGTGACGTTTCGAGTCGAGACCCGGAACGTCACCTATTCCTTCGCTCCATAGATGCTTCCTCATCAGCTGAGTTTACGGAAGGGTCTTGTCCCGAAACGCAACCCATTCCTTCGCTCCATAGATGCAGCCTCACCCGCTGAGTTTCTCCTGCATTTTTGTCCACCTACGATTTTTCCAGCATCTGCAGTTCTTTTTTAAACATCTGAATCAAAACTGGTGTGCAAAGAGAGTGTCCGACAATTGTGGAAAAATTGCAAACAAGGACAGAGCCAATCTTTGGAGTGGGGACCGTATGGAGTTGTGTTATCGAGTTAAGGCCAAATACTAATTACATCCATAATTATATTAGGCTAATGTTCCAGGTAAATAAGATGTTTGGCTTTCAAACGACAACTAAAGAAAATGGATCTCCGATTAAGCATGGGGAAAAAAACAGTGATACTATGCAAGGACATTAGTTTAGTTTAGCGATACAGCGTGCAAACAGGCCCTTCGGCCCACCGAGTCCGCGCCGACCAGCGATCCCCACACACTAACACTATCCTACGCACACTAGGGACAATTTACAATTATACCGAAGCCAATTAACCTACTAACCTGCACGTCTTTGGAGTGTGGGAGGAAACCGGAGCACCCGGAGAAAACCCACGCAGGTCCCGGGGAGAACGTACAAACTCCGTACAGACAGCACCCATAGTCAGGATGGAACGGGCGACCATGGCGCTGCGAGGCAGCAACTCTACCGCTGCCGCACCTCGTTACTGATACAATGTATTACTACAGAAGGTTCTAGGCCAATAAGAAGTTTAGCTTTGTAAAGACAATTACAGAAAACGGACCTCCGATTCAGCATGGAAAAAGCATAGCGGTAATATGCAAGGATATTATTAAACAATAGCCCCACAAATTAACCTAATGGCCTTTGGTCAGGAGATGGATAAGCGCACACATGAAGTCCTGCAGAAGTGTACTTCCATTGATTTGGTGACATTAGTATAGAAGTCTGACCAGACATTTCCTCGGCTGTTTAACTGGTTGAAGCTGAACCCAATCTCGGCTCGGCTCAGAGACTTAAAGAGGGTCTACTAATGGCCTTAGTACCCAGGGTTAAAGGAGAGTCCAGTCACTGCTCAGGATTTAATTGTACATGACAACAGAAGCCAGAGTGAGGCCCAGAGCAATCTGGAGGGACAGCACCTCATATTTTGCTTGGGTAGTTTACGGGCCTGTCCCACTTGGCGACTGTAGGCATCATTGACTGACGTATCAGGTCACCGAAAAATTTACTGTGTGAAGACTTATTGACGCGCGGTGTTTTTTCAAGTGTCGCCACTTGATTCTGAAATATTCAAAATCTTTTAGCGACACTGATATGACCCCGGCTGTCGCCAAAAAAAATTGCCAAGTGGGACAGGCCCTTAACACCCCAGCGGCATGAACTGTTCTAATTTTAGATAGCCCTTGCTTTCTCCCTCCTTCCCTCCTTCCCTTCCCAGCTCTCCCACAAAGCCTACGGTCTCTGCCTCTTCCTTCCTTCCGCCCCACCCCCCAACATCAGCCTGAAGAAGAGTCTCGATGGATGCTGCCTCACCCGTTGAGTTACTCCAGCAATTTTTGACCACCTTCGATTTTTCCAGTATCTGCAGTTCTTTCTTAAACAAACCCGTGGTCAAATAATTAGCCAAATGAATAGCAGGGAATCTGCTTAAACCTCCCCAGAGGGCACCAGGAGGTAAAACGGCAAGAAGTATGGGCGGCACGGTGGCGCAGTGGGTAGAGCTGCTGCCTCACAGCGCCAGAGACCCGGGTTCAATCCTGACCATGGGTGCTGTCCGTACAGAGTTTGCACGTTCTCCCCGTGACCTGCGTGGGTTTTCTCGAGGATGCTCCGGTTTTCTCCCACACTCCGAAGACGCGCAGGTTTGTAGGTTAATTGCCTTCAGTAAAAAAGGTAAATTGTCCCCAGTGTGTGTAGGATAGTGCTGGCAAACGGGGCGATCGCTGGTCGGCGCGGAATCGGCGGGCCGAAGGGCCTATTTCCGTGCAATAATCTCTAAACTAAAGCGAATATCCTCAGAAGGGAAAATGAAATCCACAAAGTATTGGGCGAAACAAAAACACCATTGAGTTTGAAACCAGAATCTCATTTAGCTACATACCTTCATAGCAAATATAAATGGCTATTTCTTTTGTGCAAGCTTGCCGTCATACCTTCATGTTACCTTCCAACATAAGGTGATAGAGATGGAAAGAAAAGTAAAGGGCCTGTCCCACTTTCCCGAGTTCTTCACAAATTCTCCCGAGTTTTTAAGCTCGCAGAATGTTCGTAACGATGTTCGTAATTTCGCAGCGGCTCGTTATGCCAACCGTAGGTACTCGGAGCATCAGGCAAGTCGGGACGTTTATTCCAGCCTGATGAAAAATGTCCACGAGTAAAAAAATAGCCACGAGTACCCGCGGCTGGCATAGCGAGCCGCTACGATATATCCACGGCGTCCTACGAACATTCTGCCAGTTTGAAAACTCAGGAGAATTTGTGAACGACTCGGGAAAGTGGGACAGGCCTTTTACTGCGCCCCAATTTACGAACAATCGCAAAGCACGCTGCTGAAGTTTCATCTGTGAAGCGGGAACTGTTGGTGTCTGCCTTGCTAGACATACAAGGTCATAAGGGATAGGAGTAGATTTAGGCCATTCGGCCCATCAAGTCTACTCCGCCATTTCATGAAGGCTGATCTATCTCTCCGTCCTAACCCCCATGCTCCTGGCTTCTCCCCACAACCTCTGCCGCCTGCAAGGCATTGCCCAAGGGGAGCTTAAGTTAACAGAGACTCACTGAACTGCATGGACAGGGCAGTGTAGTTGTCTGCGGGACTGAGGAACATGCCCGTCTCACCGGGTAACCTGGTGACCACGGTTTTGTTGTGCCCTTGAACGTGCAACGTCATCTCCTCTCGGGACCCGCTGGTGTAGGGACACTGCAAACAGCTGTACTGACCCCGGCTGTGTTCCCAAACGATCCTGCTGCTGGAAGATTGAGCTGCAGGGGGAGAAAGAGCAGGACTTGATCAATACTTGACATTCAAGTTACGTTAAAGTGCGCAAGACAAGACAAAGGCGGCCAAAAATGCTGGAGAAACTCAGCGGGTGAGGCAGCATCTATGGAGCGAAGGAATAGGTGACGTTTCCCGAAACGTCACCCATTCCTTCGCTCCATAGATGCTTCCTCACCCGCTGAGTTTATCCAGCATTTTCGATTTTCCCAGCATCTACAGATCTTTCTTAAACACGGCAAGCCGATATGATACGCCGATAAAAACACACAGAGTGCTGGAGTAACTCAGCGGGTCAGGCAGCATCTGTGGAGAACATGGATAGGTGACGTTTGCGGTCGGAGGCAAAAAAAAGCTGGGAGAGGTGGGAATGGTACAAAGCCTGGAGAGTGATAGGTGGATACATGTGTGGGTGTGAGGGGGGTGTATCACTTGGCAGGTTTTGTCCCATCCCAGCTTTCTCTCCCCTTCCCCTCCCCCCCCCCCCCCACTACGATCAGTCTGATGGAGGTTCCCGACCCAAAACCGTGGCCTACACATCTACCCGAGATGCTGCCTGACCCGCCGAGTTACTCCACCACTTTGTGTCTTTAATATAAACCAGCACCTGCAGTTCCTCGGATGGACACTAAGTGCTGGAATAACCGGCAGCATCTGTGGAGAACATGGATAGGCGACGTTTCAGGTCTTCAGACTTCATTGTGAAGGGTCTCGACCCAAAACGTCACCCATCATTTTCTTTATGTTTATCTTTGGCATAAACCAGCATCTGCAGTTCCTTGTGTGTACAATATAATATATACTGCGCTCTCAGCAGGTAAATCATCAAGACATCAAGAATAACTCTCACACCAATATTTTCCAGGATAATACACACCTTGGGGTGGCACGGTGGCGCAGCAGCAGAGTTGCTGCCTCACAGCGCCAGAGACCCGGGTTCGATCCTGACTACGGGTGCTGTCTGTACGGAGTTTGTACGTTCTCCCCGTGAACTGTGTGGGTTTTCTCCGAGATCTTCGGTTTCCTCCCACACTCCAAAGACACTCCAAGTTCGCAGGTTAATTGGCCTTGGTGTAAATTGTCCCTAGTGCGTGTAGGGTAGTGTTAATGTGCGGGGATCGCTGGTCGGTGCGGATTCGGTGGGCCGACGGGGCCCGTTTCCGCGCTCTCTAAACCAAACCTACCACATTCAACTGTCTGTCACACAGTAAGACCCACTGAAAGATGGCAATAGCATGTAATTAGTTTAGAGATACAGCGCAGAAACAGGCCCTTCGGCCCACCGGGTCCACGCCGACCAGCGATCCCCGCACACCAACACTACCCCACACACATTAGAGACAATTTTAACATTTACCAAGCCAATTAACCTACAAACCTGCACGTCTTTGGAGTGTGGGAGGAAACCGAAGATCTCGGAGAAACCCACGCAGGTCACGGGGAGAACGTGCAAACTCGGTACAGACAGCACCCGTAGTCGGGATTGAACCAGAGTTTCCGGCTCTGTATTGGCTGCAAGGCAGCAACTCTACCGCTGCGCCACCGTGACCGCCCTACTTGCAAAGGGTTATCATGAAAGTGATCATGAAAGAACTCGGTTTGAGCTCAATATTCTTCTCAAATTTAACAACAGAAAATGCTGAAAGATCTAAGTTCTGTTCGGTTTAGTTTATTGTCACTTGTACTGAGGTACAGTGAAAAGCTTTTGTTGCGTGCTATCCAGTCAGCGGAAAGACAATACATGATTACAATCGAGCCATTTACAGTGTGTGACCAGACAGTGGTGGGTCTCTGGAATTCTCTGCCACAGAAGGTCGTTGAGGCCAGTTCATTGGCTATATTTAAGAGGGAGTTAGATGTGGCCCTTGTGGCTAAAGGGATCAGGGGGTATAGAGAGAAGGCAGGTACAGGATACTGAGTTGGATGATCAGCCATGATCACATTGAATGGCGGTGCAGGCTCGAAGGGCCGAATGGCCTACTCCTGCACCTATTTTCTTTGTTTCTATAATAAGCGAATGATGTTTAGTGCAAGGTAAAGCCAGCAGAGTCTGATCAAGGATAGTCGGAGGGTCACCAAAGAGGTAGATAGTAGTTCAGGACTGCTCCCTGGTTGTGGTGGGATGGTTCAGTCACCTGATAACAGCTCAGCAAGTCAAGTGTCCAGCAGGAATAAAGAAAAGGTTAATTTTGAAATGTTAAATAGAAACAATGAACTGCTGATGCTGGTTTAATCTGAAGAAGGGTCTCGACCCGAAACGTCACCCACCCTTCTTCTCCACAGATGCTGCCTGACCCGCTGAGTTACTCCAGCACTCGGTATCCGTTTCTGACATGCTAACTCTATTTCTCTCCCCACAAATTTGCCAGACCTGATGAGAATTTGTTCTGCTTTTTAAAAGTTTTGCTTCCCGCATCTGTAATCTTTTTCTTTATGAAACCGTTGCTTCCCACTGTCCCGCCAACATACAAAGCACTGGGCCATTAACGACAGTAGAAGCTGTGAAGATTTAGAGCCTCTCTTCTAAAATATCTCAATTTAAAAATATACTTCAGTAAAGCAAGGTGTGGGTGGCACGGTGGCGCAGCGGTAGAGTTGCTGCCTCACAGCACCAGTGACCCGGGTTCAATCCCGACTACAGGTGCTGTCTGTATGGAGTTTGCATGTCCCCCCTGTGACCACGTGGGTTTTCTCTGAGTGCTCCAGTTTCCATCCATATACCGAAGACATGTGGGTTTGTAGATTAATTGGCTTCTGTAACTTGTCTGTTGTGTGTAGGATAGAACTAGTGTACGGGTGATCGCTGGTTGACGCAGACTAGATGGGCCGAAGGGCCTATTTCCATGCCGTATCACGAGACTAGAGTCTAGATTTTAGAGATACTGCAAGGAAACAGGCGCTTCGGCCCACCTACTCCGTGCTGACCAGCGATCACCCTGTACACAAGTGCGTACACAAGCGCGCACACAGTTTTTTTTTACAAAGTCAATTAATCTACAAACCTGGACGTCTTTGGAGTGCGAGAGGAAACCAGTGCACCCGGAGAAAACCCACACAGGTCACGGGGGAGAACGTACAAACTCCATACAGACAGCACCCGTAATCAGGATCGAACCCGGGCCTCTGGCGCTGTACAACACTACCACTGTTCCACCCTGCCAGTAATTCAGCAGAGATCCAGTGCGCTCTATGTATCTCTAAACTAATTCATTTTATTATCTTTATGCATCTCTAAACTAAAGAGTTTAATTTATGCATCTAAATAAAGATTTATTCATCTTTTTTCATCTCTAAACTAAACCAAATCAAGTCTGGTTTACAGGTTTCTAAAAAAAAACCCATGGAATTTAACATGTTTAAGTAGGAACTGCAGATGCTGGAAAATCGAAGGTGGACAAAGAAGCTGGAGAAACTCAGCGGGTGAGGCAGCATCTATGGAGCGAAGGAAATAGGCAACTTTTGGGCCGAAACATTGCCTATTCCTTCGCTCCATAGATGCTGCCTCACCCGCTGAGTTTCTCCAGCATTTTTGTCTACATGCAATTTAACATGCAAAGTTAAAAAAAAAATCGATAACAAAATGGAAAAATATTGTGTACTTTGGAAAGACAAGAAAAGTGTAAAGGGCCTGTCAAACCAGCATGCAACTCTATGCGATGAACGCGATCAAACTAGAAGCGGGGGCCGCGCGGAGGTCGGGTGATCCCTGTACAGGGCCGTTCCCACCAGCATGCGCCTCCATGCGGCAAGCGCGACCAAACCGGCAGTCGGGGCCGCGCGGAGGTCGGGTGAGTGGCGCAACGCGGCGCAAAGTGAGGCGAACTTGGAGCAAAGTCTAAGGTAAGTTCGCCAGGACAGCGAGGGGCACAGAGGCACACATACAGAGGGCCACGGAGCCACACGCATAGAGGGTCACGGAGGCACCTACAGATAGGTTCACGGAGGCACGATGTCGGGGCGGTGTGCAAAAGTCGAGGCGACTGCGAGCCGACAAGCCGTTGCCGCGCGGGATTTTTGGACATAGTCAGTTTTTCGGAGCCCCGCGTGATGTCGGGACGAACTCCGCACAATTCCGCACGGCTCCGGCGATCGAAGTGGGACCGGCCCCGCGACGCCGGACGGCTCAAGCGACCACGTTAGGTCACGCTAATCGCATGGAGTTGCATACTGGTGGGACAGGCCCTTAACTTAAGAATTTAAATACACCCTTACCTGGATTTTTCTTCCAGACTGCATTGGAGAAAGGCAGGCTTTCAGAAGGGAAGCATGGTGTGAGCCGTGGCAGGGTGGCACTTTGAGGGAGCGGGTAGGGCACAGGGTGCATGTATGGGATGAAGGGGCCGGGCATGGAAGACGAGTGCCCCTGTCTGTGAAACCTCAGGCTGGGCGCGGGAAACAGGGACGGCTCCAGCAGCGGGAAGGGGTGCGGAGCTGCGGGGAGTAGCGGCATCGAGCTGAGTGACGAATGCAGGCTCGGCAAGGTGTCGTGGAACAGGGCGACAGGCTTGGAGCTGGGGACAGCTCCGACCACCTCCGCACTGCCGGCCCTCCCCAGCTGCCTGATAACGCTTTGATATTTCACCGGCTCTGCGGGGGCCGGCGGGTCCAACTCCGGTGGCCGTTTCTTCACCTCCCTGCCGCACACGTGCACGTGCTTGGAGAAGGACGGGTGCTTTTGAAATCGAGCTTTACAACATGGGCACCTACAAAGCAAATCAGTTCAAAGTCACTTTTTTTTATTGCTCGTATCAACAACATTTAAACATTTTAAAACAAAATAGCTTTAAGTCGAGTGTTCTAGATTGGAGAGGTCTGTTCGCCAACCTAGAAAGCTGCAGGTCAGGCAGCATCTCTGGAGAGAAGGAATGGGTGACATTTCGGGTCGAGACCCTTCCTCAGACTGGAAGTCAGGGGAGAGGGAGATACGGAGATATGGAAGGGGAACAACCAGAGTTCTGACACACCTTACATTCTCTGTGTCACCCATCCCTATCTCTGGGTCTCCCTCTCCCCTGACTCTCAGTCTGAGGAAGGGTTTTGACATGAAACGAAACGTCACCCATTCCTTCTCTCCAGAGATGCTGCCTGTCCCGCTGAGTTACTCCAGCTTTTTGCGTCTATCTTCGGTGTAGACCAGCATCTGCAGTTCCTTCCTACACATAGAAGGTTGCAGGGTTAAGTCACCTACCAAGGAGACAAGTGACCTGGGATAATACTTCAGTGCCACACACGGGAGTGCTGTCTTGCTCAAAGTGCTGCCTCTGGACTCAAGATTAAATCCAGGCTATGTCTGTTTGTCCACTGGTTCAAACATTCCCAATTTGAAGGGTGGAAGAGTGCTAATATGTCTTATACGTGTTAGAACTCGGGCCCAAGCCAGCTATTGCATTCAAATGCAATAAATGACTTGGGGGGAGTGGCGCAGCGGGTAGATCGCCCGGGTTCGATCCCGACTACGGGTGGTGCGTGTACGGAGTTTGTACGTTCTCCCCGTGACCCGCTGAGGCGCTCCAGCTTCCTCCCAGAGCACCCATTTCTGCCGTGAGATCTCTGGGTGGATTAGTAGCGGGTTTCCATTGGAAGGGGTCTGGTGATCAACTTACTTGTAGTATCGGTTTGGTTTATAATGAGTTTTCATATGATTCATCAGCTGATGCATGGAGGGGAAAGATTCATTGCAGGCATTTGCACAACATTTATACACTCTCCCTAAAACAAAACAAAAAGAGAAAGCAACACATGCTGTCATTGTACGATGATTTAACATAGCAATTTCATGTTAGAAAATGAATGCAGCACAGGCGGCACGGTGGCGCAGCGTTAGAGTTGCTGCCTCACAGCGCCAGAGACCCACGTTCGATCCGGACTACGGGTGCTGTCTGTACGGAGTTTGCACGTTCTCCCCGTGACCTGTGTGGGTTCCCCCCCAGGTGCTCCGGTTTCCTCCCACACTCCAAAGACGTGCAGGTTTGTAGGTTAATTGGCCCTAGTGTGTGGGATAGAACTAATGTACGGGTATGATCGATGGTCGGCATTGGACTCGATGGGCCGAAGGGCCCCTTCCCACGCTGCATCTCCAAACTTGATTAAACCAGTGTGGTATACCTAAGACACACACAAAAAGATGGAGTAACTCAGCGGGGTCGGGCAGCATCTCTGGAGCAAGGGAAGATGTGATGTTTCGGGTCGAGACCCTGTTTCAGACTGGGTCCCAACCCGAAACATCACCTATTCTAGTCTAAAGAACAATCTAGACCCGAAACATCACCCTTTGTTTTCTCCAGAGATGCTGCCTGACCCACAGAGTTACTCCAGCACTTTGTGTCTATCTTTGGTGTAAACCAGCATCTGCAGTTCCTTCCTGCACAGTCTGGTATACAGTCTAGCCTTGATATTATGCATTTGTTTGTAACAGATTTAGTTCATAGTGGCCAGTGCCCACGGGAATCAGACACCACCATCTTTGTATGAACACTGGCTGCTGTGAGAAGCCGGGGCTGCTTTAGCTGTAGACTTTGAGGTCAATGTCAAAGTTGTGTTGACTTAGATATCTCAGCACAGAGTCCTTCAAATAGCCAGTCATCTCTCACAATCTGTTACTCATAGATATCATAGATAGTCATAGAGTAATACCGAGTGGAAACAGGCCCTTCGGCCCAACTTGCCCACAGCGGCCAACATGTCCCATCTGCACCAATCCCATCGACTTGCGCTTAGCCCATATCCCTCTAAACCTGCTTTATCCATGTACCTGTCTAAATGCTTCTTAACATTACGATAGTCCCAGCCTCAACTCCCTCCTCCAGCAGCTCGTTCCATACACCCACCACCCTTTGTGTAAAAAAGTCACCCCACAGGTTCCCCCCTCCCCCTCACAATAAACCTATGTCCTCTGCTTCTCAATTCCCCTACTCTGGGCAAAAGACTCAGTGCAATTAATCTATCTTTTCCCCTGGTGATCTCATACGTCATAAGATTACCCCACATCCTCCTGCACTGCAGAGGAATAACGTCCTAGCTTTTTGCCTTTACACTATTTATTGATAATCTTAGACCTTCTGGCCAAGTCCTTACAAACAGGACCTCTCTTCTGCCTTTTGGGTCACTGACAATAGACAATAGGTGCAGGAGAAAGACATTTGGCCCTTTGAGCCAGCACCGCCATTCAATGTGATCATGGCTGATCATCCCCAATCAGAACCCCGTTCCTGCCTTCTCCCCATATCCCTCGACTCCACTTACTGGTGCAATGGCCAGAGCTCTTCCACTATGTCCACGGCTGTGTGCTTCACCACAACTATAACATGGTCTGCGTTGGCTACCGGCTGTTGGGGAGGTTGGGTATCTTTTACGGACTGCAGTCCTTCTCAGATAGGTATGTAGCGATCTGTTGGACACTGCTACCAACCAAGACTGGGCCCATCTGAAACCACCTTCCTGCAGCGTTCCCATAGCCTTGTATCTAACATTTCCCCAAATTCGCTTCAGTTTTGAGTATCGCTACACATGGAACATGGTTAGCGTTGGAAGGAACTGCAGATGCTGGTTTACACCGAAGATAGACACAAAAAGCTGGAGTAACTCAGCGGGTCAGGCAGCGTCTCTGGAAAGAAGGAATGGGGGCCTGAAGAAAGATCTCGACCCAAAATGTCGCATATTCCTTCTCTCCAGATATGGCCCGCTGGGTTACTCCAGCTTTTTGTGTCTATCTATAGTTAGTGCTGCACCTCAAAACTAAACCAAACCTTTAAATCCTTGCTTCTCAAAGTAACCAATTTCTACCTCCCACCCGCTTCCTAATCTGAATAGGAAGCACGTCCTGAAGGCACAATTATTGCTGCAAACATCAGCCTTGGCAACTTGTCACATCCTGTAGGAGGAACACATTAACAGACACAGAATGCTGGAGTAACTCAGCGGGACAGGCAGCATCTCTGGAGCGAAGGAATGGGTGACGTTTTGGGTCGGGCTTACTCCAGCACTTTGTGTCTATCTTCGGTTTGGACCAGCATCCGCAGTTCCTCCCTACACAATAGGAACACATTAGTGTTCCTTCCTGGCTCCTTGACATTGACAGCAAGTGACAAGTGAAACCAACGAACATTGCACTGCGAGTACACTTCTCACGATACATCCTCGCAAATTCATCGCTGTTTTTCATCGGAAACAGGATATCTCAGTCAACTTTAATCTCTCACAGCACTTTGGTAAACCGATGTCCTGGGCCTCCTCCATTGTCAGAGAGAGACCCAATGCACATTGGAGGACCAGCTCCTCATATTTCGCTTGGGCACCTTACAGCCCAGTGCAATGAACATTGGTTTCTCTAACTACAAGGAACCCTTGCATCCCCCCCCCCCCCTCCCCCCCACCCAAGTCGTACCAGCTGCAATGTCGTCTTGTTGAGTCTCATTGTCTGTAACTAGTTTTCACCTAGCCCACAGCTAACAATGGCCCGTTTCCTTGATCATCGTGACTTTTTTACGTATCTTTCATTCATTTGTTCTATACCTCTCCACATCACTGTCTATATCTCTCGTTTCCCTCTCCCCTGACTCTCAGTCTGAAGAAGGGTCTCGACCCGAAACGTCACCCATTCCTTCTCTCCAGAGATGCTGCCTGTCCCGCTGAGTTACTCACATTAGGCGGGGACTATCGCGACGTTTAAGAAACCCACTGAAAACCCACGAAGGTCAGAACGTACAGACTCCGTGCAGACAGCTCCCGTAGTCGGGATCGAACCCGGGTCTCCGGCGCTGTGAGGCAGCAGCTCTACCGCTGCGCCACCGTGCCACCCATTTGCTTTGTCATTGATTATCTGGAACCCTCGTCCATTTGCACACGCTCACTCCTCCAGGCCCAGTTAACCTTGTTTAAAGCAAGAAACGCTGGAAACACTCAGCGGGTCAGGCAGCATCTGCGAGAAGAGAGGCAGGACTTTCACCGGCCACACAGATGCTGCCCGACCTGCTGAGTCTTTCTAGCAGATGCGGATGATCAACCTCATGGGATGGAATGCCGAGGCTCTATAAGGCGCCGGTCAGGCCACATTTGGAATACTGTGAGCAATTCTGGGCACCATATCTGAGGAAGGATGTGCCGGCTCTGGAGAGGGTCCAGAAGAAGTTTACAAGAATGATCCCAGGAATGAGTGGGTTAACATATGATGAGCGTTTGTCGGCACTGGGCCTGTACTCGCTGGAGTTTAGAAGGATGAGAGGGGGACCTCATTGAAATGTCCAGAATAGTGAAAGGCCTGGATAGAGTGGACGTGGAGAGGATGTATCCACTAGTGGGAGAGTCTAGGACTAGAGGTCACGGCCTCAGAATTAAAGGATGTTCTTTTAGGAAGGAGATGAGGAGGAATTTCTTTAGTCAGAGGGTGGTGAATCTGTGGAAGTCTTTGCCACAGACGGCTGTGGAGGCCAAGTCAGTGGATATATTTAAGGCAGAGATGGATAGGTTCTTGATTAGTGCGGGTGTCAGGGGTTATGGGGAGAAGGCAGGAGAATGGGGTTAGGAGGGAGAGATAGTTCAGCCATGATTGAATGGCGGAATAGACTTGATGGGCCGAATGGCCTCATTCTGTTCCTATCACATGGCCTTATTGACCCTAGGGAGCACGGCAGTCCGCTTCTGTCGCCACACAAAGAAATGTAAACGTACAATTTGTCAGTGGATTGCAAAAGACAAACTTTACATAAAGAGTTCACCAGCGATTGACCAGAATAGTAGGTTCTCATCTAATCTTCAGCAGAGCATGGAGTTTGGTCACTTACCTGCGTCAGGTCGGGCGGAATGACCGAGCCCTGGAACTTATTAATAGGGTTTTAAAAGAGGTTAATAATCTCTTAAAAATTACAGATGATTCCTCTTTCACCCATGTCCCTGGTACGAAGTTTACTTCAGAGATACAGCATGGAAACAGGCCCTTTGGCCCACTGAATCCACGCAGACCAGCGATCACCCCTGGTTTATCCAGCTCTATCCTACACACACTAGGGACGATTTACAGAAGCCAATTACCCTACAAGCCTGAGATAGGCACATAAAGCTGGAGTAACTCAGTGGGACAGGCAGCATCTCTGGAGAAAAGGAACAGGTGACTGTTCGGGTCGAGACCCTTCTTCTTCAGACTGGGAGTCAGGGGAGAGGGAAACGAGAGATATAGATAGTGAAGTAGAGAGATATAGAACAAATGAATGAAATATATGCAAAAAAGTAACCATGATAAAGGAAACAGGCCATTATTAGTTGTGGGTAGACAACAATGCTGGGGAAACTCAGCGGGTGAGGCAGTATCTATGGAGCGAAGGAATAGGCGACGTTTCAGGTCGAGACCCTTGTTAGCTGTGGCCGAGGTGAAAACGAGTTGCAGACAATGAGACTCAACAAGACGACTTTGAAGATGGTACGACTTGGGTGGGGGAGGGATGGGGAGAGAGGGGATGTTAAGGGTTACTTGAAGTTAGAGAAACCAATCTCACACCACTGGGTTGAAAGCTGCCCTAGCGAAACCTACAAAGCTGCACGTCTGTATAACGAGGGATGAAGCTGGGGCTTCGGGAGCCGCTCCAGTGGACCGAGCCAGCGGGCTGACCAGACTTTGGAAAATGGTGCAAAAAGAGTTTCACAGGGCAGTTTTACGTGCGACAAATAATACACCATGGACCCAGCGAGTTTGTGAACATTTGAATATTTCTCTCCTAAGGATAGGAGTGCATCAGTTTTGACTTGGATTATGCCTAAAGTTATCCAAATGAACATGCTATTGTCGTACAATACGGGATGATACAATAGAACTTTATTTATCCCAGGGCGGAGGTTGTACATGTACATGTTTTGGCACCCATGGGGCTAGTTTGTATTGAATAGTTAAATAAAAATAACTGGTTAAAAAAAAAAAAGAAAATGGGGGAAAATGATTTAATATGAATCTGAGGAGTCACTTTTCTTTTTTAAAAAAACCACCAAGGGTGGTGGGTGTACGGAACGAGCTGTCGGAGGAGGCAGTTGAGGCTGGGACTATCACTACAGTTAGGCAGGTACATGGATAAGACAGGTTTGGATGGATATGGGCCAAACGCGGGCAGGTGGGACTAGTTGGCCAGTGTGGGCAAGTTGGGCCGAAGGGCCCGTTTACCCGCTGTGTGACTCTAGGACTGTCAGTATTTTAATTGATCATAAACACGGTTGAAAATAAACACATTGAGGTACGGCAACACGAGGGGCTGATTTAACTTTCGTCGGTAATTGAATAAGCAAAGAGAATTCACGTTGAGTTTGGACCCGACTGATAAAGGCAAGGATGCATTGAGTGCGGCTGGCTTAGTACTCCTTGCTCTTGTACGCTCCCTGCTGTAAGCATGGATACACTACAGCAAAGCATTAAACACGTCTCCTACAAACTAGAATAGAATACAAAATAGAAAATAAATCCAACTTAGTTTGCATCCATCTCTAGATATACAGAGTCTCTTGCCCGGAGTAGGGGAATCGTGGACCAGGGGACGTAGGGTTTCAGGTGAAGGGAAAAGGATTTAATAGGAATCTGACAGGTAATTTTCCCACACAGAGGGCAGTGGGTATATGGAACAAGCTGCTGGAGGAGGTAGTTGAGGCTGGGACAATCACAACACTTGAGAAACAAGTTAGACAGGTACATGGATAGGACAGGTTTGGGAGGATATGGACCAAGCGCAGGCAGGTGGGACTGGTGTAGCCGGTGTGGGCAAGTTGGGCCGAAGGGCCAGTTTCATAGAAACATAGAAATTAGGTGCAGGAGTAGGCCATTCGGCCCTTTGAGCCTGCACCGCCATTCAATATGATCATGGCTGATCATCCAACTCAGTATCCTGTACCTGCCTTCTCTCCATACCCTCTGATCCCCTTAGCCACAAGGGCCACATCTAACTCCCTCTTAAATATAGCAATATTCCACACTGTATCACTCTGTGACTCTAATTGGCAAAAGCTAAAGGTTTCAACCTCACTTTTAAGCTTTCGGAAGGAAGTGCAGATGCTGGTTTACACCGAAGACGGACACAAAATGTTGGAGTAACTCAGCGGGTCAGGCAGCATCTCTGGAGAGAAGGAGTGGGTGACGTTTCGGGTCGAGGCCCTTCTTCAGTATTTTCCTCGAGCTTCGTCCCCTTTGATCTGTCGTTTTCACACCTTGCCCTTCCATGTCCGCGTGTCTCCCTCCCACCCGACTCTCAGTCTGAAGGAGGGTCTCGACCCGAAACGTCGCCCATTCCTTCTCGCCAGAGATGCTGCCCGTCCCGCTGAGTTACTCCAGCATGTTTGTGTCTATCTTCACATTTATACCAGTCCCCAGCAGCAGAGGGCGATCTTGTTCAATAGCTGATCACAAGATGGCGCAGGAAGTTATGAAACTAACTTTAATGTATTCTGGTGTAAAACTGGGTTGAGAGTTACATTCAGGTCTTGGATAAGTTTATTTAGGTTAACCAGGTTAATTCACGGGATGGCGGGACTGACATATGATGAAAGAATGGGTCGACTGGGCTGGATTTAGAAGGATGAGAGTGGATCTTACAGAAACATATACAATTCTTAAAGGATTGGACAGGCTAGACACAGGAAAAAATGTTCCCGATGTTGGGGGAATCCAGAACCAGGAGTCACACAGTTTAAGAATAAGGGATCGGCCATTTAGGACTGAGAAGAGGAAAAAATTCTTCACCCAGAGAGTTGTGAATCTGTGGAATTCTCTGCCACAGAAGGCAGTGGAGGCCGATTCACTGGATGTTTTCAAGAGAGAGCTAGATTTAGCTCTTGGGGCTAACGGAACCAAGGGATATGGGGAAAAATCCTGGAATAGGGCACTGATTCTGGATGATCAGCCATGATCATATTGAATGGTGGTGCTGGCTCATAGGGCCGAATGTCTGTACCTGCCATACTCCTGCACCTATTGTCTGTGTTGCTATGAAACTTTGCCTGTAGTCCATGATTCTGACAGGCATAACGTATCATAATCCAGGCGGCAGGGTGCCACAGCTGTAGAGTTGCCGTCTTACATTGCCCTTCGGCCCCTCCGATTCCGTGCGGACCATCGATCACCCTGTACACCAGCACTATCCTACACACACTGGGGGCAATTTACAGAAGCCAATTAACCTACAAACCTGCACGAATGTGGGAGGAAACCGGAGCACCCATAGAAAACCCATGCGGTCACAGGGAGAACGTACAAACTCCATACAGACAGCACCCGGGGTCAGGATCGAACCCGGGTCTCTGGAACTGCGAGGCAGCAACCCTACCGCTGCGCCACCATGCCTCCCCCATAAGAGGCACTGTTGTCCATCGTTCATAATAAGTGATTGGAACAGAATGAGGCCATTCGGCCCATCGAGTCTGATCCGTCATTGAATCATGCATGATCTCTCTTTCCCTCTCGACCCCATTCTCCTGCCTCCTCCCCATAACCTTTGACACCCGCACTAATCGAGAATGTGTCGATGGCCACAAAATGCTGGAGTAACTCAGCGGGACCGGCAGCATCTCTCCAGTCCTTCTCTCCAGAGATGCTGCCTGTCCCGCTGAGTTACTCCAGCATCTTGTGTCTATGTTCGGTTTAAACTGGCATCTGCAGTCCCAGAGTTTTTATCCACGAGTAGTTGCTCTACAACAGCCAAAAATCTGTAGCCTCCCTTTGATCTGGTATTTTGTTGGTTCACCTGCTTGATCAATGGTGTCTTATCATTAATGTTTTATTATTATTAATGTTTAGTGTTTTCTGAGTCATTCGTAACTGTTACTGTCTGTCATGTTGTTACTTGTGGGTGGAGCACCAAGGCAAATTCCTTGTATGTGAATACTTGGCCAATAAATTACTTCCTACACATGAATCTGTTTTAAATCTGTTTTAAACTCTGCTTTAAAAATACTTAATGACTTGGCCCCAACACTGTGTGTGGCAATTAATTCCACAGATTCACCACCCTCTGGCTAAAGAAATTCCTCCTCATCTCCTTTCTGGAGATAAGAAAGGTCTGGTAGACTCGATGAAAGAGTAACTAACTACCCAGAGTTTAAGTCCCAGTACGACAACTATGGAATTTATATTCAGTTAATGATCAGAGGTTTTGGAACAATGACCTGCTAAATTAATCTTCTTCGGGTTCCGGCCAAACGGAAACTTTAGACGCAATCCACAGGTTTTAGGAGTAGAATTAGGCCATTCGGCCCTTCGAGTCCACTCCGCCATTCAATCATGGCCGATCTCTGCCTCCTATCCCATTTTCCTGCCTTCTCCCCATAATCCTCGACACCCTAATCAAGAATGTGTCTATCTCTGCCTTAAAAATGTCAACTGACTTGACCACCACAGGCCTCTGTGGCAATGAATTCCACAGATTCACCACCCTCTGACTAAAGAAGTTCCTCCTCACCTCCTTTCTAATCGAATGTCCTTTAATGCTGAAATCCAAAATAGCCCAGTGAGTTATTATATCTTAATTGTGCCAGAACCATGTTAAAACAGAAAGGATATATTAAAAAAAGGTGGGGTGGGAAGATTTAATTTATTTTTTTTAACACACAATAGTATATGGAGCGAGCTGCCGGAGTAGGTAGTTGAGGCAGGTACTATCACAATGTCTACGACAGGTACATAGATAGGAGAGGTTTAGAGGGAGATGGGCTTAAAAGGAGTATTTGGTACCAACTTGGACACTGATGTCAAGGCCCAGCAAACTCGTTCTCAGCCCACAGCCGTCTACGAAGTGCTGGAGTAACTCAACGGGACAGGCAGCATCTGTGGAGAGAAGGAATGGGTGACGAGACCCGAATCCTTCTCTCCAGAGATGCTGTCTGTCCCTGCTGAGTTACTCCAGAATTGTGTGTCTTATCTTCAGTGTAAACTAGCATCTGCAGTTCCTTCCTACACTGACGTCCAGTGGAACTCAGACCAATGAATCGCCAGCCACACATGGTAGTCCCGGCTGACAGCACACGCTAGCACAGGCTACTGCCCTTCTCCAGAGGGGGAGGTCTGCTGACATGTGGCGGATGCAGAGATGCTGCCTTAAAGCGCCAGAGATTCAAGGGTTAATTGGCTTCAATACCATTGTAAATTGTCCCAAGTTGTACGATAAGTGTACAGTTGAATAGTATGGTGGTCAGAGGTCCGAGGTAATGCAGAGCAGGCAGGAGAATGGTCATAAGGTCCTAAGTGCCTTAATTAGGCCATTTGACCCATCAAGTCTACTCCGCCATTCAATCACGGCTGATCTATCTCTCCCTCCCAACCCCATTCTCCTGCCTTCTCCCCATAACCTCTGACACCCATACTAATAAGAATCTCTCTATCTCTGCCTTAGAAATATCCACTGACTTGGCCTCCACAGCCTTCTGTGGCAATGAATTCTACAGATTCATCACCCTGGGGTTACGAGGGAGAGATAGATCAGCCCTGATTGAATGGCGGAGTAGACGATGGGGTAATTGGCCAAATTCTACCGCTATCACCTAACTGTTAAGAGAGCGCAGCAGCGGTTGCACTTTCTGCGCCGGATGAGAAGAGCTCATCTCCCCCATCCCATCCTCACTACTTTCTACAGGGGCACCATAGAGAGTATTCTGACCAGCTGTATCTCTGTCTGGTTTGGGGACTGTAGAGCCTCCGACTGGAAGTCTGTGCAGAGAGTGGTGAGGACAGCGGAAAAAATCATCGGGACCTCTCTCCCCTCAATCGGGGATATTGCGACCAAACGCTGTGTGTCTAAGGCCAGCAGTATCATAAAGGACCCCACACATCTCCATCACGGACTGTTCACTCTGCTGCCCTCGGGAAAAAGATACCGCAGCATGAGGAGCAGAACATCAAGGTTCCGCAACAGCTTCTTCCCACGAGCCATCAGACTCCTGAATGCCATGTAAATGGGCTGCCACTATTGTCTATTTATCCTTTTCATACATACCTATCCTTCGGTTAATTTATTGTGTTGCACAGGGAGCCAAATGCAACGTAATTTCGTTTGGAACTGCATATATCAATGTATTTCTAAATGACAATAAAGTTCGTTTGACTTTGACTTGACTTGACTTTTGATCTTAGTTGGACTCAGGACATAAATTCAAGGTTTAAGGTGAAGGGGAAAAGATTTAATAGGAATCTGAGGGGTAACTTTTTCACAAAAAGGGTGGTTTGTGTATGGAACAAACTGCCAGAGGAGGTAGTTGAGGCAGGGACTATCCCAACGTTTAAGAAACCGTTAGACAGGTACATGGATAGGACAGGTTTGGAGGCAAATGGACTAAATGTGCGCAGGTGGGGCTAGTGTAGCTGGGACATGTTGGCCGGTGTGGGCAAGTTGGGCTGAAGGGCCCGTTTCCACGCTGTATCACTCTATGACTCTACAGTGCTAGTGTACGGGGTGATCGCTGGTCAACGTGGACTTGCTGGGCCGAAGGACCTGTTTCTAAAGTCTAAAGGGCAACCAAAACAAAAACAGGGTGACCATGGTTTCGATATATTCTTTAATCTCCCCTAATACTGAACAGATCCCAGGAGGTTCAAAATCAGATCCAAATCTCCATAAAAAGCTAAAACATAGAAACATAGAAAATAGGCGCCGGAACAGGCCATTCAGCCCTTCAAGACAGCACCTCCATTCAATATGATCATGGCTGATCATCCAAAATCAGCACCCCATTCCTGCTTTCTCCCCATATCCATTGAGGGTTTGGACACACTGGAGGCAAGAAACATGTTCCCGATGTTGGGGGAGTCCAGATCCAGGGGCCACAATTTAAGAATAAGGGGTAAATCATTTAGAACAGAGATGAGGAAACACTTTTTCACACAGAGAGTTGTGAGTCTGTGGAATTCTCTGCCTCAGAGGGCAGTGGAGGCCGGTTCTCTGGATACTTTCAAGAGAGAGCTAGGTAGGGCTCATAAAGATAGTGGAGTCAGGGGCTATGGGGAGAAGGCAGGAACGGGATACTGATTGTGGATGTTCAGCCATGATCACATTGAATGGCGGTGCTGGCTCGAAGGGACGAAGGGCCTACTCCTGCACCTATTGTCTATTGATTCCGTTAGCCCCAAGAGCTATATCAAACTCTCCCTTGAAAATACCCAATGAATTGGCCTCCACTGCCTTTCGTCGCAGAGAAATCGTCAGATTCGCAACTCTCGGGGTGAATTTTATTTTCCTCATCTCAGTCATTCTCTGTGTCTATCTCCCACCCTCCCCCCACCTTGACTGCTGTTGGTCCAACCTAAGGGACGGTTAATCTGACAAGGCTCTGGAACCGAGGGTGCAGGAAAACCGGTGGTGGACCTGTATGAGGCTGCCCTTTAAACAATCTGGTGCAACTATTCCACTCGATACGCTTGTAATCTCGCTCATACCCGCCATCGACAACGTGGTGGCTATCACCCTCTTTTCTGGCTCCGTCTTGCAAGACATGGTTTTCGCCAGGGCTGGGACTGTGCTCATCGTAGGGAGAAGACTCCAATGAGAAGGGTCCAACATCAGGCTCCAAGCAAAGCAGCTTAACCCGATGGTTCTGTCTGCAGAGGAAACACAAGTTGAAATTACTCTCCAAAAAAGAAAAAATTGCCCCAAAAGAAATTGGCTGCAAGATGAAGATAAACACAAAGTGCTGGAGTATCTCAGCGGGTCAGGCAGCATCTTCATTAGTGCGGGTGTCAGGCATTACTGGGAGAAGGCAGGAGAAAGGGGTCGAGAGAGAAAGATAGATCAGCCATGATTGAATGGGGGAGTAGACTCGATGGGCCGAATGGCTTGTTAGCTTCTATAACCTATGAACTTCATTTGTTACCTCTGTTTGGACGCTTCCCTTCCTGTTCAAAGTCTCCAAAAAATCTTTAAGAAAGAACTGCAGATGTTGGTAAAATCAAAGGTTGACACAAAATGCTGGAGTAACTCAGCGGGTGAGGCAGCATCTATGGAGTGAAGGGATAGGTGACGTTTCGGCCCGAAACGTCGGCAATTCCTTCCCTCTACATCCGCTGAGTTACTCCAGCATTTTGCGTCTACCTCCAAAAAATCTTGATGAGCCGAATGGTTTGTCTGCTCCGATAACTTATGAACTATGAACTTATCTCTGGAGGAAAAGGACTAGTTGATGTTTCAAGTCAGGTCCCTTCGAAACTTTAAAGATACATAAACAGGTCCATTGGCCCACTGAATGTGCTGACCAGTGATCCCCGTACACTAGCACTATCGTACACAACAGGGAAAATGTTACAACTTACTGAAGCCAATTAACCTACAAACCTGTACGTCTTTGGAGTGTGGGGGGAAAACCAGAGCACCCGGAGAAAACCCACGTGGTCACGGGGAGAACGTTTGGAGGTTAGGTAGTGGGGCTGTGCCTCGCAGCACCAGAGACCCGGGTTCGATCCCGACTATGGCTGCTGTCTGTACAGAGTTTGTACGTTCTCCCCTGTGACCTGCGTGGGTTTTCTCTGAGATCTGTTTCCTTGCTCACTCCAAAGAAGTACAGGTTTGTCGGTTAATTGGCTTGGTACGAATGTAAATTGTCCCTAGTGTGTGTAGGATAGAGATAGTGTTGGTCGGCGCAGAATCAGTGGGCCGCGCTGTGCCTCCAACCTAAACGTGCAAAGTCCGTACAGACAGCAACTGTAGTTGGGATTGAAGCCGGGTCTCTGGATCAGTAGGGCAGCAATTCTACCGCTCCAATCTTCATGCAACATGAAGGTAGTCACCAGACTTCTAACGTTAACCCCAAGGCAGATACGCTCCAAATTCCAAGCGTGATGGATTTCAAGAGCTCATGCACAAGAGACAGAACCATGTGTAGCAAGGAACTGCAGAGGCTGATTTACACCGAAGATGGACACAAAAAACTGGAGTAACTCAGCGGGACAGGCAGCATCGCTGGAGAGAAGGAATGGGTGAAGTTTTGGGTCGAGACCCTTCTGAAGAAGAGTTGCTCCAACATTTTGTGTCTATCTTCGGTTTAAACCAGCATCTACACAAGGACCTGTCCATTTCTGCTTTAATAATACTTAATGACAACTTCCACACTGTTTGTGGCAATTAATTCCACAGATTATATTACGAAAACTCATCTTGTTTATTTGTATGTGTGCGAGTATGTGTTATCCTGAAACTATGCCAAAACTGTACATGATAGTGCTACAATTTTGGGCCCACATTGTCCTGTGGCGTACTGTGGCAAGTTTTGTTCAGATTGATGGTATATTTTACAAGTTATTCACATTTTAAACTTCACAAAATCCACTTTGACAAAAATCACTTCCATCTGCATTGCCCATTAGCAACAATGGAATCTCATTTACATAAAAATTTGCTCTTTGCAAAAACATTCCATTTTATTCAAATTCTTCTGATTTCATTCACAATTGGATCGCGAATCTCATTTGCATAAAAACTTTTACATTAAAAACAATTGCGGGAAAAAACTCCCTTCTAAAAAGAAACATTGTGATTTTCATTGTGTTGAGGGAGTTCTGTGGGAGGAGGGGGAATGGAGGAGGATAGGGGTAGGAGGTGGGATGGCGAGGTAATTGCATTGGGGAAACAGGCCTCCTGGGTCCCACTTGGGGGGGGGGGGGGGGGTAGTGCGTGTGTGTGTGTGTGTGTGTGTGTGTGTGTGTGTGTGTCTATACATATCTAAAACTCTCATCTTTTTGGTTTGTTTGTATGCGTGTCTGTGATGAGTGTGTTCCTTCACCGACCTCTGAGGCAGAGAATTCACAACTCTCTGTGTGAAAAGGTTGTTCCTCATCTCCGCTCTAAATGGCTTACCACTTATTCTTAAACTGTGTCCCTGGTTCTGGACTCCCCCAACATCGGGAACATGTTTCCTGCCTCTAGCGTGTCCAGACCCTTAATTTGAAAGGTCAGTCTGGAAATGTGAAATCTCCCCCCCAGAAGCTCACGCACAGGAGCGGTCAAAAGATCACAAAACTACTTCTGGCCAAATCAATGCAAATTGGGAGCAAGGCGTGCTATTTCACAGAAGTTACATTTAGATCATAAGATAATGTGATTAGGCCATTCGGCCTATCAGGTCAACTCCGCCTTTCAATCGTGGCTGATCTTGAACGTCCAGGAGCGAAAGAGACTACAAAAAGTAGTGACCACTGCCCAGTTCATCACCGGCTTCGACCCCCCCCCCCCCCCCGTCAAAGGCATCTATCGTAATTATTGCCTCAAAATGGTGGCCAAAATCATCAAGGACCCACACTATCCTGGCCACACACTCATCTCACCACTGCCATCAGGAAGAAGGTACAGGAGCCTGAAAACTGTAACGGCCAGGTTCAGGAACAGCTTCTTCCCCACAGCCATCAGGCTATTAAACACTACAACTAATAAGCTCTGAACTGCAAAATACTATATTATTATTTGTTATTTGCACTATAGTTGTTATTTATTGAACTTTTACTCTATTTTATCATACACCTTTTTTTTAAATATACAACATTCCCATATTGTGTTGTGCTGCGGCAAGTAAGAATTTCATTGTCCCGCCCGGGACATATGACAATAAAACACCCTTGACCTGACTCTTGACCTAACCCCATTCTCCTGCCGTCTCCACATATCCCCTGACACCCGCACTAATCAACAATCTATCCATCTCTGTCTTAAAAATATCCACTGACTTGATCTCCACAGCCTTCAGTGACAAAGAATTCCAGAAATCTACCCAGAAATGGTCATGATTTGCGACTTGCCCATCATCATGAAACCAGCTGTCAGGTTAAGGGGCTGAAAATTAAAATTGGAATTTACCCAGAAGATAAGACACAAAGTGCTGGAGTAACTCAGCGGGACAGGCAGCATCTCTGGAGAGAAGGAATGGGTGATATTTAGGTTCGAGACCCTTCTTCAGAGCAGGGTGGCACAGCAGGAGAGTTGCTGCCTCACAGCGCCAGAGACAAGGGTTCGATCCCGACTGCGAGTGCTGTCTGTACGGAGTTTGTAGGTCCCCCCCGGCCGTGTGGGCTCTCTCCGGGTGCTCCCACACTCCAAAGACGCACAGGTTTGTAGGTTAATTGGCTTCTGTAAATTGTAAATTGTCCCTGGTGTGTGTAGGGTAGAGTTGATGTAAAGGTCGGCGTGAACTTGGTGGGCCCAAGGGCCTGTTTCCGCGTCGTAGCTCAAAACCAACAACAACAAAAAAGTAGCTGCAGAGGCTGGGGGTTTTATACCAAAGATAAAATGCACAAAATGCTGGAGTAACTCAGCGGGACAGGCAGGAAGGCAGGAAGGCAGGAAGCGGCCGGACCCTTCGTCACACTCAATTTTCGTGGAGTTTAAAGGTTTAAAATGTATTTGAAAAGTCAGTCTCCGGAAATGTGAAATTCCCCAAGTGGCCGGGAATCAGTTTCACCAGAAACGTAAACACAACAGAAGCGAGAGGGTGGGGGAGGGGGAGAGGGAGAGGGTGGGGAGAGAGAGAGGGTGGGGAGAGAGAGAGAGGGTGGGGAGAGAGAGAGAGAGGGTGGGGAGAGAGAGGTTGGGGGGGGAGAGAGAGGTTGGGGGGGAGAGAGAGGTTGGGGGGGGAGAGAGAGGTTGGGGGGGGAGAGAGAGGTTGGGGGGGAGAGAGAGGTTGGGGGGGGGGAGAGAGAGGGTGGGGGGGGAGAGAGAGGGTGGGGGGGGAGAGAGAGGGTGGGGGGGGAGAGAGAGGGTGGGGGGAGAGAGAGGGTGGGGGGGAGAGGGTGGGGGGGAGAGAGGCTGGGGGGGAGAGAGGCTGGGGGGGGAGAGAGAGGGTGGGGGGGAGAGAGAGGGTGGGGGGGAGAGAGGGTGGGGAGAGAGAGAGGGTGGGGGAGAGAGAGGGTGGGGGAGAGAGAGAGAGGGGGAGAGAGAGAGAGGGGGAGAGAGAGAGAGGGTGGAGAGAGAGAGAGGGTGGAGAGAGAGAGAGGGTGGGGGAGAGAGAGAGGGAGGGTGGGGGAGAGAGAGAGGGAGGGTGGGGGAGAGAGAGAGGGAGGGTGGGGGAGAGAGAGAGAGAGGGTGGGGGGTGGGAGGGAGAGGGTAGGGGGGAGAGGGTAGGGGGGAGAGGGTAGGGGGGAGAGGGTAGGGGGGTGGGGGGAGAGAGGGTGGGGGGGAGGGAGAGTGGGTGGGGGGAGAGACGGAGGAAACACAGTTAGAAGCTCCCCCTCAATGCACTCACCGCCCGCATTCACGAAGTCCCCGGTCACTGCTGCTTCCTGTAGCAGTGTGTCGCTGGCAACACTGGGCCCTGGCTACACTGTAGCAGTGTGTCGCTGGCTACACTGGGCCCTGGCTACACTGTAGCAGTGTGTCGCTGGCTACACTGGGCCCTGGCTACACTGTAGCAGTGTGTCGCTGGCTACACTGGGCCCTGGCTACACTGTAGCAGTGTGTCGCTGGCTACACTGGGCCCTGGCTACACTGTAGCAGTGTGTCGCTGGCTACACTGGGCCCATGTTTGTGAGCAGCAGCAGCGCCTGTATCGCGATGCTGTGTGTGTGGCGGGGCGGTCTGTATGGAGTAAGCTGCTGCTGCCGCCGATCAGAGGCACATCACACGTTGCGAGCTCCAAGCTGCCTGCGCGCAGTAACACACACACACACTGTGCGCTGAAATACACAACTCTAAACAACTTTGCACGCACAGAAACAAGGCACTCCTTAGATGCTGCTGCACCCGCTGAGTTTCCCCAGCCTTTTGTGTGCCCTCGATTCTCCAGCATCTGCAGTTCCTTCTTTAACAAGGAACTGCAGATGTGTCGGTAGGAACTGCAAGTTTTATATGACCTAATTATACTCCTGTAACTTAAGAAGGAACTGCAGATGCTGGCAAATCAGACAAGGCAGACGAAAGTGCTGGAGAAACTCAGCGGGTGCAGCAGCATCTATGGACTGCACATGCTGGGTTGGTTCTGGTTAAACCAAAAATGCCGGAGTAACTCACCGGGACAGGCAGCGTCTCTGGATAGAAATGACCAATTCCTTCTCTCCAGAGATGCTGCCTGTCCCGCTGGGTTACTCCAGCGTTCTGTGTGTATCTTTGATATAAACCGCAGCATCTGCAGTTCCTTCCTTGTCCCTTCACCTCCCCCATCCACTCCTTTCAGGGACCCAAGCAGTCCTTCCAAGTCCGACAGAGGTTCACCTGCACCTCCTCCAACCTCATCTACTGCATCCGTTGTTCCAGAAGCCAGCTGATCTACATCGGTGAGACCAAGCGGAGGCCGGGCGATCGTTTCGCCGAACACCTCCGCTCGGTCCGCAATAACCAGCCCGACCTCCCGGTGGCTCAGCACTTCAACTCCCCCTCCCATTCTGTATCCGACCTCTCGGTCCTGGGCCTCCTCCATGGCCAGAATGAGCAACACCGCAAGTTGGAGGAACAGCACCTCATATTCCGCTTGGGGAGTCTGCATCCTCTGGGCTTAAACATTGAATTTTCTCAATTCTGTTAACCCTGGCTGCCTCCTCCCCTTCCCCACCTCTCCCTCAGCCCTCGGGCCCTGGCATTCCTTCTCTATCTCTCCCCCACCCAAGTCACACTAGCTTCTCATTTTCACGCTACAAGCAGCATACAATGGCCTGTTTCCTTATCATCGATACTTTTTTGCATATCTTTCATTCATTGTTCTTTATCTCTCCACATCACCGTCTATATCTCTCGTTTCCCTGATCCCTGACCAGTCTGACGAAGGGTCTCGACCCGAAACGTCGCCTATCTCCTTCGCTCCTTAGATGCTGCTGCACCCACTGAGTTTCTCCAGCTTTTTGTGTAACCCCCCTTCCTACACATACTTTATCTCAGTCATACAGCGCGGAAACAGGCCCTTCGGCCCGCGATCAGTACACTAGTTATATCCTACACCCTAGGGGCAATTTACAGAAGCCAATTAACCTACAAACCTGCATGTCTTTGGAGTGTGGAAGGAAACCGGAGTACCCGGGGGGAACCCACACAGGTCACTGGGAGAGCGTGCAAACTCCGTACAGACAGCACCCGTAGTCAGGATCGAACCGGGGTCTCTGGCGCTCCAGCATTTTGTGCTGGTGCTCGGTTTAAACCATCATCTGCAGTTCCTTCCTGCACAGAATGGTTATAGAGTTCCCTTAGTTTTTAGTTCTCCGCAGCTGCCTCCACATCCAACACACCTGGATCTGGATGTAGAACGCTGCAAAGCTCCAGGTAGAGCATCGCTCAGCGCTATGTTGGTGGTGGACGTGCTAGTCAAGAGAATGAGATGCTTTTGGAGTTGCATCTGTGTGTGTGTGTGTTGGTGTATTGGGGATCTCTGGTGCCGGCTGGTAGGATGTTCCAATCCCTTGCCGTCTTGAAGAAAAACGAGTGAGAAAGTGCTAATGAAGTGCCGTGCGCCCAGGTTCTGGTTGACGATTCTATGGGCGCTTGGGTTCACTGGACCTGGGGCTCCATCTTTAAACCATGAGTGGTATTCTTCATCTTGTGTAATGTTGTCAGTCTGGTGAACCTGCGACCAGCAGTAGGTGGATTGGATGGGTGATGCTGGTACTCTATTCTCACTTGCACCTAGCTGCCAAGAAAGTCATTGTTTTTGCAAACAAAGTACACAAAATATTCGGCACAATGGTGGCGACAAAGTTACGAAAAGTACTCATCCCTTCTTTCCACTCCCCCCCCCCCCCCCCCCCCCCCCCAACCACACACTTTTAGTTTAGAGATACAGCGTGGAAACAGGCCCTTCGGCCCACCAAGCCCACACCAACCAGCCTATCACTGCACACTATCACTATCCTACACACACTAGGGACAATTTACATTTACCGAGCCAATTAAAAACATAGAAAATATGTGCAGGAGTAGGCCATTCGGCCCTTCGAGCCAGCACCACCATTCAATATGACCATGGCTGAGCATCCAAAATCAGTACCCCGTTCCTGCCTTCTCCCCATATCCCTTGATTCCGTTAGCCCTAAGAGCTACATCCAACTCTCTCTGGAAAACATCCAGTGAATTGGCCTCCACTGCCTCCTGTGCCAGAGAATTCCACAGATTCACAACCCTCTGGGTGAAAGGAAGTGTGGGAGGAAACCAAAGATTTTGGAGAAAACCCACGTGGGTCACGGGGAGAACGTGCAAACTCCGTACAGACAGCACCCGTGGTCAGGATCAAACCCAGGTCTCGGGTGCTATGAGACAATAGGTGCATGAGGAGGCCATTCGGCCCTTTGAGCCAGCACCGCCATTCAATGTGATCATGGCTGATCATTCCCAATCAGTACCCCGTTCCTGCCTTCTCCCCATATCCCCTGACTGCTATTTTTAAGAGCCCTATCTAGCTCTCTTTTGAAAGTATCCAGAGAACCGGCCTCCACCGTCCTCTGAGGCAGAGAATTCCACAGACTCACAACTCTCTGTGAGAAAAAGTGTTTCCTCATCTCCGTTCTAAATGGCTCATCCCTTTTTCTTAAACTGTGGCCCCTGGTTCTGGGCTCCCCAAACATCGGGAACATGTTTCCTGCCTCTAGTGTGTCCAAACCCTTAATAATCTTATATGTTTCAATTAGATTCCCTCTTATCCTTCTAAATTCCAGAGTGTACAAGCCCAGCCGCTCCATTCACTCAGCATAAGAGTCCGCAACTCTATCGCTTGGCTAGGCGGTGAGAATCTAGAGCCGGGGTCGGCAAACTTATTCTGCATCGGGAAGAGACCCACGTCTGTGGGCGGATGGCCGGCCACATGTACACATGCTTCCCGCTCCCATCCCGCCCCGGATGGCAGGCATCAAATCACATGTTCACTGAAGGTGGACAAAAATGCTGGAGAAACTCAGCGGGTGAGGCAGCCTCGTGCAATCCTTGCATGTCTCACCCGCTGAGTTTCTCCAGCATTTTTGTCTACCTTCGACTTTTCCAGCATCTACAGTTCTGCGGTACAGCCAGAGCTCGGCCGCTGCTTGGGGGTCTCGGCAGGCCGGATGTTCAGTTTACGGGCCGCATTCGGCCCGCGGGCCGTAGGTTGCCGACCTCTAGTCCAGCGGAAGAGGTGGAACAAGAACAGGGACGTGATTGGTGGATTCAGCTGTGAGACTCCACCAACCTCCTCCCCACCCAGTCTATCTCCCGCCTACCAGCCTCCCTTCCTGCCTCCCTTCTCGCGCGGCCAAAATATTAGCAATCTTTGTGTAGGAAGGAACTGCAGATGCTGGTTTACATTGAAGATAGACACAAAATGCCGGAGTAACTCAGCGGGACAGGCAGCATCTCTGGAGAGAAGGGATGGGTGACGTTTTGGGTCGACGACCCTTCTTCAGACTAGCAATCTTTCCTCTTGCCTCTCAGCCCTGACGCAGAGTCTGGAACCACAATGTCCACCTGCATGTTTTCATCCCCCTCAGATGCAACCTGGCCCCTTGAGTTCTTCCAGTGTTCTGCCTGTCAGGGTGTCAGGGGGTTGTGTGGAGAGGGCAGGAGAGTGGGGTTGAGAGGGAGAGATAGATCAGCCATGATTGAATGGAGGAGTAGACCTGAGGGGCCGAATGGCCTAATTCTGCTCATAGAACGTATGAACATGAATGTTTAATCTGTATGAAGATCATACCTGTCTTCAACACCAGAGGGCAGTGTCTGCACTCCCTCTGCTTTGCTGCTTGCTGTTCCATAGCCCACATTGAGAGGTTTCTCATCCATCGAAGCTGCTGGTTTTCCACACAGCAAACCCTCTGAATCTAATTGATCGTTCGTCCCCCAGTTAACAATGATCGGTTCTACATCTTCCTTGAACTTCTTCCCCTTTGATGTCTCGTGTTCACATCTTACCCTTCCATATCTCCGTGTCTCCCTCTCCCCCCCCCCTCCCCCCCGACTCTCAGTCCGAAGAAGGGTCCCGAGATAAAGGGTCTCATCATACACAGGATGAGAGGACAAATTGTTCTGACTGATAAACAAACGTGGGTGAAGATCCCGGCATCTCTTTGCCACTGCCCTGATTCTGACCGCTGGGGTTTCTTTGTGGCACCTCCACCTGTCTCACACTCCAGAAGGTTGGCAGTCATTAGATCAAGGGAGGAACCTTGAGGGGTTTCGTTTACACACAGAGGGTGGTGGGTGTATGGAACGAGTTGCCGGAGGAGGTAGTTGAGGCTGGGACTATCCCAACGTTTAAGAAACAATTAGACAGGTACATGGATAGGACAGGTTTGGAGAGATATGGGTCAAATGCAGGCAGGTGGGACTAGTGTAGCTGGGACATGTTGGTCGGTGTGGGCAAGTTTCCACACGATGACTTAAATTTTTTCCATCACGTGGACAGAAAGACTCTTACCTCCCCCTTATGGACAATCGGCAGGATTTCAAAATTCCAGTCGGACGTAAGGAATTCACTCCCTGAAGTTGCTTTGCCCGATTACTCCAGCACTCTGTGTCTTCTCTCCTCTCCATCTCCACCTATCACACACTCGCCCATGCGGGTACAGACGGGTACTGCATATACACAGACACGTACACACACACAATCAAGTGTACACACACAAGCAAATCACACATACACTGACAATTGAACACGCGCAGGTACAGTCACATGCAGATTTACACATAGATCACATACAACACACATGAAAGATATTCAGAAACAGTCATAATAGCTTCATGTGTATATGTGATTTAAACAGACCACACACACACACACTCACATACACACACAGACACACACACACAGACTCACACACAGACACACACATACTCACACACACACACACACATTCAGACACCAATCCCGTTCCTCTCTGTTGCAACAGACATCCTGTGATTGGCTGCCGTGGCTGCCGTGCCAGCCAGCCTCACACAGAGGCAGCCAGTCTCAGTCTCAGCCCACAGCGAGCATCTCATCTCCTCTCTCCTCTCCTCCGCTCCCAGCCTCAGTACCACAGTGAGCATTGCCCCTCCTCTCCTCTGCTCTCATCTCCTCCTCTCCCCCTGGGCACCCGGTGGCTCCCAGCCTCACTACAGTGAGCATCTCCTCTCTCCTCTTCAACTCTCCTCCTCTCTCCTCTCCTCTCCTCTCCTCTGCTCTCCTCTGCTCTCCTCTGCTCTCCTCTTCTCTCCTCTGTTCTCCTCTCTTCTCTTCTCCTCTCCTCTCCTCTCCTCTCCTCTCCTCTCCTCTCCTCTCCTCTCCTTTCCTCTCCTCTCCACTCCACTCCAGCAACATGTCAAGCACCATCCATGGCGTGGAACCGCAAACTACAGGCAATGAACCTGTGAAATTCATCAGGTAAGATGCAGGCAGCTCTGATTGTGTCAGCGCCGGTGGTAGACTGATTCCTCCAAGACTGTCAGATCTATGCTGTGAAAACTGCATCGGTACAAAGGGTTTGGGAAGCTGTCTGTCAGGGGATAATCTCTTATCTGCTTCAGATTCAAATCCGATGCATTTACAAATTGATGTGCAGGGAGGAACCGCAGATGCTGGTTTAAACCGAAGACAGACACAAAAATACTGGAGTAACTCAGCGAGTCAGGCAGCACGTCTTGAGAGTAGGAATAGGTGATGTTTCAGGTCGAGACCTGAAGCAGGGACACCTATTAATTCTTTCCTGAGATGCTGCCTGACCCGGTGAGATACTCCGTGTTTAAGAAGGAACGGCAGATGCTGGAAAATTGAAGGTAGACAACAGTGCTGGAGAAACTCAGCGAGTGAGGTAGCATCTATGGAGCGAAGGAATAGGTGGCGTTTCGTGTTGAGATCCTTAAGGGTGAGGCAGCATCTATGGAGTGAAGGAATAGGTGACGTTTCAGGTTGAGACCCTTAAGGGTGAGGCAGCATCTATGGAGCGAAGGAATAGGTGACGTTTCGGGTCGAGACCCTTCCGGGTCTCGACCCGAAACGTCGCCTATTCCTTCACTCCATAGATGCTGCCTCACCCACTGAGTTTCTCCAGTATTTTTGTCTACCGCTGAGAAACTCCAGATTTTTGTGTCTGTCTTCACATTTGGACAGCGACTGTGGCAGGGCGCTCAACGAATAGCACGGTGGCTCAGCGGCAGAGTTGCTGCCTCACAGCGCCAGAGACCCGGGTTCGATCCTGACTACGGGCGCCGTCTGTATGGAGTTTGTACGTTCTCCCTGTGACCTGTGTGGGTTTTCTCCGGGTGCTCCGGTTTCCTCCCACACTCCACAGACGTGGAGGCTTAGGTTATTTTGCTTCGTGTGTGGAGGACAGCGCTGGTGTGCGGGGCGATCGCTGGCCGGCGCGGACTCGGTGGGCCGAAGGGACTGTTTCTGTGCTGTATCTCTAAAGTCTAAAGAGTTAATTTGCTTGATAAATGCTCTCAAGGAACGAGATCTGTCATTAATATTCAGCCTGGCCTGGATGTGACTGTATTGTGGGTGACTTCCCACTAAGGTTGCCTGCAAGGCAATTAGAGATTAGGAATAAACATGAACCTTGCCAATGATGTGTTCATTCTACGAATGAATTAATGTTTTGTGCGTTAGTTATTAGTTTTAGAGTTACAGCACGGAGATGAATGAACGGGCCGACTGGGCTTGTGTTCACTGGAATTCAGAAGGATGAGAGGGAATCTTATAGAAACATAACATTCTTAAAGGATTGGACAGGCTAGATGCTGGGAAAATCTTCCCGATGTTGGGGAGCGTCCAGAACCAGTGGTCACGCAGTTTAAGAATAAGGCGTCGGCCATTTAGGACTGGGCTGAGGAAAAACGTTTTCACCCAGAGAGTTGTGAATCTGTGGAATTCTCTGCCACGGAAGGCAGTGGAGACCAATTCACTGGATGGTTTCAAGAGAGCGAATAACGTTAGGGCTAACGGAATCAAGGGATATGGGGACAAAACTGATTTTAGATGATCAGCCATGATCATATTGAATGGTGGTGCTAGCTCGAAGGACTGAATGGCCTACTCTTGCACGTATTTTTCTATGTTTCTATGAAACAGTCCCTCTGGCCCACCGTGTCTGCACCAACCAGCGATCACCCCGTACACTCGCACTATCCTACAAACTCTAGGGACAATTTACAATTTTACCAAAGCCAATTAACCTACAAACCTGCATGTCTTTGGAATGTGGGAGGAAACCGGAGCACCCGGAGAAAACCCACACAGGTCATGGGGAGAACATACAAACTCCGTACAGACAGCACCCGTAGTCAGGATGGAACTCGGGTTTCTGGTGCTGTGAGGCAGCAACTCTACCGCTACCAACCCTAGAATGAATGAATGAATTAATTAATTAATGTATGAGGATAACCAGAATAACAATCCTACAAACTCTAGGGACAATTTACAATTTTACCAAAGCCCATATCGGTGAGACCAAGTGGAGGCTGGGCGATCGTTTCGCCGAACACCTCCACTCGGTCCGCAATAACCAACCCGACCTCCCGGTGGCTCAGCACTTCAACTCCCCCTCCCATTCCGTATCCGACCTCTCGGTCCTGGGCCTCCTCCACGGCCAGAGTGAGCAACACTGCAAGTTGGAGGAACATCACCTCATATTCCGCTTGGGGAGTCTGCATCTTCTGGGCTTAAACATTGAATTTTCTCAATTCTGTTAACCCAGGCTGCCTCCTCCCCTTCCCACCTCTCCCTCAGCCCTCGGGCCCTGGCATTCCTTCTCTATCTCTCCCCCACCCAAGTCGCGCTAGCTTCTCATTTTCACACTACAAACAGCTTACAATGGCCTGTTTCCTTTACATCGATACTTTATTGCATATCTTTCATTCATTGTTCTTTATCTCTCCACATCACTGTTTATATCTCTCATTTCCCTGATCCCTGACCAGTCTGAAGAAGGGTCTCGACCCGAAACGTCGCCTATCTCCTTCGCTCCTTAGATGCTGCTGCACCCGCTGAGTTTCTCCAGCCTTTTGTGTACACCAGAATAACAAAAACTATTTGATTTCCAATGGTGGCTCTAAAAATGTTTAATTCACTGTTTAACCAGCTAAGATGTGTCGGAAGGAAGTGCAGATGCTGGTTTATAGATACAAAATGCTGGAGCAACTCAGTGGGACAGGCAGCATCTCTGTGGTGAGGTTTTGGGTCGTGACCCTTATTTAGACCCATTCCGTCTCTCCAGAGATGCTGCCTGTCCTGCTGAGTTATTCCAGCATTTAGTGTCCAACTAGCCGTGTTATTCTCTGGTGGAGTGATGTGATCACTGGATGTCCGGCGCTGTGCATTCTATCTTTGCCACCCTGCAGTGCCCGTGGTATTTTTAATGTCGATTGAATCATTGCCAGCATCTTCCAAAGAAGGTTATTTTGTAAACGCATTGTACGAAATATTGGTAGCTCCTGCAGGCAGTAGGAGAGAGGAGGTTTCTGAACCCAGGCGAAGGCAGCCTCTTATTAATTACTGCGGGCGGAATTTTTTTATGCCCTAGTCATTTATCTTTTCTTGCGTTCCAATTTTCACTCCGAGTAAAAATGCAGAGAAAGATAACGAAAGTGAGAGGACAGGGGAGCGACCAAGAGACAGAATGATACGATGAGAGAAAGGGAATGATCAGCCATGATCTCAGTGAATGGTGTGCTGGCTCGAGGGGCCGAATGGCCTACTCTTGCACCTATTGTCTATTGAGAAATATAAGGATGGAGAAAAAGATGGAGATAGACATGTCGGAAATCTGGAGGTTGTTTTGTGTTTTCTCTGTATTTTTTTGTTCAGCTTAGTTTAGAGATACAGCACAGAAACAGGCCATTCGGCCCACCGAGTCCGCGCCATCCAGCGATCCCCCGCACATTAACACTATCCTTCCCCCCCAAGGGACGATTTTAACATTTATACCAAGACAATTAACCTCCAAACCTGTACGTCTTTGAAGTGTGGGAGGAAACCGGAGCTCCTGGAGAAAACCCACGCAGGTCACGGGGAGAACGTACAAACCCCGTGCAGACAGCACCTGTAGTCAGGATCGAACCCGGGTCTCTGGTGCTGTGAGGCAGCAACTCTACCGCTGCGCCACCGTGCCACCCAAGGTCTATTCTTGGCAGGAATTGGAAATTGTCTGTTGAGGCTCAGTTTCATGCATAAGGATGCGACAGAATGTGAGCTTGGAGATTATCAAAACGAACCACCGGAGACGCTGCCTGACCCACGGAGTTACTCCAGCACTTTGGTGTCTATCTTCGGTATAATGCAGCCTCTGCAGTTCCTTCCTACACATGTTGTGATTTGACAGTATATTATCCAAACAATTACTTTCACTGTATCTCAGTAGCTGTGACAGTGATAAATCTGTACCAACGACAAACCTATGTTCATCCCATTTACCAAAGGACTATTAGCCGTTTAGACCACTACCTCCATTTTCCATTGCAACAACTCCTTGATGTTGGTATTGAGCTCTTCAAGTACAGAGGGACATGCAACCGTATACCAGGGCTTTACCTGACTTGATCTTGTGACCAAGTCTGGCCCAGACTGGCGTTTTACACAGGTGTGTTACACAGGTATTGTACACAGGTATTGTACACAGGTGTTTTACACAGGTGTGTTACACAGGTGTGTTACACAGGTATTGTACACAGGTATTTTACACAGGTGTTTTACACAGGTGTGTTGCACAGGTATTGTACACAGGTATTTTACACAGGTGTTTTACACAGGTGTGTTGCACAGGTATTGTACACAGGTGTTTTACACAGGTGTTTTACACAGGTGTGTTGCACAGGTATTGTACACAGGTATTTTACACAGGTGTTTTACACAGGTGTGTTGCACAGGTATTGTACACAGGTGTGTTACACAGGTATTGTACACAGGTATTGTACACAGGTATTTTACACAGGTGTTTTACACAGGTGTGTTACACAGGTGTGTTACACAGGTATTGTACACAGGTATTTTACACAGGTGTGTTACACAGGTATTTTACACAGGTGTTTTACACAGGTGTGTTACACAGGTATTTTACACAGGTATTGTACACAGGTATTTTACACAGGTGTTTTACACAGGTGTGTTACACAGGTATTTTACACAGGTGTGTTACACAGGTGTGTTACACAGGTGTTTTACACAGGTGTTTTACACAGGTGTGTTACACAGGTATTGTACACAGGTATTTTACACAGGTGTTTTACACAGGTGTGTTGCACAGGTATTGTACACAGGTATTGTACACAGGTGTTTTACACAGGTGGTTTACACAGGTGTGTTACACAGGTGTTTTACACAGGTGTGTTACACAGGTGTTTTACACAGGTATTTTACACAGGTGGTTTACACAGGTATTTTACACAGGTATTTTACACAGGAGTTTTACACAGGTATTTTACACAGTTGTTTTACACAGGTGTTTTACACAGGTTTTACACAGGTATTTTATACAGGTGGTTTACACAGGTGTTTTACAAAGGCATTTCAACATATTTTAATACCATGGCCTTATTCCCTGCATTGGCCTTGTGACAAGGTCTGACACAAAGGTTCATAGGTTCATGTTAACATGTGTACAACGTGGTTTAGACAACATCACATGGGTATACACGTAGTCACGAGGATATGAAGGGAATGGAGGGAGATGGATTTACATATTCTGTTGTGCTGCAGCAAGTAAGAATTTCATTGTTCTATCTGGGACACGTCAGACACTCTTGACTCTCCTGACACTTGGATCACGTACAGGCAGAGGACATTGGTTTAACAGCTTCATGTTCAGCATGGACATGGTGGGCAGAAGGGCCTGTTCCTGTGCTGCACTGATCTATGTTCTAACATGGAAGAAGTCCATTCAGTCCATTGAGTCTATACAGCTCTCAAAACATTTTCAACTCTTTTCTACTCAAAAGATCATAAGTGATTGGAGCAGAATTAGGCCAATTGGCCCATCAAGCCTACTCCGCCATTTAATCATGGCTGATCTATCTCTCCCTCCTAACCCCATTCTCCTGCCTTCTCCCCATAACCTCTGACACCCGTACTAACCATAGGTATTTTGACACAGTTTAATTTAGTTTAGTTTATTGTCACGTGTACTGAGGTACAGTGAAAAGCTTTTGTTGAGTGCTAACCACTCTGCTGAAACACAATGCATGATTACAATCGAGCCATTTACAATGTACAGATACATGATAAGGGAATAACGTTTAGTGCAAGGTAAAGTCCGATCAAGGATAGTCCAAGGGTCACCAAAGATGTAGATAGTACGGGTCTCTGGTTGTGGTAGGATGGTTCAGTTGCCTGATAACAGCTGGGAAGAAACTGTCCCTGAATCTGGAGGTGTGCGTTTTCACACTTCTGTACCTCTTGCCTGATGGGAGAGGGGAGAAGAGGGAGTGGCCGGGGGTGCGACTGGTCCTTGATGATGCTGCTGGCCTTGCCGAGGCAGCGTGAGGTGTAGATGGAGTCAATGGATGGGAGGTTGGTTTGCGTGATGGTCTGGGCTGCGTCCACTTCTGTACCTCCTGCCTGATGGGAGAGGGGAGACCAGGGCCTTATTCCCTGCGTTGGTCTCCGGTCTACGTCTCACACAAGGGTATGTTGCCGTGTTGGCCAAGGCTTCCAGTTATCCTTTATTTCCATAGTAACCACCAACTCCTCTGCCTGCCATTGGAGGTTTTGAATGCCATTGCTCCTTATCTCACTGGAACCAGATGGCCATTTCCCAATTGATTAGACCTTGGGGATCCCTAGTCTTAGAAAAATGAACAGAACTCCCCAATTTATCGTTGCAGTTCACATTGGACTATTGTACCATTTTCTCACTCTGGACTAGTTCTTGTGCTCAATCAATGCTGGTGAATCACTCCGATTACCTTGTTTATCAATCTCCTTTCTTGACATTCTCAAAGAAAGTCGTGCACGAGTAACTCCCCCGGCAGGCGGCAAACTCCAAATGTTGGCTCAAATCGAAAAACACCGTTTGTTCTCACGTTGGGCGCGAGACACTGGAGGGACTCGCAGGGTCAGGCAGCAACTCTGGAGAGAAGGAATAGGTGATGTATCGGGTCGAGACCCTTCGTCAAGTGCTGGACTGGTTGCATTTAACCCTAAGAGTGCCGCATGACTGCTGTGAGGCTACCTACGCCTCAGTATAAAAGGACGTACCTTTAGCAAGGAGATGAGGGGGAATTTCTTATGAGTGTGTGGAATTCATTGCCACAGACGGCTGTGGAGGCCAAGTCATTGGGTATTTTTAAGGTTGAGATTGAGTTTATGAGGCATTTGGGTTCCTGGAGAGGAGAGGGTGAAACAGGATGAACATGGCAAGGGACATTGTATTGCATGGGCGAGTTGGGCCGAAGGGCCTCTCTGCGTGCTGTAGAGCTGCACGTCACGTATGACGCGAGCAAGGACGGTGTGTTCATCCTGGTGTAGTTCTGCAAACGCAGGTTGTGCTGACATTAGCGAATGGGTCTGACCCGTAGTGCTCCCGCTGTGAGATGAAGTGTCTGTTCGTTCACCGCGAAAGCTCGTACACACTCAGCCTCCTCCTCCTGAAACAAGGCAGAACATTACACAGGCACTCTGCAGCCCAGGAACAGCAGAGAGGAGAGGAGTGCTTAACCCTTCAGCTCCAGGAGCACGAAACATGAACACATTGCCTTTCCACGGATGCTGCCTGACCCCGATGTGTTCTTCCAGCATTTTCTGCATTTATTTCAGACCTCCAGCATCTGCAGTATTTTTTGGCCTCCACATGTGCGGCACGGTGGCGCAGCGGTAGAGTTGCTGCCTCACAGCGCCACAGACCCGGGTTCCATCCTGACCACGGGCGCTGTCTGTACAGAGTTTGCACTTTCCCCCCGTGACCCGAGTTGGTTTTCTCCGGGTGACCTGGTTTCCTCCAAAGACGTACAGGTTTGTAGGTTAACGGAGATCAGGAAACATATTTTGGGGATGTTGGGGGAGTCCAGAACCAGGGGCCACAGTTTAAGAATAAGGGGTAAGCCATTTAGAACGGAGACGAGGAAACACTTTTTCACACAGAGAGTTGTGAGTCTGTGGAATTCTCTGCCTCAGAGGGCGGTGGAGGCCGGTTCTCTAGATACTGTCAAGAGAGAGTTAGATAGGGCTCTTAAAGATAGCGGAGTCAGCGGATATGGGGAGAAGGCAGGAACGGGGTACTGATTGGGGATGGTCAGCCATGATCACATTGAATGGCGGTGCTGGCTCGTAGGGCCGAATGGCCTACTCCTGCACCCATTGTCTATTTTCTATTGTAAATTGGCCTGGCATAATTGTAAATTGCCCCTAATGTGTGTAGGATAGTGCTAGTGTGTGGGGATCACTGGACGGCATGGACTCGGTGGGCCTAATGGCCAGATTTTGTGCTGTATTTCTAAACTAAACTAAATTTGCTACCTTTCTGCTTCTGCTCATGACCGAGACACTTATAAAGATACGCATTCCCATCAGATCCATTACCCACTTGGGACATGGCCCCAGATAAAGCAGGGAAGACAGACTCGTGTTTTGTTACAGACAGCACCCGTAGTCAGGATGGAACACGGGTCTGTGGCGCTGTGAGGCAGCAACTCCACCGCTGCGCCAATGTTGCCTGGGTTCCAGCAACTAAGTTGCAGAGAAAGGTTGAACAAGTTAGGTCTTTATTCTTTGGAGCGCAGAAGGTTAAGGGGGCACTTGATTGAGGTCTTTAAAATGATGAAAGGGATAGACAGAGTTGACGTGGATAAGCTTTTCCCATTGAGGGTAGGGAAGATTCAAACAAGAGGGCATGACATGAGAATTAAGGGACAGAAGTTTAGGGGTAACATGAGGGGGAACATCTTTACTCAGAGAGTGGTGGCTGTGTGGAATGAGCTTCCGGCAGAAGTGGTGGAGGCAGGATCGATTTTAACATTTAAAAGTAAAGTGGATAGGTATATGGACGGGAAGGGAATGGAGGGGTATGGTCTGAGTGCAGGTAGATGGGACGAGGGGAAAATAAATGGTCGGCACGGACTGGAAGGGCCGAAGGGCCTGTTTCCGTGCTGTAATGGTTATATGGTTATTAAACATTCACAGCCGTCTCAAATTATTTTGCAAGCATTGCGTGCAGTTATGGCCAATTTGGTTCTCATTTATTCTATATTATCAAAGCATATTAGTCATAGAGTCGTAGAGTAATTCAGCGTGGAAATGGGCACTTCGGCCCAACTTGCCAACACCAACCAACATCCCCCATCCACACTAGTCCCACCTGCCCGCGTTTGGTCCATATCCCTCCAAACCTGTCCTATCCATGTACCTGTCTAATTGTTTCTTAAACGTTGCGATAGTCCCAGCCTCTACTACCTCGTCTGGCAGCTAGTTCCATACACCCACCACCCTCTGTGTGAAAATGTTATCCCTCAGATTCCTATTAAATCTTTTCCCCTTCACCTTAAATTTATGCCCTCTGGTCCACGCCTCACCTACCCTGGGCTGTTGTGTACATAGAAACATAGAAGCATAGAAAATAGGTGCAGGAGTAGGCCATTCAGCCCTTCGAGCCTGCACTGCCATTCAATATGATCATGGCTGATCATCCAACTCAGTATTCTGTTCCTGCCTTCTCTCCATACCCCCTGATCCCTTTATCCACAAGGGCCACATCTAACTCCCTCTTAAATATAGCCAATGAACTGGCCTCAACTACCTTTTGTGGCAGTGAATTCCACAGATTCACTACTCTCTGTGTGAAAAATGTTTTTCTCATCTCGGTCCTAAAAGACTTCCCTCTTATCCTTAAACTGTGACCCCTTGTTCTGGAGTTCCCCAACATCGGGAACAATCTTCCTGCATCTAGCCTGTCCAACCCCTTAAGAATTTTGTACGTTTCTATAAGATCCCCCCTCAATCTTCTAAATTGTAGCAAGTACAAGCCGAGACCATCCAGTCTTTCTTCATATGAAAGTCCTGACATCCCAGGAATCAGTCTGGTGAACCTTCTCTGTACTCCCTCTATGGCACGAATGTCTTTCCTCAGATTAGGAGACCAAAACTGTACACAATACTCCAGGTGTAGTCTCACCAAGGCCCTGTACAACTGCAGTAGAACCTCCCTGCTCCTATACTCAAATCCCTTTGCTATGAATGCTAACATACCATTCGCTTTCTTCACTGCCTGCTGCACCTGCATGCCTACTTTCAATGACTGGTGTACCATGACACCCAGGTCTTGTTGCATCTCCCCTTTTCCTAATCGGCCTCCATTCAGATAATAGTCTACTTTCCTGTTCTTGCCACCAAGGTGGACAACCTTTGGTTATGCTGCCACAGGTGACAATGTCATGGCTCCATTGGTGATGCCTCTCAGTCTCTCTTCTCTGTTCGGCGACTGGAACGCCTGCTAATGTCTTGGCTTGTGGGAAGTGGGAACACACTGGAGCATCCCAGGGAAATGCAGGCAGTCAACAGGGAAAACATGTAAACTCCACACAAACAGCACTGGAGCACCGAAGCCAATTAACCTGCAAACCTGCACGTCTTTGGAGTGTGGGACAAAGCCGTGGCGCCCGGAGAAAACCCACGTGGTCACGGGGAGAACGTGTAAACTCCGTACAGACTGCGCCCGTAGTCAGGATCGAACCCGGCTCCCTGGGGCTGTAAGGCGACAACTCTAACACTGCGCCACTGTGCCGTCCTTATCTTAAACACACCACCTCTCATTTTTCTCATCAGTCTGAAGAAGGGTCTACTCCAGTTCAAGTCTGAGAACTGCTGGTTAAAAATGAGACAGACACAAAATGCTGGCGTAACTCAGCGGGACAGGCAGCATCTCTGGAGAGAAGGAATGGGTGACGTTTCGGGTCGAGACACTTCATCTACACCAGTACTACACTGTTGTACTCTGTGCTGGCCTGAGTTTCGCACCAGCTTCTCGGGCGCTATGTAGGCCCCTTGGTAACGATAAAATTAATGTGCAGGAGCAGTATTTCACTGCATCAGTAACCGCGCTAGTGAGAAGCTCCCCTAGGGAGAGGTTGCTTGCAGACAATATTGATTTGTTCCAAATCCTTTAAGATAATATTTCTTTCAGAGTCATGATAGAATATCTCAACAACTGGAGATAGAAACAGAGGTGCAGGAGTAGGCCATTCAGCCCTTCGAGCCAGCACCACCATTCAATATGATCATGGCTGATTATCCAGAATAAGTACCCCGTTCCAGCTTTCTCCCCACATCCCTTGATCCGTTAGCCCCAAGAGCTAAATCTGACCCTCTCTTGAAAACATCCAGTGAATTGGCCTCCACTGCCTTCTGTGGCAGAGAATTCCACAGATTCACAACTCTTGTGGTGAAAAAGTTTTTCCTCACCTCAGTCCTAAATGGCCGACCCCTTATTCTTACACTGTGTGACCCCTGGTTCTGGAATCTTCAGGTGTGGTTTAAGATGGTTGCCGCAGTTTTGGGGTACAACCACGTTCGCTCGAGGCCCCCTGCACACTAGTGGGGAGCAGTCGTTACCTCACATACAAGCCAGATGAGACTATCGGCAAGAATAGTCAATAGACAATAGGTGCAGGAGTAGGCCATTCAGCCCTTCGAGCCAGCACCGCTATTCAATGTGATCATGGCTGATCATCCCCAATCAGTACCCCGTTCCTGCCATCGCCCCATATCCCCTGACTCCGCTATCCTTAAGAGCCCTATCTAGCTCTCCTGAAAGCATCCAGAGAACCGGCCTCCACCGCCCTCTGAGGCAGAGAATTCCACAGACTCACCACTCTCTGTGAGAAGAAACAGTCTAAGGATAAGGGGGAATTCCTTTAGGACCGAAATGAGGAAAACATTCTTTACACAGAGAGTGGTGGGTCTCTGGAATTCTCTGCCACAGAAGGTAGTTGAGGCCAGTTCATTGGCTATATTTAAGAGGGCGTTAGATGTGGCACTTGTGGCTAAAGGGATCAGGGGGTATGGAGAGAAGGCAGGTACGGGATACTGAGTTGGATGATCAGCCATGATCACATTGAATGGCGGTGCAGGCTCGAAGGGCCGAATGGCCTACTCCTATTTTCTATGTTTCTATGTCTATGTTTCTAAGAAGTGTTTCCTCGTCTCCATTCTAAATGGCTTACCCCTTATTCTTAAACTGTGGCCCCTGGTTCTGGACTCCCCCAACATCGGGAACATGTTTCCTGCCTCTGGCGTGTCCAAACCCTTAATAATCTTATATGTTTCAATAAGGTCCCCTCCCATCCTTCTAAACTCCGGCGCCCACTCCAAAACTCCAAGACACACAATGCCCAGTGGGTCAGGCAACATCTCTGGAGAAAGACGATCGGTGACGTTGTGGGTTTAGGGTCGGGTCTCTTCTTCAGATTGAGAGTGGCAACAGTCAGGGGAAGAAGTGGATGAGAAGACCAGGACAAATGCGAGCCGGCCACAGGCAGGGTGGTTCCCTGATAGGCCAATTGATAGCCTGGGAAGGTCAGATCTCAAAAGAGATTCTTTAATTTAGTTTAGTTTGGGCATACAGCGTGGAAAGTGGCCCTTCGGCCCATCGTGGCCGCACCGCCCAGCGATCCCCGAACACTAACACTACCCTATGCACACTAGGGATAATTTTTACATCATGTACACCTAGTCAATTAACCTACAAACCTGTACGCCTTTGGAGTGTGGGAGGAAACCGAAGATCTTGGAGAATCACACGGCGGCAGATAGGCAGTAGATAGGACTGTTGGGTGATCTTTTGTAACATTGCCGGCACCGGAAGGGTGAGGTCTGCTGAAACAAAGCATCTCCCTCTGCCTGGGTACATGTGGCTATCAAGTATCATTGGTAGGCAAAAATGCTGGAGAAACTCAGCGGGTGAGGCAGCATCTATGGAGCGAAGGAATAGGTGACGTTTCGGGTCGAGATCCTTAGGGTGACGTTTCGGGTCGAGACCCTTAAGGGTGAGGCAGCATCTATGGAGCGAAGGAATAGGTGACGTTTCGGGTCGAGACCCTTCCGGGTCGAGACCCGAAACGTCGCCTATTCCTTCGCTCTATAGATGCTGCCTCACCCGCTGAGTTTCCGGAAGGGTCTCGACCCGAAACGTCGCCTATTCCTTCGCTCCATAGACGCTGCCTCACCCGCTGAGTTTCTCCAGCATTTATGTCTACCTTCGATTTTTCCAGCATCTGCAGTTCCTTCTTAAACCTAATGTAACATTGAATCATTGACAATGAAGGAGTAATGTGCTGTCCCTGTCTGCTGTCATAGAAACATAGACAATAGGTGCAGGAGTCGGCCATTCTGCCCTTCGAGCCAGCCCTGCCATTCAATATGATCACGGCTGATCATCCAGAATCAGTACCCCCTGTTCCTGCTTTCTCCCCATATCTCTTGATTCCCTTCGCCCTAAGAGCTAAATCCGACTCTCACTTGGAAACGAATGTCCTTGTTCTTCCTGGTGCTGTGATGTCCTGGTGTGAGACGTGTCCTTACACAGTAGCCCAGGCATGTAGTCGAGCTGATTATATTTCTCTCTCTGCAAAGTGCAGAGCACTTGCGGTGAATGTTCGATGGTTCATTAGGCTGCAAATTGGTTGAAAGCCCAAGAATGATTGTGGGTTAATGTGATTTCTACGGCAATGATATAAAACTGCGGCATTGTCAGCCGTCCTGGAGCATGGCGGGAAACTTGATCCTTTCCCCATTTAGCCATTTTGCTGAGAGCAGGAGAATCAGACCATTCAATGGGCGATGGACAATAGGTGCAGGAGTAGGCCATTCGGCCCTTCTCTGGAGAAAAGGAATAGGTGACATTTGGGGTCCAGACCCTTCTTCAGACTGAGTGTCTCGGGAAAGGGAAACAAGAGATATGAGGGAGGGCTACATGTATGTATTTATGTATGTACTTCATCTACGAACCACTGTCGTCTGAAGAAGGGTCTCGACCCGAAACGTCGCCTATCTCCTTCGCTCCTTAGATGCTGCTGCACCCACTGAGTTTCTCCAGTTTTTTGTGTAACCCACTGTTGTATAGCGTTAGTACCTCCACCAATGTAAAGCACTTTGGTCAACGAGAGTTGTTTTTTAAATGTGCTATGGAAATAAAAGTGACTTGGCCTATCTCTCATTTCCATTTACCCTTCCATATCTCCTTGTCTCCCTCTCTCATGACTCTCAGTGTGAAGACGGGTCTCGACCCTGGAAGCATCACCCATTCCTCCTCTCCAGAGATGCTGCCTGACCCGCTGAGCTGCTCCAGCTTTTTGTGTCTACCTTGTATTTTTTAAATTCTGAACAAAGAAAAGAGAAAATTAGAGGCAGTAGTGAAATTCACGGCGATTTCCGTATCCAGGCTAATTCCAGACTTTGGTGAGAGTCATCCAGCGACTATCGTCTAGGATTAATTGACTTCTTCACATCCAGGTGTGAATTTCTTTTGCAAACCCACTAACACTGATATTCATCTATATTTAGCTGTGTGAAAAAAAAATCAGGGTTACCATAGTAACGGCTGGCAAAGTTTTTGAATACTGAATTTAAACGTACATCGCACCCCACTGTCTCAGTCTCTCTCTCTCTCTCCTTCCTAATTAAGGAGGAAACACTTCATCCATTTCTACCAAAGACTAACTGCAGGCTATCAGAAATGTGCCTGGATAATACACATCAGTACTGTGGTGGGTTCCCGCAGTGAGTGATTCATTTCTTCATAAGTTCATAAGCGATCGGAGCAGAATTAGGCCATTCGGCCCATCGAGTCTACTACATGGGTGACCAATCATTCCCTCTCAACCGCACTCTCCATGAAAGTAGAATCGGTAGCAAGGAAGACAAACGCAATGCCAGCATTTGTTTCAAGGGGACTAGAACACAAAAACAGGGATGCAACGCTGAGGCTCTATAAAGGGCCCGTCCCACTTACGCGATCTTTTCGGCCACTTGCCGGCACGGGTCACAGTCGCAGCAGGTTGGAGAAAATTTTCAATATGTTGAAAATCCAGCGGTGAGCAGAAAAAGGTACGACTCTTTGGGCGACTACTCACGACCATACCAGCGACACCACGCGACATGTCGACACGTGACGCCTGTACGGTCGTGAGTAGTCGCCCAAAGAGTCGTACCTTTTTCTGGTCCCCGCTGGATTTTCAACATGTTGAAAATTTCCGGCCACCTGCTGCGACTATGACGGGTGCCGGCAAGTCGCCGAAACAAATCACGTAAGTGGGACAGGCCCTTCAGGCGCTGGTCATGCTGTGTTCTCAGTATTGTGGGCGATTCTGGTTCACAGCTTTGTTCTCTGCTTGTCAGGCAGCTGAATCTGCAAGCAATAACACTCTTCAAGCAGCCAGGGACAAGAAACACTTTAACAAAATGGATATCAAGTTAATCTAATTATTCAGCACAATCACGTGCCATTCAAAGACATCCAGTGCCAGACAATTATTCACATAATGACTAGTCTGCTGTTGCAAACAGCCCTTTAAGGAACTGAAGCTGGAGCTTATTCCCCATGCACACTAGATTTTAGTTTTAGCCTTATAAACATTTTGCAAGACTTCTTTTTCCAGGGATAGTCACTGGATAAATGCTGGAGTAACTCAGCGGGACAGGCAGCATCCCTGGATTGAAGGAATGGGTGACGTTTCGGGTCGAGACACCTTCTTCAGACTGAGAGTCAGGGGAGAGGGAAACTCGAGGTGTGGAAAAGTTCACAACTCATCGGAGCCGGCACCGACGGCCAAGGTGGGGCCCACAATGGTCCATTGTTGGCTGTGGACGAGATGATAACGAAGGGTTATTCAGAGAATTGCTGCACGGTTGGAAGAATCAGCCCCACCGGATAACCTCGAGTCTTGGATCCTTCTTCAGACTGAGAGTCAGGGGAGAGGGAGACACAGAGATAAGGAAGGGAAAAGTGTGTGAATGACGTGACACCAAAAATGATGCAGATCAAGGAAAATGTAGCAAGAAGGAACTGCAGATGCTGGTTTCTACTGAAGATAGACACAAAAAGCTGGAGTAACTCAGCGGTCCGGGCAGCATCTGTGGAGAGAAGGGAGTTCTGAAGAAGGGTCTCGACCTGAAATATCACCCATTCCTTCTCTCCAGATGCTTTCAAGAGAGAGTCAAGGGCCTGTCACACTAGCGCGCGATTAGACGCGACAAGCGCGACCTACCGTGGTCGCTTTAGTCGTCCGGCCTCGCGTGACCCTGTCCCACTGCGATCGCCGGAGTCTCGTGGAGTTCCGCGGACTCGTGTGGAGCTGGTGTCGACATCGCGCGTAGTGTCCAAAAACCGACACTGCTTAAAAATTACGCGCGGCAAAATCCTGTCGCGCAGAACGTGATGACGTTTTGACGTTGTGCGTCTTCAGCGTGGCGTTGCGTGATGACGTCACTGCCCGACGTCGTGCAACGCGCATGCTCATGCGCATCGTCACGTGATGAAAAATAACGTCCTTCCTTCGGACGTCGCGCGTGTAATCGCGCGCTAGTGGGACAGGCCCTTCACTCGCACCGGGATCGCCTGACCCCCACGCGACCCCCGCGTCCGAATTTGTCGCGCTTGTCGCGTCTAATCGCGCGCTAGTGTGACAGGCCCTTCAGATAGAGCTCATAAAGATAGCAGGATCAAGGGATATGGGGAGAAGGCAGGAACGGGGTACTGATTGGGGATGTTCAGCCATGATCACAGTGAATGGTGGTGCTGGTTCGACGGGCCGAATGGCCTACTCCTGCACCTATTGTTAAACAAAAGCTTTGTTTTGCATGCGACCCAGTGAAATCAAGCAGCAGACCTCACCCTGGCAGAGTTGACATGTTTCTAGCATCAACAAAGTTCACCAAACAGTCCGATCGGGTAGATCAAGACCGCTCTCTAGTTGATGAGAGGACGGTTCAGTTGCCTGATCACAGCTGGGAAGAAACTGCCCCTTGAATCTGGAGGTGTGCGTTTTCACACTTCTGTACCTCGTGTTTGATGGGGAGAGGGGAGAAGAGGGAGTGACCAGGGGGTGAGACTGGTCCTTGATGATGCTGCTGGCCTTGCCGAGGCAGCATGAGGTGTAGATGGAGTCAATGGAAGGGAGGTCGGTTTGCGTGATGGCCTGGGCTGCGATGACAAAACTCTCTGCAATTTCTTTCGGTCCTAGTATTTCCAGCCAAGGTGGTGATTGGAAAACACATTGTGGATATTGAGAGTTTCTCACCTGCTTGCAAACTTGTTTCCTTGAGCATTTGAGGCAGTGGAGCCTGGAGCTCCTTGTCTCAGATGGTGGGAGGGAGGAGATGTCCCGAAGGACATGCTGTCAACAACAAGGTCTGCCATCTGCTGCCACCTCAAGACAACAAGATTGTCACAAGGAGTCACACCTGAGAGAGAACAGGCAGCACGTAATGCTTATTTAGACTTTCGAGATACAGCATGGAAACAGGCCCTTCGGCCCACCGTGCCGGCCTGTGTACTAGCACTATCCTACACAGGCCACCAGGCAGCATCCTAGATTTACTAGAATGTTGCCTGGGTTCCAGCAACTAAGTTACAGAGAAAGGTTGAACAAGTTAGGTCTTTATTCTTTGGAGCGCAGAAGGTTAAGGGGGGACTTGATTGAGGTCTTTAAAATGATGAAAGGGATAGACAGAGTTGACGTGGATAAGCTTTTCCCATTGAGGGTAGGGAAGATTCAAACAAGAGGGCATGACATGAGAATTAAGGGACAGAAGTTTAGGGGTAACATGAGGGGGAAATTCTTTACTCAGAGAGTGGTGGCTGTGTGGAATGATCTTCCAGCAGAAGTGGTGGAGGCAGGATCGATTTTAACATTAAAAAGTAAAGTGGATAGGTATATGGACGGGAAGGGAATGGAGGGGTATGGTCTGAGTGCAGGTAGATGGGACGAGGGGAAAATAAATGGTCAGCATGGGCTGGAAGGGTCGAGAAGGCCTGTTTCCGTGCTGTAATTGTTATATGGTTATATGTTACACACACTAGGGATAAGTCACAAATTTACCGAAGCCAATTAACCTACAAACCTGTAGGTCTTTGGAGTGTGGGAGGAAACCGGAGCACCCGGAGAAAACCCACGCAGGTCACGGTGAGAACGTACAAACTCCGCACAGGCAGCACCCGTGGTCAGGATTGAACCCGGGTCTCTGGCGCTGTGAGGCAGCAACTCTACCCTCTGCGCCACCGTGCCGCACACTGGGAGAGGTGTGAAGGGGGAGCTATTTTGTAAGGAGTGTACCCCTGCACGTTACTACGGCTGCCACCTGCCACTAAATGATCACTAGCAGCACCTGCTCCCGGGATATCGGGCTGATTCTCACATTTTAGTTTCCAATCCCTCTACAGTTCACCATTCAATCAAACAAGCCCACAGTCTGTCACGTTCCCACATCATTCCTCGTGGCCAACCAGTCACTGCCCCGTCAGTGGTGGTAGAATGTCTCTCTCATGGGCCAGTAATGGCAAGAATCTCCTCTCTGGCCCAATCCTTTTGGACCAGGGGTGGGTGACCTTGGTCTGTATAGGGATCAGGACGCATGTCTGTGTGCGGATGGCGGGCCACATCTATCACGTGTACACGTGGATCCTGCCCCGGGGCAGGCGTCAAATCATGTGTTTACATAAGGTAGACAAAAATGCTGGAGAAACTCAGCGGGTGAGCCAGCATCATGCAATCCTTGCATGCCTCACCCTCTGAGTTTCTCCAGCATTTTTAGGAACATAGAAACATAGGTACAAGAGTAGGCCATTCGGCCCTTCGAGCCTGCACCGCCTTTCAATATGATCATGGCTGATCATCCAACTCAGTATCCTGTACCTGCCTTCTCTCTATACCCCCTGATCCCTTTAGCCACAAGGGCCACATCTAACGCCCTCATAAATACAGCCAATGAACTGGCCTCAACTACTTTCTGTGGCAGAGAATAGTAAGATTGAACGAGAATTTACCAGTTCGAAGGTTGATCATTATTTCATGAGGAGTCGAAGTGAGGGATTTCGTGAAGAGCCCGCCGGCGCGCATGCTCGACATACTTCAAAGTAGCGGCGTGGAATCACAGAAACCAATCAAGAAATGACTTCACATAGTAAGAATGAAACGACTAAGATTACCAGCTGAAGGTGATTGAGGGTTGGGCGAGGAGGGCACGAAATCCCTCACTTCGACTCCTCATGAAATAATGATCAACCTTCGAACTGGTAAGTTCTCGTTCAATCTTACTATTTCATTTCGGAGTCACGTGAGTGACTTCGTGAAGACTTCAAAGCTTCTGTGATGACACGCCCTGGACCACGTCCATGCTGTCACACCACTACCAGGGATGGATGGGAGGAATAACTTGCTGACTAGTCCATACTGCAAAACAAAGCATATTTATTAACAAACAAATCAAAACCCCTCATTCGGGGACATCTCCACGTTCTTGCCCCGCATCTAGCACGGCTTCTGCGAACTGTAGAGGCGCAGCAACGGGCCGGTTGTAGAACCGCTGGAACACCGTCTCATTAGCCCATCCTGCTGTGGCGAGAATATGGTCCATGGGCACCTCCATGACCCTCGCCGCCGACGTCGATGCAGCCCTGGTGGAATGAGATTTGAACACATTAGTGTCGATACCTGACTTACCCAAGACGACTCGAAGCCACCTGGATATCGTCTGTGTTGTCACTCGATGGTGAGGTCTCTTATGAGTGACAAGCAGGTATCTCTCCATTCCTCTGATGCTTGCCGTCACCTTGACGTAGTAACGGATATGGGAGGCTAAGCATAGCCTAGCATCGGCGGGGTATGCCGGGAACTTCAGCTGCAGCCCTGTGCACCCAGGTCTGTGTTGCTTTAGTAGCTCGTCAACAAAGAAAACTACTTCTGTGGGGGTAGACATCATTCTGTCGACACGTAGTTTGTGGAGTGTCTGTACCCTCTGTGCTGAAGTCAGCGCTAGTAACATCACCAGCTTCATGGTGAGTTTGTCCAGCTGGAGCCCTTCCATGGGGGACCACGTCCTGAGCAGAGTTAAAACGTCCCTGACATCCCAGGTGATATTGTAACGTGGTGTAGGCGGATTCGTATTGAAAATACCCCGCATGAGCCTGGACACTAGCCTGTTGGATCCCACCTCAATATTGAGGTAGAATGATAGAGCGCTCCTGGCGCTGTTGATGGCACTGTAGCTTAAGTGTTCATCATGGTGCAACCCCGCGAGGAATTCCAGGACGTCGGTTATAGTCACGGCATCGTACGTGATGCGAGAGCGGCTGCAGAAGGCTTCCCACTTCCTGATGTGAGAGCGGTATCTTCGCCTTGTAGACTCTCGGCACGACGCCGCAATGGTATCCATGGTCCGGGTAGAAAGGCCGTATTGTTCTAAAGGCCGATTCAGAATCTGCAAGCCAACAAATTTAAATAGCCATGGCAGGGATGTGGCTCCCCTGAAACAGGGTGAGTAACTAATTCTGGGCTACCCTGCAAACGGACCCAAGGTTCACTGAGCGTGTCAAAGACCATCGGATACCACGGCTGTGTAGGCCAGTCGGGTATGATAAGGATGCCCTTGGCACCGTCCATCTGAATTTTACGTAATACCCGACTGATGAGGCAAAACGGGGGGAATGCATAGAAAAAGCAATTCCCCCAGTCTAGCGAGAATGCATCTAACGCTATAGCCCCAGGATCTGGTTCCCACGCGACGTAGGTTGGTACCTGATGGTTCAACCGGGACGCAAAAAGGTCAATGTCCGGTTTCCCAAATTTGGCTGTGATTTTTGCAAAAATTTCAGGATGTAACATCCATTCAATATTATCATTGAACTTGCGTGACCTGGCGTCCGCCACAATATTAAGCTCACCTGGCAAATAGGTAGCTGAAATCCAAATGTCTCTCTTGACACACCAGAGCCAAATTGAATTAGCCAATTTATCACATGAAACTGACCTGGTACCGCCCATGTGGTTTAAATATGCCACCGCTGTGGTATTGTCTATTTGGAGCCGGACATGTGCTCCAATGATCTTGGAACAATATGCACGAAGTCCGTGAAACGCTGCAAGCAGCTCCAAATAGTTGATCCCTTATGATACCAACATCGTATTCTCAAGGGTATCCCATCGGCCCCCACAACTAGAGAATTGATTCGTAGCTCCCCAGCCATCAGAGCTCGCATCAGTTTGCAAGTATATCATCGGTTTCGCCTCAATAATAGTTTTGAACGATTTACTAATGTGGCAAACCCACCATCGTAATTCATCCAATGCTGCAGGCGGCAGCCGCATTGATCGATCATAATGACCAGCATGCCGTCGCAACGCAGCGATCTTGGCTCTCTGCAAGTTTTGATAATGCAGAGGTCCATACCGGGCTGCCGGAAACAAAGCCACAATCTTGCCAATGACAGTAGCTGTGTGACGAATCGATGGTATACGAGTATTAATCAAGTCTGTACACACCTGTGTTACCTCCTCAATTTTGTTAATTGGTATGGTGACGCTCATGCTAATGGAATTCACCTGGAACCCCAGATAATTAATTACCTGGGTGGGGCAGAACTTAGATTTTTCTGGATGAACAATGAACCCAAGCTGTTGGAACAAATTGACCGCAGCTGCCACCCCTTGTTGTGCTAATTCCAAGGTGTGGCCGACAATTAAAATATCATCTAAATAGGCCATAACAATATGATGTCTTTGTCTTAAATAAGCCATAATTGGCTTCACCAATTTAGTAAATAAGCGAGGGGCTGTGGTGAGCCCATTAGGCAACGCCCTATATTGCCACAGCTGATCCATCCAGATAAATTTTAAGAACCTTCTGTAATATTTTTTCATAGGTACGGTATAGTACGCATCCTGTAAATCAATGCATGCCATAAAGCACCCTTGTGAAATCAATGATTTGGCCGTTTCAAACGTGTCCATTTTAAAATGAGTATATGTTACAAAGTTATTCAGAGTGGTTAGATCAATAATGACTCTACAGCCTCCATCCTTCTTAGGTCTAGTAAAAATATTGGAAACAAATTCAACGGGCTCATGAACCGTTCTCTCTATGACCCCTTTCTGTTCCAACCTTAAAATTTCCTTATAGCCTACTGACTGTTCCGCAGCCGTTAGTTTGAAAGTACGACCCGGTCTATGCTGAGGTGGAGGGATGTCCCCATTAATAAACTCAATACTATGGCCCTGAATATTCCGTAACACATACTCATCGCTGGTAATGTCACCCCATGCACCCGCAAACAACCGCAAACGCCCACCAACATGTGGAGTTAAACAAAAAGAAAAAAGAGAACCAGATCGCCTCACCTCTGTGGTTACCGGCGGTCCCTGACACGAGTGGGTGGTCGTGGAGGTGCTGGGTTGGTTTGAGGTCGTGGCGTCCTCATTTTCCACCTCGGCTTCTGCCGAGCCTGTCCTAAAAAAGACCCCTGGGGTTGGGGTGGCTGATATCGGTTTGGAGCTGGAGGGTAATTCCTGGTGGAAGTGCTGACAGACCCTCGTGAACGGCCAAGTGGGGCTTTCGAGCTTGATGGCGTGGGGGCACTGTGAGAGCGCATGAGCCCCACGGTCTTGGCTTGTTCATCCAGCTCTCTGACCCTTTTGGAGAGGTCTTCGCCAAAGAGCTGACGGGGCGGCGGCGGCGGCGGTGGTTTGCACAACCCTGCAAACTTAGGGTTGAGCGCTGGGCGGATGCTGTTTTTTCGAAAGCCGTTTATTTCGTTTTGAGTAGCGCACAGAAGCGCCAGAGCATCCTCCTGGTCCAAATTAAGCTCCTCTCCGTCGACCGACCGCACAAGGGCAGTAATCCCGGCCGTGAGGAGTTTCAGGATCCGCTGAATTTTCAGCTCCTGCTGACGGATAGCCGCACTGATGTTGCCCCATATTGGCGTATTGACCACAGGCACGTTGAGGGAATTGCAGTTTGATGGAGCCTTGTGACGGCTCATGGCTTGTAGTAGGACTTCCTCCTGAAGCTGGTGATTATTTAGGAAGTCCACTGTGGCTGCCAACTTCGTATTGATGGGAAGCCCCAACGAATGAGGGGCTGCAAATTTGGTAGCCACATCGAGGAGGTCCTCCGCCGGTAATTCAGGCGGGGGTGGGATGGGGTCAACCACGGCCTCCTCGTCCTGCTGCTCCAGGCTGGTGTACGAAGCTGGTGATGAAGCCCTGTGCCTGTCGCTGCTGGATGCCTGTTGTTGTTGACCTTGTAGGAGAAGCTCCAGCAGCCGCTCCATCCGGTCAATACGCCCTTCACCCTGAACACTCAGGTGGTGGGAGTCCTCCGGCTCTGAAAATTGGCCGGGGCTCCTGTCATCGGCCCGCACCTCGTCGAGGCCCTGCCGGTGCCGGTAGTTGTCGTCGACAGCCGCCGAGGCGAAACTGCGCGATTCCTGCACGGGCGTGTTCAACCGCCTCCGTTTAGCGGGAGCGGAAGCCGTTGCCTCTAAGGACAGATGCGGCATGGTGTCGGCACCAGCCGAAGCCTGGATACCTTGGGCCCGTGCAGGCTTGCCAGCTGCCCACATCGTGGACCTTGCCGATGCATGGTCTCGCCCACCCATCCATGGGGGGCTCGGCGACCGTGACGGGACCCCCAACTGACTCGTCCCGGCGTCGAAAGTTGGGGGGCGACGGCTGGACCTCACAGCTGCCCCGGGTCCCGTCCTGGAACCTGACCGCTCCTTGGCGGCAGGCAGAGCCTTAGCCCCGACAGGGTTAGGCTGCTGGGCTCCTGCCCTTCCCCTCCTCAGAGGGCTGCGTGAAACGGGCCGTGCAGCTGCACGGACCCTTCTGCTCGAAGCCGTCAGCAAGCCTGCTGACGACCTGGCTGCCATGGCAGGGTCGTCCTGCTCTGGCGGCACACCACACTCCTCCTCGTCGGACTCCTCCGAGCTGTGGTGTGCGGGCGGGTCCGGACCTGAAAATACAGAGCTCACCGACATCTCCGCCCTCGTTCCGGTCTGCGTTGCAGGTACCCCCGACAACTCTCGCTCCGGAACTGCTGGCCGGCGACTTCTCCTCGAACTCCGGCCTCGTAGACTCCCATCCATGTTCTTGCTGTGAAGCAAACACAACAAGAACCACCAACTTAAGGTAGCATACTTACCTGCGTGGTTCCCTTATGAAGGGCTGGCGAGGAGCACTCTCCTCCGTCAGCCGTCGCAGCAACGCGATACGACGATATGTCGAGCATGCGCGCCGGCGGGCTCTTCACGAAGTCACTCACGTGACTCCGAAATGAAATTCCACAGATTCACCACTCTCTGTGTGAAAAATGATTTTCTCATCTCGGTCCTAAAAGACTTCCCCCTTATCCTTAAACTGTGACCCCCTTGTTCTGGACCTCGCCAACTCTTTTTGTCTACTTTTGATTTTTTCAGCATCTGCAGTTCTTTCTGAAACTTGCTCACAGAAGGTGCGTGGTCGTGCCGGCAGCTTTGCGCGGGACGCGGTACAGACAGACCTCGGCCGCGCTAGGCGGACGTATGATTACGGGAAAAATAATCTTCCTGCGCGCCGGAGAATTTCGGGTTACGGGGGCCACATTCGGCCCGGGGGCCGTAGTTTGCCGACCCCCTGGTTTAGACCTTTATTTATCACAATGCAGTAGGAAGAAACAGTGTCAGAGATAGCCACAAAACGCTGGAGTAACTCAGCGGGACCGGCAGCATCTCTGGAGACAAGGAATGGGTGACGTTTCATGTCGAGACCCTTCTACAGACTGAGAGTCAGGGGAGAGGGAGACACAGAGATGGGGAAGGTGACACAGAGAATGTAAGGTGTGTCAGAACTCTCGTTGTTCCCCTTCCATATCTCCGTGTCTCCCTCTCCCCTGACTCTCAGTCTGAAGAAGGGTCTCGACCCGAAACGTCACCCATTCCTTCTCTCCAGAGCTGCTGCCTGTTCCATGTCATAAGTAATAGGAGCAGAATTAGGCCATTCAGCCCGTCAAGTCTACTCCGCCATTCAAGCATGGCTGATGTATCTCTCCCTCCTAACCCCATTCTCCTGCCTCCTCCCCATAACCCCAGTCCCACTGAGTTACTCCAGCATTTTGTGTCTATCTTTGGTGCAAACCAGCATCTGCAGTTCCTTCCTGCACTAGGATTTCTCCCTAATGGGCCAGTAATGACAAGAGTCTCAACTCTGGTCCAATCCTTTTTAGATCTTGTTTTCATCAGTTAATGAATGAAGGGGAATCAGTTTCATAGATTCAGCTGCCAACAGGCATTGCCTCCTGATATCAGCTTGTCAACAAGTCCTTGGTGCAGTGAGAGCGGAGAGATCATAATGCAATTCCTCTTCAACAATATTAGAGTGAGGAGTGCAGCAATCTCCAGGGGATATTACTCCGGCATTTTGTGTCTATCTAAGGCGAGGTGCAGTCCTTGCAGCAACAACAGCGGCTGTTTGTGGAAAGATGGGGGCAGGTGATGGATGAACACACTCAGCGAGTAAACAAGAACGAGATGCAGGGCTACAAAACCTGCCCAGACATTCCCAGCTCCTCCCTGCCATGATGCCCCTGGGGATTTGTGCTGCCTCGTCCTGCTGCTGTTTGTGCTGTAGCCTCCCTGCAGCTTGTTGGATGCCTGCACAACTCGCATACACACAGATACCAGCGCTGCTTTAGTCCAAATCACAGCACCCGAAACCTCACCCATTCCTTCTCTCCACAGATGTGCTGCCTGTCCCGCTGAGTTACTCCAGCATTTTGGAAACAGAGAAACATAGAAAAAAATAGGTTGAGGAGCAGGCCATTCGAGTGCTGTCTGTGTGGAGTTTGCACGTTCTCCCTGTGACCCTTGTGGGTTTTCTCTGAGAGCTTCGGTTTCTAGGTTAGTAGGTTAGAAACATAGAAATAGGTGCAGGAGTAGGCCATTCGGCCCTTCGAGCCAACACCACCATTCAATATGATCATGGCTGATCGTCCACAATCAGTACCCCGTTCCTGCTTTCTCCCCATATCCCTTGATTCCGTTAGCCCTTGGAACTAAATCTAACTGAGCACTGAACGTTCTTTTAGGAAGGAGATGAGGAGAAATTTCTTTGGTCAGAGGGTGATGAATCTGTGGAATTCTTTGCCACAGACGGCTGTGGAGGCCAAGTCAGTGGATATTTCTAAGGCAGAGATAGATAGATTCTTGATCAGTACGGGTGTCAGAGGTTATGGGGAGAAAGCAGGAGAACGTAGTTGGGAGGGAGAAATAGATCAGCCATGATTGAATGGCAGAGTAGGCTGATGGGCCGAATGGCCTAATTCTGCTCCTATCAGTTCATCAACTGGAGGGGAGTCCAGTCCTGGTTTTCTAACCTTGACATTCACTGGCATTACCTTGTAGTTTGAGTTTAGTTTGAGTTCAGTTTATTGTCACGTGTACCGAGATACAGCGCGGAAACAGGCCCTTCAGCCCACCGAGTCCGCACCCACCAGCGATCCCCGCACACTAACACTATCCTACACACACTGGGGACCATTTACATTTGTGCCGAGCCAATTAACCTACAAACCTGCACGTCTTTGGAGTGTGGGAGGGGGAAACCGGAGATCCCGGAGGAAACCCAGGCAGGTCACGGGGAGAGCGTGCAAACTCCGTACAGACAGCGCCCGTAGTCGGGATCGAACCCAGTACAGTGAGGCAGCAACCACACCGCTGCGCCACCGTGCCGCCCCGAGAATTGTTTCCACATTCATCACCAACATCTCACCAATTATTCAGGGTCAAAAAAAATGTTGACATGACTGATTCGACAGTTTGAATGAAATCGCACTTAATGCTCTGGAGTGGGTCCTTAACCAGCTGCTGTTGACATTCGCGTGGTGTTCCACTCTGCCGCTCGCCCGCTGCTCAGACAGCTGAAGGCTTCGTACTGAAATAGAGAAACTAGGAACTGCAGGTGCTGGTTTTTTTTTAAAAGACACAAAATTCTGGAGTCGCAGTCGTGCAGGCAGCATCTCTGGAGAACATTGAGAGGTGACGTTTTGGGTCAAGACCCTTCTTCGATCTGATTGTAATGGTGGAGGGGGGGGGGGGGGGAGAAGAAAGCTGGAAAAGAGCTGGGGGCGAGATGAAGCCTGGTAAGTGATAGGTGGATACAGTGGGGGGGGGGGGGGTGGGGGGGGGGCGTTGGCTGGCAGATGGATGGACAAAGGTTGGAGGTGAAGGGTGACGGAAGGAGATAAGGAGAGGAGAGCAGGGGAAGGGGTGAAAAGGAGTGGAGTGAAGGGAGAGGTTAGGTTAGATTAACAACATGGTCGGGAAAGATCTTGGGCCGAAGGGCCTGTTCTTGTGCTGTATCGTTCTAGAGCTACAGATCTCCAAAGACTGGCTGTCTCCCCATAACCTTTGGCACCCGTCCTAAGCAAGAACGCTTTAAAAACACCCAATAACTTGACCTCCACATCCGTCTGTGGCGATGAATTCCGCAGAGTCACCACCCTCTGGCCAAAGAAATTCCTCCTCGTCTCTTTCTAAAGGTATGCACTTCTATTCTGAGACTGTGCCCTCTGGTCCTAGACTCTCCTAGACTCTATAAAGAGTCATAGAATCACAGAGCGATACAGTGTGGAAACAAGCCCTTTTGCCCAACTTGCCCACACCGCCCAACATGTCTCAGCTACACTTGTCCCACAAGCCCGCGTTTGGTCCATATCCCGCCAAACCTGTCCTATCCATGTACCGAGACATGGTACCACAACAGTATCCCAACTGTTTCTTAAACGTTGGGATAGTCCCAGCCTCAACTATCTCCTCTGGCAGCTCGTTCCATACACCCACCACCCTGTGCATGAAAAAGTTACCCCTCAGATTCCTATTAAATCTTCTCCCCTTCACCTTGAACCCATGTCCTCTGGTCCTCGATTCCCCTACTCTGGGCAAGAGACTCTGTGCGTCTACCCGGTCTATTCCTTTAGCCTTACGCTTTACAGAAGCAATATTAATAATAACAGGTGTATGAAAATAGACAATTGGTTCCATCTCCAGCAGCGACATCCTGAAGATTATTCGGAAAAACAAATGACATGACTGATGGAATAAAATGGCACTTCAGAATGTGGAGTACCTCCTTGATCAGCTGCTGTTGAAATTCATCTTGTGTTCCACTCTGCTGTGGGTTTATGGAAAGGGCTTTGTATGGAAATACATCAGATCAGTTTAGTTTATTGTCACGCGTACCGAGGTACAGTGAAAGCTTTTGTTGCCTGCTGTCCAGTCAGCGGGAAGACAATACATGATTACAATCGAGCAACTCTACTGCTAGTGTGTTGGTGTATTAACTGTGGACTTCCTTTGGTTCTGCTTCCGTGGGCGAGGTTTAGTTGATGACATTCCCGGGCGGCAGCATCTGCACGAGTTGTTTTTTTATTTTTCACGCTGGGTCCCAGGGCGGCTGAGATCACATGGCGTTTGCAGAGCGACCAGGCTGATCTGGGTCTGGCCTTAGACAAAAATGCTGGAGAAACTCAGCGGGTGAGGCAGCATCTATGGAGCGAAGGAAAAGGTGACATTTTGGGTCGAGACCCTTCTTCAGACTGATGTGGGGTTGGGGGTGGAGGGAAGAAGAAAGGAAGAGGCGGAGACGGTGGGCTGTGGGAGAGCTGGGAAGGGGAGGAGAAGGAGGGAGAAAGCAGGGACTACCTGAAATTGGAGAAGTCAATGTTCATACCGCTGGGGTGTAGACTACCCAAGCTGCTCCTCCAATTTACGGTGGTCCTCACTTTGGCTGTGGAGGAGGCCCAGGACAGAAAGGTTGGATTTGGAATGGGAGGGGGAGTTGAAGTGCTGAGCCACCGGGAGATCAGGTTGGTTAATGCGAACCGAGCGGAGGTGTTGGGCGAAGCGATCGCCAAGCCTGCGCTTGGTCTCACCGATGTAGAGCAGCTGACACCTGGACCAGCGGATGCAATAGATGAGGTTGGAGGAGGTGCAGGTGAACCTCTGCCTCACCTGGAAAGACTGCTTGGGTCCTTGGATGGAGTCGAGGGGGGAGGTAAAACGGCAAGCGTAGCGAGTCTCGCCTTCAGCATTTTGCCCTCCACGACCTCAGTGCGTTCTTTCCTGAAACGTTCCCGGGATTCCCACATCCGTGGTGTGTTTGAGGACAGATCCCGAGGCTGCACAACCCCTCTATTGTGCAGGAATGAACGGCAGACAGACGCTGGTTTAAACCAAAGATAGACACAAAATGCTGGAGTAACTCAGCCACGAACAGGCAGCCTCTCTGGAGAGAAGGAGTGGGCTTCTTGACCTGAAACATCACCCATTCCTTCTCTCCAGAGATGTTGCCTGATACAGCTGAGTTACTCCAGCTTTTTGTGACAATACCTCCTATTACTCCCCTTTCGGGAACACCCTCTTCGTTAAGTCTCTGTTTTGGCGAGGCACCGTAGAGTTGCTACATCACAGCGCCAGAGACCCGGGTTCGATCCTGACTACGGGCGCTGTCTGTACGGAGTTTGTACATTCTCCCCGTGACTGCGTGGGTTTTCTCCGGGCGCTCCGGTTTCCTCCCACACTCCAAAGACGTGCAGGTTTGTCAGTTAATTGATTGCCCATAGTGTGTAGGGTAGAACTAGTGTACGTGTGATCGTTGGTCGGCATGGACTCGGTGGGCCGAAGGGCCTGTTTCCGTGCTGTATCTCTAAGATTCTGTCAATTGCGAGCATTGTTTCATTTAGTTTAGAGATGCAGCGTGGACGGGACCTTCAGCCCACTGAGTCCGTGCCAACCAGCGATCGCCCGTACACTAGCACTGTCCTACACACACTAGGGACAAGTTATACAAGCCAATTAACCTGCCAGGCTGCACGTCTTTGGAGTGTGGGAGGAAACTGAAGCTCCCGATCTATCCGCACAGGGTGTGTTGGTCACTGTGATCTCATCCACACAATACTCCATCCCTGCAAAACATGCGCACACACACACATGCACACACGCACAGACTCATGCATGTATGTATACATGCACAGACACACAGAAAACACGCACACACACGCGCAGACACACACAAACACACACATGTACGCACACACACATGGGTGAATTTACACACACTCATGCATGCATGTATATACGCACAGACACACACGTGCACACGCACACGCACATGCACGCACACGCACATGCACACAAACACACACACACACACACATGCACATACACACACGCACATGCACACACACGCACACACACACATACACGCACACACACATACACACGCGCACATGAACACACACGCACACACACACATACACGCACACACACATACACACACGCACATGCACACACACGCACACACACACGCACACACACATGCACACACACGCACATGCACACACACGCACACACATACACGCACACACACATACACACACGCACATGCACACACACACACACACACACACATGCACACACACGCACTTGCACACACACGCACACACATACACGCACGCACACACACACACACACACATGCACGCACACATGGGCGTGTGTGCGCATGTATGTTTGTGTGTGTGCGCGCGTGTGTGTACGTGTGTATGCGTGTGCGTGTGCGCAGTCGTGCGTGTGTGGGGAGAGCTGTCAGGACACCTGTGTTTAATGTCAGTGCATCGTTTATTCTCATTTACAGGTGATTAACTTGTCCTGGAATGTTCACGCTGCCAGAATGTGACATTTCTTTGGAACACGTCGAATGTTCCCAGTGACTGGAGCAGTGAATGCAGACGGAGACAGACACAAATAATGTGTTTAGTTTGAAAGGCTTGGTAGCTGAAATCAATATATTTAACTCGCGGCTTCCCGAGAGACAGTGTTGAGTTGGGTCTGAAGGAGGCTGGGATTAGCAAGGAATACCACAAGATCTCTCTGCATTTGTACAATGCGGTTGTTGGCAGCACGATGGCACAGCGGTAGAGTTGCTTCCTCATAGCTCTAGAGACCTGGGTTCGATCCTGACTACGGATGCTGTCTGTCAGACTCCCACGAGTTGTACAGTTTGATAGCCATAGGGGAAAAGTTCACGTTATAGGAGTAGATTAGGCCATTCGGCCCTTCGCGTCTACTCCACCATTTAATCATGGCTGATCTCTGCCTTCTAATCCCATTTTCCTGCCTTCTCCCCATAACCCTTGACACCCGCTCTAATCAAGAATTTGTCTATCTCTGCCTTAGGAATATCCACTGACTTGGCCTCCACAGCCCTCGGTGGCAATGAGTTCCACAGATTCACCACCCTCTGACTAAAGAAGTTCCTCCTCACCTCCTTTCTAAAAGAGCGCCCTTTAATTCTGAGGCTGTGACCTCTAGTCCTAGACTCTCCCACCAGTGGAAACATCCTCTCCACATCCACTCTATCCAGGCCTTTCATTATTCTATAAGTTGCAATTCTACACTCCAGCGAGTACAGGCCGAGCGCCGACAAACGCTGTCAAGGGGGTCTCCTGTGGGGTTTTGTGCTGCACCTGTACCTGATCGTTCACCTAATGCTCCTTCAATACCTTTTGTGTACAAAGGCCTTCTGGCCAGGTGATACGGGAAGAAAGAAAGTCAGGATTAGTGTGGATGGTCAGCATGAAGGGCCTGTTTCCGCGCTGTGTATCTCTCATTTGACCCCAATCTAATCCTTCCCTTCATTGTTCCTGGGTCTGAATTTTAGTTTGGAGATACAGCGTGGAAACAGACCACTTTCAGTCCACCGGGTCCGCGCCGACCAGCGATCCCCGCACATTAACCCAATCCTACACCCACTAGGGACGATTTTTTACATTTACCAAGCCAATTAACCTACATACCTGTGGGTCCTTGGAGTGTGGGAGGAAACCGAAGATCTCGGAGAAAACCCACGCAGGTCACGGGGAGAACGTACAAACTCCGTACAGACAGCAGCCGTAGTCGGGATCGAACCCGGGTCTCCGGCGCTGCATTCGCTGTAAGGCAGCAACTCTACCGCTGCGCCACTGTGCCGCCCATGGAAGTCCCCATTTGACTCTCCACCAGAGGGCATCAGTGGCTGCAGCAATGGTTTAGTTTATTGTCACGTGTACCGAGGTACAGTGAAAAGCCTTTTTGTTTTGTTGCGTGCAAACGTGTCAGTGGAAAGCCAGTAAGTGGTGGTGAATCTGCGGAATTCTTGGCCACAGACTGCGGTGGACGCCAAGCCAATGCGTATATTGAAGGCGGGGATTATCAGAACGGGTGTCAGGGGTTATGGGGAGAAGGCAGGAGAATGGGGTTGAGAGCGAAAGATAGAGCGGCCGTGTTTTAATGGCGGGAGTGGACTCGATGGGCCAAATGGCCTTCTTCTGCTCCGATGGCTCGTGAGTTGACGAACTATACAGGATTATAATCAAACAATCCACATCTCATGTGTAGAGATAAAGGGAATCAGGATCAACGATGAAAACGAACGATGATGAATATCAGAGGCTGAAGCAGAGATATGATCCAGGGCTCGAGATTATCCAGTGCGACTTTTTACAATGGCCTGATTCTTCCGACTGTGCAGCGCTTCTCTGAATAACCTTTCGTTATCATCTCATCCACAGCCAACAATGGACCATTGTGGGCTCCACAGTTACTCGGTAGTCGGTGCAGGCTCTGATTTGTTCGAACCTTTTCCACACCTCTCGTTTCCCTCTCCCCCTGACTCTCAGTCTGAAGAAGGGTCTCGACCCGAAATGTCACCTGTTCCTTTTTCTTCAGAGATGCTGGCTGTCCCCACTGAGTTACTCCAGCACTTTGTGTCTGTCTTCCGTGTAATCCAGCACCTGCAGTTCCTTCCTGCACACGGTGCTCGGTGGGGGGGGGGGTTATGTGTGGATGTAGTGGTCAATATCCCGGTGACGGTTAAATCTACAGTCTTCATATTCACCTCGAGCGAGGGGTGCCCGACCTTGCCAAGACTGAGTAAAAACACAAAGTGCTGGAGGAACTCATGGGGCCAAGCAGCATCTGCAGAGGGTCTGACAGATGATGCTTTGAGTCAGCACCTTCAGGGCCATAGAGTCACACAGCATAGAAACAGGCCCTTCAGCCCAACTTGCCCATACCGACCAACATGCTCCATCTCCGCTAGTCCCACCTGCCTGCGTTTGGCACCTTATGCCTCTAAACCGGTCCAATCCAAATGTTTCTTAATCATTGCGATAGTCCCAGCCTTAACTACCTCCTCCGGCAGCTCGTTCTGGACACCCACCGCCCTCTGTGTGAAAAAGTTACCCCTCAGATACCTATTAAATCTTCCCCCCCCCACCTTAAACTTATGTTCCTCTGGTTCCCGATTCCCCTACTCTGGGCAAGAGACCCTGTGCGTCTACCCGATCTATTCCCCTCATGGTTTTGTACACCTCTATGAGATCTACATGTGCACACAGCACACATGCATGCGCGCACACATGCTCGTGTACACTCCACATGCATGCACACTACTGCAGGTCAGCATGCACTCTGTTTCCATCTGCAATAACAGCACAATTTGTGAACGCCAAGCTTGCAGGAGCAAGAATGGCAATGTATCAATAATAATAACCAAACTGACTGGCCGCGGTAATTGGGAATCGCTTACGTTCAGACTAATCCCCTCCATCTCCGACACTCCATCAATTCTAGCGTTGCCAAGGTTCGTGTCCAAATGCCTCTTAAGCGAAAATTTCTCTCTGCAGTCTGGGCATTCTCACTCAGGCTGCATCTGCAGTAATGCTGACACAGTGGTGCAGCGGTAGAGTTGCTGCCTCACAGCGCCAGAGACCCGGGTTCCATCCCGACTACGGGCGCTGTCTGTACGGGGTTTGTACGTTCTCCCCGTGACCTGCGTGGGTTTTCTCCGAGATCTCCGGTTTCATCCCACACTCCAAAGACGCACAGGTTTGCACGTTAATTGGCTTGGTATGATTGTAAAATTGTCCCCAGTGTCTGTAGGATAGCATAAGTGTGCGGGGATCGCTGGTTGGCGCGGGCTCGGTGGGCCGAAGGGCCTGTTTCCACACTGTATCTCTAAACTGAACTGACCCTGAACATTTTGATAGCTCTCTCCATTCCAACAATTCTCTGCAGCACAGGGACTTTGTCATCTCCATAATCACGGCAAATATCATTGATCGCCTGAATCATAATCTTCATGATTATGCTTTTTACACAGAGTCATAGAGTCATCGAGTGACCCAGCGTGGAAACAGGCCCTTTGGCCCAACTTGGCCACATCGGGCAACATGTCCCAGCTACACTTGTCCCACCGGCTCGCATTTGGCCCATATCTCCCCAAACCTGTCCTATCCACGTACTGTCTAACTGTTAGAGATACAGCGCGGAAACAGGCCCTTCAGCCCGCCGAATTCGTGCCGACCCACACACTAACACTGCTATCCCACACACACTAGGCACAATTTACAATTTTACCAAGCCAATTAACCTACTTAATCTGCCCAAGTGTGTGTCTTTGCGGGAGGAAACCAGAGCACCCAGAGAAAACCCATGCAGGTCACGGGGAGAACGTACAAACTCCCTACAGACAGCACCCGTAGTCAGGATCGAACAGGGGTCTCCGGTCAGGAAGGCAGCAACTCTACCGTAGCTCCACCATGCTGCTGTGATAAAGGGTCTACTCCAAGCCAGGTTGATGCCACTTCATTCCTAAGCTGATCATTCAATTTATTACTTTGAGTGCCTGAGCTCCAGGGAGAGGTTGAGCAGGCTGAGACTATTCTTGAGAGCGCAGGAGGATGAGGGGTGATCTTATAGAGGTGTACAAAATCACGAAAGGAATAGATCGGGTAGATGCACAGAGTCTCTTTCCCAGAGTAGGTGAATCGAGGACCAGAGGACATAGTTTTAAGGTTAAGGGGAAAAGATCTAAAATAAATCTGAGGGGTAACTTTTTCACACAGAGGGTGGTGGGTGTATGGAACAAGATGCCAGAGGAGGTAGTCGAGGCTGGGACTATCCCAACGTTTTTGAGAACCAGTTAGACAGGTACATGAAAGTGCTGGAGAAACTCAGCGGGTGCAGCAGCATCTATGGAGCGAAGGAAAGAGGCAACGTTTCGGACCGAAACATTGCTTATTTCCTTCGCTCCATAGATGTTGCTGCACCCGCTGAGTTTCTCCAGCACTTTCATGTACCTGTCTAACTGGTTCGGACCGAAACGTTGCCTATTTCCTTCGCTCCATAGATGCTGCTGCACCCGCTGAGTTTCTCCAGCACTTTTGTCTACCTTCGATTTTCCAGCATTTGCAGTTCCTTGTTAGACAGGTACATGGATAGGACAGGTTTGGAAGGATATGGGCCAAATGCAGGCAGGTGGGACTAGAGTGGGATGGGATATATTGGCCGGTGTGGGCTAGTTGGGCCGAAGGGCCTGGTTCCGCTCTGTGACTATTTTGAACAGCGACTGGCCACATGAGCCATCTAGACTTGTGCCGTGAATTATGAATATAGAGCTGGCACTGGTTCAGCTTCCGAAAATACCTGCTAATTGAAGAGGATAATGAAAGACTAATTACTCTCTAACCATTCCTCATCGCCACCAGAAAGCCTCATTAGCTTTTCAAAGCCATGCTTTCTTTCCCAGAACAGTGACAGCTCTCGGTTAATGAACCCACATGAAATGGCTGTGTTTGAAGAAACGGGCTCCAAATCTATTTCCTTCTGTACGAGTAACTTCTCGAGAAAACTGTCAATTTTCCCCTTTGATTCGCTGTTTATCCAGAAAGCTGAAATGAAAACTGACAACAGACAAGTACGTTCAATGGACCAACAATGGAACAGGGACATTTTCCTACTTACAGCAACTGAACAGCCCATAATTGCAACACATCCAGATAAATATAGTTATCAAAGTGTCCCATAAATTAATAACTGTACAAATAAATTAATAACCGTGCGATAAAATACACTTTCCACAATGCAAACAAAGGTATCTATACAATAATAAATTACCTATGATAATTATCAACTATAAACTAATTAAATTAAATAAACACAATTGATAAACTGACAGAAGTTTAGTTTAAGAAGGAACTGCAGATGCTGGTTTAAATCGAAGGTAGACACAAAATGCTGGAGTAACTCAGCGGGACAGGCAGCATCTCTGGAGAGAAGGAATGGGTGACGTTTCAGGTCTCGGCCCTTTCAGAGACCGGCCCTGATGCTCAGAAGGGTAAGGAAAAGAAGAGGAGGGCAATAGGAATAGGGGACTCTATAGTTAGGGGGTCAGATTGGCGATTCTGTGGACGCAGTCTGGAGACCCGGATGGGAGTTTGCCTCCCTGGTGCCAGGGTCCGGGATGTGTCTGAACGTGTCCAAGATATCCTGAAAAGGGAGGGAGAGGAGCCTGAGGTCGTGGTACATATTGGTACCAATGACATAGGTAAAAAAAGAGAAGAGGTCCAGAAAGGAGAATTTAGGGAGTTAGGAAGAGAGTTAAGGAAAAGGACCACAAAGGTAGCAATCTCAGGATTACTGCCTGTGCCACGTGACAGTGAGAGTAGGAATGGAGCAAGGTGGAGGATAAATGCCTGGCTGAAGGACTGGTGCAGAGGGCAGGGATTCAAGTTTCTGGATCATTGGGACCTCTTGTGGGGAAGGAGTGACCCGTACAAAAAGGACAGGTTGCACTTGAACCCGAGGGGGACCAGTATCCTGGCAGGGAAATTTGCAAAGGTTACTGGGGAGACTTTAAACTGGAACGGTTGGGGGGAGGGACTCAAATAGAGAAAGCCAGTAGACAGGGTCTGAGGCAGGAGGCAGAGAAGGGAAGCACTCAGACCCAACATGTAGGGGGGAAAGAAGAAAAAAATAATAAACAGAGAATAAGAGGTGGTGGGTGTCTTAAATGTGTGAGCAGAGAGACAGAGGGGTGTAAAATGAGGGTGGAAGCGGTAGCAAGGTGAAAAGTAAAAGTGGCAGGCAGACAAATCCAGAGCAAAAATCAAAAAGGGGCCACTTGTCAACATAATTGTATAAGGAGTACGAGTGTTGTAAAAACAAACCTGAAGGCTTTGAGTCTCAATGCAAGGAGCATTCGTAATAAGGTGGATGAGTTGAATGTGCAGATAGCTATTAATGACTATGATATAGTTGGGATCACGGAGACATGGCTCCAGGGTGACCAAAGCTGGGAGTTGAACATCCAGGGATATTCAATATTCAGGAGGGATAGACAGAAAGGTAAAGGTGGTGGGGTAGCGTTGCTGGTTAGAGAGGAGATTAACGCAATAGAAAGGAAGGACATTAGCTTGGAGGATGTGGAATATGGGTAGAGCTGCGAAACTCTAAGGGGCAGAAAACGGTAGTGGGAGTTGTGTACAGGCCACCTAACAGTAGTAGTGGAATTGGGGATGGCATCAAACCGGAAATTAGAAATGCGTGCAACAAAGGCAAAACAGTTATAATGGGTGACTTCAATCTACATGTAGATTGGGTGAATCAAATTGGCAGGGGTGCTGAGGAAGAGGATTTCTTGGAATGTATGCGGGATAGTTTTCTAAACCAACATGTAGAGGAACCAACGAGAGAGCAGGCTATTCTAGACTGGGTATTGAGTAATGAGGAAGGGTTAGTTAGCAGTCTTGTTGTGCGTGGCCCCTTGGGCAAGAGTGACCATAATATGGTTGAGTTCTTCATTAGGACGGAGAGTGACATTGTTAATTCAGAAACAAGGGTTCTGAACTTAAAGAAAGGTAACTTTGAAGGTATGAGACGTGAATTGGCCAAGATAGACTGGCAATTGATTCTTAAAGGGTTGACAGTAGATGTGCAATGGAAGGCATTTAAAGACAGCATGGATGAACTACAACAATTGTTCATCCCAGTTTGGCAAAAGAATAAATCGGGGAAGGTGGTTCATCCATGGATAACAAGGGAAATCAGGGATAGTATCAAAGCAAAAGATGAAGCATACAAAGTAGCCTGAAAAAGCAGCCTACCGGAGGACTGGGAGAAATTCAGAGACCAGCAGAGGAGGACAAAGGGCTTAATTATGAAAGGGAAAATAGATTATGAAAGAAAACTGGCAGGGAACATAAAAACGGACTGCAAAAGTTTTTATGGATATGTGAAGAGAAAAAGATTAGTTAAAACAAATGTAGGTCCCTTGCAGTCAGAAACAGGTGAATTGATCATGGGGAACAGGGTCATGACAGACCAATTAAATAACTACTTTGGTTCTGTCTTCACTAAGGAAGACATAAATAATCTGCCGAAAATAGCAGGGGACCGGGGCTCAAATAAGATGGAGGAACTGAGTGAAATCCAGGTTAGCCGGGAAGTGGTGTTGGGTAAATTGAATGGATTAAAGGCCGATAAATCCCCAGGGCCAGATAGGCTGCATCCCAGAGTACTCAAGGAAGTAGCCACAGAAATAGTGGATGCATTAGTGATAATTTTTCAAAACTCTTTAGATTCTGGAGTAGTTCCTGAGGATTGGATGGTAGCTAATGTAAGCCAGAAGGCTTTCGACAAGGTCCCACATAAGAGCTTAGTATACAAACTTAAAGCGCACGGTATTGGGGGTTCCGTATTGATGTGCGTAGAGAACTGGCTGGCAGACAGGAAGCAAAGAGTAGGAGTAAACGGGTCATTTTCAGAATGGCAGGCAGTGACTAGTGGGGGTACCGCAAGGCTCAGTGCTGGGACCCCAGCTATTTACAATATATATTAATGATTTGGACGAGGGAATTGAATGCAACATCTCCAAGTTTGCGGATGACACGAAGCTGGGGGGCAGTGTTAGGTGTGAGGAGGATGCTAGGAGGCTGCAAGGTGACTTGGATAGGCTGGGTGAGTGGACAAATGCATGGCAGAAGCAGTATAATGTGGATACATGTGCGGTTATCCACTTTGGTGGCAAAAACTGGAGGGTAGACTATTATCTGAATGGTGGCTGATTAGGAAAAGGCGAGATGCAACGAGACCTGGGTGTCATGGTACACCAGTCATTGAAAGTAGGCATGCAGGTGCAGCAGGCAGTGAAGAAAGTGAATTATATGTTAGCATTCATAGCAAAAGGATTTGAGTATAGGAGCAGGGAGGTTCTACTGCAGTTGTACAGGGTTTTGGTGAGACCACACTTGGAGTATTGCGTACAGTTATGGTCTCCAAATCTGAGGAAAGACATTCTTGCCAAAGAGGGGGTACAGAGAAGATTCACCAGACTGATTCCTGGGATGTCAGGACTTTCATATGAGGAAAGACTGGATAGACTTGGCTTGTACTCGCTGGAATTTAGAAGATTGAGGGGGGATCTTATAGAAACTTACAACATTCTTAAAGGGTTGGATAGGCTAGATGAGGGAAAATTGTTCCCGATGTTGGGGAGGTCCAGAACAAGGGGTCACAGTTTAAGGGTAAGGGGGAATTCCTTTAGGACCGAGGTGAGGAAAACATTTTTCACACAGAGAGTGGTGAATCTCTGGAATTCTCTGCCACAGAAGGTAGTTGAGGCCAGTTCATTGGCTATATTTAAGAGGGAGTTAGATGTGGCCCTAAAGGGATCAGGGAGTATGGAGAGAAGGCAGGTACAGGATACTGAGTTGAATGATCAGCCATGATCATATTGAATGGCGGTGCAGGCTTGAAGGGCCGAATGGCCTACTCCTGCACCTATTTTAAGAAAAAAAATAAGAACGAAAAATTCCCTCTCTCCAGAAATGCTGCCAGTCCCGCTGAGTTACTCCAGCATTTTGTGTCTACCAGAAGTATAGTTTAGTTTAAACAGGCCCTTCGGCCCACCGTGTCCGCGCCGGCCAGCAATCACCCCGCACACTAGCACTATCCTACACACAGTAGGAAGAATTTACAATTTACAGAAGCCAATTAACCTACAAACCTGCACTTCTTTGGAAAGTGGGAGGGAACTGGAGAAAACCCATGTAGGCCGCAGGGAGAACGTACAAAGTGTACAGACAGCACCCGTAGCCGGGATCGAACCTGGGTCTCTGGCGCCATGAGGCAGCAACTCTACCGCTGCGCCACCGTGTCATCCTGTCATCAACGAACGACACCCTGTAGCTCTTTCTTTTACATTACAGTTTCCTAATTTCCCTCTTCAATTGTCAGTGTTGATATTTTTTCGTTATGAGCTTAATATTCTTATTAATATTCTTTTTTACCGCCCTGTGTCTCAAAACTGAATTATTTTGTATCTTAACTCTTTAAGCACCTTGTGATATTTTACTTGTCGTGTACCGAGGTACAGTGAAAAGCTTTTTGTTGCGTGCTAACCAGTCAGCGGAAAGACCCTGCAGACATTTACAATCGATCCATTCACAGTGTACAGATATATGATCAGGGAATAACGTTTAGTGCAAGGTCAAGCCAGCAGAGTCCGATCAAGGATAGTCCGAGGGTCACCAATGAGGTAGATCGTAGTTCAGCGCTGCTCTCTGGTTGTGGTAGGATGGTTCCGTTGCCTGATAACAGCCGGAAAAAAAATCTGTAGGTGTGCAGTTTCACACTTCTGTATCTTTTGCTTGAAGGGAGAGGGGAGACGAGGGAGAGGGGAGACGAGGGAGAGGGGAGAGGAGATCTCTGTACTAGTTCTGCAGATGTTCCACCAATGATGGCCATAAAAAGAATCCCAAGAATCAATTGCAAAGAATGATTTCTCTTTGAGGACCCATGACACAATATTCATGTTTTACACATGAGGTAACCACATGTTTATGGTCCCGTCAGTATGTTGGATCCAAATGAACTTTCTTTCTTCATAAGGATGATAAGATCATCCGTCTAGACATCAGATCCCAAGTCCGGGCCAAACTTATCATCAGCTCCGAAATGCTCGAGACTCTGCTGGGCTTGGATGGACTACCATTAACCATTGGGTTTCTCCCTCTATATGTCTGAAGAGGTCCCAGGTTCATTTCCTGATGGGACACCATTTCGACTCAGTACGATGTGTTTAGTCTCTGGTGCTAGAAGGTTGTAGGGTGGACCCACACATTAAATCCTCAACTGATGTCACAGAAGCAGTTATCGATCAACACAATCAGAAGGATGAGAGGGGGTCTCATTGAAACATATAAGATTGTTAAGGGCTTGGACATGCTAGAGGCAGGAAACGTGTTCCCGATGTTGGGGGAGTCCAGAACCAGGGGCCACACTTTAAGAATAAGGGGTAAGCCATTTAGAACGGAGACGAGGGAACACTTTTTCTCACAGAGAGTGGTGCGTCTGTGGAAATCTCTGCCTCAGAGGGCGGTGGAGGCAGGTTCTCTGGATGCTTTCAAGAGAGAGCTTGATAGGGCTCTTAAAGATAGTGGAGTCAGGGGATATGGGGAGAAGGCAGGAACGGGGTACTGATTGGGGATGATCAACCATGATCACATTGAATGGCGGTGCTGGCTCGAAGGGCCGAATGGCCTACTCCTGCACCTATTTTCTAATTCCAACCCAACAGCAAATAGTGTTAGTGTGCAGGGATCGCTGGACGGCACGGACTTGGTGCCTGTTTCCGTGCTGTATCTGTAAACTAGACTAAACTAAAGTAAAAGATGCATGAGGCTCAATGTTTACACACGGGGACTGGCTTGCTAACAATACTGGGATTGCATGTTTAATGAATGCACAACAAGAACTAATTAAACTGCTACTCAAGATGCGAGCAGATCAGATACCATTTTCATTTAGTTTAGTGATACAGCGCGGAAACAGGCCCTTCGGCCCATCGAGTCCGCACCGACCAGCGACCCCCGCACATTAACACTATCCTACACGAGGAACAATTTTTACATTTATACCAAGACAATTTTCAAGAGAGAGAGAGAGATTTAGCTCTGAGGGTTAACGGAATCAAGGGATATGGGGAAAAAGCTGGAACAGGGTACTGATCACAGCCATGATCATATTGAATGGCAGTGCTGGCACGAAGGGCCGAATGGCCTAGACCTGCAACTTTCTATGTTTCGAACCTACAAACCTGCATGATTTTGGAGTGTGGGAGGAAACCGAAGCTCTCAGAGAAAACCCATGCAGGTCGCAGGGAGAACGTACAAACTCCGTACAGACAGCACCCATAGCCGGGATCGAACCCGGGTCTCCGGCGCTGTGAGGCAGCAACTCCACCGCTGCGCCACCGTGACTACTGCATTGTCAGAGTCAGTTTGTAACTCTAGGGTCTGTCCCACTTGCCGGCATCCGTCATACTCGCAGCCTGTTGGCGAAAATTTTCAACATGTTGAAAATCCAGCGGCGACCAGAACAAGGTACGACTCTTTGGGCGACTACTCATGACCATACAGGCGTCACCCCGCGACATGTCAACACGTGACGCCTGTATGGTCGTGATAAGTCGGCCAGAGTGTTTCTGGTCGTTGATGGATTGTCAACATGTTAAAACATTTCGGCAACAGGCTGCGACTATGGCGGGTGCCGGCAGGTCGCCGGAAAAAATCACGTAAGTGGGACAGACCCTTCTGCCCTTGTCAGTCTCAACACTTTCCACAAGATGCGCTGATCAAGACTGACTAAAGTGAGGGGACACAAGGAACTGCAGGTGCAAGAATCTTGAGAAAAGCACAAAGTGCTGGGGGGACTCCATGGGTCAGAATAAAGGACATACTTTGAGAATCACAATCAGAATTGAAGGGCGCAGCTCAGCTGGTCAGGCAGCATCTCTGGAGATATGTTATATGGATAAATGACATTTCGTGTCAAGACCTTTTTTCAGATGTTTTTCCAACATCCCGTCTGATCTCAATCTTTGACATGCGGAATGGTCAGCCCTCAACAGAACAAGTGTCTCGACCCGAAACATCGCCTTTACCTTTCCTCCACAGATGCCGCCTGTCCCGCTGAGTTACTCCAGCATTTTGTGCCTATGTTCGGTTTAAACCAGCATCTGCAGTTCCTTCCTGCACACTTACTCCAGCTTGTCCCGTTGGACTTACTCCAGCACTTTGAACCTGTGCTGTTATCCGTGACTGTGTATCAGAGGTGTGCATGCGGTCCATATGTGAGGGACAGGGCTGGTGTACTGACCGCTTCCTCCTGCTTGTGTTCCCTGCAGCATAGAGGAGGCAAAAGAGATGGAGAGAGAGCTGCATGAGGAGTACCGATTCGGACAGCAGCAGCTGATCGAGATGGCCGGTTACAGTTGTGCCATGGCCATTACTACGGTAGGCAATGCCCTGATACTTCCCCCCCTGCTCCTCCACCACCCCTCCCCATCCCCCCCATCCCCCCCCTCCCCCTCCCCCTCGCCCACACATATGGTCCAGGCACTGCCATCTCCACCCAGCCTGTCCGCATCTCTGCCACCCTGCCAGTTCCAGCAAAGGCCTGGATAGAGTGGATGTGGAGAGGATGTTTCCACTAGTGGGAGAGTCTAGGACCAGAGGGCACAGCCTCAGAATTAAAGGACGTTCCATTAGGAAGAAGATGAGGAGGAATTTCTTTAGTCAGAGGGTGGTGAATCTGTGGAGGCCACATCTGTGGAGGCCACGTCGATGGATATTTTTAAGGCAGAGATAGATTCTTGATTAGTGCGGGTGTCAGGGGTTATGGGGAGAAGGCAGGAGAATGGGGTTAGGGGAGAGATAGATCAGCCATGATCGAATGGCAGAGCAGACTGGATGGGCCGAATGGCCTAACTCTGCTCCTATCACTGATGATCTGATGATCTGGCACACAGCGATTGGGAAGAGGCAGTCCGTCGCCATGGTAACATCCTCAGATAATCCCCCACACCGACACAGCTGCGGACAGATGTTGTTTAGCCGTAGCTCCAAGCTTCCTCCCTGCGATTTTGAGGGTAAACAACAATTAATTTTCACATTCTTTTTTGAGGGAATGAACCTTACAGCCATGCAGCAGCAAGTTTAAGGTCACAAGTGCTAGCAGCAGAATTAGGCCATTCGGCCCATCAAGTCTACTCCACTGTCCAATCATGGCTGATCTATCTCTCCCTCCTAACCCCATTCTCCTGCCTTCTCCACGAAACCAAGAATCTATCTATCTCTGCATTAAATATATCCATTGACTTGGCCCCGAGCAGCCTTCTGTTGCAAAGAATTCCACAGATTCACCACCCTCCGAATGAAGAAATTCCTCCTCATCTCCATCCTCAATTCCACTTGCCGATTTTTTCAGCAACTGCCGGCATCATTAACTGACGTATCAGGTCACCGAAAAATACTCGGTGTGACAGGGCGTGATGACGTATTGACGCGCGGTGTTTTTTCAAGTGTTGCAACGCTGGATTTCGAAATGTTCAAAATCTTTTGAGCCCCTGATTTGATTCCAGCAGTCGCCGAAAAAATTGCCAAGTGGGACAGGCCCTTGAAGGAACATCTCTGGAACTCTCTCCCACAGAGGGTAGTTGAGGCCAGTTCATTGGCTATATGTAAGAGGGAGTTAGATGTGGCCCTTGTGGCTAAGGGGATCAGAGGGTATGGAGAGAAGGCAGGTACGGGATACAGAGTTGGATGATCAGCCATGATCATATTGAATGGCGGTGCAGGCTCGAAGGGCCGAATGGCCTACTCCTGCACCTAATTTCTATGTTTCTATGTTTCTATGTTAAATTCTGAGGCTGTGACCTCTGATCCTAGACTCTCCCACTAGTGGAAACATCCTCTCCACATCCACTCTATCCGGGCCTTTCACCATTCTGTACATTTAACAAGCAGTCAACACTCAATTTTCCAGATAATCTATTCGTTGAAAAATATATATTTTTTATCCTAATACCAGCTTTTAATCCACAATTATGTCACCCCAGTTAATCAGATTAGTTTATTGTCATGTGTACTGAGGTACAGCGAAAAGGTGCCAGAGGTTATGAGGAGAAGACAGGAAAATGGGGTTAGGAGGGAGAGATAGATCAGCTATGATTGAATGGCGGAGCAGACTTGATGGGCTGAATGGCCTAATTCTACTCCTACCTTATGAATTTAAAAGCTTTTGTTGCTGGCCATCCAGTTAGCAGAAAGAGAATACATGATTACAATCAGTCTGGGGAAAGGTCTCGACCCGAAACGTCACCCATTCATTCTCTCAGGAGATGCCGCCTCACCCGCTGAGTTACTCCAGCATTTAGTGTCTACATTGATTACGATCGAGACGTCTACATTCTGCTTCTGCCACGGCAAGGTTGAAGTATCTATCTGAACCAATGCTCCAGGCATCTGATTACGACTAACTCTAGGGCAATAATATGCTCAACACAATTAGTTTTAATGATGTGGAAAATAACTGCACTGATTGTGACGTGGGCAGCAGTGATGACAATGAGAGCTGGTCTAAGGTGCTGCTGTGTATTGACAGTGAGGGAGAGACACAAAGTCCAGCGGGGCAGGCTGCATCTCTGGGCAGAAGGAACGGGTGACGTTTCAGTTCGAGACACTTCTTCACAGACTACATTAGGCCATAAGCGATAGGTGCAGAATTAGGCCATTCGGCCCATCATATAACATATAACACCATATAACAATTACAGCCCGGAAACAGGCCTTCTCGGCCCTTCCAGTCCGTGCCGACCATTTATTTTCCCCTAGTCCCATCTACCTGCACTCAGACCATACCCCTCCATTCCCTTCCCGTCCATATACCTATTCACTTTACTTTTAAATGTTAAAATCGATCCTGCCTCCACCACTTCTGCTGGGAGATCATTCCACACAGCCACCACTCTCTGAGTAAAGAAGTTCCCCCTCATGTTACCCCTAAACTTCTGTCCCTTAATTCTCATGTCATGCCCTCTTGTTTGAATCTTCCCTACCTTCAACGGGAAAAGCTTATCCACGTCAACTCTGTCTATCCCTTTCATCATTTTAAAGACCTCAATCAAGTCCCCCCTTAACCTTCTGCGCTCCAAAGAATAAAGACCTAACTTGTTCAACCATCGAGTCTACTCCACCGTTCAATCATGGCTGATCTATCTCTCCCTCCTAACCCCATTCTCCTGCCTTCCCCCCGTAACCCCTGAGTTAGATCCTGTAACCTGTAGTTAGACCCGCACACTATTAGTTTTAGTTTTAGTTTGAGCCTGACCTGCATCCTTGAACCGTTTTGCTGGCGTGAAAACGCCACCTTTGCTCCTGTAAATTGGCCGGAGTATTTTCCCATCATCGTATTTTCCATTATACCAGTCAGGACAATTGGCCGACTGAGCTTGAAGCAGGAATTTAGCCCAAATCATTCATCTGGTTCTTGCCTCATGTTTAACGAGCTGCAAAATATTTCAACCATGGCTCCTACTATTACAGCCCTTTGTTTCTGATTATTATTGAACGCATTCCATCTGGCCTTGTTGGCATCTGAATATTCCTTTGATTTTAGTGACCATTTTATAACTGAGGTAGACAAAAATGCTGGAGAAAGTCAGCGGGTGAGGCAGCATCTATGGAGCGAAGGAATGGGTGACGTTTCGGGTCGAGACCCTTCTTCAGACTGATTAGACTGTAGGTTAATTGGCTTGGTATAAAATATAAAATTGTCCCTAGTGTGCGTAGGGTAGTGTTATGCCCCTGTTCCACTTAGGAAACCTGAACGGGAACCTCTGGAATCTGCGCTACACCCAAGGTTTCCGTGAGGTTTCCGTGCGGTTCTCGCAGGTTTCTGTCAGTCTCCCTAATGGTCGAAAGTGGTTTCCGTTTTAAAAATCGGTAATTCTTTAGTCGAAGCCGGTTGCCGGAGCACAAAAACCTCCGGGACAGCATGGAAACCTTGGGTGGGGCGCAAAGTCTCCAGAGGTTTTCATTCAGTATTTCTAAGTGGGACAGGGGTGTTAGTGTGCGGGGATCACTGGTCGGCGCGGACTTGGCTGGCCGAAAAGGCCTGTTTCCGTGCTGTACCACTAAACTAAACTAAACTATCCTAAACCAAGTGGAGCCGTGCAAATGTGCAGAGAGGAACTGAAGACGCTGGTTTAAACCAAAGGTAGAACTCAAAAATGCTGGAGAAAGTCAGCGGGTGAGGCAGCATCTATGGAGCGAAGGAATAGGTGACGTTTCGGGTCGAGACCCTTAAGGGTGAGGCAGCATCTATGGAGCGAAGGAATAGGTGACGTTTCGGGTCGAGACCCTTAAGGGTGAGGCAGCATCTATGGAGCGAAGGAATAGGCGACGTTTAGCTCTTAGGGCTAACGGAATCCAGGGATCTGGGGAGAAGGCAGGGACGGGGTACTGATTGTGGATGATCAGCCATTATCATATTGAATGGTGGTGCTGGCACGAAGGGCCAAATGGCCTCCTCCTGCACCTATTGTCTATGTTTCTAACCTACAAACCTGCACGTCTTTGGAGTGTTGGAGGAAACCGAAGCTCTCAGAGAAAACCCACACAGGTCGCAGGGAGAACGTTCAAACTCCATACAGACAGCACTCGAATGGCATACTCCTGCACCTATTTTTTTATGTTCAAGAAGGAACTGCAGCTGCTGGAAAATCGAAGGTAGATAAAATTGCTGGAGAAACTCAGCGGGTGCAGCATCATCTATGGAGCGAAGGAATGGGTGACGTTTCGTGTTGGCCCGAAACGTTGCCTATGTCCTTCGCTCCATAGATGCTGCCGCACCCGCTGAGTTTCACCAGCAATTTTGTCTACCTCCTATTTTTCTATGTTTCTGTGTTTTTTTTCAAAATGCTGGGACAGGCAGCACATCTGTGGAGAGAAGGAATGGGTGAGGTTTTGGGTGCAGTGCCTTGGACTAAAGCAGCGCTGGTATCTGTGTGTATGCGAGCTGTGCAGGCATCCAACAAGCTGCAGGGAGGCTACAGCACAAACAGCAGCAGGACGAGGCAGCACAAATCCCCAGGGGCATCATGGCAGGGAGGAGCTGGGAATGTCTGGGCAGGTTTTGTAGCCCTGCAGCTCGTTCTTGTTTACTCGCTGAGTCTATTCATCCATCACCTGCCCCCATCTTTCCATAAACAGCCGCTGTTGTTGCTGCAAGGGCTGCACGTCTCCATAGATAGACACAAAATGCCAGAGTAATTTGTGTAATATACAGGGGGGTCTTATAGATAAAAACACGTGAATAAGGGGTCGGCCATTTAGGACTGTGATGAGGAAAACCTGTCACTAAGAGAGTTGTGAATCAGTGGAATTCTCTGCCACAGAAGGCAGTGGAGGCCAATTCACTGGATGTTTTCAAGAGAGAGTTGGATGTGGCTCTTAGGGCTAACGGAATCAAGAGATATGGGGAAAAAGCAGGAACGGGGTACTGATTTTGGATGATCAGCCATGATCATATTGAATGACAGTGCTGGCTCAAAGGGCCGAATGGCCTACTCCTGCACCTGTATTTCTATGTTTCTATGTAACTCAGGGGGACAGGCAGCAACTCTGGAGAGAAGGAATGGGTGACGTTTCGGTTCACGACCCTTCTTCAGACTGACCCGAAACGTCACCCATTCCTTACACACATATATATTTATACGTTTAAGAAAGAACTGCAGATGCTGGAAAAATTGAAGGGAGACAAAAATGCTGGAGAAACTCAGCGGGTGAGGCAGCATCTATGGAGCGAAGGAATAGGTGACGATTTGGGATAAAAATGCTGGAACGTCACCCATTCCTTCACTCCATAGATGCTGCCTCACCCGCTGAGTTTCTCCAGCATTTTTGTCTACCATATATACATATATACTTTATTGTTGTTTATTAAAGTGCTTTGCGGTGTACTATTTTTCCATACCGGTTGTGCTGCTACAAGTAAGAATGACATTGTTCTGTTTTGGAACATATGATAATTAACACTCCTGAGTCTTGACATTAAAGTCTGATATTTTGGGATTAAGGCAATGAAGAGCAATTTTTCGTTATTGGATAATGTCTATTTTGCCTCCCATAAAATGAGGTGTAACCTTCATTAATTTGGCCATTGTATAAATGACATCATTGGTCCTTCAGAGGCTTATGAGAAGCTGGCTGCTGCCGCACACCCAGGGGGACATCGTTTGGCAGTTCAGCAACCTCTCACACCTGTGCCTGGGCCAGAACTACCTTGTGTCCACTCGTCCCACAACATCTGAGCTCAATGGAATTTGTACATCATTCATAGAAGCATAGAAACATAGAAAAATAGGTGCAGGAGTTGGCCATTCGGCCCTTCGAGCCAGCACCGTCATTCAATATGACCATGGCTGATCATCATCTAAAATCAGTACCCCGTTCCTGCCTTCTCCCCACATCCCTTGATTCCGTTAGCCCCAAGAGCTAAATCTAAATCTGTCTTGAAAACATCCAGTGAATTGGCCTCCACTGCCTTCTGTGGCAGAGAATTCCACAGATATTCGCAACTCTGTGAATGGGAATGGTGACCAGACAAGTGTCACCATTGGGCTCATCCAACAGGATGAAGTGGGAATTTAACTAAATTCTCATGAAAACAACACTTTTGTCCAATTTCCCGAGGTTTTATTGGTCCGGGAATGTACCCAAGAACAGCAGCTCCAGAGTATTCACTTTCTTCTTAATTGCTTTTGACCTTGCCATGGCAGAGTTATGAGTGTTCTGCTTTCTGAAGTCAGCACCTTGGAATTCATTCCCCAGACTTTTTGGGCAGTAAAATCAGACCTCCGACCATGTCCGAGCCTTTCCTGTAAAGTGTTGCCGTTTAGCAGCTGTGCCATCACTATTTCGGTCTCCACAGGCCTTGGGCCTTGGGCAAAGAACAATCGCAGCAGTCCACCGGACGCTCACAACTTCAGGCGGGGCTGTCATGGTGACACCAAGGCATGACAGTCCTCACATGCGTGTGTAGGAAGCAACTGCAGATGCTGGTTTACTCGAAGATATCACTCTATGACGTTCTGTATAATATATGTGTAAATAAGCAATTCACGCACTCTTGACGTGTATAGCATCCTTTAATGATGGCACAGGGTATAACACACGTCAGCAAGCACTGGTTACATTCTTCTACTGAACTGTACCCAGGGAGGGGAAAGCATTATGATTGATGTTAACTAAGGCGGGGTTATTGGTACTGAGGTAGCTATATTATTGGTTGCATGCATAAACCATCTACAATATGCATAAATTATTTCACTTTGCAGTTGCATTTGTGACTAATGAAGCACCACTGAAGCATTAAAGTGTCTCCCAAATGATTCCCAAGGCAGGGAGGCCAGAGACAAAGTCGAGCTTCATCAACACTCTTCCATCGGTCAGTGGTGGGAGGGACATCACAGATGAGACACAGAGCGAGGCTTGTCCCAACATTGTCCCATCAAACTCTTCAACTCAGATATGAATTAAAACTCAAGATAGACACAACATGCTGGAGTAACTCAGCGGGACAGGCAGCATCTCTGGACAGAAGGAATTCCTTCTCTCCAGAGATACTAGAAGGAATTTCTTCTCTCCAGAGATGCTGCCTGCCCAGCTGAGCCGGTCCTCACTTGCAGATAGATACAACCATAGATTCATTTGAGGGCGACCGGGGTTATGGGGGGAAGGCTGGAGAATTTAGTTTAGTATTTAATATTGTCACGTGTACCGAGGTACAGTGAAAAGCTTTTTGTTGTTTGCTATCCCGTCGTCAGAAAGACAATACATGATTATAATTGATCCATTTACAGTGAACAGATACATGACAAGGGAATAACGTTTAGTGCAAGGTAAAGTCCGACCAAGGATAGTCCGAGGGTCACCAATGAGGTAGATAGTAGTTGAGCTCTGCTCTCTGGTTGTGGTAGGATGGTTCAGTTGCCTGATAACAGCCGGGAAGAAACTGTCCCTGAATCTGGAGGTGTGCGTTTTCACACTTCTGTATCTCTTGCCTGATGGGGTAGGAGTGACCGGGGTGAGACTGGTCCTTGATGATGCTGCTGGCCTTGCCGAGGCAGCGTGAGGTGTAGATGGAGTCAATGGAAGGGAGGTTGGTTTGCGTGAGGATCTGGACTGTGTCCACAATTCTCTGCAAATTATTTTGCGGGTCATGGATGGAGCTGTTCCCAAACTGTGCTGGGATGCTTCCCCATCTCCTTCCCAAAGGAATCTCCTTCCATACCAGGAAGGAACTGCAGATGCTGGTTTAAATCGAAGGTAGCCACAAAATGCTGGAACAACTCAGCGGGACAGGCAGCATCTCTGGAGAGAAGGAATGGGAGACGTTTCGGGTCTTCAGACTGATGACTGATTTGGAATTCTCTGGCTCAGAGGGCGGTGGAGGCCGGTTCTCTGGATACTTTAATGAGAGAGCTAGATAGGGCTCTTAAAGATAGCGGAGTCAGGGGATATGGGGAGAAGGCAGGAACGGGGTACTGATTGTGGATGATCAGCCATGATCCCATTGAATGGCGGTGCTGGCTCTATTGTCTATGTCTCTTTTTTCCCTTCAGGCAATGAGACCTCAGGGACCGGTTCCACCCCGTGTCTTTGGATGTGAGTGCTGACGCTGCGGTTCGCGACCCACTGACTTTGCACCTCTTTCCCCACTCAGGCTTATCCGCGAGCATCTCTCCATAGGAAGCAGCCGACAATACTGGTGATCTGTGGGCAGGAGCAGAACGGGGCTGTCGGCCTGGTGTGTGCCCGACACCTACGCACATTCGTAGGTACCGGGATGGGAAACAGGGTGTGGGGGGGGGGGGACGGCGAGGGGGGGGGGGAGGAGGATGGGGGAGGGGGAGGGGGGAGCAGGGGGTGGATGAGGAGGGAGGGAGGGGGGAGAAAAGAGGGAGTGGGGGAGGAATTGAAATCCTTTAAATTAAAGGATTGGACAGGTTGGATGCAGGAAATTGTTTCCCGATGTTGGGGGTGCAGAGCCAGGGGTCACACAGTTCAAGAATAAGGGGTCGGCCATTTAGGACTGAGATGAGGAAAAACGTCTTCACCCTGAGGGTTGTGAATCGGTGGAATTCTCTGCCACAGAAGGCAGTGGAGGCCAATTCACTGGATGTTTTCAAGAGAGAGTTAGATGAAGAGACTGAGAATCTGGGAGAGGGAAACAGAGAGATAGGGAAGGTGACACAGAGAATGTAAGGTGTGTCAGATCTCTCGTTGTTCCACTTCTATATCCCTCTCCCCTGACTCTCAGTCTGAAGAAGGGTCTCGACCCGAAACGTCACCCATTCCTTCTCTCCGGAGATGCTGCCTGTCCCGCTGAGGTACTCCAGCATTTTGTGTCTGTCTTTGGTGATTTATTGTTGGGTATCTCGCAGCTGGGCTACGACAGAGGGGGGGTCGTGAGACACTAGGCTGCCTGTACAACGCTGGGCGGTAGATGTGGAGTCAGGATGACGGGAAACACAACCAGTAAACTGCAGCATTCCAGCTTCAGCTGACTTGTGAGACCAGGCCGCGGTCCACAGCGGGACTGCAAATCATCTCCCAGCGTTGGCATGGATACAAATCCCCAATTAACCTACTCCCTGCACGGGATGGTGGCAGAGGGGGAGTCATTGCCTTCTCTCCCCCTCCCCTTCCCTGCCCACCCCACTTCCCTGCACCCCCTTCTCTCCCCCATTCCCTGCTTACTCCCCTTTCCTCCCCCCTTGTCTCTATCCCCCTTCTCTTTCCCCCTTCTCTCTCTCCCCTTTCTCTCTATCTCCTCTCTCTCTCCCCTTCTCTCTCTCTCCCCTTTCTCTCTATCTCCTCTCTCTCTCCCCTTCTCTCTCCCCCTTCTCTCTCTCCTCTCTCCCCCTTTCCTCCCCCTTTTTTTTCCTTTTTCAAAAACTTTATTCGACACAATCATATAATACAACACATCTAAACATAATAAAAAAATAACACTATAACAAACAAATCATTGTAGTACAACAGTACATTCATTGTTTACAATACTCTCAACCCCACGCGGTGACCAGCATTGACAGAAGGCCTCCAGAGTCCCCGTGGACACCGCGTGTTCCCTCTCCAGGGACCTTTCCTCCCCTTCTCTCTCTCCCCCCTTCTTTCTCCCCCTCTTCGCTCCCCTTTTTCTCTCTCTCCCCTCTCTCTCCCCCTTCTCTCCCCCCCTTCTCTAACATCGGGAGAAGAATGGAGAGCAGGGGAGAGACAACGACTTTGCCTTCCATCACAGTGAGGAGGAGATTCACTGTGATGGATGTTTGTGTAAATCTTGTTGTATGACTGCATAAACCAAATTTTGTTTGAACTTCATTTGAGGTTTGAATGACAATAAACGGTATTGTACTGTATTGTATTCTCTCTCTCCCTCCTTCTCACCTACGTCCCTCTAAACCTTGTCCTATCCATGTACCTGTCCAAATTTCCAAATGTGTTAAAACATAGAAACAAAGAATAGCAGCGGCTGGTTTATAAAAAGAGAGGCACAAAGTGCTGGAGTAAGTCAGCGTGTCGGACCACGCCTCTGGAGGGAAAGGATGGGTGACGTGTTTGGTCGGGATCCCTCTTCCTGATTACCCATCCAGATTGTCCTTCCGACCAAGCCTTATGATTATCCATGTCTTGGTTTCCCAACAGGGTTACGAACCCACCGTCTACTACCCCAAGCGCTCCTGCAAGTCCCTCTTCCTGGACTTCACCATTCAATGCGAGAAGCTGGACATTCCGTTTCTCTCCTACCTTCCAAATGAGGTAAGAAAGCCGGAGGTCGTGACCCCCGAGGGTGGGTTGTGGGACTGACTGCATGGTCATCCTGGGCCAGGCACGTGCCGTGAGTAATTACTCAGGGTAGGCACTCAGTCCGCTTAAAGAAAAAAATGTAAACCGCGCATGCGCAGATTGTTCGCCCCGTTAAATAAATAAATAAATAAAAACAGTGACATTTCAATTTGCCCAAGGCTTCCTAGTCCAATTGTGGGGATAGTTCCTTTCACAGCGTGTGGAGATTCTGTGACAGGGGTAAAGTTGTGGGGAGGGCACGAGTGTTGAGAAGGAGGGTGTCGGGGATACTGCCAGCGCTGGAAAGAACACAGAGAACATTTACGAGGAAGGTGCCAGGACTAGAGGTTCTGAGCGATATATAGAGGTTGTAGGCTGGACATGTGAGGAACAATGGTGAAAATCGCAAGAAAGTACTTATCAAAAAGTACTGGAATCTTCACTCCCTCACCGCTGCCGCAGCTCTCCGGGTGCGAAGCCACGGACTGTAGCTGGGGATAGAAGCAGCTCGGGGAGCGTCCACCGGGATCCCGACAGCTGAACTGGCCGCCACTTCAGCGCCTTCTGCCGGCCCGCTCACCTTTGGCAGTGCTCTCCGTCTGAACACTGTCACCTGCCGTTCGCCGACTTCACTCATGTCAGCGGCTTCCTGCAAATCCTTAAATTCCCACAGCCGAGTAACCTCAATCGCGCTGTCGGAATTTAAGGACATGAGTGAGGCCAGCGAGCGGCAGGAGAGAGGTTTTTAGATGGAGAGCTGCCAGAGGTGGGCGGGTGGTTCTGGAGCTAAGGTGGCGGCTGGTTCCGCTGTCCGGCCCGGCGGCCGCTCGAGCTACTTCTCTCTCTCTCTCTCCCCCCCCGGCCTCAGAGCAGTGTCATTGCATGCCCCCTTGCAAGGAACGTCGCAAGTGGATGCCCCCGGCCCCTCATTCATAACATTTGTGCCCTCCCCGCAACGTTACCCCGGGCCAGACTCCCCACACGCTGTGAAAGGACCTCTCTCCCCACTCCGACTCCCACACCCCCCCACACCCCGGCAAATACGGTATTAAAAAAAAAAAATCACAAAATGTACTTACCATATAATTGGGACACGACAAACCATGGTTGAAAACCCCGCCAATAAACTTGCGCTGCGCATGCGCAGTAGACTGATGCGCATGCGCAGTATGATGCTGCGCATGCGCAGTGCTACAAAGGCAGGATTTCTGCTGCCTTCAGCCCCGATTAAAATTGACGGCTTCAGGCAGCGCTGACGTTACGGGGGCTGCACAGAGCTTCCCGTGTTACAAGCGCTGCGGGTGAAAGGCACAGGGAATTGTGCCTACCTAAGAGATCAGTCTCTTACATAGGCATCATTCTCCATGCCTTTACTATTTATATTTAATAATTCCCATTTCATAATTTTAGTCAGGGTAGGCAGTGCCTACCTTGCCTACCCTGACGGCACGTGCCTGTCCTGGGCAAGCTGGCCACCATCACGTGATGTGACCGTTGCAGTTTCAGTTTATTGTCACGTGCACCGAGGTACAGTGAAATGTTTACCCTGCCCCACTGTACGAGCTCATTCAAGAGTTCGAACTGATTCGAACTCAGAGATTTACGGTAATGGCCGCTCGTTGGTACTCGGGGCTCTCGTGGACATTTTTCAACATGTTGAAAAATCTTCACGAGTCTTCCCGAGTTCCTGCCGTTAGCGTTACGAGCCGCTAAGAGACGTCCCGAGCTCCGACGTACCCGCTACGTACATTCTACGTGCTTACCACGAGTTTGATTTTTTTTTAAACTCGGGAGAACATTTGAATGAACTCGCACAGTGGGACATGGCATTTTTTTGCGTGCTAACCAGTCAGCAGAAAGACAATTCATAAGGTCATAAGTGATAGGAGCAGAATTAGGCAATTCGGCCCATCAAGTCTACTCCACCATTCAATCACGGCTGATCTATCTCTCCCTCCTAACCCCATTCTCCTGCCTTCTCCCCCTAACCCCTGACTCCTGTACTAATCAAGAATCTATCTATCTCTGCCTTAAAAATGTCCTCTGACGGCCTCCACAGCCCTCTGTGGCAAAGAATTCCACAGATTCACCACCCTCTGACTAAATAAATTCCTCCTCATCTCCTTCCCATAAGAACGTCCTTTAATTCTGAGGGTATAACCTCTGGTCCTCGACTCTCCCACTAGTGGGAACATCCTCTCCACATCCACTCTACCTCAGTGTCGGTGTGGGCAGTGGTGGGGATGGGGGGGGGGGGGGGGCTGGGGGGGGGGAGGGGGTTGGGGAGGGGAGAGCGTGGGGGCGAGGGGGGGGGTCCTCTCTACATGGTCCGCCTAGACCCGGAGAAACTCTGATCGTTGGTCGGCGCGGACTTGCTGGGCCGAAGGACCCGTTTCCGCGCTGTGTCTCGAAAACAAAATTAAAAGATTCGATTAGTGCTGGTGTCAGGGGTTATGGGGACAAGATGGAGAATGGGGTTAGGGCGGAGAGGTAGATCAGCCATGATTGAATGGCGGAGTAGACATGATGGGCCGAATGGCCTAATTCTTCTCCTATCACTTATGAAGTTTAGTGTGGACATTTGTCTGTCTTTGCCAAAAGTGAAATGTTCCCGTCTCCTCCTCTCCACAGGTGCAGTTGATAAATGATGCCTATAACTTGATCATAGATGCCGTGCTGGGTTTGTCCGATGAGCTGGGGCTGAAGGAGTTGTATTGCAATATCCTCTCTACAATGAAACATGTCAAAATACCTGTCATCAGCATCGATGTCCCTTCAGGTAAAGAGCCGGCAAACTGCTTCCCCTTGGGGGTATCAGCATTAAATGCATTCATTTGTCATTACATGACTCTCTTGTTGGGATTCGCTCATTATGCTAAAAATGATTCTTGTTCTTTCATTTAGACTTTAGTGATACAGCGCGGAAACAGGCCCTTCGGCCCACCGAGTCCCCACCGACCAGCGATCCCCCCGTACACTAGCACTATCCTACACACACCAGGGACAATTTACAATTTACAGAAGCCAATTAACCTACAAACCTGCACGTCTTAAAGGGCCTGTCCTACTTGGGCATCATTTGCGCGTCACGCAGGTGGCGGGTGAAGATTTCGTGAATCCCAAAATCCGGGGGCGCTGCGCGCGACCGCGCATCACTGCCTATTGCACGCGTCATGTGCACGTCATGATGCGTGCCGTGCGTCGTGATGCGTAAATGATGCGCAAATGACGCCCATGTGGGACAGGCCCTTTAGAGTGTGGGAGGAAACTGGAGCACTCAGAGAAAACCCACACGGTCACGGGGAGAACGTACAAACTCCACACAGACAGCACGTGTAGTCAGGATGGTAGCCGGGTCTCTGGCGCTGTGAGGCAGCAACTCTACCGCTGCGCCACCGTGCCGCACGAGTGTTCTGTTATCAGAGCTTCGGACAATTGCAATTATTTCCCAGGATTCAGTTTGTTGGTTTATTGTTGTCACATGGACCGAGGTACAGAGAACAGCTTTTTGTTTGCGTGGTATCCACTCAGTGGACAGACTACGCAATATTACAATCGAGCCGTCCACAGCGTACAGATACAGGATAATGGGAATAACGTTTAGTGCAAGATAAAGTCTAGTAAAGTCCGATTAAAGATAGTCCGAAGGTCTCTACCAATGAGGTAGATGGGAGGTCAGGACCGCTCTCTAGTTGGTGAGAGGACGGTTAAGTTGCCTGATAACAGCTGGGAAGAAACTGTCCCTGAATCTGGAGGTGTGCGTTTTCACACTTCTGTACCTCTTGCCTGATGGGAGCGGGGAGAAGAGGGAGTGACCGGGGTGATGTTGCCATTTGTAGCAAGGCCAACATTCATTGACCAGTCCCAATGAGGGCAGCACGACGGCGCAGCGGGAGAGTTGCTGCCTTACAGCGCTCGCAGCGCCGGAGACCCGGGTTCGAACGGACGGAGCTTGTACGTTCTCCCCGTGACCTGCGTGGGTTTTCTCCGAGACCTTCGGTTTCCTCCCACACTCCAAAGACGTGCAGGTTTGTAGGTTAACTGGCTTGGTGTAAAAATAAATTGTCCCCAGCCTGTGTAGGATAGTGTTAGTGTGCGGGGATCGATGGTCAGTGCGGACTCGGTGGGCCGAAGGGCCTGTTTCTGTGAGCTGTCCACATAAACCACTGCAGCCTGCCAGTGAAACTGCTCTCACAATGTTTCCAGGAGTTAGAGCCATATCATCGGCAGTAAATGTCTGTAATTAAGCCTTCGGATTTAGTTGATCTGATTTCATACCAGAAGACATGTTTATAATCAGATTTGGCCTGGCTTTCAAAATCATAGCATGATAGAAATAGGACGAATCGGAAGCGTTTTTTCAATTCAGTTGATTCATGACTGCTGAGACTGCACAAATTCCACTTTAGACTTCAGAGATACAGCACGGAAGCAGGCCCTTCAGCCCATCGAGTCCGCACCGACCAGCGATCATCCCGTACACCAGCACCATCCTACACACTAGAAACAATTTACAAATTTACTGAAGCCAATTAACCTACAAACCTGTACGTGTTTTGGAGTGTGGGAAGGAACCGGAGCACCCGGAGACAACCCACGCGGTCACAGGGAGAACGTGCAAACTCCGTACAGACAGCACCTGCAGTCAGGATCGAACCCGGGTCTCTGGTTTTCTTAAACGTTGCGATACTCCCTGCCTCAACTACCTCCTCCGGCAGCTCGTTCCATACACCCACCACCCTCTGTGCAATAAAGTTACTCCCCAGATTCCTATTAAATCTTTCCCCGCTCACCTTAAACCTATGTCCTCTGGTTCTCGACTCCTCTACTCTGGGCAAGTGACTCTGCATTTACCCGATCTATTCCTCTCATGTTTTAGTACTCCTCTATAAGATCGCCCCTCATCCTCCTGCGCTCCAAGGAATAAAGACCTAGCCTAGTCCACCTCTCCCTATAGCTCACACCCTCGAGTCCTGGCAACATCCCGGTAAATCTTCTCTGAACCATTCCAAGATTGACAGCATCTTTTCTTTGAGGCAGCAACTCTGCCGCTGTGCCACCGTGCCGCCCTCTTTACCAGCGGGAGGTATTTCTTGTCTTTGTGCAGGTTGGGATGCGGAGAAGGGCAAAGGTGACGGCATCAATCCCGAGGCCCTCATCTCCCTGGCCGTGCCCAAGAAGTGCGCCACGCAGTTTTCCGGGAAGTACCATTTCCTGGCCGGCCGCTACCTGCCCTACGACCTGCAGAAGAAATACGACCTGAATCTCCCCGACTACCCGGGAACTGACTGCATCGTACAGCTCTAGGAGCTCGCACCAAAGTGGCGGATCAACCCCCACCCAGAGAGGACTGGCCCCCAACTGGAAGCTTGCCCGGGGAAGGGCGATCTCCACTCTCGTCTCCTACATGATGGGAGATGCACTCTCCAAGAATCCCACCGCTTGCTCACACCACCCCTTCCAACGGAACGTACCACGGAAAATGCATCTCCTCAGGAAGCGGTTTGGGCTGCGAACCAGATCAGCACCGTCCCATTTATGTTCAGATTATCTGTGTGTTGTGAATTGTAATGGTTTCACTTTTCAACCTTTATGTCCTGTCGCAGAGAATGATCTTTAGGTAACGCCAAGAGACGGTGACCCTTAGACCAGGCCACAGTTTAGTGTATCCCTTGGTGATCTTTATATCTGTGCATTTAGCTCCTGTCCATGCCGATGTTACAGGGCATTTCATGTAACATCGGACTTTAGACTTTAGAAATACAGGGCGGATACAGGCCCTTTGGCCCACCGAGTCCGCGCCGACCAGCGCTAGCGCTGTCCTACTTACTGGGGACAATTTACAATTTACACGAACCGATTAACCTACAAACCCGCACGTGTTTGGAGTGTGGGAGGAAACCGGAGCACCCGGAGACAACCCACGCAGTCACGGCGAGAACGTACAAACTCCGTACAGACAACACCCGTAGTCAGGATGGAATCCGGGTCTCTGGCGCTGTGAGGCAGCAACTCTACCGCTGCACCACCGTGCCGCCCCTTTACGTAATCCCAGCGGGTTCCCGCCTCTTTCATTTCTGGAGGCGGAAGTGGGAATGGGATTGTAGATTATTAGTTCAGTTTAGTTTATTGTCACGTGTACCGGGGTACAGTGAAAAGCTTTATTGCGTGCTGACCAGTGAGTAACGATAAACTAACCTGGACTAAACTAAGACATTCCGTACCAGTAATTAGGACATCAGATGGAAGGAAAGGAATAACTTGATTGGGGAATATATGGATGTAACTAGATCCCCCCTACCCCCCCCCCCCCCCCCCACCAACCTTCCCATCTAAAGACATTTAATCTGATGTTAATTTTAGATTTTCTGTTATTCTGAGTCTCACATTTATAACAGCAAACAATGTATGTAATACGTCACGTTGTAATTAACCACTCCCACTGGAGGTGGCGCTGCGATTACAATTTGACAAGTTGTTAGAGGAAGACAAACTGATGAAGGGCCTCCACCTGAAACGTCAACCCGTTCCTTCTCTCCAGAGATGTTGCCTGTCTCGCTGAGTTACTCCAGCTTTTCGTTTCTCTCTTCGGTTTAAACCAGCATCTGCAGTTCCTTGGTAGACACAAAAAGCTGGAGTAACTCAGCGGGGCAGGCAGCATCTGCGACGAGACGGAATTGTGTCCCTTCCTACACAAGTTGTTAGAGGATTTCTCTTATAAGTGTGAGCACATGATTGCATTCTTCAGAGGATAGGGTGTGCTGTAAGATTTTGAATATATTACACATATTTAATGTAATAATATATATATATAATATTTGCTTTTTTGCATTATCGATGGTATGTTTTGATGCTGGGCAGAGTTTATGCAGCAGTCGCACTTATGAGGTGGCAGATATGGACACACCATTCTATATCTCGTCCACAGATTAATACATTAGCCTATGTCAGACCTGGTTCAACTTTTTACTTTCCATTAAAGACTAATTGGAAGCTGGCTTTCCGACACACAACCCAAACTCAACATGCCTGAAAGGAGAGTGATGAGAGAATTTGAAGAAGGGTCTCGACCTGAAACGTCGCCCATTCCTTTTCTCCGGAGATGTTGCCTCACCCGCTGTGCTACTCCAGCATTGTGTCCCAGCAACCTCCACACTCACCTTTCTGTCCAGGGCCTCCTCCACTGTCAGAGTGAGGCCCAGCGCAAGTTGGAGGAACTGCACTTCATATTTCGCTTGGGGCATCTTACACCCCAGCGGTGTGAACATTGACTTCTCTAACGTCAAGTAACCCTTGCTTTCCCTCTCTCTCCATCCCTCCCCCTTCCCAGTTCTCCGACCAGTCTGACTGTCCCGGATTACATTTTAATCTCTGTTTGTGTTGTTGTCACCTTCTCCTCGCTGACAATTGTCTATTTTACATTGTCCTCGATCGCCATCCCCTTTCATGTCTCATTTTCACACCTTACCATTCCTTATGTCTGTGTCACCCAATCCCTCTCTCCAGAGATGCTGCCTGTCCCGCTGAGTTACTCCAGCATGTTGTGTCTATCTTGAGTTTTAATTGATACCTGAGTTGAAGAGTTTGATGGGACAATGTTGGGACAAGCCTCGCTCTGTGTCTCATCTGTGATGTCCCTCCCACCATTGACCGATGGAAGGATGATGATGAAGCTCGACTTTGTCTCTGGCCTCCCTGCCTTGGGAATCATTTGGGAGACACTTTAATGCTTCAATGGTGTTTCAATAGTCACAAATGCAACTGCAGAGTGAAATTCTTTCTGCATATATTATACATAGCGTCATAGAGTGATACAGCGTGGAAACAGGCCCTTCGGCCCAACCTGCCCACACTGGCCAACATGTCCCATCTACACTAGTCCCACCTGCCTGCGCCTGGTCCATATCCACCTAAACCTGTCCAATCCACGTACCTGTCCAAATGTTTCTTGAACAATAGAGAATAGACAATAGACAATAGGTGCAGGAGTAGGCCCGCGTGCTCGATGTACTGGAGCAGTTCCAGTGAACCCACGTTCCTCCCCCTCCTCCCCTCTCCTCTCCCCTCCTCTCTCCTCTCCCCCCTCTCCTCTCCTCTCCTCTATTCTCATCTCCTCTCTTCTCTTTCCTCTCTGCTCCTCTATTCTCCCCCCCCCCCTTCCCCCTTCCTCCTTCCTCTCTCCTCTCCTCTCCTCCCCTCCTCTCTTCTCTTCTCTTCTCTTCTCCTCTCCTCCCCTCCCCTCTCCTCTCCCGGCCATCTCTGTGTCCCGGGGGCGCCCCCTGCAGCCGATCTTGAAGCCTGCAGCTGGAGACATTTACCATTCACCCTCCTACCTCCCTTGCCCCTCATGCCCCATGCCTCCAGCTCCCTCCCAAGGCTTCAGTGCGGTTCCCGGAGGTTTTTGTCAGTCTCCCTAATGGTCGAAAGTGGTTTCCGTTTTAAAAATCGGTAATTTTTTAGTTGAAGCCGGCTGCGATGCTAGTTGAAGGTGGTTGCCGGTGGACAAAAACCTCCGGGAACCTCCGGGAACCGCACGGAAACCTAGGGTGGGACGCAACATCTCCAGAGGTCTCCGTTCAGGTTTCCTAAGTGGGACAGGGGCATTAGGGTCTACAGGGCACACTCGGTGGCCACGACATCTAGGGAAGGCCACCTTCCAGTGCGCCTGCTAGTGCAGGCGTTCCTCTGTTATCTCCAGCCGTCCTGGTCCAACCTGTCAGCATTTCTTGGCTCATTGTAAACCTTCTCCACCATCGAATTGGAGAGTATATCTAACGTGGTCCCAACGTTGATCTTCACGCTTATATGGGTCTGACCAGCCAATACCATGTCCCAACGTTGCCTATTTCCCAAGGCTTTCGGCCCGAAACGTTGCCTATTTCCCAAGGCTTTCGGCCCGAAACGTTGCCTATTTCCTTCGCTCCATAGATGCTGCTGCACCCGCTGAGTTTCTCCAGCACTTTTGTCTACCTTTGATTTTCCAGCATCTGCAGTTCCTTCTTAAACACAACGCTACACTCTAGTGGGCAGTTACCATTGACAGTTCATGAGTTCACTTCCGATACTCCGAAACTTCAGGGACTACTTTATAAACTCCGCTCAGCTCAGAGACGATACTATATTGTGGAAAAGGGAAGTGAATTTTAATGTTGTTACTTTGCCAGATTGCTGTTGACTCCGTTTGAAACGTATAATAAATAGACGTTGTGTTCATGGTGTTTGTTGTGTCCTTTGTAAAGCCCCTGTCCCACTTAGGAGACCTAAACAGCAACCCCTGGTCACCTTGCCTGCCACCCAAGGTTTCCACGAGGTCACCGGAGGTTTTGGTCACTCTCCCTAATGGTCAAAAGTGGTTTCCACATGGCCGAGGCTTCATCTTGGTTGCTGCTATTTTTACATCATGATTAAAACTGGCCCCGACTAAAAATAGGTTGCCGTTTTGAAAATCGATCATTTTTTTGTCGCAGGTCTAGTCGAAGCCGGTTTTCTTCATAGTGGAGGAAGGTTTTCAACAGATGCGTGGGAGGTGGTAGGAGGTTGCAGGTCACCTCAACCTTGATTTTTTTTGGGTGGCGGGGCAAGGTCACCAGAGGTTGCTGTTTAGGTCTCCTAAGTGGGACAGGGGCTGAACACATGCTGCAATGCATTGGTCATCTCAGGACTCCACAGTAGCAAATTTTCCAGATGTTGTCCCAAATCCATCTTATTGGACCTTGTAGACTTTAGAGATACAGCGCGGAAACAGGCCCTTCGGCCCACCGAGTCCGCGCCGACCAGTGATCCCCGCACATTAACTCTGTTCCACACACACAATTTTTACCGAAGCCAATTAACCTACTTTGGAAGGTGGGAGGAAACCAGAGCACCAGGAGATAACCCACGTAGGTCACGGGGAGAATGTACAAACTCTCCACAGACAGCACCCGTAGTCGGGGTCGAACCCGGTTCTCTGGCACGATAAGGCAGCAACTCTACCGCTGCGCCACCGCTCCAACCATGCAGGAAACATGTTCCCGATGTTGGGGGAGCTCAGAACCAGGGGCCACAGTTTAAGAATAAGGAGTAAGCCATTTAGAACGGAGACGAGGAAACACTTTTTCTCACAGAGAGTTGAGAGTCTGTGGAATTCTCTGCCTCAGAGGGCGGTGGAGGCAGGTTCTCTGGAGATAGATAAGGCTCTTAACAATAGCGGAGTCAGGGGATATGGGGAGAGGGCAGGAACGGGGTACTGATTGGGGATGATCAGCCATGATCACATTGAATGGCGGTGCTGGCTCAAAGGGCCAAATGGCCTACTCCTGCACCTATTGTCTACTGTCTATAATCCCTGGACCACCGCTCTGCCCACACAGTGAGTAGATTGTCATCCTAGTAGCAATAGTGACAGGACGATAATGTGGGAATAAGGATCGATGGGATTATATATTGAGGGTTGATGTAGATTCAATGCACTGAATGCCTCCTGCAATATCATAAGAAAAATGAGAGGCTCTTCAATGGTTTTATCTAAGGTAAGAAATGACTTCTCACTGAGACTGTGCTCCAGTAAACGTGGGCTGTATCTACCAATCGTAATGTAGACTTTTACATTTTCCAGTCAACACTCGCCTCTCTTCAGAGAAAATGTTCGCAAGATGTCCCTCAGCGCTGTGACTATCTACATCTTTCTGGACCAAATTGCTGGAGAAACTCAGCGGGTGAGGCAGCATCTATGGAGTGAAGGAATAGGTGACGTTTCGGGTCGAGACCCGGAAGGGTCTCGACCCGAAACGTCGCCTATTCCTTCGCTCCATAGATGCTGCCTCACTCTTAAGGGTCTCGACCAGAAACGTCACCTATTCCTTCGCTCCATAGATGCTGCCTCACCCTTAAGGGTCTCGACCCAAAACGTCGCCTATTCCTTCGCCCCATAGATGCTGCCTCACTCTTAAGGGTCTCGACCTGAAACGTCGCCTATTCCTTCGCTCCATAGATGCTGCCTCACCCGCTGAGTTTCTCCAGCATTTTTGTCCACCTTCGATTTTTCAGGCATCTGCAGTTCTTTCTTAAACATCTGCATCTTTCTGCTCGTTTGCAAAAAAACTAATATTTAGATTAGGGTGGTATTTAAATTGGGAACATTTGGAATGCTTTGAAGACAAAATTCCCACAATGTTTATAAAAATACACGGCTTAATACTCATTCAAGTGTCAAAATTAGCAAATTACTCCAGCACATATAATGTTGTAAAGAAATGAAGCGTAAATTTCCACGATGGAAGATCGACCTTCACGTCACAGGTCACTGGGATAAATTCCACAACGTGTGACTTGCATCTCAAAGTTAATCTTATTTTCTTCCCTGGTTTGTAAAACCATTTAACACAAGAAATGGAGCAAGTCTAGGCTATTAGTGTAATGGCCCTTAACGTAATGGCCCTTAACAGTAGACGATGCTTTATGTGTCGCATGTGCAACTGCACAGTGAAATTTGCAGAAAGGAACTGCAGATGCAGATTTACACCGAAGACAGACGCAAAGTGCTGGAGTGACTCAGTGGGACAGGCAGCATCTCTGGAGAGAAGGAATGGGTGACGTTTTGGGTCGTGGCATGAAACATGTTCCCGATGTTGGGGGGAGTCCAGAACCAGGGGCCACAGTTTAAGAATAAGGGGTAAGCCATTTAGAACGGAGACGAGGAAACACTTTTTCCTCACAGAGAGTGGTGAGTCTGTGGGACACTGCCTCAGAGTGCGGTGGAGGCCGATTCTCTGGATATTTTCAAGAGAGAGCTAGGTAGGATTCTTAAAGATAGCGGAGTCAGGGGATATGGGGAGAAGGCAGGAACGGGGTACTGATTGGAGATGATCAGCCATGATCACATTGAATGGCGGTGCTGGCTCGAAGGGCCGAATGGCCTAGTCCTGCACCTATTGTCTATTGTCTATTGTCTATTGAGACCCTTCTTCAGACACCTGAAATACTTCTACGCACAGTGAAATTGTTATTGCATGTTTCCACGTGCTGGAGCCGCCATGTTTAGGCGCCATTTCCAAGGTACAAAGTGCGGTCCGCCCGCTCACTCGGTCTACAGGAGCGGTTCCCGATCCAGGTGAGCCCCAGGCTCCTGCAGGGCCTTCCTTCCTTCCTCTCCGACGTTCGATGTACAAAAGTGTGAAGATGGACACAAAGCGATAGAGCAACTCAGTGGGACAGGCGGCATCTCTGGAGAGAAGGAATCTTCTGAAGAAGGGCCTCGACCCGAAACGTCACCCATTCCTTCCCTCCAGAGATGCTGTTACTCCAGCATTTTGTGTCTTTCTTCTATTTAAACCAGCATCTGCAGTTCCTTCCTGCAGAAATATGAAAACACACACCTCCAGATCGATGGACTGTTTCTTCCCGGCTGTTATCAAGCCGTTGAACCATCAACCTGACCTCCCATCTACATCACTAAAGACCTTTGGATTATCATTGATTGAATTTTATTGGCCTTTATCTAAACATTATTCCCTCTATCCTGTATCTGTACACTGTGGACGGCTCGATTGTAATCATGTATTGTCTTTCTGATGACCGGTTAGCACGTAACACAAAAGCTTTTCACTGTACCTCAGTACACGTTACAATAAACTAAACTAAACTAAACTAAACCCATAGCTGAGCACATCACTCCAGATCCACTCTTCAGATCCAGTCAATAAAGGAAAGTACCTCGCAGACCTTCCTACTTGAGTGAGTGACCGCGAGACAGAGCGTGGAAACAGGCCCACTGAGTCCATACCATCATCGATCACCTGCTCACACTAGTTCTATGTTATCCAACCCTCACATGAAGAAGGGCCTTGACCTGAAACGTCACCCATTCCTTCTCTCCAGAGGTGCTGCCTGTCCCGCTGAGTTACTCCAGCATTTTTGTGTCTATCCTCACATCCCTACACACCAGGGAGGTCAATTAATCTGGGCTGGCAGTGGTAGAATTGCTGCCTCACAGCGCCGGTGAAGCTGGTTCGATCCTGACTACGGGTGAAGTCTGTACGGAGTTTGCACGTTATCCCCGTGACCTGCGCGTGTTTTCTCCGGGTGCTCCGGTTTCCTCCCACACTCCAAAGACACACAGGTTTGTAGGTTAACTGGCTTTGGTTAAAATCGCGAAAATCTCCCTCGCGCATGTAGGTGCTGGTGCTAGTGATCGCTGGTCAGCACAGGCTCGGTGGACTGAAGGGCCTGTTTCCATGGTATATCTCTAAAGTCTAAAGTACATAGTGTAACCTCCAGTCCTGCATCTATTTGAGACCTGGACGGAAAGTGGAGCACCTGTAGGAAACCCACGAGATCCCACGGTGAACGTGCAAACTCCACAGCAGAGGTCAGAATTCAACCCAGTTTTCTGGCGCTGTGAGGCAGCAGCGGTTCTACCAGTTGTGCCACTGTGCTGCCCTTAACCAACTTATTCTCCCCTCCTACCCCCTTCAGGGATTTGTGGACCAGCGCTCCTTAATGCCACTACACCTCCACACTGCATCCGCTGCTCTAGGTGTCTGCTGCTCTACATTGGTGAGACCAAGTGCAGGCTCGGCGATCGCTTCTCCAACACCACCGCTAAGTTTGCAATAACCAACCTGATCTCCCGGTGGCTCAGCACTTCAACTCCCCCTCCCATTCCGAATCCAACCTTTCTGTCCTGGGCCTCCTCCATGGCCGGAGAGAGTCCCACCGTAAATTGGAGGAGCATCACCTCATATTTTGCTTGGGTAGTCTACACCCCAATGATATGAACATTGACTTCTCCAATTTCAGGTAGTCCTTCCTTTCTCCCTCATTCCCCTCCCCTTCCCAGCTCTCCCACAGCCCACTGTCTCCGCCTCTTCCTGTCTTCTTCCCGCCCCCCCCACCCCCACCTGAAGAAGGGTCTCAACCCGAAACGTCACCTATTCCTTCGCTCCATAGATGCTGCCTCACCCGCTGAGTTTCTCCAGCATTTTTATTTACCTCCACACATATCAGTTTACCACCAGTCCCAGTTTGCCGTGTTCGTCTCCTTCTAGTGCATTACCTCACACGTCGTCGCCAGCTGGAATTCCATTCAGCACTGTTGCATCCACCTGCCCAGTCTGTTAATAACCTCCTGCAGTCAACATTAAGCAATTACTGTGTCTATAATCAATAACAGCAGCAGCAACCTCGGTGTGTGTGTGTGTGTATTGATTAAATAACAGGGTATTCCACTCATTATACTGGGATAATTAACACCTCAGATGGCTGATGCTCAGAATGGTGTCACATCGATCAGACCAGTTGGTTTAAGTGGCCATTCTCGTTCGGGTTGGGAAGTGGAGTCTTAAGGGGCCAGTCCCACTTACGCGGTTTTTTCGGCGACTTGCCGGCACCCATCAGCAGGTCGCCGAAAATTTTCAACATGTTGAAAATCCAACGTTGACCAGAAAAAGGTACGACTCTTTGGGCGACTACTCACGACCGTACAGGCCACGTCACGTGTCGACAGCAGCATCTTTGTTAGTTTAGCTCAGAAATACAGAGCGGAAAGATGCCCTTCGGCCCACCGAGTCGATGCCGGCCAGCGATCCCCATACACTAGCGCTATCCTACGCACACCAGGGGCAATTTTACAATTTTTACACAAGCCAATTAACTTGCAAACCTGTCGGTCTTTCAGTGCGGGAGGAAACCGGAGCACCCGGAGAAAACCCACGCAGGTCACGGGGAGAACGTACAGACTCCGCACAGACAGCACCCGTAGTCAGGATTGAACTGAGGTCCCTGGCACTGTGAGGCAGGAACTCTACCGCTGCGCCACCGTGCCGCCCTGACTTACTTGTAAAGGAAGGCCAACTTACCCAGTAGCGTCATGCTTGTCAGTTGCAAGTTTTACTGAATATTTTTGGAGGTGGCTGCACGTGGCCACAAGACATACTGACTTTTGCTGCAAAAACAACAAGTTTTAATAGTGGGATTGTTCCCTACAATCCAAGCATAGAGGATTATGCATCCGACCCAAATGATGCTGTAATACTCAATACCTTAAGGAAAAACAGAAGCTGCCGGCTGGAAGCATATCAAGGGAATCTGGGGATGGGAGGAGGAGTTATGGAGTGGATTCCAGACACAGGCTATGAGTTACACAGTCTGGAATCAGACCGAGGGGCTGAAATGTCATAAAATAATAGATCGACATTTCAGTGATTAGTAGCAGCATTTCTGTTATGGTTCCTCCAGGATATCTTTGTAATTGTCTGCATCAATGTGTGATGTAGTCCTACTGAATATTGGCAGGGCATTTGTTCTCTCCCTTTAAACTTGCATGTAGGCCAGAGCGACTATTCCCAGCAATGACTTTAGACTTTAGAGACCATCCATCTAACCATATAACAATTACAGCACGGAAACAGGCCCTTCGGCCCACCGAGTCCGTGCCGACCAGCGATCGCCCCACCCTGCACACTAGCACCATCCTGATCCTTATCCGCATCCCTGTCCAAATTTTAGTTTAGTTTAGTTTAAAGATACAGCCATGGAAACAGGCCCTTCGGCCCACCGAGTTCGTGCCGACCAGCGATCCCCGCACATTAACACTATCCACTTGTAGCCATTGAACCAACAAACCTGCACGTCCTTGGAGTGCTACCACTAGGGGCGTCACATTGAAGGCAGCCTCTGCCTGCAGTCTGTTTGTTTTTCTACCTTTTTAAATGTTTTTAGTTTGTTTTAAAAGTATGTTTCTTTAGTTTGCTAATCTCTGTGGGGGAGGGGGGTAGGGTAAGGGGGAAACCGTTTCCCAGTCACTTCCTGGCGAGGACGTGACTATTCTCCGAGTCTCGTCCTAGCCCCCCCCTCTCGCGGCCGACCACCTGGATTGGGGCGGCCTTTCCTGCCGGGGACCGGACCAGAGCTACAACAGCGGCGGCGCAGCGCTGGATTCACTGCGGAGCGGGCGATGCCTTACCTGGGACCGCCATTGAAGCTCTGGAGTGTTGGGCCTGCTGCTTCAACATCGTGGAGTCCTGGCCCCTTTGCCGAGGGCCGCCAGTGTTGTAATCTCCGCCCAGCGCGGCCTGTGGACTTTGGGAGCCACGGACCCTGATAGGAGGTGGCCGATTCGGATGTCCAAGCCGTGGGGGAAGTCCTCCAGTCCCGACGTCGGACTTCTATCACCCCGGCGAGCGGGCCTGAACATCGGGCCGTATGTAGCGGCGACAACGGGGGTTCGGGAGCCCCCCGAACACGGGGGGGACAACAGAGGAGGATGACTGAATATTGGAGCCTTCCCTCACAGTGGGGAACTTTGACCCCGCTGTGTGGGGACGTCTGTGTTAAAGACTATCATGTTCTGTGCTCTTTATTATTGGTATGGCTGTATGGTGACCACACATTTCACTGCACCAATTGGTACATGTGACAAATAAATGTCTCTTGTATCTTCTATCTTGTGTTGGGGGGAAACCGGAGATCTCGGCAAAAAGCCACGCGGTCACAGGGTTACCGTGCAAACTCTGTACAGACAGCACCCGTAGTCGGGATGGAACCCAGGTCTCCGGGCGCTGCAAGTGCTGTAAGGCAGCAACTCTACCGCTGCGCCACCGTGCCGCCCCTTGTGCCAGGGTGCTCCGATTTCCTCCCACATTCCAAAGACGTGCAGGTTTATAGGTTCATTGGTCTCGGTAAATTGTCTCTAGCGTGTTGGATAGATTAGATTAGATTCCTTTATTGTCATCCAGACCTTACGGTCTGAACGAAATTGTTACCATACAGTCATTCTCCTCTAATAATAACAAAACACACGATAAACACATATCCAACATCCACCACAGTGAGTTCACCAGGCACCTCCTCACTGTGGTGGAAGGCAAAAGTCCCTGTCTTCCTCCCTCCTAGTTCTCCCTCTGCGCCGAGGCGATCCAGCCCACCGCCGCCGCCGCTGGGGCACGGCAGCTCCGAACCAGGCCGCCGCCACAGCTCCGCCACTAGGCCTCAGCACGGACGGTGACGGGGGACACGCATCCCCCCGAAGGGAGAGACAAAGACTCTGTTTCTCCCACCACCCCCCCCCCCCCCCCCCACGCCCACACAACCTAATAAAACAAAATTCTACCAAACAATCACAAAAAGACACAAAAAAACCGAAAAAAACCAGACGGACTGCAGGTGAGCAGCAGCTGCCAGCCAGCGCGGGGTTTAAAGCGCGGGTAGAACTCGTGTACGGGGAGATCGCTGGTCGGCGCGGACTCGGTGGGCTGCATCTCTAAACTTGTGTATAAAACTGAAAGGCAAAGGCAAGGGTAAAAAGTTAGAGGTTTTTTTTCCCCTAGTGGAAATGTCAAATATTATATAGTCACACAGCTTGGAACAAGGCCCTTCGGCCCAACTTGCCCACACAGCCCCATCTACATTAGTGCCACCTGCCTGCATTTAGTCCATATCACTGTAAACCTGTTCTATCCATGTACCTGTCCAAAGGTGATAGTCCCTGCCTGAAATACCTCCTTCGGCAGCTCGTTCCATGCACCTACCACCCTTTGTGTGAACAAGTTGCCCCGCAGGTCCCTATTAAATCTTCCCCCCTCATCTTAAGCCTAGGTCAACAGAGGTAAATCCATAGGGAATGGTTTTGACATGAGAAAGGAGTGTTTAAAGGAGGTTTACAAGGCAAGCTTGTTTTTGCACAGACTGCGGTAAGTAACTCGGACACACTGCTGGAGGAAGTGGTGGAAGCAAGAATGATACCAAATGTTTAAGAGGTATTTAAACAGATACAAGATAAAGCAGGAATGAAGGGATATATATCATGTGTAGTTTAAATTAATTATGGTCAGCACAGACATTGTGGGCTGAAGGGCCTGTTCCTGTGCTGTGCTGTGATGATCTGTATCAGAAGGGCAGTTAGAGAGCGCCACGCTGGTGGAGTTTGCACGTTCTCCCCGTGGCCTGCGTGGGTTTTCTCCGAGATCTTCGGTTTCCTCCCACACTCCAAAGATGTGCAGGTTTGTACACAAAAAAATACTGGAGAAACTCAGCGGGACAGGCAGCATCTATGGAGCGAAGAAATGGGTGACGTTTTGGGTCAAGACCCTTCTTCAGACTGATCAGGTTAATTGCCTTGGTGTTAATTGGCTTGGTGTGCATAGGGTAGTTGTTAGTGTGCGGGGATCGCTGGACGGTGCGGGCTCGGTGGGCCGAAAGGCCTGTTTCCGCGCTGTATCTCTAAAATAAGCTAAACGATACTATCCAAAACCAAGTGGAGCCGTGCACATGTGCAGGGAGAAACTGCAGACGCTGGTTTAAACCAAAGATAGAACCCCAAAAAAGCTGGAGTATCTCAGCGGGTCGGACAGCATCTCTGGAGAAAAGGAATTGGCAACGTTTCGGGGCGAGAGACAGAGATCCAAAGGTCTAGTACTGGCACGACAGGCCCGAATGGCCTCCGACTGATCGTATAATTCAGGGCCTTTGATCAGAATAGTATTCACTGTGGACTACAGATCAGACACCGGAAACTCTCCAACATAACTCATACAGACTGGTAAAAAATTCCAAGCTCCCAAATCACTTCCCATCTTGCACGTTATATCGGAATTCTCGTGATCGGAGCATTAAAATTCCAAACTCACAAATCACTTCCCATTTTTTTGCACAGCATATCAGAGCCAGACAGAACATGTAAACGTGATGTTTGTGTCCAAGAAAGAAAAATATCTGTGCACGTGGAGAATGAGGTTATTGGAGTCTGTATGCATATGGAATTCTCCTTAGCTCTTTCCCTCGGAAAGCCTCTTTCAAAAATTCCCCCCCCTCTCCCCTTCTCCCAGCTGACTTCTGCATTATCTACGCACTTCCGAAGACTGCATCTCTTCTCGAGACCAGCGACTGCGTGGGTTTCCTCCGGGTGCTCCAGTTTCCTCCCACATTCCAAAGAAGTACGGGTTTGCAGGCTAATTGGCTTCGGCAAAATAGTAAATTGTCCCTTTTACGGCAAGCGGAAGGTAGACGCAAAGCGCAGGAATACGTTGTCAAGTCAGGTTTTAGTCGAGCACTTACATTTGGAAATATTTTCAATAAAATAAGATTTGATAATCAGATATGCCTCACACACACACTCCCACACTCCAAAGACGTACGGATTCATAGGCTAATTGGCTCCGGTAAAAATTGTAAATTGTCCCCAGCGTGTAGGATAGTGTTAGTGTACAGGGATCACCGGTCGGCACGGACTTAGTGGGCCGAAGGGCCTGTTTCTGTGCTGTATCTCTAAACTAAACAAAGCATCCTGAAGATCGAGTCATTGAGTGGCACAGTGTGGAAGCAGACTCGTAAGGTCATAAGGCCATAGGGAATAGGAGTAGAATTAGGCCATTCGGCCCATCAAGTCTACTCCACCATTCAATCACGGCTGATCTATCTCTTCCCTCTGAACCCCATTCTCCTGCCTTCTCCCCATAACCTCTGACACCCGTACTAGTCAAGAATCTATCCATCTCTGCCTTAAAAATATCCACTGACTTGGCCTCCACAGCCTTCTGTGGCAACGAATTCCACAGATTCACCACCCTCTGACTAAAGAAATTCCTCCTCATCTCCTTCCTCAAAGAACGTCCTTTAATTCTGAGGCTGTGCCCTCTGGTCCTAGACTTTCCCACTAGTGGAAACATGCTCTCCACATCCACTCAGTGTAGGTGTGGGCAGTGGTGGGGATGGGGAGGGGTTGGGGAGGGGAGAGTGTGGGGGGGGGAGGGTCCCACACCCAGGCTGGGTGGCCCCTCTCTGCATGGTCCCACCAGGCCCTGCGAGCCGTTGCCAGTAGGGGGAGCCGCCGAGCCCGGGCCTGCTCCTAGTTCCCCGGGGAAACCGGAAAACCGGGAGGGGAGGGAGCTGGCGACGATGGGCGGCAGGAGCACGGCCGGGAGGAAAGTGAACCGTGGTCTACCCCCCCTGCGCCCCCAGGGGACACAAGGAGGGCCGTGCAGGAGGGGAGAGGAGAGGAGGAGTATGGAAATGGCGCCAACATCTGACGACGTTGGAAATAATTTCACTGCATTTTAGCACATGTGACATTCCTTGTATGTGAATACTTGGCCAATAAACTTACTTACTTACTTAAAGCAGCAGTGAATCTGACATTTCGCTTGGGCAGCTTCCACCCCAGCGGTATGAATGTATCACCCATTCATTCTCTCCAGGGATGCTGCCTGTCCAGCTGAGTTACGCCAGCTTTTTGTCTCTATCTTCAGTATGAATATTGACCTCTTTAACTTCAAGTAACCCTTGCTTTCCCCTCTCTCCATCCCTCTCCCCTTCCCAGTTCTCCAACCAGTCTGACCGTCCCCGTTATCACCTTCTCCCAGCTAATGGTGATCTAGTCTACATTTTCCATGATCTCCGCCCCCTTTGTCTTGTTTTCACACCTTACACTTCCTTATCTCTCTATCTCCCTCTCCCCTGACTCCAGTGTGTAGGATTGTGCTAGTGTACAGGGTGATCGCTGGTCGGTGCGGACTCGGTGGGACGGAGGGCCTGTTTCCGCTCTATCTCCAAGGTCTAAAGTTTCTGTGACATCGACCTGTGCTAAGAAGGCATGCTGTGTGGGGAGGAACTGCAGATGCTGGTTTAAATTGAAAATAGACACGCTAGAGGCAGGAAACATGTTCCCAATGTTGGGGGAAGTCCAGAACCAGGGGCCACAGTTTAAAAATAAGGAGTAAGCCATTTAGAACGGAGATGAGGAAACACTTTTTCACACAAAGAATTGTGAGTCTGTGGAATTCTCTGCCTCAGAGGGCGGTGGAGGCCGGTTCTGTGGATACTTGCAACAGAGAGCTAGATAGGGCTCTTAAAGATAGCGTAGTCAGGGGATATGGGGAGAAGGCAGGAACGGGGTACTGATTGCGGATGATCAGCCATGATCACATTGAATGGCAATGCTGGCTCGAAGGGCCAAATGGCCTACTCCTGCACCTATTGTCTATTGTCTGAAATTCTGGAGTAACTCAGCGAGACAGGCAGCATCTCTGGAGAGAAGGAATGGTTAATGTTTTGGGTCAGTCTGAAGAAGGGTCTCGACCCAAAACGTCACCCATTCCTTCTCTCCAGAAATGCTGCCTGACCCGCTGAGTTACTCCAGCATTTTGTGTCTGTCTTCGGTGTAAACCAGCATCTGCAGTTCCTTCCTGCACACCCTTGAACCATTGTAATTGCCAGTGTTTCTCAACCCCGGGGAAATTTGGGGCTATTTAAAAACAATTTATTAATCGGCACAAACAGACTTTAAGTGGATTCCGGGGCACAGCAGGGACTACAGTCGCTTGCAAGAACCCTGCCAACCTCTCGGCATACGCAGGTCAGGTGGGAGTGGAAAGTTAAAAAAAAAGTTTTAAAAAAATTTGCTAAAGATTAAAAGTGGGAATTCACTTATTTATTATTCTTTGGATTTCAACCAAACAAAAGTCAAGTCACACCCTCATCAGACCCTCCCTGCCTGGCTCACGTCGCCTATCGAGGTCAGCAATGTGGCTATAATCTTGCTCCAGTCATGTTAGTGAGATAGAGCCAGCAACATATATAAAGGGAGAGAGAGCTGTCTAGCAGCGAACAGTCTCTGCTCTCTGCACAGATATCCAGAGCCTCCGCACTGTGACACCCTGCAGGTCCGACCTGCACTTTAGAAAGTCGCCACTGTTATTTTATTAGAACGACTTGACTTCTCTCTAAAAGCCACCAACTCCAACCATTCGTGGAGATGCAGATGGAGGTTTGTGCGGTCTGGATTTTCCTCGTCTTGCAACAGTTTATTACAGCTCAAGGTAAGACTGCTTAACAATATATACATATTTTTAATTTTAAAGCCCTCTTTTCCTCAATTTTGTTTTTCCCACTGAATCTTCCACCAAGGGATTCCTGAACAACTTTTAAACGATTTCCTGATGCCTTTCCAAATTTCTGAACGAAAATTGAACGTCTTAATTGTCTCTTTACTGTCAGATCCCCAGCCCACATCCGATCTCCCACCTGAGAATGATTTCAATCAGATCTGCTACATCTTGTTTAGGAAGGAATTGCAGATGCTGGTTTAGACCCAAGATAGACACAAAAATGCTGGAGTAACTCAGCGGGACAGGCAGCATCTCTGGAGAAAAGGCGTTGGTGACATTTCGGGTCGAGACCCTTCTTCAGACTATAGACTCCCTCTCCCCTGACTCTCAGTTTGAAGGGTCTCAACCCAAAACGTCACCCATTCCTTCTCTCCAGAGATGCTGCCTGTCTCGCTGAGTTACCCCAGCATTTTGTGTCCATATGTTACATCTTGTTTCATTTCTTATTTTTTCGAAGGGTGTTTTCCCTCGAGGATGTTTCTCATTTTAGTTTTATTTTGTTTATTATTGTCAGGTGAAAATTTCTTTGTTGCGTGCTAACCAGTCAGCAGCAAGACTATGATTACATGATACAGGTCCTTGGTACAGGACAAAGGGAATAATATTTAGTGCAAGATAAAGTCCAGTAAAGTCGATTAAAGATAGTCCGAGGGTCTCCAATGAGGTAGATGGGAGGTCAGGACCGCTCTCTAGTTGGTGATAAGATGGTTCAGTTGCCTGATAACAGCAAGGGAGGAAACAGCAAGGGAGGCAAAATCACTGGATGGATTTAAGAGAGAGTTGGATAGAGCTCTAGGGGCTAGTGGAGTCAAGGGATATGGGGAGATGGCAGGCACGGGTTATTGATAGCGGACGATCAGCCATGATCATATTGAATGGCGGTGCTGGCTCGAAGGGCCGAATGGCCTCCTCCTGCACCTATTTTCTATGTTTCTGTCTTTCTATGTCCCTGAATCTGGAGGTGTGCGTGCGTTTTCACACTTCTGTACCTCTTGCCTGATGGGAGAGGGGAGAAGAGGGAGTGACCGGGGTGCGACTGGTCCTTGATGATGCTGCTGGCCTTGCCGAGGCAGCGTGAGGTGTAGATGGAGTCAATGCAAGGGAGGTTGGTTTGTGTGATGGGCTGGGCTGCGTCCACAATTTCTCATCTTGGATGGAGCTGTTTCCAAGACCCGGCTGTGAGGTTGGGAAGAAACAGTCCCCTTCATTTTCCCCTCAATTTTGTGACCTCACTAAATTCTTGCATGAATTTTTGAAAATCTCACTTTATTCAATTAATTGGTTATAAGTGATGGCACCGATGTATTAACTTAATGTCAACTCTGGATGAGTGGGTCAAACCTCCTATAAGCTCGGTGATGAAGGGTTCAAAACCATTCGGCAGACCTGAGTACGATCCGGGTTGGAATCTGATTTGATAGTAAGAAGAAGGGTCCCGACCAGAAACGTCACCTATCCATGTTCTCCAGAGATGCTGCCTGACCCGCTGAGTTGCTCCAGCACTTCCTCTCTCTCAGTTGTGTGTAAACAATCACATTGTGTAGGAAGGAACTGCAGATTCTGGTTTAAACCAAAGATAGACACAAAATGCTCAAGTAACTCAGCGGGACAGGCAGCATCTCTGGAGAGAAGGAATGGGTGATGTTTCAGGTCGAGACCCTTCTTCAACCTGAGAGTCAGGGGAGAGGGAAACGATAGATATAGACGGTGACGTGGAGAGATATAGAACGAATGAAAGAAAGATATGCAAAAAAGTAACGATGATGAAGGGAACAGGCCATTGTTAGCTGTGGGCTAGGTGAAAACGAGTTACCGACAATGAGACTCAACAAGACGACGTTGAAGCTGGTACGACTTGGGTGGGGGAGGGATGGAGGGAGAGGGGACGCAAGGGTTACTTGAAGTTAGAGAAAACTGACATTGTTCTGTTCTGAACTAGAGTGGGAGAGTCTTTCCCAGTGTCCTGAGGTCAATCTATACCTCATCACCATTACGCATTAAAGCGGATGATTTGCTTGTCATCACAGTGCTCTTTGTGGGATCTTGATTTATACGGCACGGTGGCGCAGCGGTAGAGTTGCTGCCTCTCAGCACCAGAGACCCGGGTTCGATCCTGACCACGGGCGCTGTCTGTACAGAGTTTGTACATTCCCCCCGTGACCTGCGTGGGTTTTCTCCGGGCGCTCCGGTTTCCTCCCACACTCCAATGACATACAGGTTTGTAGGTCGATTGGTTACGGTAAAATTGAAAATTCCCCTTAATGTGTGTAGGGTAGAGCTGGTGTACGGGTGATCATCGGTGGACGGAAGGACATGCTTCATAAGGTCGTAAGTTATAGCGGCAGAATTAGGCCATTCGGCCCATCAAGTCTACTCAGCCATTCAATCGTGGCTGATTTATCTGTCCCTCCTAACCCCATTCTCCTGCCTTCTCCCCATAACCCCTGATACCCGTACTAATTAAGAATCTATCTATCTCTGCCTTAGAAAAATCCATTGAAATATTCCATGCTGTATCTCCAAACTAAACTAGACTAAGTGCCGTGACTCAGTGCTGATAAAGACTCCCCCGCATGGCTTTGGAGATCTGATGAAACTTTCTTAAAGGATTGGACAGGCTCGAAGCAGGAAAAATATTCCCGATGAGGAAAAACGTTTTCACCCAGAGAGTTGTGAATCTGTGGAATTCTCTGCCACAGAGGGCAGTGGAGGCCAATTCACTGGATGTTTTCAAGAGAGAGTTAGATTTAGCTCTTAGGGTTAATGGAATCAAGGGTTATGGGGAGAAAGCAGGAACGGGGTACTGATTGTGGATGATCAGCCATTATCATATTGAATGGCGGTGCTGGATCGAAGGGCCGAATCAGCAGTTCCTTTTGACACAAGTCGAGCACTGCTCGTTATTTTAGTGTGTGTGTACACGTCTGCTGAAACTGAGAGAACCCTGTCTGAAACTGATCAATGCTTGTCGTCTAAGTGGAAGCACTGAGATCTGGGACGCCACCTCCTTCTCTCCTTCATCTTTGCTGCTCCCAGTATATAATTTGTGTCTGACGAGCGATATATCAAGGCAAATAAAAAAACAAAAACACCCAGCTCCTTTGAAACGGTTTCTTTCCATCCACAGTTTCCTCGGCAGCCGAGGTGCAGGAAGCCCAGAAAGGGAAACAGAGGAACCGCAAACTGGGGTCCAACGAGGTGCAGAAGCTTCGCCCAGGTAAACACAACGATAGTCCCACAAACAAAACACGGCAGTGAAGAGAGACACACAAATAGCTGGAGCAACTCAGCGGGACAGGCAGCATCTCTGGAGAGGAGGAGTGGGTGACGTTTCGGGTGGAGACCCTTCTTCAGACCCAAAACCTCACCCGTTCCTTCTCTCCAGAGATACCTCCTCACCCGCTGATTTACTCCAGCTACGTGTGTCTATCTTCAGTTGAAACCGATCTTCATCTGCAGTTCCTTCTTACACATTGCAGACAAGAGAGTGGGTGTCAGAGGGTGGTGAATCTGTGGTGGGACCATGCAGAGAGGGGCCACCCAGCCTGGGTGTTCCTTCCCCCTCTCCCCCACGCTCTCCTCTCCCCAACCCCTCCCCATCCCCACCACCGCCCACACCTACACCGAGCGGCCTGGATAGAGTGGATGTGGAGAGGATGTTTCCACTAGTGGGAGAATCTAGGACCAGAAGGCACAGCCTCAGAATTAAAGGGCTATCTTTTAGGAAGGAGATGAGGAGGAATTTCTTTAGTCAGAGGGTGGTGAATCTGTGGAATTCTGTGCCACAGAAGAGGCCACGTCAGTGGGTATTTTTAAGGCAGAGTTGATGGATTGTTGATTAGTACGGGTGTCGGGGGTTATGGGGAGAAGGCAGGAGAATGGGGTTAGGAGAGAGAGATGGATCAGCCATGATTGAGTGGTGGAGTAGACTTGATGGGCCGAATGGACTAATTCAACTCCTATAACGTGAACTTGTGAGTGATTGCGTGTTTGCGTTAGAGGAGCGGCCAATCGCTAACGGTGCTGTCGTCCTGCAGCGCTCTCTCTTGCGCTCACCAGGGCTGCCGTTCAAAGCTCTTGCTCTTCCTGCCAGAGGGTTTGATCATTGATCGCGGCTCTCTGATCAGCAACGAGCCCGGCATCAAAGCGACGATATCCAACCCAGGGGTGGTGTGGGCAGCTGCTCGTCTGCGAGTCAGTAGCTCTGCGAGATCAGTGCAGAAAGAAAGAACTGCAGGCGCCGGTTTACACCCAAGATAAACACGAGGTGCTGGAGTAACTCAGCGGGTCAGGCAGCATCTCTGGAGAGTGGGAACAGGCGGAGGTTCGGGTAGGGGGTGGGGGAGACCAGGGCAGAATAGATCACCCAAACGTACGAGCCTCAGAACAGAAGAGTGAAAGTTCATGAGAGTAATAGATGGCGTAGTCTCTTGCCCAGAGTATGGGAATCAAGAACAAGAGGACATAGGTTTAAGGTGAGGGAGGGAAAGATTTAATGGGGACCTGAGGGGTAACATTTTCACACAAAGGGTGGTGGGTGTATGGGACGAGCTACCGGAGGAGGTAGTTGATACTGGGACTATCGCAACGGGTAAGAAACATTTAGACACGTACATGGATAGGACAGGTTAGACGCAAACTGCTGGAGTAACTCAGCGAGACAGGTAGCATCTCCCGAGAGATGGAATGGGTGACGTTTCGGGTCGAGACCGTTCTTCAGACTGAAAGTCCGAGGAGAGGGAAACGGGAGATATAGACGATGATGTGGAGAGATAGAGAACAAATGAATGTAAGATATGCAAAAAAGTACCGATGATAAAGGAACTGCTGTTGGCTGATCGAGTACCTTTCCCTCTCAACCCCATTCTCCTGCCTTTCTCCCCATAACCTTTGACACTCAGACTCTAACCACCCTCTGGGTAGCAAAGTTCCCCCTCAAAGTCTCTTAACATTCGCCTTCAACCGGGCGGCACGGTGGAGCAGCGGTAGAGTTGCAGCCTCACAGCGCCAGAGACCCGGGTTCGATCCTGACCACGGGTGCAGGTTTGTAGGTTAATTTGCTTGGTAAAATTGTAAAATCAGCGATCCCTGTACAGTAATGCCACCACACACACACTGGGGACAATTTGCAATTACACCAAGCCAATTGACCTACAAACCTCTACCTGTTTGGAGTGTGGGAGGAAACCGGAGCACCCGGATAAAACCCACGCGGTCACGGGGAGAACGTACACATTGTTGGGGGAGTCCAGAGGGTTGTGAATCTGTGGAATATTCTGCCACAGGAATCAAGGGATATGAGGAGAAAGCAGGAACGGGATGCTGATTTTAGATGATCAGCCATGATCGTATTGAATGGCGGTGTTGGCTCAAAGGGCCGAATGGCCTACTCCAGCACCTATTTCCCATGTAAATTGTAAATTGTCTCCAGTGTGTGAAGGATATATTAATTGCTATATTTAAGAGGGAGTTAGATGTGGCCCTTGTGGCTAAGGGGATCAGGGGGTATGGAGAGAAGGCAGGTACGGGATACTGAGTTGGATGATCAGCCATGATCATATTGAATGGCGGTGCAGGCTCGAAGGGCTGAATGGCCTATTCCTGCACCTAACTTCTATGTTTCTATGTTTCTATAGTGCTAGTAGGATGTGCAGGGATTGCTGGTAAGCACGGACTCGGTGGGCCGAAGGGCCTGTTTGCGCGCTGTACCTCTAGACTTCAACACCCACTGTATGTCCCCCTACTCGTGGACACCTCCACTATCTGCAGTTCCTTCTGCCACCAGCCATCCAGTTGTGTGTGACGTTGATGATTGGTCTTGCTTGCAGATGCGACGGAGTGGACCTCCTGGTTCAACATCGACCACCCCGGGGGGAACGGGGACTTTGAGCGGCTGGAGGCCATCCGCTTCTACTACCGCGAGCGGCTGTGCGCACGGCCAGAGGCCATGGAGGCGCGCACCACCAACTGGGTGAAGGCGGAGCATACGGGCGAGGTGGTCCATCACAGCCCAGACCGTGGCTTCTGGTGTGTCAATAAGGAGCAGCCTCATGGCCGTCTGTGCTCCAACTATCACATACGCTTCAGGTGCCCCGTAGGTAGGTTCACCCCGACCTGCTGCAGATGTTGCCTCCTCTGTGAGCTTTTAGAGTCACACAGCGTTGAAACAGGCCCTTGGTCCCAACTTGCCCACACCAACCCCATCTATTCTGGTCCCACCTGCCCGCGTTTGGCCCACATCTAGTGACTAGCGGATTGGCTGGGGTGGGCAGGTTGGGCCGAAGGGCCTGTTTCCACACTGTATCATTCTATGACTTTATGTCTCTTCAAAACCTTCCAAACATGTCCTATCCACGCACGTGTCCACCAGCGGTTTTCCGGCACTCTCTTGATTAGAACGGGTGTCAAGGGTTATGGGGAGAAGGCAGGAAAATGGGATTAGGAGGGAGAGATAGATCAGCCAATGATTGAATGGTGGAGTAGACTCGATGGCCTGATTCTACTCCCATAACGTGAACTTGTGAACAGTTGACCTGTAAATTGTCCCGTGTGTAGGGTGTAGAACTGGTGTGAGCGGGTGATCACTGGTCGGCACGGACTCGAAGGGCCGAAGGGCCTGTTTCCATGCTGTACTAAACTAACTTACATATATGTAAGTTGTTGTTGGGGGAGTTGAATGGCCGATCACGGAGCGCATTTACTTGTGATCATAGTCATTAGATACAGAGCGGAAACAGGCCCTTCCATCCCACTTGCCCATGCTGACCAACATGCCCCATCTACACTGGTCCCATCTGGCCCATACCCCTCTATCCATGTTCCTGTCTAAATGTTTCTTAAACGTACCTTCCTCAACCACTTCCTCTGGCAGCTTGTTCCAGACACCCACCACCCTTTGTGTGAAAACATTACCCCTCAGATTGCACTTCATCTTAAACCAACAGTATGTCCTCTGGTCCTCGATTCCCCTACTCTGGGCAAGAGACTCTGTGCATCTACCCAATCTATTTGTCTCACGATTTGATAGACCTTTATAAGATCTCCCCTCATCCTCTTGCGCTCCAAGGAATAGAGTCCCAGCCTGCTCAACCTCTCCCCATAGCTCAGCCACTCGAATCCTGGCAACATCCTCGTAAATCTTCTCTGTACCCGTTCCAGCTTGGCACCATCTTTCCTATGATATGGTCCCAGAACTGAAGACAAAACTCTAAATGCAGACTCACCAATGTCTGATACAACTGCAGCATGGTTTGGGAACAGCTCCATCCAAGACCACAGCAAACTGTGGATGCAGCCCAGACCATCACACAAACCAATCTCCCTTCCATTGACTCCATCTACACCTCACGCTGCCTCGGCAAGGCCAGCAGCATCATCAAGGACGGGTCGCACCCCGGTCACTCCCTCTTCTCCCCTCTCCCATCAGGCAAGAGGTACAGAAGTGTGAAAACGCACACCTCCAGATTCAGGACAGTTTCTTCCCAGCTGTTATCAGGCAACTGAATCATCCTCTCACCAACTAGAGAGCGGTCTTGGACGACAATCTACCTCATTGGTGACCCTTGGACTATCCTTGATCCGACTGCTGGCTTTACCTTGCACTAAACGTTATTCCCTTATCATGTATCTGTACACTGTAAACGGCTCGATTGTAATAATGTATTGTCTTTCCGCTGACTGGTTAGCAGGCAACGGAAGCTTTTCACTGTACCTCGGTACACGTGACAATAAACTAAACTGTAACATGCGGTGTAAAGACTCAGGCTTCACCTGCGCTCGTCTGCTCGACACACAGTTCACAACCGCTGGTCACGGTGGTCGGAGTGGAGCCCGTGTACGGCCATGGCGTGCGGGGGACCAGGTATCCAAGCGCGGCAGCGCACCTGCACCAACAACCTGCGATTCCGTCACCTCACCTTTCCCAGGTGCAAGGGGAAGGCCATCGAGAAGCGGAAATGTACCATGCCGGCGTGTCACGGTGAGAATGGACCTGTTCATAATTAGGCCATTCGGCCCATCGTCTACTCTGCCATTCAATCATTTGCAGATCTATAATTCCATCTCAACCCCATTCCCCTGCCTTCTCCCCGTGACCCCTGACACATACAGGGATTGGAGCAGGAGATGATTCCTACATTCCCTACCTTCAGACTGTATTTAGACTTGAGAGATATAGGCCCTTCGACCCACGGAGTCCACATCATGTATTGTCTTTACGCTGACTGGTTAGCACGCTCCACCCCCTGCGGTGCCCAGCGGTCCCGGAAATCCCCCAGGGTGCCCGTGGACAGGGCGTAGTCCCTCTCTAACGCCACCCGGGCACGGACGCAACCCTGGATAAGGGGCGGGCGGCCGGCTCGGATAGAGCCCTCCTCCGCCTGGGGACGTGACTCGCGGATGGCCAGCTTGGCCAGGCCCAACCAGGACACCCTCAGCCCTACCCTCTCCCACCGAGCCTTGGCGTTGGCTGCACCGAGCTTCAGTGTGTCCCTCAGCACGTGCTCCTGCAGTCTGCAGCGGGCCACTCATATATAATCGCAATCGCTGATTGAATTTAGTTACGTTTGTTTTGTTTTTTAATCCTAAAACTGTGGCTCGCCGCCTATTCCGCCTGTCCCTCTGTGCGGTGGTGAAGAGGCGCGTTGGTCGGAGTGGACATCTTGGACGGCATGCTCGGTCAGCTGCGGCAGCGGGCATTCCCTGAGACATCGGAACTGCATCCGGACCACGGACGGGCAGGCTTGTGTCGGACGCCCAACTGAAGTTAGAAAATGCACTGGGGAACCTTGCTCAGGTACGGAGGTGGTGGGGCATCAGGTTGTGACGGAGAAGGTGGGTGGGCAGCAAGGGGCACTCGCACTGTGTGACATCCACTCGAGAGTGGCTTCGTTTAGTTCAGAGATACAGCACGGAACAGGCCCTTCAGCCCATCGAGTCCGCTCCGACCAGCGATCCCCGCACACACACTAGGGACAATTTACACAAAGCCAATTAACCCACAAACCTGTACATCTTTGGAGTGTGGGAGGAAACCGGAGCACCCAGAGAAAACCCACGCAGGTCACGGGGAGAACGTACAAACTCCGTACAGACAGCACCCGTAGTCGGGATTGTACCCGGGTCTCTGGCGCTGTGAGGCAGCAACTCTACTGAGTTGACCTTTGCAGAGCGGGGGTGGGGTGGAAGATTTGTTTTTGGGGGTTATGGGGTGGGCTGGACGGGAGGTTTTGGGGGGTGAGGTTTGGGGATTTGGTTGGGGACTGGTGGCATGGTGGGGGGGGAGGTTTGGGTTAAGGTCGGGCGGGGGGGTTTGGGTGGGGATGAGGGGTGGGGGAGGAGGTTTGGCTGGAGTTGCAGGGTGGGGGGGGAGGTTTGGGTTGGGGATGGGGGTGGGGGTGAGGTTTGTGTGGGGGGTGGCGGTGGGATGGGGATGTTTCGGGTGGGGGTGAGGTTTGTGTGGGGGGTGGGGGTGGGGGAGGTTTGTGTGGGGGGTGGGGGTGGGGTGGGTGAGGTTTGTGTGGGGGGTGGGGGTGGGGGTGGGGGTGGGGTTTGTGTGGGGGGTGGGGGTGAGGTTTGTGTGGGGGTGGGGGGTGGGGGTGAGGTTTGTGGGGGGGTGGGGGTGAGGTTTGTGTGGGGGTGGGGGTGAGGTTTGTGGGGGGGTGGGGGGAGGTTTGTGTGGGGGTGGGGGTGAGGTTTGTGGGGGGGTGGGGGTGGGGGTGAGGTTTGTGTGGGGGTGAGGTTTGTGTGGGGGTGGGGGTGGGGGTGAGGTTTGTGTGGGGGTGGGGGCGGGATGGGGGAGGTTTGTGTGGGGGGTGGGGGTGGGGTGGGGGTGAGGTTTGCGTGGGGGTGGGGGTGGGATGGGGGAGTTTCGGGGGGGACGTTGCGGGGTGAGGTTTGTGTGGGGGTGGGGGTGAGGTTTGTGTGGGGGTGGGGGTGAGGTTTGTGTGGGGGGTGGGGTGGGATGGGGGAGGTTTTGTGTGGGGGTAGGGGTGAGGTTTGTGTGGGGGGTGGGGGTGGGGGTGAGGTTTGTGTGGGGGGTGGGGTGGGACGGGCAAGTTTCGGGTGGGACATTGCGGGGTGAGGGGGCAGCCGTGTTTCTCAATGCCGACAGACAGGCTTGTTTCCCTGCAGAATGCCCACACGCGTGTTCGAGGAGCGGCGTGGGCGGTGAATGCGGCGACTGCGTTTGTGACCAACACGTGCTAGCAGGGACGGTCCGCTCGACAGACGGGGCTGCCATCTCCGGCAGCACGGTGGCCACGGTGGAACAGCCTCTCGTCGCGCTGGCAACGAGCGATCATGCCGGCTGGTTCCGCATCGACGGCGTGTGTGCCCACGCACGGACAAGTCTGCTGGTCCAACACAAGAAATATGCTCCGTCCGTCTTCCATGCTGTGCAGAACAGCTCAGACACTTCCATCATCAAGGCCACCCTCACCAAACTGGGTCAGTCACCACCTTGTACCTCACTGGGACCTCATTGAAACGTACTGAATAGTGAGAGGCTTGGATAGAGTGGATGTGGAGAGGATGTTTCCACTAGTGGGAAAGTCCAGGACTCAGAATGTAAGGACATTCTTTTAGGAAGGAGCTTGCTTTAGTCAGAGGGTGGTGAATCTGTGGAATTCTTTGCCACAGAAGGCTGTGGAGGCCAAGTCAGTAGATATTTTTAAGGCAGAGATAGATAGATTCTTGATTAGTACGGGTGTCAGGGGTTATGGGGAGAAGGCAGGAGAATGGGGTTAGGAGGGAGAGATAGATCAGCCATGATTGAATGGTGGAGTAGACCTAATGGGCCGAATGGCCTAATTCTGCTCCTGACCGCATGATCTCACACATCCCTCCTGCTGTTACACAGTGATCCCTGTCGGAAACAACACTTGTCATTCTGTCTTATAAAATCAGGAATCAGTGGGCTGGAAAACGCAGCATAAAATGGCCCCATTAGCAGAACTCCAGGATGTACTCAATGTGCTTGTGGTTCATCTGCAGTTCACTCTCAGTCAGCCAACGTTAGTCCATTTGTGCCCCAAGTTCTCCCACTAGTTTTACTGTCCTTCTGATTAATGTTACAGTTTGTTTGTACACCTCCTCGTCACCTTCCCCTCCGCCAACAATGAACCAGTCCACATTTCCTAGGTAGACAAAAAATGCTGGAGAAACCCAGCGGGTGAGGCAGCATCTATGGAGTGAAGGAAATAGGCGACGATTCAGGTTGAGACCCTTCTTCAGACTGATGACCCTAAACGTCACCTATTCCTTCACTTCATAGATGCTGCCTCACCCTCTGAGTTCCTCCAGCATTTATGTCTACCTTCGATTTTTCCACATTTTCAGCACTTTCTTAACCATTCTACATTTCTTTATCTTCGTCTGCTTTGATCTGTCGTTTTCACACCTTACCCTTAAGGGCCTGTCCCACTTGGCGAATATTTTGGCAACTGCCGGCATCAGTGACTGACGTATTAGGTCACCAAAAAATTTGTGCCGTGATGAGGCGTGATGATGTATGACGCGCAGTGTTTTTTTAATTCGTCGCAACATTTTTTTTGTCGCTGATGGATTTTGAACATTTCAAAATCTTTTGGCGACACTGATATGACGCTGGCAGTCGCCGAAACAAATCGCCAAGTGGGACAGGGCCTTCACCATTTCTCTAGACGCCTTCTCCCCCTGAAATAGGGTCTCGAGCCGAAACATCACCCATTCCTTCTCCCCAGAGATGCTGCCTGTCCCGCTGAGTTACTCCAGCATTTTGTGTCCATCTTCGGTGCAAACCAGCATCTGCAGTTCCTTCCCACACATCACTTTATTTCTCCGATCACTTCGCAAGGTCTATTTACTGAATTTACCGAGGCCAATTCACCTACAAACCCGCACGTGCGTGGAGTGTGGGAGGAAACCGGAGCACCCGGAGAAAACCCACGTAGGAACGCGCAAACTCCGTACAGACAGCACCCGTAGTCAGGATCGAACTCGTGTTTATGGCGCTGTGAGTTCTACTCTTAAAATGAAGTGCGGACGTCTGCGTTTTGGAGTGGAGTCTGTTGTGATCGCCTTTCACTGGGTCTCCTTCTCACCAACAGAAAGCCCTTATATCGTGAAGCACCCGGAGTCCAAAGTGCGGTTTGAGGATCAGCACGTGGCTTTCTGCTGCAAAGCCACGGGGGCTCCAACGCCACTAAAATATTTCTGGTGAGATGTGAAGATGTCTTTACTTCAATATTCTGGCTGTGGGAGGTGGGGGGAGGTAGGGGATGGGGGGGGGTGGCGGCTTGAGTTGTTAACCGTGTAGGTTTTAGGTTTCGGCGGCATCATGTGGAGGTAAGAGGGAGGGGAAGTTGTTTCATTCATAGAGTGATACAGCGTGGAAACAGGCCTTCCAGCCCAACTTGCCCACACCGACCAACATGTCCCACATACACTGGTCCCATCTGCCTGCGTTTGGCCAATATCCCTCTACACCTGTCCCATCCATGTACCCGTCCAAATGTGTTTTAAACATTGCGATAGTCCCAGCCTGAACTACCTTCTTCGCAGCTCGTTCCATAGTCACGCCGACCAACCAGACATCACCCGTGCACTCGTTCTATCCTACACACACTCGGGACAATTTACAGAAGCCAATTAACCTACAAACCCACACGTCTTTGGAATGTGAGAGGAAACCGGAGCGCCCGGAGAAAACCCACGTGGGTCACGGGGAGAACGTAGATACAGACAGCACCTGTGGTCAGGATTGAACCCGGGTCTCTGGCGCTGTGAGGCAGCAACTCTACCGCTGCGCCACCGTGCCGACCTCTTTATGCAGACAAAGGACAGGCGGGATGCCAATTGTCCACTCACCTTGCAGCAAGAATGAACAATTATTTATTTGTTATTCGCTTCTGTTCCTCTTGCCTGATGGGAATAATGTTCAGTGCAAAATTAATGCCAGTAAAGTCCGATTAAAGATAGTCCCCAAGTTTCTTCAATGGGGGCTTCTATTGATGTGCAGGAAGGAACTGCAGATGCAGGTTTAAACCGAAGATAGACACAAAATGCTGGAGTAACTGAGCGGGTCAAGCAGCATCTCTGGAGACAACGGATGGTGTTGTCGACTAGGTGGTAGGTTGTCGTAGGGGGAGAAAATCGCCGGTTATTTGGCGACCCGATACGACTGTGACAGTCATCAGCATTCGCCTAAAAAATTGCCTAAGTGGGACAGGTCCTTTAGGTGTTTAATCTAATACCGATGAATCTCATAATCGGAAATGTGGATGTTTATGTGACGCTGGGAGCGGATGGATGATAAGTGTTGCGATTCTTCTGATCTGAACAATTACTGCGTGTGCCCAGGTACCACAACGGCACTCGACTGGACACAGAGCACGACGGCACTCTCGTGTTGAGGAAGCTGAAGGGGCGGCACGGAGGCGAGTACCACTGCAACGCCACCAATGGCTTTGGCTCCATCTTATCGGCTCCTGCGACTCTCACAGTCATCGGTGAGTTTTTTAAAAAATCTATTATTTTTATTAGAAGCAACGTACAAGAATAAAACATTTGGCATGTAAAATTATACAATTATTTACAGCTTCAACTTGGACCTTTTAACCTGGAAATAAGGGAAACGAAAAGAAAAAGAACAAGAGAGGGAAAAAGTGAAAAGTGAAAAGATAGAACCCCTAGACTACCAAAGTAGCGTGGAGATATACCATGCCCCTCGTCCCCCTCCCCCGCCCCACCCCGCCCACCTCACCCAACCCATAGTTGGATTTAAATCCAAATTTGTGTTGTGCCATACTATCCTTGTAAGAATTCGGTAAAAGGGTGTTCATGTCTTGAAAAAAATTTCTGCCAAGACAAGCCTAATATTTTCCAAATGTGTCTCGGACATGTTTGTAATCCACATCTTTACAGTAGGGACTGATGTGTGTTTCCAAAATTTAAGTATTTGTTTTTTCGCCGTTATCAGGCCATAATTAAGGAAACGTCTTTGAAATAATGTCAGCTCAGAACAGGCTTCTGACGTACCTAGAGTCATCGTTGAGTTGACCAGAGTCTCGCCGTTGGCTGAGAACATCACTCAGCCCCGGGAGACCAACAATCCCCAATACAAATGGGCACACTGTCACTGTGGACTCTGAACCGCGAGGCCAGAACTCATCTTATTTCTCACTTAAGCCAAACTTCAGACTGTAAAGGAGAGAGAGTTCAAGCCAAACCCACCAAGTTCCTGCTGGTCACAGATGAGGTTGGAGGTTGAGTGTGAGTGAAGAGACAAATTAATGAAGGTTACACCTAATTTTATAGAAGGCAAAATAGACATTATCCAATCACGGAAAATTGCCTTTACCCATAAATATCAGTTTTTAATATGAAGTCAAGAGTGTTTTATTGTCAAATGTCCTGAAAATGGAACAATTAATTCTTACTTGCAGCAGCACAGGCATGGAAACATAATACTCTGGAATGTTTAATGTAGGGAAACTCCGTACAGACTGCACCCATAGGCGGAATCAAACCATGGGTCTCTCGGAGGAAACCGGAGCACCTGGAGAAAACCCCCGTGGTCACAGGGAGAACGTACAAACTCCCTACAGACAGTGCCCGTAGTCACGATCGAACCAGGGTCTCTGGTGCATTACACTACTCCATTGTATGAACTAATCATCTGGGAAGCTAAGGTAGACAAAAATGCTGGAGAAACTCAGCAGGTGAGGCAGCATCTATGGAGCGAAGGAAATAGGCGATGTTTCGTGTCTCAACCGGAAACGTCACCTATTTCATTCGCTCCATAGATGCTGCTTCACCCGCTGAGTTTCTCCAGTATTTTTGTCTACCTTCGATTTTCCAGCATCTGCAGTTCCTTCTTAAACATCTAGGTAGCTAAAATGAGTTCAGTTTAGTTTATTGTCACGTGTACCGAGGTACAGTGAAAAGCTATCCAGTCAGCGGAAAAACTAAACGTGATTACAATCGAGCCATTCACAGTGTGCAGATACAGGATAAGGGAATAACGTTTAGTGCAAGGTAAAGCCAGCAAAGTCCGATCAAGGATAGTGCGAGGGTCACCATCTTCCTCACCAGGGATTTTGTATACATCGGTATAGGATCTGGTTCAACTGTGTTCCTGGCCCTTGCGATTAAATTGCCCGAGGCTGGCTAGCTGCATAGCAATTTAACATGGATAAAGTTCAAAGAGAACTTTACATTGTTGCACTTAAATGGCTCCATAAAATTTCCCTGTACATCCGCCAACAACTATACACAAGCGAATGAAGGGAAAAGTAGCAGGTTCAGGGCGTTGACAGATGAACGGGTTCTTGTATATTAATCATTTCGACGAAGGGATTGAAGGCTTTTGGCCAAGTTTGTGGATGATACGAAAACAGGTGGAGGGGCAGGTGGTGTGGAGAAAGCAGGGACTCTGCAGAAGGACTTGGACAGGTTGGGTGAGTGGGCAGAGAAGTGGCAGATGGAATATAGTGCGGCAAAGTGTCGAGTCGTGCATTTTGGGCGTAGGAATAAAGGCGTCGACTGTTTTCTAAATGGGGAGAGAATCCAGAAATCGGAGTTGCAAAGGGACTTGGGAGCTGGTGCAGGATTCCCAAAAAGTTCATCTGCAAGTTGAATCGGTAGTAAAGAAAGCAAACTCAATGCCAGCATTTATATCACGAGGCCTTGTATGCAAAAACGGGGATGGAATGCTGAGGCTCTGTAAGGCGCTGGAAAGGCCACATTTGGAATACTGTGAGCAATTCTGGGCCCCGTATCTGAGGAAGGATGTGCTGGCTCTGGAGAGGGTCCAGAGGAGGTTTACAAGAATGATCCCAGGAATGAGTGGGTTTAACATATGATGAGCGATTGACGGCACTGGGCCTGTACTCGCAGGAATTTGGAAGAATGAGGGGGGGACCTAATTTAAACTTACAGAATAGTGAAAGGCTTGGATAGAGTGGATATGGAGAGGATGTTTCCACTAGTGGGAAAGTCCAGGACTAGAGGTCGGAGCCTCAGAATTAAAGGACGTTCTTTTGGGAAGGAGATGAGGAGAAATTTATTTAGTCATAGGGTGGTGAATCTGTGGAATAATTTGCCATAGAAAGCAGCAGAGACCAAGTCAGTGGATATTTTTAAGGCAGAGATAGATCGATAGATTCTTGATTACTATTCCTGCACCTATTTTTCAATGGCAGGAGAATGGGGTCAGCAGGGAGAGATAGATCAGGCATGATTGAATGGCGGAGTAGACTTGATGGGCCGAACGGCCTAATTCTACTCCTATTCCTTATGACCTTATGACCTTGCCAACATGGAACAAAGTGGTCTTGAGGCAAATACATGGAGCTGCCACCAGGACAACTTCATCACGGCTGCGCTGAGATTTGTGTAAGAGTTATAGAATCACACAGCGTGGAAACTCTACTGCCCTTCGGCCCAACTTGCCCACACCGGCCAGCATGCCCCATCTACTATAGTCCCACCTGCCTGCATATGGCCCATATCCCTCTAAATCTGTCCTGTCCATGTACCTGTCTAAATGTTACTTAAACGTTGGGATAGTCCCTGCCTCAACTACCTCCTCTGGCAGCTACCATGAACAGCACATCACACATCGATTCATAGAGCATGGAAACAGGCCCTTCAGCCCAACTTGCCAATGCTAACCAACATGTCCCGTCTACAGCTGTCCCACCTGCCTGCATTTGGCCCATATCCCTGTCCTATCCATGTAGCTGTCTAATTGTCTCTTAAACATTGCAATCGAATAGAGAGGGTTAAATGTATACCAAGCCATACAGTTTTACCCTGCCTCAACTACCACCACCGGCACACAACACCCTTTGTGGGTTTAAGGTGGGTGTGGGGGGAGGGGAGGTTTTAGGAACCTGAGGGGCAAACTTTTTACACAGAGGGTGCCAGCGATCACCCCACACTCTAGCGCTATCCCCCACACTGAGGACAATTTACAATTTACATGCGCCAATTAACCTACAAACCTGCATGTCTTTGGGAAACTGGAGCACCTGGACAAAATCCATGCAGGTCTAGGGGAGAACGTGCAAACTCTGTACAGACAGCACCCGTAGTCGGGATCGAACCCGGGTCTCTGGCGCTGTGAGGCAGCAACTACCACTATTTATACATATACTATGTGCGTATATATATATATATACACATATTACAACCACACACAAATATATGTGTGTGTATCTGTGCGTGTGTATAGGACTCTATACATACTGTACATACCCACACATTAAGACAGACAGACAGACAGACAGACAGACAGACAGACAGACAGACAGACAGACAGACAGACAGACAGACAGACAGACAGACAGATTTTGTTGTTCATGGTGGGTTTTACAGAGTGCCATGGCTACATATCTGATGGGCTGCTAAGAAATATTGTCACTGGGGTACACAAAAAGCTGGAGAAACTCAGCGGTTGCAGCAGCATCTAAGGAGCGAAGGAGATAGGCAACGTTTCGGGCCGAAACCCTTCTTCAACCTCTCCGCTCCTTAGATGCTGCTGCACCCGCTGAGTTTCTCCAGCCTTTTGTGTACCCTCGATTTTCCAGCATCTGCAGTTCCTTCTGTAACACAAAAGATTGTCACTGTTCTGTTTCGGGACATATGAGAGTAAAAGATGTGTAGGAATGAACTGCCAACGCTGGTTTGACCCGAAGATAGACACAAAGTGCTATTCATCTCTTTGTGTTTCTGCCTCTTCCCTCCATAGCCAAGGGGCAGCCGAGCTGCAGGCCGCAGCCGCTGGAGCGCTTGATCAAGCTGCCGGAGGACTGTTTCCAATCCGCTAGCGGTTCCTTCTACCACGACGCGGGCCAGTGTCCGAGCGTGGCCTGTGCGGGGAGCCTGGACGATGAGCTGAGGTGCAAGGACGGCAAGGGCTACTGCTGCGGGGTGAAGAGGACAGATCTGCGGGAGATCCCGTGCCAGGGGTACACCCTCCCGGTCAAGGTGGTGACCGAGTGCGGCTGCCAGAGGTGCCAGGAGCCCAGGGTGTCGGTGCGAGGACGGGCGTTGGCGGCGGACGACGGGGAACCTCTCCGCTTCGGGCAGATCTACATCGGCAGCGAGCAAGTGGGGCTGACGGGCTACCGGGGCACATTCACCATCCCGGTCCCCGGGGAGACGGAGAGGCTGGTGGTGAGGTTTGTGGACGGCTCGGGCAAGTTTGTGGACACGGTCAAAGTCTTTCCCTTCGATCGCCGGAGCGGCTCGGTGTATTTCCAGGTGAAGCTGTTGAGGAGGTCGGAGGCCATCGAGCTGGATTCCACCCAAGGCGTCACCATACCTCTGGGGGAGATGCGAGGTCAGGACACCATTGGGGAGCTGGAAATCCCAGCCAATTCCTTCCGCCGGCGTAACGGGGAGCTCTACAGCGGCAAGGTCAAGGCCAGTGTGACCTTCTTGGACCCGAGGAACATCAGCCTGGCCATGGCCGCGTCCAGCGACCTCAACTTTGTGGACCAGCGAGGCGACGTGAAGCCACTGCGGACTTACGGCATGTTCACGGCGGACTTCCGAGAGGAATCGTCCGGCCTGCCCCTGGACGTGGCCGGGGTGCGAGTCTACCTGGACACGGCCAGCGTGAAGATGCCGGAGCATGTGCAGGAGATGAGGCTCTGGTCCCTCAACCCCGACACCGGCTTCTGGGAGGAGGAGAGCATCTTCCACGTGGCGGCGGGCAAGAGGAGGAAGCGGGAGGAGAGGACCTTTCTGGTGGGCAACCTGGAGATCCGGGAGCGTCGCCTCTTCAACCTGGATGTCCCCGAGGGCCGGCGATGCTACGTCAAGGTGCGGGCTTACATGAGCGACAGGTTCCTGCCGGGGGAACAGCTGGAGGGGGTGGTGGTGTCGCTCATCAACCTGGAGCCACTGCCCGGCTACAAGGCCAACCCGCGGGCCTGGGGCCGCTTCGACAGCGTGATCACCGGCCCCAACGGGGCCTGCCTGCCCGCCTTCTGCGACGCCGAGCGGCCGGACGCCTACACCGCCTATGTGACGGCCACCCTGAGCGCAGAGGAGCTGGAGGCCGCCCCCTCGGCCCCGAAGATGAACCCCAACGTGATCGGGGTGTCCCAGCCCTTGCTGGCCAAGCTGGACTACAGGAGGAGTGACCATGAGGACGAACAGCTGAAGAAGACCGCCTTCAAGATCAACCTCCCCAAACCCAGCGCCGGGAACGTGGACGAGGGCGACGGGCCGATCTACGCCTACCAGAGCATGAGGCAGTGCGAGGATGCTCCCATCTCCTCCAACCACTTCAGGTTCTACAAGGTGGAGGTGGACAAGTACGAATACAACGTGGTTCCCTTCCAGGAGGACGACTTGACCAGCTGGGTGGGTGACCACCTGTCCTGGTGGCCCAACCCCCAGGAGTTCCGGGCTTGCTACATCAAGGTGCGGGTGTCGGGGCCGGAGGAGGTGATGGTCAGGTCGCGCAACAGCGGCGGCAACCACCCCGACACCACGGGGCGACTGTACGGCATCCGCGACTCCCGTAGCGTGCGCGACCTGCTGCGACCCAACGTGTCGTCGGCCTGCGTGGAGTTCAAGTGCGGCGGCATGTTGTTCGACCAGAGCGGGGTGGACCGCACCCTGGTCACCGTCACCCCCCAGGGCAGCTGCCGGCACACCGCCACCAACAGCCTCCTGCGCGAGTACCTGCGCCAGCACCCGCCACACGCCCGCCACGACAACCACACCACCACCTTCAGCATGCTGGCGCCAGTCGACCCGCTGGGCCACAACTACGGCATCTACACCGTCAGCGACCAGAACCCGCGGCTGGCCAAGGAGATCGCCATCGGCCGCTGCTTCCACGGCACCTCCGACGGATTCTCCCGGGCGATGAAGGTGGACGCTGGCACCGCGCTCACCTTCACCTGCACGGAGAAGGCGGTGACTCGCCAGAGCCTCTTCCAGCGCCTCCAGAACTCCCCCGCCGATACCGTGGCCCAGATCGGGGCGGAGATGAGGAGACTGGTCCAAACACGGCCCGGCCCAGCTCGGGTCATCGCCTATCCCTCTGTTCAAAGAAACCGCAGAACCAGGGCAGGCCAGAGGAGGAACAGACAGCAGTAGACAGCGTGGATCTTCCTTGGCCCAGGTTCAATGTAAACTCTGTACATAGTGAACTCTGCAGCTTATGTTCTAAGTGACTTTAAGATAAAAAAACATTTTAAACCAAGAAGTGAAGAATTCGGCAGTGGAGGCCAATTCACTGGATGGTTTCAAGAGAGACAGTGGCTATAGCTCTCAGGGCTAAGGGGATCAAGGGATAGGGGGATAAAGCAGGAACGGGGTCCTGATTCTGGATGATCATATTGAATGGCAGCGCTGGCTCGAAGGTCCGAGCGGCCTACTCCTGCACCTATTTTCTATGTTTTCAATGTTTCTATGAGACAACCAGGGAAGACCATGCCTAATTCGGTAGATAGACACAAAAATGCTGTAGTAACTCAGCAGGACAGGCAGCATCTCTGGGGAGAGGAATGGGTGAAGTTTTGGGTCGAGACCTCTCATGGACATTTCATTCGGACGTTCCCGGGCAAACCTCCTATCATCCATTCACTTCCAGGAACCTGGTCTGGCTGGGACGAGAGTCTTTGATTCTGGGCGGTCATCGGTTTCTGTATCATACGACTTTTTCGGTGACTGCCGGCACCCGTCATAGGACGTTACAGGTCGCTGAAATGTTCAACATGTTGAAAATCCAGCGGCGACCAGAACAAGGTACGACTCTTTGGGTGACTGCTCACGACCATACAGGCTTCACCCCGCGACATGTCGCCTGTATGGTCGTGAGTCGTCTCCTCAGTCGCCCAAAGAGTCGTAGCGTCTTTCAGGTCGCCACTGGATTTTCAACATGTTGAACATTTTCGGCAACCTATGACGGGTGCCGGCAGTCGCCGAAAAAGTCGCGTAAGTGGGACAGGCCCTTATTCTCAGGACCTGTTTGGGATTTAGGTAGAGACAAAAGAGTTTAAGGTAGACACAAAATGCTGGAGTAACTCAGCGGGACAGGCAACATCTCTCTCGAGAAGGAATGGTTGACGTTTCGGGTCAAGACCCTTGTTCAGACCTTCTCTCCAGAGATGCTGCCTGTCCCTCTTACCCGATTACAATCGAGCCGCCCACAGTGTACAGATACAGGATAAAATAAATCTGAAGAAGGGTCTCAACCCGAAACGTCGCCTATCTCCTTCGCTCCTTAGATGCTGCTGCACCCGCTGAGTTTCTCCAGCCTTTTGTGTACCCATAAAAGAAATAATGTCCAGTGCAAGGTAAAGTCCGATTAAAGATAGTCCGAGGGTCTCCAATGAGCTGCAGTAGATGGGAGGTCAGGACTTCTCTCTAGTTGGTGAGAGGACGGTTCAGTTGCCTGATAACAGCCGGGAAGAAACTGTCCCTGATTCTGGAGGTGTGCGTTCGTTTTCACTTCTGTACCACTTGCCCGATGGGAGAGGGGAGAATAGTGCAACAGTTGAACATTCTGGAGTGCAGTTTAAAGAGTTCTTTCTTTGTTATTTGCCTCTGTTCCTCTTGCCTGATGGGAATAATGGTTAGTGCAAAATTAATGCCAGTAAAGTCCGATTAAAGATAGTCCCCAAGTTTCTTCAATGGGGGCTTCTATTGATGTGCAGGAAGGAACTGCAGATGCTGGCTGAAACCGAAGATAGACCTAAAAAGCTGGAGTAACTCAACAGGACAGGCAGCATCTCTGGAGAGAAGGTCTGATCAAGGGTGTTGACCCGAAACGTCACCCATTCCTTCTCTCCAGAGATGCTGCCTGTCCCGCTGAGTTACTCCAGCTTTCTATGTCTATCTTCTATTGATGTGACATTTTAGAGTGTATTTGAAAGGGTTTGGTGTGTCGGACTGTATTGTGTTATTGGAGGGAGGCAGCTGGAAAAGGGCCATGTCAGTTTGCGAATTCAAACTCGTTTACTTCAAAACTTGTTAATAAAAGCTGTTATTAATAAAATCAACAATCTAACTGCCCACACAATGGAAACTTGGCATCCTTCTCTGCTCTGGATCTGCGTGCAGCTCCTGATCTTTGGTCCAGTTTATCGCAATGACATGCTGGTGCTCTGTATGGCACTGTGGCGCAGCGGTAGAGTTAAGGGCCTGATCCATTAACACAATTTTTTCGGCGACCTGCGGCACCCGTCATAGTTGCAGTACGTTGCCAAAATGTTTCAACATGTTGAAAATTCAGAGGCGACCAGAAAAAGGTACGACTCTTTGGGCGACTACTTACGACCATGGTCAACACGTGACGCCTTAATGGTCGTGAGTAGTCGCCCAAAGAGTCGTACCTTTTTAAATATATCCACTGACTTTGCCTCCTCATCCTTCTGTGGCAAAGAATTCCACAGAATCACCACCCTCACCACAGAATTCCACAGGTAGACAAAAATGCTGGAGAAACTCAGTGGGTGAGGCAGCATCTATGGAATTCCGCAGATTCACCTCACCATAATTCTGCTTCTATGAATTATGAACATGCTCCTAGCCAGTTCCGACCAGTGGAAATCAGGAAATAAAAAAATTGGCTTAGTAAATAATACTTTAATGATTTTGGACTGTCATAAAAACTGAGCCATTTATGTCCTTTAGGGAACAAGGGCAGCCAAGGCTGAGTTTTGAGTGCCGGCAGATGGCTCCGATTACAACAAATTGCATTTAAGCAGTGCCCTGAATTGAAAGAAATATCTCAGGAGCTACACAAGACCGTTATCAAACAAAACCCGACACCGTATCAATTAAGGAGATGTTAGAAGATACACATAAAGTGCTGGAGTAACTCAGTGGGACAGCAGCATCTCTGGAGGGAAGGAATGGGTGATCTTATGGGTCGAGAACCTTCTTCAGACTCTGAGATATTAGGGCAAATGGCTGATTCCTTTGGGCAAAAAAGTAAGTGAAAGGAGAGAATGAAAGGAGGGAAAATTAAACTGGGAGGCTCAGAGAGGGGTTCTCAAATCTAGGCCTCAGGATGAAGAAGGGTCCCAGCCCGAAACATCACCCATCCATGTACTCCAGAGATGAAACCTGACCTGTTGAGTTACTCCAGCATTTTGTGTCTATCTTCGGTAATAGGATGATACAGGATCAAGGGCAATCTCGTAGAGGTGTACAAAATCATGAGAGGAATAAATCGAGTGGACACACGGAGTCTCTTGCCCAGAGTAAGGGAATCGAGCATCAGACAATGTAGGTTTAAGGTGAAGGGGGAAAGTTGTGATAGGAATCTGAGGGGGTAACCTTTTCACACAAAGAGTGGTGGATGTGTGGAACGAGATGTCGGAGGATGAAGTTGAGGCAGAGACAGTTAGACAGGTACATGGATAGAACAGATTTGGAGGGATATGGACCAATGGCAGGCAGGTGGGACTAGTTAAATGGGACATGTTGGCCGGTGTGGGCAAGTTGGGCCGAAGTCCTGTTTCCACGTTGCGTGATTCTATGACTCTACTTCATTGACTGTGAAGGACTTTGGGATGAGTAAGGGGTGTGAAAGACACCATCAAATGCAAGCACTTGAACACTTCTCCCCAATTTTTTATCAGCAATGGGCCTTGGATTTAAACCGAAGGTTCTCTTTGTAGATGTGAATGGAAAACAGCTCAACATTGTACACCACACTATAAGCAGATGATTGCAGCAAACTGGGCCAACACTGAAATAACTTGGCAAAGGGAACCTGGTGTTGCATTCTATGGACCAGGCCACTGCCAAGTAACGAGTGAAAAATTACCTCTAAGGTTTAAGACCATCACACGAACCTTCCGCCCAATTTTCCAGCAGCCCCCGCACTGCGGATTAGTACTTAAGTGTAAATGTTACAGTATTTTTCATTCTAAATTGATGACAATGCTTGAGAAATGCTTCGTTGACAGTGAAGGCCACGGCAAGCCAACTGCTTGCCTCAGACCCGCAACCATTTCCAACATCTTTTATGTTTCACTTTCACAGCAACTTTGACACACTGGAAGAGGTCTCATTGTCTGTGTTTATAGAGTCATGCGGCGTGGAAACAGGCCCTTCGGTCAAACCTGCCCACGCCGACCAACATGTCCCATGTTCACTAGTCCCACCTGCCTGCGCTTGTCCCATTGTCCACTAAACCAGTCCTATCCATGTACCTGTTCAAATTCTAAGAGCAGAATTAGGCCATTCGGCCCACCAAATCTAGTCTTCCATTCAATCACAGCTGATCTATCGTTCCCTCTCTACCCCGTTCTCCTGCCTTCTCCCCGTATCCTTTGACACCCTTACTAATCAAGAACATGTCTATCTCTGCCTTAACAATACCCAATGACTTGGCCTCCACAGCCTTCTGTGGCGAAAAAGTCCACAGATTCACCACCTTCTGACTAAAGAAATTCCTCCTCATCTCCTTTCTGAAAATACGTCCTTCTATTCTGAGAGACACGTCCTTTTGTCATGAGAAGGAGGAAGGTTTATTGAGAGAATTTGGGAGCTTTGGAACTAGATAGCTGCATACTGTCAAAGCAGGAGCAACGAAAATTGGAGAAGTACAAGAGGCCAAAATTGGATGAATGCAGATCTGACGGATTGTAAGGATGCAGTTAGCTAGAATCAGGGATTTCTCATTCAGAATGTCTGCAATGGATTCAGTAGAGCTGGCAAAATCAAGTAAGAGAGATTGCATGTGATCCACGTCCCAGAAGAAGACGGATTATTAAGCCAGAGCAAATAAAAAATAATGGCAATCTGTTGCAAGGATACAAACCGTTCAGTTGGAAACATTTTTTATTTGTTTTTTTTGGCTGGCTTTGTGGTATATGCTCATCTTACTCAGCTGGGTTTAAATATTAGAGCGTATGGGGAGAAAGCAGGAACAGGGTACAGATTTTGTATGATCAGCCATGATCATATTGAATGGTGGTGCTGGCTCGAAGGGCCGAATAGCCTGCTCCTGCATCTATGTTTCTATTTAATTTATTTACTGCATGTTTGGTTTTGTATCTTTATATTTCTTATTTTGAATTGAAATGAATAGAATTGAATAAATTTTATGAGCCATGTACACATACAAGGAATTCGCCTTGGTGCTTTGCTCGCAAGTAACAACACGGGGAAATGTACTGCCATTTTTATTCATGAAATGAGAAGTAGTATTATTCTGCTTACTACTTTTACTTTCGAAATACAGCGCGAAAACAGGCCCTTTGGCCCACTGAGTCCGCGCTGACCAGCGATCACCCCGTACACTAATACTACCATACGCACTAGACAATAGACAATAGGTACAGGAGTAGGCCATACGGCCCTCAAACCAGCACCGCCATTCAATGTGATCATGGCTGATCATCCACAATCAGTACCCCATTCCTGCCTTCTCCCCATATCCCCTGACTCCGCTGTCTTCAAGAGCCCTATCTAACTCTCTCTTGAAAGTTTCCAGAGAACTGGCCTCCACCACCTTCTGAGGCAGAGAATTCCACAGACTCACAACTCTCTGTGTGAAAACGTGTTTCCTCATCTCCATTCTAAATGGCTTACCCCTTATTCTTAAACTATTAAGAATAGTTATGGTCCCTGGTTCTGGACTCCCCCAACATCGGGAACATGTTTCCTGCCTCTAGCGCGTCCAAACCCTTAATAATCTTATATGTTTCATATGTTTGTGGATAATTTACAATCTTACCAAAGCCATTTAACCTACAAATTTGTATGTCTTTGGGTTGTGGAAGGAAACCGGAGCACCCGGAGAAAACGCACATGGTCACAGGGAGAATGTACAAAGTCTGCACAGACAGCGCCCGTAGTCAGGTTCAAACTCAGGTCCCTGGTGCTGTGAGGCAGTAACTCTACCCTACTGTGTTGCCCTTGGCTTCTTGACTTAGAACAGGGGAATCATGTACCAGAGGGTTTAAGATGAGAGGAGCAAGATTTAATCGGACCCTGAGGGGCAATCATTTTACACAAAGGGTGGTGGGTGTATGGAAGAAGCTGCCAGAGGGGGTAGTTGAGGCCAGATGGGGCTAGCGTACATGGATAGGATGGTTTCAGTGGGATATGGGACAGATGTAGGCAAGGTGGGACTAGTATAGATGGGGCATATTGGTTGGCGTGGGCAAATTGGGCCAAAGGGCCTGTTTCCACGCTGTGTAACTATGACACCACATCCCTGAAACTGTTTTCTCTTCATGTATATTGAACAAGAAAAGTTTAGCATTTCTATATCACCTTTCTTATGTTTTACCCTTAAAAAAAGCATCTTACAACCAGTCATGAGCTTTGAACTGTGGTCACTATTACAGAGTAAGAGTCTATTATAGTGTATATATTCTGCATTTCACCACTATTATAGTGTAGGAAATGCAGAACCTGGTTTGCATGCAGCATGTTCACAAAACTAGTAATCAGAATCAACTGGTTGTAGGATGAAGACTTGGGTATGAGTGCAGATGAATTATTAAACTCGCACTTTCTCAGGTGAACATAGTCAAAGTTGTTCTAGCTAAATGCATCAGACACGGTCATCGGCATGGTGGAGCAGCGGTAGAGTTGCTGCCTCACAGCGCCAGAGACCGGGTTCGATCCTGACTATGGGTGCTGTCGGTACGGAGTTTGTACGTTCTGCCTGTGACCGTTTCTCCGGGTGCTCCGGCTTCCTCCCACACTCGGATGACGTCACAGTTTTGTTGGCTAATTGGCTTTGGTAAATTGGCCCTAGTGTGTAGGATAGAACTATTGCACGGATTGCTGGTTGGCATGGACTCAGAGGGCCAAAGAGCCTGTTTCCACACTGTAGCTCTAAATGATACTAAACTAAACAGTCAGATAGATCACAGCTAATTGTGCGAGCTTACTGCTCGTAAACTGGCTAACCATGCTCACAACTCAAATGGTGTTCTTCATTGGTAGTGAGGTGTATTGGCATGCCTTGAGATCATGAAACGTGCAAAATAAATAGCTGCCTTTTATATTATCTCATTCCTTTTGGACGTTCCTAGTGAATTCCCTTCCACCACCTCTTCAGGCCACACATTCCAACACTTCAAAATGTTTCTCCATTCCCATTTTCTTCTTTTGACTATCACCAACTCGGTTATGGACCCTGCAAAGAGTTTTGTCTTACTTACCCGTTCAATAAACTCTTAATGATCTGGAAAACTTTAAAAAGAAGCTTATCAGAGACGCTGCCTATCCCGTTGAGTTACTCCAGCATTTTGTGTCTATCTTCAGTGTAAACCAGCATCTGCAGTTCCTTCCCACACACTTTGAAAGCTTTAATTCTGACCACAATCTTCTCTCTTTGAAGATCCATCCCAACTTCTTTGAGCAAATCAACTGCATAATTCCTGGTATCTTTGCTTTGCATCTTCTTCAAAGGCTTCATTGCTTCCTTCTGTGAAGTTAACATTATATCCATGTCCTTATTGTGTGTGTTACTCCCTGGAAACGTGGAATATTAATTTGTAGTTATACATATCTGTTAACTGTGTAATAAGCTGCCACGTGTTTGATCAAATGTATTTGTTGAATAAATGTTTGCTTTAAATAAAGATTAAATAAAGGCGTGGGAAAAGAATTACACAGTGTCGCTTTAAATCTTTGCAGATTCCCAAATATCAAAAGACTTCAGAGGTACGGCATGGAAACAGGCCCTTCGGCCCACCGAGTCCGCGTTGACCAGCGATCACCCCGTGCACTAACACTATCCTACACACACAAGGGACGATTTACAATTTTAGCAAAGCCAATATGGGATGTGGGATGAAACCAGAGCACCCGGAGAAAGCCCACATGGTCACGGAGAACATACAAACTCCGTACAGACAGCACCTGTAGATTGCATTGAAAAAGTCTAGTTTTGCTGGTTTTGGAGCCAGTGGGTGATGAGTGGTTTGGAATATCATTAGATGTATCATTAGATATGCTTTGCACAATCCATTACAATGGATAGTGCAAAGCACATGTGCATTCCAAAACAACGTAGAGAATACAAAGGCACGAAATAATACAACTAATAATAATAATAATAATAATAATATTAATAATAACTTTATTACGGACTCAAGGTCCAGACAAGGGGCAACATTACATTAAAAATGCATTGCATATCAAATATCATAAATATATATAAAATCAAGGTAAATCACATAAAAACATAATTTATATATTTAAAAAACCCACAATACTTAAGTTAAAAACCCAGAGTAAAAGATAATCAATGTCGTACAACGAGACAACGATACCAGTGTCTCCACAGCTGGGATTCGTAGCGTGTAGTGCTAACCCTAATGTGTTATTCAAGGTTTCTGTTGTCGAGGCAGACTGAAAGGTGTGTTGGATTTGCATTTAAGAAAGGAAATTAAATATAGTCTTTCCAGTTTAAAATCAGTGGTGGGAAAAATAAAGTTATTCATGCAAAGTGAGGGGAAGTTGCCATGAATTGATTTTTTAACCGACCTCGTAGCATTCTTAAAGAGGAACAGTGTAGATTATAGCAACACATTAAATGTACGTTTTCTAGAGAAAGTTAGATATAGCTCTCAGAGCTAACGGAGTCAAGGGATATGGGGAAAAAGCAGGAACAGGGTACTGATTTTGGATGATCAGCCATTGAATGACGGTGCTGGCTTGAAGGGCTGAATGGCCTCCTCGTACACCTATTTTCTATGTTTTCTATGTGCATCTGTGGCTAGAAAAATGGTCAGGTATGCTAAACTGCTCAACGGCATAGCAGTGCAGCGGTAGAGGTGCTGCCTCACAGCGCCAGAGACCCGGGTTCGATCCTGACCACGGGTGTTGTCTGTATGGAGTTTGTACGTTCTCACCGTGACCGCGTGGGTTTTTCTCCGGTTTCCTCCCACACTCCAAAGGCCGACAGGTTTGTAGGTTAATTGGCTTTGGTAACTGACTCGGTGGGCTGAAAGGCCTGTTTCCACGCCAGATCTCTGAAGTCTAAAGATTGCTGATGTCTACAGCTTCACGTTGAAATGATCACTGGCACGATATAACCATGATTACATTGTTTCTATGCACATGAAAATAAGTGCTTATAAATCTATCTACTAGGCAGTCGGATTTAAGGACAATAAACGAGGCTGAGGTTTGGGAGGGCAAATTCCGCTGTTTACAGCCCAGACACAACAAACAGCAGTCGAGCGATTACATTTCTGGAATGAGCTCGAGGGTTTAATTAACAGAGAGCAGAAAACTCAGAGTTCTGGAGCTGGAGGAGACCACAAATACAGGGCATGGTGGGATCAAGGAACATAGAACCATACAGGGTGGGAAGGAACTGCAGATGCTGGTTTAAACCAAAGATAGACTCAAAAAGCTGGAGTAACTCGACGGGTTAGGCAGCATCTTTGACCCGAAACGTCACTAATTCCCTCTCCAGAGATGCTGTCTGACCCACCGAGTTACTCCAACTTTTTGTCTCTATCGAACAATAGAACACTGCATGTAAACTTCATGGGCCTGTCCCACTTACGTGATTTTTTTCGGCGACTTGCCGGCACCCGTCATAGTCGCAACATGTTGAATATCCAGCGGCGACCAGAAAAAGGTACGACTCTTTGGGCGACTACTCTCGACCATATAGTCGTCACGTGTCGACATGTCTTCAGACTTAAACCCCATGCAGGTTAACAAGGGTGCATGGAGACTGTGATGATACAGGTTTGCACAGAGGGAGAAGACCTTTAAATTACCTGAATAAAGCAATGGGCACTGACCAGGAGAACAGTCAAACATCGAAACCTCTGGTAGCGTTTCCCTTTCCCGTGACTATCATTCTGAAGAAGGGTCTTGACCTGAAACGTCTTCCATTCTTCTCTCCAGAGACGCTGCCTGTCCCGTTGAGTTATTCAGCATTTTGTGTCCATCTTCGTAACAAACACATAGCTTTCATGAACGCGATATGTTTAGGCAGGCATGGAGTTGTGTCATGTAATGGAGTGGGGTGTAGGTGGTCTTAGCAATGGCAAAGATAAGTTTTGTTTAGGTTAGAGATAAAGCCGTGACCTCTGTTAGTTTAGAGATACAGTGCAGAAACATCGAGCCCACCGAGTCGGCACCGACCAGCGATTCCCACACACAAACACTATCCTACACACACACACACTAGGGACAATTTTACATTGATACCAAGCCAATTAACCTACAAACCTGCACGTCTTTGGAATGTGGGAGGAAACCGAAGATCTTGGAGAAAACCCATGCAGTTCACGGGGTTAAGATCCAAACTCTGTACAGACAGCACCCGTGGTCAGGATGGAACCTGGGTCTCTGGTGCTGTAAGGCAGCAACTCTACCGCTGCGCCATCGTGCCACCCATGTTTGGTTCCATTTTAAGCCCATTGGCAAGAAGGATAGAGGTGACTGGGGAATGGGAGTTTGCGGTGGGGATGGACGCGAATGGCTTGTCTTCTCAGAACTGCAGAAAGTAATATTAGTTCAGTGCTGATTGAAATACAATGTAACAATTTAGAAAGGGAGTAAACGCCAAAGAATATAGTCAAACTGGTTGGCAGTGTAAACTTGTAAACTGACCAAGTAACCAAGAACCAAGAACCTTCCTTTACGATGATGGTGCCATGGGGCAGTATGTGCATTAACAATAGCCTGATCCTGCAGGCAACAATGAAGTTTTAGTTTAGTTTATTGTCACATGTACCGTGGTACAGTGAAAAACTTTTGTTGCTTGCTGTGGGCCTGAACAACGGGCTGCCCGTAGCGGCAACTACAGAGGGCTCGGGACGCCCCGGCCACGGGTGACCAGAGGACAACACAGGAGGAGGACTGAACTTTGGTGCCTTCCCTCACAGTGGGAAACTTTGATACTGTTGGGTGGGGATGTTTATGTTAAAGACTATCGTGTTCTGTGCTCTTTATTATTCGTATGGCTGTATGGTGACCACAAATTTCACTGCACCAATTGGTGCATGTGACAATAAACGTCTCTTTGTCTCTTATCTTGTCTTTTGACAATGGAAAGATAAAACATGATTACAATTGAGCCATCCACAGTGTACATATAGACGATCAGGGAAATAATATGAATAATATTTAGTGCAAAATAAAGTCTGACAAAGTCCAATTAAAGATAGCCCAAGGGTGTCCAATGAGGTAGATAGTAGTTCACTGTAGATAGATCGTAGATAGACTGCTCTCTGGTTGTGGCAGGATGGTTCAGTTGTCTGATAACAGCTGCAAAGAAACTGTCCCTGAATCTGGAGGTGTGCGTTTTTACACTTCTGTACCTTTTGCTTGAGAGGAGAGTGGAGAAGTGGGAGTGGCCAGGGTGAAACTCATTCTTGATTATGCTGTTGGCCTTGCTGAGGTAGCGTGAAGTGTAGATGGAGTCAATGGAAGATAATGGGGGCAAGGCCAGATTTCAAGCTTATTAATACACTACCATATAACTGTAGAGCATGGACCACCAGGTCTCTTTCATCAGTTAAATCACTGCTTCAGATGGCCAAGAAATATATTCTGGAATCTAACAGCATAGAAAATAATAATACCTGTCTCATCTTTTTTTATAAAGCTTTCCAATTAACCCTGCACATCTGCATAAATCCTCTCCCCTCAAAAAATTAATCCCTTGAAGGTTATTATTCATCTTTCATCCATGAACGTCAGATGCTGTAGTCCACATTTCCCAAGGAGAACCAGCTGCCATCAAAGTAGGACATTACTGCTGAAAGAAAATGGCCACGCTAATATATGCTTTACTGCTTGCTGACTGTAATTGATTCAGTTCAGTTTAGTTTATTGTCACGTGTACCGAGGTACAGTGAAAAGCTTTTGTTGCGTGCTATCCAGTCAGCAGAAAGACAATACATGATTACAATTGATCCATTTACAGTGTACAAATACATGATAAGGGAATAACGTTTAGTGCAAGGTAAAGCCAGCAAAGTCCGATCAAGGATAGTCCGAGGGTCACCAATGAGGTAGATAGTAGTTCAGTACTGCTCTCTGGCTGTGGTAGGAAGATTCAGTTGCCTGATAACAGCTGGGAAGAAACTGTCCCTGAATCTTGTGATTCATAACTAATACCTGATAATCACACTATTTGATTGTGCAGTTGTAGTGTTTTCATTGAGTGGGGATCGGTATTGGGAACTTTTAGATAAGAAAACAGTGATGTTCATCGCTCTCATATTCGTAAACAGACATCGCATACATCTCATTTGTAAGGACTTGGTCTACTTTAGTGTAGTTTAGAGATACAGCGTGGAAACAGGCCCTTCGTCCCGCTCAGTCACGTCGACCAGCGATCGCCCCGTACACTAGTTCTATCCTACACACACTAGGGACAATTTACAGTAGCCGAATAACCTACAAACCTGAACATCTTTGGAATGTAGGAGGAAACCGGAGCACCTGGAGAAAACCCACGCAGTCACAGGGAGAACGTATAAACTCCGTCCAGGGTGCATCCCGTAGTTAGGATTGAACCTGGGATTCTGGCGCTGTAAGGCAGCAATTCTACCACTGCACAGCTGTACCGCCCCTAATCTTCCAATCTACATAATTTCAGCCCATGTTCTTTTAATTATCTGCACTTTCTCCTTAGCTGTTCACTACAATCTGTTTACTTTGTCTTTTGCACGACCTGATATACTTAAGCATGGTGTGATTTGCCAGGATAGCGTGCAATACATAGTTTACCACTGTATCTAGATACGAGTGACAACAATAAACCTATACCAATAGTCTACCGCATATATCGTTACATGATCTAAGAAATCATTAACTAATCACATCAATCAATTCCTTCTCCGCTAGACCCAAACACAATGATTGCTCATTGAGAACATACTGCAAACTCACTCTCATATTATTCATATATTAAATCACAAAATGTAATTTTCTATAACCAATCTAAATAATTCACCGTTAACATGAATCAATGAAGGCAATAATGCCTCCGCGGATGAATGGTGCCTTGCACACTCAGAGTGTCCTCTGAATCTACCAGTCTGTTAAAGGTCTCACAATGGACATCATTTAGTCTCACAAGAGAACAGAAATGAGCCATCGGTTCATGCCTCAACCACTCTTCCAACTTAGGGGCGGCACAGTGGCGCAGCGGTAGAGTTGCTGCCTTACAGCACTTGCAGCGCCGGAGACCCGGGTTCGATTCCGACCACGGGTGCTTGTCTATACGGACTTTATAAGTTCTCTCCGTGACCTGCGTCGGTTTTCTCCAAGTTCTCCTGTTTCCTTCCACATGTTTCCATACTGTATTTCTAAACTAAACTCCAAAGATGTACAGGTTTGTAGGTTAATTGGCTTGGGTATAAATGTAAAAAATTGTACCTGGTGTGTGTAGGATAGTGTCAATGTGCTATCATAAGCGATAGGAGCATAATTAGGCCATTCGGCCCATCAAGTCTACTCCGCCATTTAATCAAGGCTGATCTATCACACCCTCCAAACCCCATTCTCATGCCTTCTCCCCATAACCACTGACAGCCTTAATAATAATCTGGGGATCGCTGGTCAGTGCAGACTCGGTGGGCCGAAGGGCCTGTTTCTCCCTGATAAGGGGGATATCCTTTAGGACCGAGATGAGAAGGACTTTTTTCTCACCGAGAGTGGTGGGTCTCTGGAACTCTCTGCCACAGAGGGTAGTTGAGGCCAGTTCATTGGCTATATTTAAGAGGGAGTTAGATGTGGCCCTTGTGGCTAAGGGGATCAGAGGGTATGGAGAGAAGGCAGGTACGGGATACTGAGTTGGATGATCAGCCATGATCATATTGAATGGCAGTGCAGGCTCGAAGGGCCGAAGGGCCGAATGCCCTACTCCTGCACCTAATTTCTATGTTTCTGTACTGCTTCTCTAAACTACACTAATGTAGGCCTGCCTCACTCTACCTGGTCACCATCTTGTAATGTAATCTCTGCAGTTTTTCTTCCAGGATTCGTGGGTGATTTATCCCCTCTCCTTCCCCTTGCTTTCAACAGGAACACATCGTCTAGCCTCCTCCGCACACACTGGGGTCTTGCTGCTTGAGACAGGCCGCAGCACTTTATCACTGAGCCAGACGGCTTGGCTGGAACTATTAAACCAAATCTCCACGACACAACATTATGCCGCTCTGGTTGTAGGTGGTGAGTCGACTATTTCCTCCTTTGTCTCTTCCAGCCCATTGAAAGAAAACATTTCCTAAATTCTTTTTGCAGGAATGAAAACAGGGACAGGTTGTTCCTTTGAAGGGCAGGCACTCGAGGGACGTGTGGTTAGGAAGGTCAATGACAATTTGACTCCTCACATTTTTAATTCTTCAAGGTTAACAGTTAATGACAAACACAGGCCACTGTCTCGTCTGGAGATGGAACCCTGCATGCCAAAGAACACTGAGCTCTTATTCATGCTGAAATACCTTGCTGGCAAAGAACGAGACTCAGTCCGGTTGGGTAATGACGTTCTCGGCATGCCAAGGCATGAGCACAATGGAGAGTGGTCTTTGCAAGTTTTTAGAGATCGGACGTGCAACCAAATTGGCTGGAGAATTTGTTTTTTGGCAAATGTAATTTCAATTCAGATTGAGTCACAACTGGTGAAGAAATAAAAACATGTGCTCAGCCACAAGCAATATCTTGTTCTGAGACTTGTTTCCCATTTCTTCTCCTCTCCAGCTCTCCCTCCTGCTTTTACAACTCTTTGCACCAATCCTTTTTGCACAAAAGGTTTGCCTATCTGTCGTAGGCCGGCACGGTGGTGCAGCGGTGGCGTTGCTGCCTGAATGCGGCAGAGACCCGGGTTCGATCCCGACTACGGGGGCGCTGTCTGCACGGAGTGTGCACGTTCTCCCCGTGACCTGCGTGGGTTTTCTCCGGGTGCTACGGGTTCCTCCCTCATTCCAAAGATGTGCAGGTTTGTATGTTAATTGGCTTCTGCAAATTGTCCCTGGAGTGCAGGATAGATGGGTAGAAGATAGGAGAATGGGGTTGAGAGAGAAAGATAGATGGGCCATTATTGAATAGACTTGATGGGCCAAATGGTCTAATTCTGCTCCTAGAATTTATGAACTAGTGTACAGATGATGGTTGGTCGATGCAGACTCGTTGGGCCGAAGAGCTGTTCCGTGCTGTATCTCTTAACTCATTTGGAATCAAATTCTGTTCAGAAGCGCTCTTGTGAAAAGCTTTAGAACGTTGTGCTGTATTAAACATGATGTATGAATGCAATTGCTGTCATGGTTTTGTATTGATTTCACATTCGACTGTCATTTACTCCAGGGTACAATGAAAATCCTTGTACACATGAAGCTCACAGACCAAACAGTAGAAATATTGCAATAAAGCATACAATGGTGCAAGATTGTAGTGCACAGCCAAGTGATGCAAAATAATATTGAAGCAGAATTACAGAATAATCAATGAAGTTAAGAGTGATATTCGTGGCAGCTCCTCCGGGAATGGTATGAAAGAGGTGAATGCTTCAGGAGTTGGATAGCAGAGGTGATTCATTCAGGTGTTAGATAGAACTGATAGAAGTGGATGCTTGTTCATACAATTTAGGAGCTGAATTAGGCCATTCGGCCCATTTAGTCTACTCCGCCATTCAATCATGGCTGATCTATCATTCCCTCCCAACCCCATTCCCCTCCCTTCTGCCTATAACTTCCTAATAAAGAATCAGCCAATCTCTGCCTTAAAAATATCCATTGCTTTAGCCTCCACTGCCCTGTGGCAATGAATTCCACAGATTCACCACCCTTTGATTAAAGAGATTCCTCCTCTTCTTTCTAAACGTACGTCTTTTTATTCTGAGGCTGTGCCATTTTGGATACTGTTGAGGGAGATGGCTCATCAGGGGAATGCAGCCAAGTTCATGGCACCATGGGTGGCTCTGCGGCACATGAGGGGGGGAAAAAGAGGGGAAGGGCTATAGTAATAGGGGATTCAATTGTCAGGGGAATAGTTAGGCGTTTCTGCAGCTGCAAACGAGACTCCAGGATGGTATGTTGCCTCCCTGGTGCAAGGGTCAGGGATGTCACTGAACGGCTGCAGAACATTCTGGAGGGGGAGGGTGAACAGCCAGTTGTCGTGGTGCATATTGGCACCAACGATATAGGTAAAAAAAGGGATGAGGTCCTACAAGGTGAATTTAGGGAGCTAGGAGATAAACTTAAAAGTAAGACCTCAAAGGTAATAATCTCTGGATTACTACCAGTACCACGGGCCAGTCAGAGTAGAAATAGGAGGACATTGCAGATGAATACGTGGCTTGAAAAATGGTGCAAGGGGAAGGGATTCAATTTTTTAGGGCACTGGAACCACTTCTGGGGGAGGTGGCACCAGTACAAACAGGATGGTCTGCACCTGGGCTGGAATGGAACCAATGTCCTTGGGGGAGTGTTTGCTAGTGCTGTCGGGGAGGATTTAAACTAATGTGGCAGGGGGATGGGTACAAGAGCAGAGAGGCAGGTGGGTGTAAAATGAGGGTAGAAGCAATAGGGAGCAAGGTGAAAAGTAAAAGTGGCAGGCAGACAAAACCAGGGCAAAAATCAAAAAGGGCCACTTTTCAACATAATTGTATAAGGGGTAAGAGCGTTGTAAAAACAAGCCTGAAGGCTTTGTGTCTCAATGCAAGGAGTATTCTTAATAGGCGGATTAGTTGAACGCGCAGATAGCTATTAATGATTATGATATAGTTGGGATCACGGAGACATGGCTCCAGGGTGACCAAGGCTGGGAGCTGAACATCCAGGGATATTCAATATTCTGGAGAGATAGAGAGAAAGGAAAAGGAGGTGGGGTAGCGTTGCTGGTTAGAGAGCAGATTAACGCAATGGAAAGGAAGGACATTAGCTTGGAGGATGTGGAATCGGTATGGGTAGAGCTGCGAAACACTAAGGGACAGAAAACGCTGGTGGGTGTTGTGTACAGGCTGCCTAACAGTAGTAGTGAAGTTGGGGATGGTATCAAACAGGAAATTAGAAATGCGTGCGACAAAGGCAAAACAGCTATAATGGGTGACTTCAATCTACATATAGATTGGGTGAATCAAATTGGCAGGGGTGCTGAGGAAGAGGATTTTTTGGAATGTAGGCGGGATAGTTATCTAAATCAATGTGTAGAGGAACCAACGAGAGAGCAGGCTATTTTAGGCAGGGTTTTGAGTAATGAGGAAGGGGTAGTTAGCAGTCTTGTTGTACGTGCCCCCTTGAGCAAGAGTGACCATAATATGGTTGAGTTCTTCATTAGGATGGAGAGTGACATTGTTAATTCAGAAACAATGGTTCTGAACTTAAAGAAAGGTAACTTTGAGGGTATGAGACGTGAATTGGCCAAGATTGACTGGCAATTAATCCTAAAAGGGTTGACGGTGGATAGGCAATGGAAGAAATTTAAAGACTGCATGGATGAACTACAAAAATTGTTCACCCCAGTTTGGCAAAAGAATAAATCAGGGAAGGTTGTGCATCCATGGATAACAAGGGAAATCAGGGATAGTATCAAAGCAAAGGATGAGGCGTACAAAATAGCCAGAAAAAGCAGCATACCAGAGGACTGGGAGAAATTCAGAGACCAGCTGAGGAGGACAAAGGGCTTAATTAGGAAAGGGAAAATAGATTATGAAAGAAAACTAGAAGCGAACATATAAAATGACTGCAAAAGTTTTTATAGATATGTGAAGAGAAAGAGATTAGTTAAAAGAAATGTAGGTCCCTTGCAGTCAGAAACAGGTGAGTTGATCATGGGGAACAAGGATATGGCGGACCAATTGAATAACTACTTTGGTTCCGTCTTCACTAAGGAAGACATAAATAATCTGCTGGAAATAGCAGTGGACCGCGGGTGAACGGAGGAATTGAGTGAAATCCAGGTTAGTCGAGAAGTGGTGTTGGGTAAATTGAATGGATTAAAGGCCGATAACGCCCCAGGGCCAGATAGGCTGCATCCCAGAGTACTTAAGGAAGTAGCTCCGGAAATAGTGGATGCATTAGTGATAATTTTTCAAAATTCTTTCGATTTTGGAGTAGTTCCTGAGGATTGGCGGGTAGCAAACGTAACCCCTCTTTTTAAGTAGGGAGGGAGAGAGAAAACGGGGAATTACGGACCACTTAGTCTAACATCAGTAGTGGGGAAACTGCTAGAGTCAGTTATTAAAGATGGGATAGCAGCACATTTGGAAAGTGGTGAAATCATTGGACAAAGTCAGCATGGATTTACGAAAGGTAAATCATATCTGACGAATCTTGTGGAATTTTTCGAGGATGTAACTAGTAGCCTGGATAAGGGAGAACCAGTGGATGTGGTGTATCTGGACTTCCAGAAGGCTTTCGACAAGGTCCCACATAAGAGATTAGTATACAAACTTAAAGCATACGGCATTGGGGGTTCAGTATTGATGTGGAGAACTGGCTGGCACACAGGAAGCAAAGAGAAGGAATAAACGGGTCCTTTTCACAATGGCAGGCAGTGACTAGTGGGGTACCGCAAGGCTTAGTGCTGGGACCCCAGCTATTTACAATATATATTAATGATCTGGATGAGGGAATTGAAGGCAATATCTCCAAGTTTGCGGATGACACTAAGCTGGGGGGCAGTGTTAGCTGTGAGGAGGATGCTAGGAGACTGCAAGGTGACTTGGATAGGCTGGGTGAGTGGGCAAATGTTTGGCAGATGCAGTATAATGTGGATAAATGTGAGGTTATCCACTTTGGTGGCAAAAACAGGAAAGCAGACTATTATCTAAATGGTGGCCGATTAGGAAAAGGGAGATGCAGCGAGACCTGGGTGTCATGGTACACCAGTCATTGAAAGTAGGCATGGAGGTGCAGCAGGCAGTGAAGAAAGCGAGTGGTATGTTAGCTTTCATAGCAAAAGGATTTGAGTATAGGAGCAGGGAGGTTCTACTTCAGTTGTACAGGGTCTTGGTGAGACCACACCTGGAGCATTGCGTACAGTTTTAGTCTCCAAATCTGACGAAAGACATTATTGCCATAGATGGAGTGCAGAGAAGGTTCACCAGACTGATTCCTGGATGTCAGGACTGTCTTATGAAGAAAGACTGGATAGACTCGGTTTATACTCTCTAGAATTTAGGAGATTAAGAGGGAATCTTATAGAGACTTACAAAATTTTTAAGGGGTTGGACAGGCTAGATGCAGGAAGATTGTTCCCGATGTTGGGGAAGTCCAGGACAAGGGGTCATAGCTTAAGGATAAGGGGGAAATCCTTTAAAACCGAGATGAGAAAGACTTTTTTTCACACAGAGAGTGGTGAGTCTCTGGAACTCTCTGCCACTGAGGGTAGTTGAGGCCAGTTCATTGGCTATATTTAAGAGGGAGTTAGATGTGGCCCTTGTGGCTAAAGGGATCAGAGGGTATGGAGAGAAGGCAGGTACAGGATACTGAGTTGGATGCACCTAATTTCTATGTTTCTATGTTTCAATCTCTGCCTTAAAAATATCAATTGCTTTAGCCTCCACAGCCCTGTGGCAATGAATTCCACAGATTCACCACCCTTTGACTAAAGAGATTCCTCCTCTTCTTTCTAAACGTACGTCCTTTTATTCTGAGGCTGTGCCCTCTGGTCCAAGACACCAACTAGTGGAAACATCCTCTCCACGCCCACTCTATCCAGGATTGGACTTGCAAGCATCTCCTTTGTAACTTGTTTCTGAACATCTTGACCAAGAGACCTCAATAGGTTAGAATTCTGCACTAACCACGAGGGCGGCATGGTGGCACAGCGGTAGAGCCGCTTCCTTTCAGCGCCAGAGACCCTGGTTCAATCCTGACTTTGGGCGCTGTCTGTACGGAGTTTTTACGTTCTCCCTGTGACTGTGTGGGTTTTTTCCGGGAGTATCAGTTTCCTCCCTCACTCCAGAGATGTACAGGGTTACAGGTTATTTGCTTCTGGTGAATGGGATGATCGCTGGTCAGCACAGACTTGGTGGGCCGAAGGGCCTGTTTCTATCGAATGGAAACAGAGGAGCTCACATCAGGACAGGCACATTTGAGGAATCTTCAGTGTTTCCTCCAACATGTGTTGACTGCTCCACTCCTGATGAGTCCACCCTGTTAGAAGCATAGAAGATAGGTGCAAGAGTAGGCCATTCGGCCCTTCGAGCCAGCACATCCATTCAATATGATCATGGCTGATCATCCAGAATCTGTACCCGGTTCCTGCTTTTTCCCCATATTCCTTGATTCCGTTAGCACTAAGAGCTATATCCAACTCTCTCTTGAATATATCCAGTAAATTGGTCTCCACTGCTTTCTGTGGCAAAGAATTCCACAGATTCACAACTCTCTGGGTGAAGATGTTTTCCTCATCTCAGTCCTAAATGGCCGACCGCTTATTCTTAAACTGTGACCCCTGCTTCTGGTTTTCTCCCAACATGGGGAATTTTTTTCCTGCATCTAGCCTGTCCAATCACTTAATAATTTCATGTTTCAATCAGATCCCCTCTTATCCTTATGAATTCCAGTTAATATTCTTGGCCGTCATTGGTGTTTGAGCTGTAGAGGGCTTTTGCATCATTGAAAAGATACAGAAGTGTGAAAACGCACACCTCCAGATTCAGGAACAGTTTCATCCCAGCTGTTATCAGGCAACTGAATCATCCTACCACAACCAGAGAGCAGAGCTGAACTACTATCTATCTCATTTGGTGACCCTCGGACTATCCTTGATCAGACTTTGCTGGCTTTACCTTGCACTAAACATTATTCCCACCTCGTGCATCTGTACATTGTAAATATCTCAATCAGGTATTGTCTTTCTGCTGACTGGTTAGCACGCAACAAAAGCTTTTCACTGTACCTTGGTACACGTTTCTTTTAGTTTAGTTTAGAGATACAGCACGGAGACAGGTACTTCGGCTCACTAAGTCCGCACCGACCAGCAATCCCCGCACATTAACACTATCCTATACACGCTAGGGACAATTTTACATTTACACCAAACCAATTAACTTACAAACCCGTACATCTTTGGAATGTGGGAGGAAACCGAAGATCTCGCAGCAAAACCAACGCTGGTCATGGGGAGAACGTGCAAACTCCATACGGACAGCACCCGTAATCAAGATCTAACCCGGGTCTCTGGCGTTGTAAGGCAGCAAATCTACCGCTGTGCCACCATGCCTTGCCACGTGACAATAAACTAAACTAAAATCCTCATGCCATGATTGTGAACGAGCTGTAAAGCCTCCTGCAAGCTCCCAATCAATTCTTTAGTGAGTATAGAAGTTGGCAGGTCATGTTGCAGTTGTATAAGATGTTGGTGAGGCCACATTTAGAGTATTGTGTTCAGTTTTGGGCACCCTGTTGTGGGAAAGATGTCAAGGTGGAAGGGGTGCGGAGAGGATTTGAGAGGACGTTGCCTGGGCTAGAAGGTCTGAGCCAAAGAGAGAGGTTGAGTAGATTGGGAGTATGAGACTTGAGTATTCCTTGGAGCACTCAAGGATGATGAGGGGTGATCTTACAGAGCTGTATAAGATCATCAGAGGAATAGATCAGGTAGATACGCAGAGTCTCTTGCCCAGAGTAGGTGAATTGAGGACCAGAGGACATAGGTTTAAGGTGAAGGGGAAAAGATTTAACAGGAATCTGAGGGGCAACTTTTTCACACAAAGGGTGGTGGGTGTATGGAACAAGCTGCCAGAGGAGGTAGTTGACACAGGGACTATCCCAACATTTAAGAAACAGTTAGACAGGTACGTGGATAGGACAGGTTTGGAGGGATATGGATCAAATGCTGGCAGGCAGCACTAGTGTAGTTGGGACATGTTAGCCAGTGTCGGTAAGTTGGGCCGAAGGGCCTGTTTCCACAATATATCACTCTATGACTTTAGAAATAAGGTTTACTGCCAGACTCCTGCGTTCAGCTCCTTTCAAAGGTGAAGCTTACAAGCTGGGAACATCAGCAGGTGAGGCAGCATCTATGGAGTGAAGTAATAGGCGACATTTTGTTTCGAGACCCTTCTTCAGACCCGAAACGTCGCCTATTCCTTCTCTCCATAGATGCTGCCTCACCCGCTGAGCATTTATGGAGAGGAGGATTTTTGTCTGCCTTCAATTCTTCCAGCATCTGCAGTTCTTTCTTAAACAAGCTGGGAATATGCGATGTTTACTGTTGATTTGGCCCCTCAACCTTCTTGCATTTCACATCAAATCAGTCCTCAGTTAAGTTAATTTATTGTCACGTGTACCGAGGTACAGTGAAAAGTTTTTTTGTTGCATGCTATCCAGTCAGCAGAAAGCCAATACATGATTACAATCGAGCCATTTACAGTGTACAGATACATGATTAGGGAATAACGCTTAGTGCAAGGTAAAGCCAGCAAAGTCAGATCAAGGATGTTCATTTTGGTAGGGAAACCAAGAATCTCTTTGCAGATGTCAATTGTGGCAGACATCAGACAGACTATTATCCTTGGATGCTTTACAACTTTTCATGTCTGCATGTTCACAGGCTGTCTGTGCAATGCCGAGTGTGACGAGCTGCTTTCATAGGGCCCTTGGGAGCTTTGACATTGATCTTCTTAAGCCAGCGCATCTGCCGATGTTTTGTGTATCATATATCTGATCTGTTTGGAGAGCATGTAAAACATCTGACGATAGGCAGAGAGTGCCAGAGTAACTCAGCAGCTCAAGCAGCATCTCCGGAGACACGTGGGACTCTTCTTCAGACCAAAAGTAGTGGTGGGGAAAACTGGAGGCAAGAAAAGAACAGACAAATCAGATAACCTCAGATATGGTGGTTCCCCGATAGGCTGATTGCTGGCTCCGCAAGGTGTGATCCCAAGAGGAATTCATTGTTGCAATTTGTGGAACTGGTTAAATGACTGGGGTGTAAAAGAGTAAAGGGGGAATGGGAGAGGAATGTTAGTATGTTACCCCGTCCCCCTCCCTCTCTATGCCCCTCCCCCTCTCCCAATCTACCCCTTCCCCTCTACTTCCCTCCCTCCCCCTCTCAACCGCGCCTGCGCAGTTGGGGGCTATGCGTGAGTGGATAGGGGGAAAGGAGCGATTGAATAACATTAATATATCAAGGGGGGGGCTAGTGTATGTCTGTGAGCGGGGGCTTAGTGTGCGTGTGAGGGGGGGCGGTTAGTGTGTGTGTGTGTGTGTGTGTGTGTGTGACACCGCAGGCCGCCCCCCTGCCCCCCCTGCAATGGGTCCCACTTGGTCTAGTGCTCTTTAAAATTAGAGAATTCAACATTCATACCTCTGGGTTGTAAGCTACCCAAACAAAATACGAGGTGCTGTTCCCCCAATTTGTGTATGGCCTGACTTTGGAAAATGGAGGAGGCCCAGGACAGAGAGGTCAGTGTGGGGATGGGAAGGGGGAGTAAAATGGTTCACAACCGGGGGATCCATATTGGTGGACCGAGTGCAAGTGTTCAGCTAAACGTTTGCGAAGTCTACATTTGGCCTTGCCGATGTACAGGAGGCATAATCGGGAACACCAGATGTAGCTGATGACGTTAGAGGAGGAACATGTGAACCTCTACCTCACCTGAAAGGACTATCGGTGTCCCTGGACGGTGTCGAGGAAGGAGGTATAAGGACAGGTGTTGCATCTCCTGCTGGTTGCAGGGGAAAGTACCCGGGGAAGGGGTGGGTTGGGTTGAAAGGGATGAGTGAGCCAAGGAGTTGCGTAGGGAACGGTCTCTGCAGAAAGGGAAGAGGGGTGGAGATGGGATGATGTGATTAGTAGATGTGTTGGATGCGGGGCTCTGTACCTCAGTACACATGTCAATAAAAGACCCGACATCTTGCTAGTTTCCAGCCTCCTTAATAGCAGTAGATTGTTTCCAGTCATGTTAAGGTGTAACCTGTCTGGATTCATTGGCCCCACTTCCCACAGTAATGTGAAAGTCAAAAGATTGCAGGCGCTAGAATCTGAAATAAAGTTAGAAAATTGCTACAAACACAATTTCGGGCATCTCGGCGGCAGAGTGGCGCAGGGGTAGTTGTTCCTTTACAACGCCAGAGACCCGGGTTCGATCCTGACCTCAAGCAGTCTGCACAGAGTTTGCATTTTCTCCCCGTGACCCGCGTGGGTTTTCTCCAGGTGCTCCAGCTTCCAAACACATTCCAATGACGTTCAGGTTTGTGGGTTAGTTGGCTTCTGTAATTTATCCATAGTGTAGGGTAGAAGTAGCGAACGGGTGATCGCTGGTCGTCGCAGACTCGGTGGGCCGAGGGGCCTGTTTCCACGCTGTATCTCTAAAGCGAAAGCAACATTTCAGGTCTGGAATTCTCTGCCTCAGAGGGCGGTGGAGGCCGTTTCTCTGGATGCTTACGAGAGAGAGCTAGATAGGGCTCTTAAAAATAGCGGAGTCAGATGATATGGGGAGAAGGCAGGAGCGGGGTACTGATTGGGGATGATCAGCCATGATCACATTGAATGGCGGTGCTGGTTCGAAGGGCCAAATGGCCTACTCCTGCACCTATTGTCTATTGACCTGATGTGTATTTATAGAGGCAAATTGGCATGGAAACAGGACTTTGGGCTAACCAAGTCCATAGCAACCATCAAGCACCCATTTACACTCATCCAATACTAATACCACATTATTAATCTTCCCACCTCCCCATCACCTCCTGCTGATTCTACCACTCGCACACAAAGGACAATTTACCATGGCCAATTAACTCAGCAGCCCTCTTTGGGACGTAGGAGGCAACCATAACACATGAAAGAAGGTCAAGTGGTCACAAGGAGTGCGTGCATGCAGTAAGTGTCCCTGACTCACAGCACCAGAGGCCAGGATTGAACTTGAGTCTGTGGAGCTATGAGGCCGGACCTCTTTTAGTTGTGCTGCTGGAGTAGTTAACTCTGATAAGCTTGAATCAAGGAACTGTGGATGTAGTTTACGAAATAAAGGCAAAAAGTGCTAGAGTAGCTCAGGTTACTGGAGATGCTGCCTGACCCACTGAGTTACACCAACTCTTTCTGGAGAAATTTAGCGGGTGAGGCAGCATCTATGGAGCGAAGGAATGGGTGACATTTCGGGTTGGGACCCTTGGTTCATAGATGCTGCCTCGCCCGCTGAGTTTCTCCAGCATTTTTGCCTATCTTTGATTGTTCAAGCATCTGCAGTTCCTTCTTAAACAAAAATACACCAACATTTTGTGTCTTTTTCTGTTACCTCAGAGTTGCCGAATGTTCCTAGCATTTTAGTTTTAGCACGTCATAGTGATAATAAAATATTAATCTAAAGTATCTCAATCAAAGTGGGGACTTTGACCCGTGCAGAATGACTAATGGGCCTGTCCCACTTACGTGACTTTTTGGGCGACTGCTGGCACCGGTCATAGGTCGTTGCAGGTCGCCGAAAACGTCCAAACATGTTGAAAATCCAGCGACGATCAGAACGACGCTACGACTCTTTGGGGGACTGAGGACGACTCACGACCATACAGGCGGCATGTCGCGGGGTGACGCCTGTATGGTCGTGAGTAGTCGCCCAAAGAGTCATACCTTGTTCTGGTCACCGCTGGATTTTCAACATGCTGAAAATTTTCGGCCAATTGCAACAACCTATGACAGTTGCCGGCAGTCGCCGAAAAAGTCGCGTAAGTGGGGCAGGCCCATAATTGTAATGCAAAGCTGCTGCTGCTGCTACTGCTGCTGGACTGACTAACGGCCCGACAGTCTTTATTTAAGGAAGGCTCACATTCAAACCCAATACTGGACACTGAGAAAGAAGATTCTCTAACCATAGTCATTGCAATGATTGTATTTATTGGCTTGCACTCTCAGAAGGGATGTCGCCTGCATTCCATTTCTTTGTTTCCCCACAGTTAGAAATGAAATTAAAGTATTAGAACAGTATAAATTGAGCCTCCCTCTCAGGGGAAGCTCGGCCCTGGGTGAGAATCCCAGGGATTTGAGGGAACTCCCATTTCCGATGTCTGACATGTTTAAAGCCAGCGGAGTCTGGATCATCCTGCACCAGCTCAGAAATAGAAGGTGCACGATGTACTAATTCTGATGGGTTTCCTTTTCAAATGTAAAAGTACAGGTCCACCACAGATTTGCCAGCACACTAGATTCCGCAGCCTGTCTGCATTATCCGTTTTGCTGGACCAACAGAAGTCAGCCCGCAGTCGGCCCCGAAGGTCGGCTGTGGGAATGGATCTGCCCGCTCCGGCCGGGCCGGAGTTCCAGAGCCCCGGCCGCAGGGATTTCAAGTGCGTTCTCCTAATTTTGTCTTGATTAAAGGAGGCGCCGGACCATCAGTTATCAGACAGATGGTGGTGGGCCTGTACCTATAGTCTGACTGGGCCAGTGCCCAATGAAGGGCGGTACAGGAACAATGAGGGGGATTCTGAGAAGCAGATCTGATGTGGGCTGCACCGTGGTAATTCTAGGAAAATGGACAGGAGATTAACCAGGGAAGGTTTATCCCAGAAAAGGAGACATGGCAAGGAGTATCCTGCATCAGCACATCTTGGTGTTCCACATGTAATTGTACATGGGGGTTGGGAATATGCCAAATCACCACCCTCTTACACCACTCTGAGTAGAACCAAACGCACCATTAGTCACCGTCTGGATAAAATCGGTGAAGAATAAGTTTGGTCTTGTCTGATAGAGAGCAGTCAGTGATTGTTTTGGGCCTTCAGATAGGTCTCCAATTGTCCTCCCCCAACATGTATGCGCACGCACACCACGCACACATGTATACGCACGCAAACAAACAAACGCACACACAACCCCCCGGCAACCACGAGGGGAGCCTTCAAAAGAGGATCTCCAACACCAGTTTGAGGATCCCAATCAATATGGTCCACAGCACCGACTCTTCGGTCTCCTCGCCTGACGGTTTTTTCAGGGGGCTCTTGTCGGCTGTGTCCTCGTCTCCGGGGTAGTAGATCTCGGGGAAGAGGGTCTCCCTCACCGCTTCATCCAGGTAGACCCTCATCTCGAACTCTGTCTGTAAGTGAGAGGGGTGGCCGTAGATGGCGATGCCCACGGGCCTGCGGAACTTGGCGGGCACGGCCAGCACGTCCAGGCCGCAGGTGGACGACTGCAGCTCGTACTCGTCGAAACTGGGGTGGAGCGTGGCGTCGGAGATGTACAGGTCAGCGTCGCCCAGCGGGCTCTCCATCCTCAGCACGATCTGCCCGTCGTGGTTGAGGCGCAGGTAGCTGTAGTTGCCGGGACCCACCTGCCCCTGGACCACGTGAAGCAGCACCCAGTCTTCGGGCACCGGCTCGCCGCCGGTGAGTCCGCCCGGCACCAGCCAGCACAGCAGCACGAGAGGAATCACCCACCACACCACCGCCATCTGCCAGGGATGCCAACTCTGCCCACGTCATCTGCACAACTCCTGGGGGAACACCAGAGGGGGGCACCTTTATACTTTACTTTAGAGACACAGTTGCGTGCAGTTTAGTTTATCGTCACGTGTACCGAGGTACAGCAAAAAGCTTTTGTTGCGTGCTACCCAGTCAGCGGAAAGACAATACATGATTACAATCGAGCCATTTACAGTGTACAGATACATGATAAGGGAATAATGTTCAGTGCAAGGTAAAGGCAGTAAAGTCCGATCAAAGGTAGTCCGACGGTCCTTGATTAGGTAGATAATAGTTTAGGACTGTGTAGGAAGGAACTGTAGAACTCCTGGTTTAAACCGAAGGTAGACACAAAATGCTGGAGTAACTTGGCAGGACAGGCAGTATCTCTGGAGGGAAGGAATGGGTGATGTTTCGGGTCGAGGCCATTCCTTCTCTCCAGAGATGGAGCCTGTCCCTCTGAGTTACTCCAGCATTTTGTGTCTATCTAGTAGTTCAGGACTGCTCTCTGGTTGTGGTACGATGGGTCAGTTGCTTTGTAATAGCTGGGCAGAAACCTGCCCTGAATATGGAGGCGTACTTTTTCTTACAGCGTGGAAACTGGCTCACCATGTCCGCACCGACCAGCCATTACCCGTACACTGGCACTATCTTACACACTAGGGACAATTTTTAATTTTACTGAAGCCAATTAACCTACAAACCTGGACGTCTTTGGAATGTGGGAAAACCTACGCAGTCACAGGAAGAACGTACAAACTCCATACAGACAAGCACCCGTAGTCAGGATTGAACCCGAGTTTCTGGCATTGTAAAGGGGCTGTCCCACATTCACAACCTAATTCACGACCTCTGCTGAGTTTGCCCTTGACTCATACTCGCAGCATGGTCGTCACGAGGTCGTAGGTAGATCGTAGGTAGGTCGTGATGCTAGTCGTAGGTACTCGTGGCATCAAGTACGCCGGGGCGTTTTTTCAACATGATGAAAAATGTCCACGAGTTAAAAAGGTTGTGAAAGTGGGACAGGCCCTTTAGGCTTCAACTCTACTGCTGTGCTACTGTGCAACCTGTGAGAAACTTTTAAGAAGATAAAGAAGGCCTGCGGTGTGCTTGCCTTCAACACTTGAAGCATTATGAGTCAGACATCACGTTGCAGCGTAATAATGCATTGGACATGCCGCATTTGGAGTATAGCATTCAGTTCTGGTCAGCCTATTGCAGGAAGGATGTGAGGAGGTTTACCAGGGTTAGAGGGAGAGGTTGGTCTATCTTGGATTGTGTTATCTGGAGCATTTCTACAGGTGTACAGTAGAGAGCATATTGACTGGTCGCATCACCGCCTGGTTCGGCAACACAAACGCCCAGGAACGAAGAAGATTGCAAAAAGTGATGAATACTGCCCAGTCCATCACGGGTACTGACCTCCCCACCATGGAAGGGATCTACAGGAGTCTCTGCCTCAAAAAGGCAGCCAGCATCATCGGAGACCCACGCCACCCTGGCCATGCTATCATCTAATCCTTGCCATCGGGAAGAAGATACAGGAGCCTGAAAACTGTAACGTCCAGGTTCAGGAACAGCTTCTTCCCGACAACCGTCAGGCTAATAAACATTACAACCTAAGCTCTGAACTACAGACTTAGGGACATTCTTTTTGTCTTTTCACTACTATTGTTAGCTTCTTTATTTATTTTGTGTGCGTGTGTGCGTGTGTATATATATATATTTTATGCAGTGACTTTCTTTTGTTGTTTATTATGGGTTTATGGAGTAACGTGTTTACATTGGACACATGACAATAAAACACACATGACTCTTGAAAATGATGAGAGGCATGCATGGAGAGGAATGGCAGTTTATATGAAGGTATTGTTATCTAAATTGTTAAAGAGGCTACATCTGTGCATAGTTTTGGCTGCAGTATTTAAAAAAAGGACATATTAGCTTTGGAGGAAATCCAGAAGAGATTCATGAGATTAATTCCTGGGATGAAAATGGTGGTCTGTCATGAGAGGTTAAGGAAGTTCGATCTGTATTCATTAGAGTTTGAAAGAATGAAAGGTGATTTTATTGAAATACCTGCGAACTTAAGAGGGCATAACAGCAGAGATACTAAAGAGAAAACACAAAATGCTGGAGTAACGCAGCAGGAAGGAATTCTTGCTATCCAGAGATGCTGCCTGTCCCGCATCCTGAGTTACTCCAGCATTTTGTGTCCACCTTTGGTATAAACCAGCATCTGCAGTTCCTTCTTACACAGGAGAGATGTTGAAATATCCACTGGAGAAAGAATCTCAGATAGGGGACATTCCTGGATGAAGAGAGGCAGTTGATTAAAATTAAAATGATAGCAGTTTCTTCTTCCAGATGGTGGTGTGTCTCTGAAATTCTGTACTCCAGAGGGTCTTGGAGACTTGTTTACTGAATAGTATAGTTTATTTAACCGCACATACCAAGGTACATTGAAAAGGTTTTTGTATTGTGTGCTATGCAGTCAGTGGAAAGACTACACATGACAACAGCCATATAATCATGGGGGGTAAAGAGCAAGGGGGGGGAGGCAGTAATGTGAAGGGAAATAACGAAGAGAGGGGAGTAATAGGGAAATGGAGGTGGGGGGAATGAAGTAGGGGAAGTGAGGGGGAGGGGGAAGTGAGGGGGAGGGGGGGAGTGGGAGTGAGGGAGTAGGGGGAGAGTGAGGGGAGGGGGGAATGAGGGAGAGGGGGGAATGAGGAGGGGGAATGAGGTAGGGGAAGTGAGGGGGAGGGGGAAGTGAGGGGGAGGGGGAAGTGAGGGGGAAGTGAGGGGGGAGGGGGAAGTGAGGGGGAGGGGGAGGGGGAAGTGAGGGGGAGGGGGAGGGGGGGAGGGGGAAGTGAGGGGGAGGGGGGGAGGGGGAATGAGGGGGAGGGAGGATGAGGAGGGAGGAGTGAGGGAGAGGGAGGAGTGAGGAAGTGATCGAGAGGGAGAATGACGAGTGAGGGGGAGGGGGTAGTAAGGGGGAGTGGGGTGGTTGGAGAGGTGAGGGGGTAACGGGGTGAGAGGGTGTTTGTCCCCCCCCCGGGCCCCCACTTACCGTGCTCCCGCCGCCGCCGCCGCTTCCCTCCGGCCCGGGCCGCGGCCTCACCGATACCGACGCTGCACAGCGGCGCCTCCCGACAGCGGCCACCCCTGGCCGGAGGCCGCCACTACCGGCTCCATCACCGAGCCCGGCACCGCCACCCCTGGCCGGAGGCCGCCACTGCAGGCAGGGTCAGGGCAGCCAGGCTCCACCAACGCGCCCCGCTCGGTACCGCCGTTCCTGGCCGGAGGCCGACACGGCAGGCGCTGGACAACCCATGGAGGAATTTGGGAGTCAGAAGTGTTTCATTGTCAAATATCTCCAAACAGAACAATGAAATTCTCACTTGTAGCAGCACAACAGGTATGTAAACAGTACTATACAACAAAAACAACTTCAGTATATATATATATATATACTGAAGTTGTTTAAATCTCAAAATTTTGTAACATTGCTACTCTATGACTAAGTGTATATATATATATATATATATATATATTTTGAGATTTAAAAAATCAAGTCTGCAATTTATCCCATTAGATGAAGCATAAAAAGAAGTTTAATTTGACACCTAATTCACTTTCATATCTTTTGTATTAAAAAGGTTATGGCCATGTTCATACTCGGAAATTAGCATCTTGTTTCCTATTGCTTTTCTATTGACTTAACATAAAAGTTGTAATCGAGGACAGTCAAAAGCCCATAACTTTCTTAAAAATTAAGAGAACTGGAAGAATTTTTCAGTTATTATAGAATGAAGCATTCGGAATCAAATATGAAACAATCTTACTTGGATTAGCAATGTTACAAAATTTTGAGATTTAAAAAATCAAGTCTACAATTTATCCCATCAGATAAAGCATAAAAAGAAGTTTAACTTGACACCTAATTTACTTTCATATCTTCAATATTAAGAATGTTATGGCCATTTTCATACTCGGAAATTAGCATCTTGCTCCCCATTGCCTTTCAATTGACTTAACTCAAAAGCTGTGATCTGGAAAAGTTAAAAGCCCATAACTTTCTTAAAAATTAAGAGAACTCAATGAAATTTTCAGTTATTATAGATTGAAGCATTCTGAAGCAAATATGAAACAATCTTACTTGGATGACCTGAAATTAAAGCATATAATTAGTTAGTTATCTAATTGTAGCTAATTACAAAATTCAATGAGTAGATCTAAACATCTATCCATTTCTTAAGAAAAGATAAACTTTTTAAAAATTGCCTAAGTGTCCAAATAACATTCACACAATAATCCACAATATAACATAATTTTTAAATCTCATTTTCATGAATTTCTGGGCCAAATAGAAGGAATTTAGTGTTTGATTCTTGTAAATTAATGGCCATTTAAATCAGAGCGAGTGGGTTTTAGTGGAATGCGGTGGATTGGAACATTGCGGTTAGTGGTGAAGTCGGGAGGAAAAATACTGTTTGTTCATAGATTTTTTTGGACCCCATTTCGCAACATAAAAATATTATTAAAGCCTCCTGAAAAAGCAACTTTTAATATAAAAATAAACTATTTACCTTTTCTTCTCCCCTACGCAAAATCCTTCCGGTTGTCAGTTCTCACGGCTTTTGAAGGTGATTTTTAAATTACTCTAGTTAATAAATAATTTAGAGTAATTTAAAAATACCTTCATTCATGAAATGTCGGAGCGATTTTTCTTCTGCAACCAAATCGCCCGACATTCATCGATTTGTCCTGCCTGTGGAAAAACGGACCTTTAAGCCCGCCCCCCTCTGAAAGGCGCCAAAGTCGCGCACACGGGGAGCGGCAGAAGTGCAGCGCTGCTCAAGGTAAGTTTTGCAACATACCTACTTGGATGACCTGAAATTAAAGCATATATTTAGTTAGTTACCCAATTGTAGCTAATTACAAAATTCAATTACTAGATCTAAACATCTATCCATTTCTTAAAGCCTAAGTGTCCAAATAACATTCACACAAGAATTCACAATATAACATGATTTTTAAATATAATTGTCATTAATTTATAGGCCAAATTGAAAGAATTTAGTGTTTAATGCCTGTAGATTAATGGCCATTTAAATCGGCTTGCGAGTGGAATTTTCTGGAAAGCGATGGATTGGAACGTTGCAGTTGCGGCGAATTTACACCCCATATCGGCAGGAAAAATTCTGCCAGTTCGTATGGGAATAAATCACCGTTTCGCAATATGAAATGTTGATTAAGGTCATCTAAACAAACAAGTTTATATGAAAAAATAAACAACTTTCATTTACCTGTCCCCAACGTAAAACCGTCCCCGTTGTCGGCGTTCACGGCATTAGGAGCTAATTTTTACTGCAACGCTGAAATAGTCGGGCGATTAAAACTTTTTTTTTAACTTACCGGCAGTTGGAACGAATCTTTAGAAAAAGTTCGCACTCCGAGTAAAAATTAAGCTTCGGATGGCAAGGGGAAAACCGCATTTTAACCCCGCCCCCCCCCCTCAAAGGCGCCAAAGTCGCGCACACGACCAGTGACAGAACTGCAGCGTAGAAACATGCCCTTCGGCCCAACTTGCCCATACCGGCCAACATGTCCGATCTACACTAGTCCCACCTGCCTGCGTTTGGCTCATATCCCTCCAAATCTGTGTGGGAAGGAACTGCAGATGCTGGTTTAAATCGAAGGGAGACTCAAGAAGCTGGAGTAACTCAGCGGGACAGGCAGCATCTCTGGAGAGAAGGAATGGGTGACGTTTCGGGTTGGAACCCTTCGGACTGAAAGTTGAGGTAGGAGGGGAGGGCGAAGAAATAAACTGGAGATGATAGAAGGCCAGGCTGGCAACAGATGACCTCAGTAAGGGTGGAGCCCATAATGGTCCATTAATGGTCCACAAGAGGGATACAAGGATGTGAACAGTGGATCTGGTAGGACCACTATCGTGGGGTGGGGGGGGGGGGGGGATAGAGAGGGGAGGGGAGGGAGTACATGTTACTAGAAATACTCTGACTGATGAAAGCCTTCTTGACTACTCACTTGTGGTATGATGCCAATTTGGCCCTTTGGGTTCTCATCCTGAAGTTTGCAGCAGACAGGATAACTGTCAACAATTTGCACATAAGCTTTCAGTCTAAATAATGTTTTAGTTAGATTTATATAGTTCTTAGTATTGTTTTTAGTTTAGAGATACAGCGCAGAAACAGGCCCTTCGGCCCACCTAATCCACGCCGACCAGCCATCCCCGCACACTAACACTATCCTACACACACTAGGGACGATTTACAACTTACAGAAGCCAATTAGCCTGCAAACATGTATGTCTTTGGAGTGCAGGAGGAAACCGGAGATCCCGGAGAAAACCCACGTGGTCACGGGGCGAACGTACAAACTTCGTACATACAGCACCCGTAGTCAAGACCGAACCAGGTCTCTGGCATTAAGGCAGCAACTCTACTGCTGTGCCACTGTGCTGCCTCTAATTCTGCAGATCTATGGCGAGGCACGGTGGTGCAGTGGTGGAGTTGCTGCCTCGCAGTGCCAGAGAGACGGGTTCAATCCTGACTACGGGTGCTGTCTGTACGGAGTTTGTACGTTCTCCCCGTGACTGTATGGGTTTCCTCTGGAATCTCCGGTTTCCTCCCACACTCCAAAGAGGTGCAGGTTTCTATGTTAATTGGCTTGGTACAAATGTAAATTGCCCCTAGTGTGCGTAGGATAGTGATAGTGTGTGGGGATTGCTGGTCGGTGTGGGCCGAAGGGCCTGTTTCCGCGCTGTACATCTAAACTAAACTAAAGTAAACAGGATGGACCCTGCCTGGCGGGAACTGCAGGCAGCAAGTGTGAAGGTCTCTGGATGTTGCTGAACTGGCACTGAAATCACAGTACTCCCGAAGACAGAGCTGGCTTATCGAGCAGTTGCTTCTCACAGCTTGCTCAGCCCATGCCAGATCAGCTCCAGGAGATGAAGGAAAGGTTTGCTTGCACTCGTTCACCCCTCTCCGGGGTTTAATCGCTGACGAAGACCCTCCTTACGGGTTCAAGGATAGCGTCAGTGAGTGGGGGTGGGGGGGAGGGGCTTGTTGGTGAATTACGGCGCATCTGAAAACATCTTTAGTTTGCTGAATTGCAATAAATTGTACGCCAGCTTTTTTATTGAAGGAAGCATGGGACCCATCTGTAGTTGGCTCTTCAATGTCTTTGGATGAGAAACATTTTATGCGTAATAACCAGTCAGCAGAAAGACTGTACATGATTACCATCGAGCAGACAGCGCCCGTAGTCAGGATCGAACCCGGGTACCTAAGCACCACTTTACTGCACTAATCCCATTAGCCCCCAACGCCTCCAATCTGCAACAACTCTACAAAGCTGACTTGAACACACTCGGTGACTGACTCTCTTAGGTAGAGACTTCCAAAGCTTCACTACCCTGTGCCTGTAGAAATGTCTTCTTATTTCGTTGGCCCCTTTATTTTTAACGTTCGGCTTGGTGGCGCAGCGGTAGAGTTGTTGCCCTACATCGCCAGAGACCCGGGTTCGATCCTGACTACGGGTGCTGTCTGCTTGATGGTAATCTTTCCGCTGAAGAAGGGTTTTGGCCCGAAACATTGCCTATTTCCTTCGCTCTGTAGATGCTGCTGCACCCGCTGAGTTTCTCCAGCACTTTTGTCTACCATGGTCTTTCCGCTGACTGGTTAGCACGCAACAAAAGTTTCTCACTGTACCTCGGTACACGCGACAATAAACTAAACTGAACTGAACCAAACTATCCGCCTCCAGCCCTCCAAGTATTCACATACAAGGAATTTGCCTTGGTGCTCCACCCGCAAGTGATAACATGACATACTGTGACAAGTGGCCAAGTCTCCAGGTGGGTTCCCGTGGGCCCTCGATCTATCTCCTCCGGCAACTCGTTCCACAAGAGCTCGGCATAAAAGTTCCACCTTATTGACTGTCCTATCTTTGCGTCATCAGTAAAATCATTCACCGTGCTACTGGGGTCTTCGAGCAAATCATTTTATATTAACTGTAAATAGCCACGATCCCAGCTCCAATTACTCAGACGCGTCTCTTAATGCATTTCACCAGGCAGAAAATGAAACATAAATGCATTGTCTGTGCTGCCTATTAGAAAGTCAATCTTCTCCACATGCCAATATGTTGCCTCCTACGCACAAGCTCTGATTTTGCTGCAATAAATCTGATGGAAATCTCAGCAAAGAATATTCACCTATTTCATAAGTTGCAGGCAGACACAAAAAGCTGGAGTAACTCAGTGGGACAGGCAGCATCTCTGGAGAGATGGACAATAGGTGCAGGAGTAGGCCATTCAGCCCTTCCAACCAGCACCGCCCATTCACGGCTGATCATCCACACTCAGTACCCTCCATTCCTGCCTTCTCCCCATATCCCCTGACCGCTATCTTTAAGAGCTCTATCTAGCTCTCTCTTGAAAGCATCCAGAAAAATTGGCCTCCACTGCCTTCTAAGGTAGAGAATTCCACAGATTCACAACTCTCTGGATGAAAAGGTTTTTCCTCATCTCTGTTCTAAATGGTCTACACCTTATTCTTAAACTGTGGCCCCTGGTTCTGGACTCCCCCAACATCGGGAACATGTTCCCAGCCTCTAGCGGGTCCAATCCCTTAATAATCTTATATGTTTCAATAAGATCCCATCTCATCCTAAATTCCAGAGTATACAAACCCAGCCAATCCATTCTATCAACATATGACAGTCCCGCCATCCTGGGAATTAACCTCGTGAACCTATGCTGCACTCCCTCAATAGCAAGAATGTCCTTCCTCAAATTTGGAAACCAAACCTGCACACAATACTCCAGGTGTGGTCTCACCAGAGCCCTGTACAACTGCAGAAGGGCTGTTTTGCTCCTATAATCAACTCCTCTTGTTATGAAGGCCAACATACCAGATAGAAGGGTCTCGACCCGAAACATCACCCATTCTTTCTCTCCAGAGATGCCGCCTGTCGCGCTGAGTTACATCAGCTTTTTGTGTCTAGCTTCGGTTTAAACCAGCATCTGCATTTCCTTCCTACTCATAAGTTGTAGAGCAGAATTAGGCCATTCGGCCCATCAAGTCTACTCCACCATTCAATCATGGCTGATCCATCTTTCCTTCTCAACCTCATTCTCCTGCCTTCTCCCCATAACCTCTGACACCCGCACTAATCAAGAACCTACCGATCTCCACCTTTGACTTGGCCTCCACAGCCATGAATCCCACACATTCACCACTGACTAAAGAAATTCCTCCTCGTCTCCTGTCCAAAGGTACATTATTTTATTCTGTGGCAATGGCCCCTGGTCCTAGACTCTCCCACTAGTGGAAACATCCTCTCCACATCCATTCTATGCAAGCCTTTCACTATTCTGTACGTTTCAATGAGGTCACCCCCTCATCCTTCTAAATTCCAGTGAGTACAGGCCCAGTGCCGTCAAATGCTCTTCATATGTTAACCCGCTCATCCCAGGGATCATTCTCGTAAACCTCCTCTGGACCCTCTCCAACGCCAGCACATCCTTCCTCAGGTATGGGCGCCAAAACTGCTCACAATGCCCCAAATCTCCCGTTATTCCCAGCACAAGTACTTCTTGAGAGAGCTTCAGAGAATCCAAATGCGATTTTGCCTTCACCGTGCTGTCTTTCCCCGATTACTTTAATTCTTTAATCTCTCCTGTTATGTCTTTCATTGTGGCTACAGCTTTTCTTTCCTGTCAACAAAATGAACCAAGCCAAGGTATCTCTCTGAGCAAGACAAGAGGGAAAAAGGAGGAAATCCACAGGCAAGTTGCCACGAGCTTAGGATGCAATGGAAGTCATGTTCTGAGTCATTATTGCATTTTGTCCACCAGGCTCCATCAATCATACAAACAGCAGCCTAATAAAACCCTTCATGCATGGAATGTGATGAAAGACTAGATCACCGAATGGAAACAGTTTGGACATTAGTAGATCCTGTGTTTTATATCTTATTTTCTTCTTGGAGTGTCCAAATTCCAGACAGAAATAGGCAAAAACTACAAAATATTTATGATTTTTAACTGATTCATCCAGATCCAGGGACGGTTTCTTCCCAGCTGTCATGTCATAATGAGAGAGAGAGAGCAGTCCTGAACTACCATCTACCTCATCAGGGAGCCTCGGACTATCTTTGATCAGATTTTACTGGCTTTACCTTGCACTAAACATTATTCCCTTATCATGTATCTGTACACCGCGAATGGCTCGATCGTAATCATGTATTAACCATAACTATATAACAATTACAGCATGGAAACAGGCCCTCTCGGCCCTTCCAGTCCGTGCCGACCATTTATTTTTCCCTAGTCCCATCTACCTGCACTCAGACCATACCCCTCCATTCCCTTCCCGTCCATATACCTATCCACTTTACTTTTAAATGTTAAAATCGATCCTGCCTCCATCACGTCTGCTGGAAGCTCATTCCACACAGCCACCACTCTCTGAGTAAAGAAGTTCCCCCTCATGTTACCCCTAAACTTCTGTCCCTTCATTCTCATGTCATGCCCTCTTGTTTGAATCTTCCCTACCCTCAATGGGAAAAGCTTATCCACGTCAACTCTGTCTATCCCTTTCATCATTTTAAAGACCTCAATCAAGTCCCCCCTTAACCTTCTGCACTCCAAAGAATGAAGACCTAACTTGTTCAACCTTTCTCTGTAACTTAGTTGCTGGAACCCAGGCAACATTCTAGTAAATCTCCTCTGTACTCTCTCTATTTTGTTGACATCCTTCCTATAATTAGGCGACCAAAATTGTACACCATACTCCAGAATTGGTCTTACCAATGCCTTGTACAATTTTAACATTACTTCCCTACTCCTATATTCAATGCTCTGATTTATAAAGGCCAGCACACCAAAAGCTTTCTTTACCACCCTATCTACATGCAATTCCACCTTCAGGGAACTATGCACAGTTATTCCTAGATCCCTCTGTTCCACAGCATTCCTCAATTCCCTACCATTTACCATGTACGTCCTATTTTGATTTGTCCTGCCAAGATGTAGCATTTCACACTTATCAGCATTAAACTCCATCAGCCCACTTTTCCAAATGGCCTAAATCTCTCTGTAGACTTTGAAAATCTACTTCATTATCCACAACACCACCTATCTTAGTATCATCTGCATACTTACTTATCCAACTTTTCACCCCATCATCCAGATCATTGATGTACATGACAAACAACAGTGGACCCAACACAGATCCCTGAGGCACCCCACTGGTCACCGGCTTCCAACCTGACAAACAGCCATCCACCATTACTCTCTGACATCTCCCATTTAGCCACTGTCGAATCCATCTTGCTACTCCGCCATTAACACCCAAAGATTGAACCTTCTTAACCAACCTTCCATGGGGAACCTTGTCAAAGGCCTTACTGAAATCCATATAGACAACATCCACTGCTTTACCCTCATTAATTTCCCTAGTAACCTCTTCAAAAAATTCAAGAAGGTTTGTCAAACATGACCTTCCAGGCACAAATCCATGTTGACTGTTCCTGATCAGACCCTGTTTATCCAGATGCTTATATATATTATCTCTAAGTATCCTTTCCATTAATTTGCCCACCACTGATGTCAAACTAACCCGTCTATAATTGCTAGGTTTATTCTTTGAACCCTTTTTAAACAATGGAACAACATGCGCAGTACGCCAATCCTCCGGCACTATTCCCGTTTCTAATGACATTTGAAATATTTCTGTCATAGCTCCTGCTATTTCTACACTAACTTCCTTCAATGTCCTAGGGAATATCCTGTCAGGACCTGGAGACTTATCCACTTTTATATTTTTCAAAAGTGTCAGTACTTCCTCCTCTTTGAATCTCATAGTTTCCATAGCTACTCTACTATTTTCCCTTACCTCACACAGTTCAATATCCTTCTCCTTGGTGAATACCGAAGAAAATAAATTGTTCAATATCTCCCCCATCTCTCTTGGCTCTGCAGATAGCTGTCCATTCTGGCTCTCTAATGGTCCAATTTTATCCCTCGTTATCCTTTTGCTATTAATATAGCTGTAGAAACCCTTTGGATTTACTTTCACCTTTCTTGCCAAAGCAACCTCATATCTTCTTTTAGCCTTTCTAATTTATTTCTTAAGATTCTTTTTACATTCTTTATACTCCTCTAGCACCTCATTTACTCCATGCCTCCTATAAATATTGTAGATATCTCTCTTTTTTCGAAACAAGTGTCCAATTTCCCTTGAAAACCATGGCTCTTTCCAATTTTTACTATTTCTTTTCAACCGAACAGGGACATAAAGATTCTGTACTCTTACAATTTCCCCTTTAAATGTCCTCCATTTCTCTTCTACATCCTTCCCATAAAACAAAATGTCCCAATTCACTCCTTTTAAATCGTTACGCATTCCCTCAAAGTTAACCTTTCTCCAATCAAAAATCTCAACCCTAGGTCCAGTTCTGACTCTCTCCATAATTATATTGAAACTAATGGTATTGTGATCACTGGTCCCGAAGTGCTCACCAACGCGTACCTCCGTCACCTGACCTGCCTCATTTCCTAACAGGAGGTCCAGCACTGCCTCTTCTCTGGTCGATACCTCTATGTATTGCTGCAAAAAACTATCCTGCAGACATTTTACAAACTCCAAACCAACCAGCCTATTTACAGAATGTGTTTCCCAGTCTATTTTTGGAAAATTGAAATCCCCCACAATCACTACCTTGTGCTTACTACTAATATCTGCTATCTCCTTACATATTTGCTCTTCCAATTCTCGCTCCCCATTTGGCGGTCTATAATACACCCCTAAAAGTGTTGCTACACCGTTCCCACTTCTCAGTTCCACCCAAATAGCCTTCCTAGACGAGCCCTCTAATCATTCCTGCCAAAGCGCTGCTGTAATATCTTCTCTGACAAGCAATGCAACACCTCCACCTCTGGTCTCTCCAATTCTATCACACCTGAAGCAACAAAATCCTGGAATATTTAGTTTCTAATCACGGCCCTCCTGCAACCATGTTTCACTGATTGCCACAACATCATATTTTCAGGTGTCAATCCAGGCTCTAAGTTCATCCACCTTTCTTACAATGCTCCTAGCATTAAAATATACACATTTTAGAAACCCACCATCCCTTATTCTCTGTTTATTATCTTTTTCCTCTTTCTCGCCTATATTTTGGGACCGAGTGCTTCCCTTCTCTGCCTCTTGCCCCACACCCTGTCCCCTAGCCCCCTCTACCCCCGAGTCCCTCCCCCCAGCCTTTCTAGTTTAAAGTCTCCCCAGTAGCCTTTGCAAATCTCCCTGCCAGGACATTGGTCCACCTCGGGTTCAAGTGCAACCCGTCCTTTTTGTACAGATCATGCCTTCCCCAAAAGAGGTCCCAGTGATCAGTGTATTGCCTTTCCGCTGGCTGGTTAGCACGCAACAAAAGCTTTTCACTGTACCTTAGTACACATGACAATAAATTAAACTGAACTGAACCGAATATGCTCCAATATGTGTAGAAAACATAGAAAATAGGTGCAGGAATAGGCCATTCAGCCCTTCGAGCCAGCATAACCATTCAATATGATCATGGCTGATCATCCAAGATCAGTACCCCATTCCAGTTTTTTCCACATAAACCCTTGATTCACTTCACCCTAAGAGCTAAATCTAACTCTCTCTTGAAGGAACTGCAGATGCTGGTTTACACCGAAGATAGATACAAAATGCTGAAGTAAATCAGCGGGACAGGCAGCATCTCTGGAGAAAAGGAATAGGTGATGTTTCGGGTCGAGACCTTTCTTCTGACTAAGGGGAACGCTATGGGTGCTGTCTGTACATAGTTGGTACGTTCTCCCTGTGACCACATGGGTTTTCTCCGGTGCTCCAGTTTCCTCCCACAGTCCAAAGACGTGCAGGTTTGAAGGTAAATTGGCTTCAGTAAAAATTTGTGAAATTATCCCTAGTGTATGTAGGATAGTGTTATTGTACGGGGATCGCTGGTCGGCTCGGACTCGGTGGGATAAAAGGCCTGTTTCCACACTATCTCCAAAGTCTAAAGTAAATTGATTAGTTATTATGTAAAGATGCCACAATTTGTGCCAAGTGTTACATGAGTGAAAGGTCTGATTTGTTTGCAATTGGACGGGCATGGAGATAAGATGGGTTTGTTCACACAGAGTGTGGTGGGTGTATGGAACAAGCTGCCAGAGGAGGTAGTTGAGGCTGGGACTATCCCAATGTTTAAGAAACAGTTAGACAGGTGCATGGATAGGACAGGATATGTTGGTCGGCGTGGGCAAGTTGGGCCGAATGGTCACTGTATTATGACTCTATGTCTCAACTGCGGGTTCCATCCTCCCAGCATCTCTGACTCATGGAAGTACTGTCTGTCTGTCTGGACTGATAACTGACGGGAATGTGTTTGTGCTTTCACATACAACACTTTTCCAGCAAGACCGGTCTGTTTTGTCTTTCTAATTCGGTCAACGTTTCCTGCAGCCTGCCTTTGATTCTAGCCTCTGTAAGCATTGACAGAGCAGCTGAGAGATCACTCATCCATTCACTATTTACCGTCATGAATCTTTAAACATTCTTCACTGCCTGCCTTGCAGGAAGAAAAATTCCCACTGAACCGTTCTGTTAGCCGATCAACCGATTGGTATTTTGTTTTTGCACCAGAGAACAGCGTTTCATCATTGGATCGAGGGCACTTTGCAAAAACAAAGGCTGTTGTTGTGATCCCAGGATTCCCCTGCAGTAACCGTCTGCTGAAGTGAATTAGCAAAAGGCAGTCAGTGTGAGCACTGTAGCAGTGGGTTTGTGCATAACAAGCTCCACGAACCTCTCGTGTGGGAAGGAACTGCAGTTGCTGGTTTAAACTGGTAATGGACACAAAATGCTGGAGTAACTCAGCGGGATAGGCCTGCATCACTCGAGAGAAGGAATGGGTGATGTTTCGGGTCAAGACCCTTCTTCAGACCCTGTCCCGCTGAGTTACTCCAGCATTTTGGGTCCATCTCCTCAAACCTCCCTGTTATTGAGACAACAAACAATCGACCGGAGATACTCAGCGGGTCGAGCAGCATCTGTGGTGGGAACTGGACAGATGATGTTTGGGTCAGGTCTCTTCATAGAAACTGGTCTCTTCATAGAAACATAGAAAATAGGTGCAGGAGGAGGCCATTCGGCCCTTCGAGCCAGCACCGACATTCATTGTGATCATGGCTGATCGTCCCCAATCAATAACCCGTGCCTGCTTTCTCCCCATATCCCTTGACTCCACTGGCCCCCAGAGCTCCATCTAACCCTCTCTTAAATCCATCCAGTGACTTGGCCTCCACTGCCCTCTGTGGCAGGGAATTCCACAAATTCACAACTCTCTGGGTGAAAAAGTGTTTTCTCACCTCAGTCTTAGATGACCTGCACTTTATTCTAAGACTGCATCTAGCTTGTCCAGTCCATTTATAATTTTATATGTTTCTATAAGATCCCCCTCATCCTTCTAAACTCCAGTGAATACAAGCCTAGTCTTTTCAATCTTTCCACATATGACAGTCCCGCCATCCCAGGGATCAATCTCGTGAACCTACGCTGCACTGCCTCAATCACAAGGTTGTCTTTCCTCAAATTAGGAGACCAAAACTGTACACAATACTCCAGATGTGGTCTCACCAGAGCCCTATACAACTGCAGATGAAACATATGAACATTGAGGTAGTCATTATTTAGCCAATTTCAGGTAGTCATTACTTTCTCCCTCCTTCCCCTCCCCTTCCCAGCTCTCCCACATCCTACTGTCTCCGGCTCTTCCTTTCTTCTTCCCGCCCCCCCTCCCACCCTCACATCAGTCTGAAGAAGGGTCTCGACCTGAAACGTCGCCTATTCTTTCGCTCCATAGATGCTGCCTCACCCGCTGAGTTTCTCTAGCATTTTTGTCCACCTTCGATTTTTTCAGCGTCTGCAGTTCCTTCTTAAACATAAAGCAAATTCATTGTATGTTTACATACTTGGCTTATAAAATTTATTCAACTCAATTCAAAATAAGAAATATAAAGGTACAAACCGAACATGCAGTAAATATATTAAATAGAAACATAGAAAATACATGCAGGAGGAGGCCATTCGGCCCTTCGAGCCAGCACCGCCATTCAATATGATCATGGCTGATCATCCAAAATCTGTACCCCGTTCCTGCTTTCTCCCCATACGCTCTAACATTTAAACCCAGCTGAGTAAGATGAGCATATACCACAAAGCCGGCCAAAAAAAACAAATAAAAATGTTTCCAACTGAACGGTTTGTATCCTTGCAACAGATTGCCATTATTTTTTATTTGCTCTGGCTTAATAATCCGTCTTCTTCTGGGACGTGGATCACATGCAATCTCTCTTACTTGATTTTGCCAGCTCTACTGAATCCATTGCAATTGTAGGTTAATTGGCTGGGTGTACATGTAAGTTGTCCCTTGCGTGTGTAGGGTAGTGTTAGTGTGCGGCGATCTAGGTTGGTGCAGACACGGTGGGCCGAAGGGCCTGTTTCTGCGCTGTATAGAAACATAGAAAATAGGTGCAGGAGTTGGCCATTCGGCCCTTCGAGCCTGCACCGCCATTCAATGTGATCATGGCTGATCATCCAACTCAGTGTCCTGTACCTGCCTTCTCTCCATACCCTCGATCCCTTTAGCCGCAAGGGCCACATCTAACTCCCTCTTAAATATAGCCAATGAACTGGCCTCAACTACCTTCTGTGGCAGAGAATTCCAGAGATTCACCATTCTCTGTGTGAAAGATGTTTTTCTCATCTCGGTCCTAAAAGACTTCCCCCTTATCCTTAAACTGTGACCCCTTGTTCTGGACTTCCCCAACTTCGGGAACAATCTTCCTACATCTAGCCTGTCCAGCCCCTTAAGAATTTTGTAAGTTTCTATAAGATTCCCCCTCAATCTTCTAAATTCTAGTGAGTACAAGCCGAGTCTATCCAGTCTTTCCTCATATGAAAGTCCTGACATCCCAGGAATCAGTCTGGTGAACCTTCTCTGTACTCCCTCTATGGCAAGAATGTCTTTCCTCAGATTTGGAAACCAAAACTGTACGCAATACTCCAGGTGTGGTCTCACCACTCTACTAGTTACATCCACGTCTCTCAACTAAATAAAATAAGTCTGGTCTGTCGCTATTTTGTGCTAACTGAGTCCCCACACGTCACGGAATCAGACATTTCCATTTGCTACTTTAACTTGATTTCTGTTTACAAGCAGCGAAATAAAGACCAGACTCCAGCTGATCGGGGAACGCAGTCTGGCTGCTAAAACAGCTGCCGTGCGTTATAACTAATTTTACAATTTGAGAAAACAGGAATCTTTAAATATCACCTGACACGAGAGCTTCTGGGAGTTAACACGGGCCGGAACTCATGAGTCATCTTTCGTTGAGTAAAGACTTCTTAGAAAACATAGAAACATAGAAAAAATAGGTGCAGGAGTAGGCCATTTGGCCCTTCGAGCCAGCACCACCATTCAAGGCTGATCATCTAAAATCAGTACCCCGTTCCTGCTTTTTCCCATATCGCTTGATTCCATTAGCTCTAAGAGCTAAATCTAACTCTCTCTTGAAAACTTCCAGTGAATTGGCCTCCACTGCCTCCTGTGGCAGAGAATTCCACAGATTCACAACTCTCTGGGTGGAAAAGATTTTTCCTCATCTCAGTCCCAACTTCTTTCTTAAAGGATGGAGCATGACAGGGCATGTTTCACAACCTGCTCCGGTCTAGATGACAAAATGGGAAGAGTAGAAGAGGGGGGAAGAATTAAAATGGAATTAATATCCATTGATTAATCAGTTTGCCATCTGTGCTCTCTTTCAATCCTTCACACCTCTTTAGTAGCTGGATTTCCAAATTCTGGGAGAGCTTAGTCCTTCGACCTTCATATGGAATAAAATGTCATGAAAACGAGCTGCAGATGCTGGTCAGTTATTATCAGGCAACTTAACTATCCCCTCACCAGTTAAAGAGCGGACCTGACCTCCCATCTATCTCATTGGAGATCTTGGAACTCTTTAGGTAGACAAAAATGCTGGAGAAACTCAGCGGGTGAGACAGCATCTATGGAGCGAAGGAATAGAATTTGAACTACCTTTAATCGGACTTTATTGGATGTTATTTTGCATTAAACATTGTTCCCTTTATCCTGTATTTGTGCATTGTGTGAGGACCATCTGTGATTGTCCTCATGTACGGTCTTTTCGCTGACTGGAGAGCATGCAACAAAAAGCTTTTCACTGTATCTCGGTAGACGTAAACTAAATCATTCACAGACACTTCTTCGTTCGTGTGGCGTGCACGGCCTAAAGTTGTTGGACAACTTGTTCTATTTGATCTTCCGTTTGTGCATGTCGAGTTGATTAGTCGAAACAGGGCGGACCACGTGAAGGTTGCAATCTTCCACCCCATTCTTAGACACAAAATGCTGGAGTGACTCAGCGGAACAGGCAGCATCCCGGAGGGAAGGAATGGGTGACGCTTCGGGTCGAGACCCTTCTTCGGATCATCAGTCTCACTGACACACACCAGCTAAGCAATGCCTTGTATTTAGTTTAGTTTAGTTTTACAGAAGCCTCCCTGGTGTTGTCACAAATCCCCAAAACGCGTAGGTTTGTTGCTAATTGGCAAACGTAAATTGCCCCAGGTGTGTAGGGAGTGGGTGCAGAAGTGAGATAACATAGAGCTAGTGTGAACGAGTGATCGATGGTCGGCAGGGACTCGTTGGGCCAAAGGGCCTGTTTCCTTGCTTTATCACTAAACTAATCTAAACTGAAGATAGACACAAAAAGCTGGAGTAACTCAGCGGGACAGGCAGCATCACTGGAGAGAAGGAATGAGTGACGTTTCGGGTCGAGACATTTCTCCAGACTAGACTAGACTAGACTAGACTAAATTAAAAGCTGATTAACCTACAAAACCATACGTCTTTGGGACATGCGAGGAAACTGGAGCGCCCGGAGAAAACCTTCGCAGTCGCAGGTAGAACGTGCAAACTCCACACGCAGACAGCATCAGAGGTCAATATCGAAACCAGGATGTCTGGCATTGCAGCTTTGTATTCCCTCTCTCGTGCCCAGAGAAGAGAGGGGGGTATGTATGAGAGAGAGAGAGAGGGGATCTTCGAGAAACATATACAATTCTTAAGGGATTGGACAAGCGAGACTCGCCCAGACTCAGTGAAACAAGTTGTCACTTGCGGGCGGAGCACCAAGTCAAATTCCTTGTATGTGAATACTTGGCCAATAAACATATTCATTCATTCAAGTGTCCATCACCAGACCTTTCTGTGAATGGTGTTTATTGCACTTTGCAGAACTTGATGATTACTCATTGGGCAGGATCTATTATTTTTGTTTAAGATTGCTTCTTTCTTTATTTATCTTTAATGTTTAGTTTAGGGATACAGCTGGAAACAGGCCCATCGGCCCATCGAGTCCGGGCCGACCAGCGATCCCCGCACACTAACACTATCCCACACACACACTAGGGACAATTTACAATTCTTACCGAAGCCAATTAACCTGCAAACCTGTACGCCTTTGGAGTGTGGGAGGAAAGCCGAGCGCCCGGGGAAAACCCACGCAGAACGTACAAACTCCGTACAGACAGCACCCGTAGTCGGGATTGAACCCGGGTCTCCGGCACTGTGAGGCACCAACTCTACTGCTCTTCCCCTCTTGCTCTGACCCAGCGAAACACATTTCCACCCCCAGATCTTTCTGTGAAGGATGTTTATCACACTTTGCTAACTCGGTGATTATTCATCGGCAATGCAAGGGCAGGAATTTTGTTTCAGATTCCTTCTGTCCTTACTCATCTCGTAGTAGAAAACTATTCCTTTTATGCTTCTGCAGAATAAAACTTCAAAGGAAATTAGCTCTCCGCTGATCTGCTTTCCGATTTGGAACGGGATGGTGATTATCTGTTGCAACGGTTGACAGGACTGAATAAATGTGACACAGCGGGATGATTCAAGGGGCTCTGGGGAGGTTTGCTTTCCCTCCTGTCACAAGGTGGAAAGCCCTCTGCTATCCTCATTACCCTCGCCATGAACAAGTGTCTTTGTCTGCCTCCCTCTTGGCCACCGATTGTAATTCTGTTGCAAATAGTTGCGCTCTCTCAAAACTATGCAGCGGTGAGTGAAAGAAGGCTGCTGTGTTTAGTCTGGACCGTGGCTGAAGGAGCGACTGAGTTAGATTTACGACTGGCTTCACATCACCTCCACAAAGTGAAATGGATCGTCATGTTTCCGTGAAACTGAAGTTGGGGCTTTAATGAACTCTCAAAATAGCACGGCCGCTTGTGGTGAGGAAGACTTGTGAGTCCAAAACGGAAAAAAGCTGGACAAGTTTTATATAAACTCTTCTTGTCTGAACAGGCGGAGGGGGGGAGAGGGGGGGAGGGTCCTGAGAGAACAAAGAGGGACCGGGTTGTGGGGGGGGGGCACTAAGAACAATTGGCACCCAGAATGGGGGGGCTCTGAGAACATAGGGGAGGGGGCCACTGAGAACATGGGGAGGGGGGCACTGAGAACATGGTGGGGGGGCACTGAGAACATGGGGGGGCAAACCCGGCTTGGGGGGCGGGGGCCCGGCGTGGGGGGGGCGCCGAGAACAAAGAGGTAAGAGGGTGGGCGATAACAAAGTGGGACCATTGGGACCATATTGAATACTTTTGTAACTTTGTCTGCACTCTTCACGTGACGACTCTTTGCATACTGTGTGTATTGTATACAAGACAAAGAACGTCACTGTTCCAAGTACATGTGACAATAAAGTAATCAATTAATCAGACTGTACCCCCAACAATTCCACAGCACACTACACTTGCCTTGAATTTTTATTCAAGCCCAATCCTTAAAGAAATACGTAGTCATGAAAGTTATGTAATAAAAAGGAACTGCAGATGCCGGTTCATATCAAAGATAGAAACAAAATGCTGAAGTAACTCAGCAGGTCAGGCACCCATCTCTGGAGAAAATGGATAGGTGACTTTTCCAGACTGAAGAAGGGTCCCAACCCGAAACGTCACCTATCCATGTTCTCCACAGATGCAGCCTGACCCGCTGAGTTACTCCAGCACTCTGTGAAACGTCACCTATCCATGTTCTCCACAGATGCTGCCTGACCCGCTGAGTTACTCCAGCACTCTGTGAAACGTCACCTATCCACGTTCTCCACAGATGCTGCCTGACCCGCTGAGTTACTCCAGCACTCTGCGAAACGTCACCTATCCATGTTCTCCACAGATGCTGCCTGATCCGCTGAGTTACTCCAGCACTCTGTGAAACGTCACCTATCCATGTTCTCCACAGATGCTGCCTGACTTGCTGAGTTACTCCAGCATTTTCATAGGTTCATGCCATAGAAGCAGACCCAGGCACATTGAGACTAGTGTGCCATTTAATCATGGCTGATCTATCTTTCCCTCTCAACTCCATTCTCCTGCCTTCTCCCCGTGACCTTTACCACCCGTACTAATCACAAATCCGTCAATCTCCGCTTTAAAAATACCCAATTTCTGGGCCCCCACAGCCACCGCTGTGACTTACTGTCATGTCTGCAAAACACAGTGGAATAATTTTTCCAGTGTTGCCATACCTAAGTAAAATCCTTTGTTGGGGGTTGGGAAAGGCGCTATTTAAATATAAACAGGAGTTCTTCCTTTGTGGCCGACCCAAAGCCCACAGAAGCGTGTGTTGGCAAAGTTTGAGAAGATATCGGTTCGGAATCTTTGCTGCAAGCTGAAACAAATAAAATGTTCCCAACTTAAGTGAAGGAGCAGCAGTTTCCTTCTGTGAATAGTGTTATTAACGAGCATGCGTTACCTTGCCCAGTACCTGGGCCGCTCATGCCACACACACGTGGTTTAGACACAGGAGAAAAAGGAAGATGACACTGTCTGCATGTGTGTGGGGTATGTGTTTGTCTATGTCTGTGTGTGAGCATGGGTCTCTTTGCTTGGGCTTGTATGTGTGTTAGTTGTTTAGTTTAGTTGCGTTTAGTTTAGTTTAGTTTAGTTCAGTTCAGTTCATTTTAGTTCAGTTGAGTTGAGTTGAGTTTATTACAGGTCCACCACTGATTTTCCCGGCACCCTCGGTGCAGGGCCTTGCCGGAATTTCCGTTTTGCCGGACCAACAGAGGTCACGGCTTTCGGAGGCAGAGACACCGAACCGCAGAGTCGGCCGCAGAAGTGGGAACGGATTTGCCGGCACCAGAGTGCACGGGCGGCACGGTGGTGCAGAGGTAGCTCTGCAGCCTCCCTCACAGCGCTAGAGACCCAGGTTCCATCCTGACTACGGGTGCTGTCTGTATGGAGTTTGTACGTTCTCCCCGTGACCTGCGTGAGTTTTCTCCGAGATCCTTGGTTTCCTCCCACACTCCAAAGACATATAGGTTTGTCGGGTAATTGGCTTGGTGTAAAATGTAAAAAATTGTCCCATGTGTAGGGTAGTGTTTGTGTGCGGGGACCGCTGGTGGGCGCAGACTCGGTGGGCCGAAGGGCCTGTTTCCCCGCTGTATCTGTAAAACTAAAACCAAAAACAGTTTGCTGATTTGACCCATCGATTGGCCGTCGGTGTAATATTTTCGGGGAGACTTCTGGGGGGGCGGGGAGGAGGGTGGGTATTCTGTCCAGATTAAACTGCGGGCCAGGCGAGCAGTTGCCAGAACATCATTGGTGGACCTGTATATTGTCACGTATACTTAAGTACAGTGAAAAGCTTATTTGTTGCATGCTAACCAGTCAGCAGAAAGACTACATGATTACAATTGAGCCACCTACAGTGTACAGATACAGGACAAAGGGAATAATATTTAATGCAAGATAAAGTCCAGTAAAGTCCGATTAAAGATAGTCCGAGGGTCTCCAATGAGGTGAATGGGAGGTCAGGACCGCTCTCTAGTTGGTGAGAAGACGGTTTAGTTGCCTGATAACAGCCGGGAAGAAACTGTCCCTGAATCTGGAGGTGTGCGTTCGTTTTCACACTTCTGTACCTCTTGCATGATTGGAGAGGGGAGAAGAGGAAGTGACCGGGGTGAGACTGGTCCTTGATGATGCTGCTGGCCTTGCCGGCGCAGCGTGAGGTGTAGATGGAGTCAATGGAAGGGAGGTTGGTTTGTGCGATGGTCGGGGCTGCGTCCGCAATTCTCTGCAATCTCTTGCGGGTCTTGGACGGAGCTGTTCCCAAACTGTGCTGGGATGCTTCCCGATTCTGTGGCGCATCTGTAGAAGTCGGTGAGAGTTAGCCCAGTGGTCTTGGAGTAAGTAAGTCGAGCATCTCCGTGGCAGCAGGGATGAATGAAAACGTAAGCCCGATCATTAGGGCGGTCACGGTGGCGCAGCGGCAGAGTTGCTGCCTCGCAGCGCCAGAGACCCGGGTTCGATCCCGACTACGGGTGCCGTCTGTACAGAGATTGTACGTTCTCCCCGCGACCTACGCGTGTTTTCTCCGAGATGGTCGGCGCGGACTCGTGCCGTGCAGTTGCGATCAGGAGAAACAAAATCTCAACGTGACAAGTGCTATAGTTCCAGAAACAAGGAGAGAGCTTAGCAGCATTAAACCTTCAAACAAAACACAGTTCAGCTGAGGTACAAACGTTTTATTAGTCTAATAATCATCGCAGTACACATCTGTTTATGCGCTCATGGTTTCGTAGTTGGTTTTGGGGAATTTCTCTGCATTTTTCTTTAAGTTTATTTGCCTCTATTTATATATTTGCATTCTCCCTTTTGGGGGGGTGGGGGGGTGGGGGGGGAGGGAGACTTGAGCGGCACTACCCCCCTCCCCCCCCCCCAAAATTGTTCATAGATCTCAGGGAAGTGGGTACAGAGAGGGGAAATATTACCAAAGAGAAGATTTTAGAAGACGGGATAATAAAGGGCCTGTCGCACTGTCCGAGGTAATTGAAGAGCTCTCCCGAGTTTAAAAAAAAATCAAACTCGTGGTAAGTACATAGAATGTACGTAGCGGGTACGTCGGAGCTCGTGGATGTCTCGTAACGGCTCGTAACGATAACGGCGGGTACTCGGGGAAAAGCGGAAAGACTCGGGAAGATTTTTCAGCACTGTGAAAAATGTCCACGAGAGCCCCGAGTACCTACGAACGGCAATTACTGTAATTCTCCGAGTTCGAATCAGGGGAAGCTCGAGAGAACTCTTGAATTACCTCGTACAGTGGGACAGGCACTTGAGGAAGGGAGTTTAGACTGGACTTCAAAACAAAGAGGGGAATGTCCATCATTCCATCCACATCAAGGGTCATAGGGTCAATAATATGAGGCGGAGAAGTGGGCCCATCGAGTCTACTACGTCCTTCAATCATGGCTGATCTGACTTTGGGACCCCGTACATCAACGTTACCCTACACATTAGGGATCATTTACCATGTTTCCGGAGCCCATTAATGTGCAAACCTGTACGTCTTTGTGGTGTGGGTGGAAACTGGAGCACCCGGAGAAAACCCACGTGGTTACAGGGAGAACGTGCGCACAATCACCGTACAGACAGCACCCGTGGTCAGGATCGAACCCGGGTCTCTGGCACTGTAAAGCAGCAACTCTACCGCTCTTTCCTCCCATTCATCTGCCTTCTCCCCGTGACCCTTGACAACCTCACCAATCAAGTATCTCTCAATCTCTGCCTTATGACGTGGCCTCCACAGCCGTCTGTGGCAATGAATTCCACAAATTCACCACCCTCTGACTCAAGAAATTCCTCCTCATCTTCACCTTCAACCTACGTCCTCCAGTCCTCGATTCATCTAACTCCGGGCAAGAGACTCTGTGCATCTACCCGATCTATTCCTCTCATGATTTTGTACACTTCTATAAGATCACCCCCCCTTTCATCCTCCTGCGCTCCAAGGAATAGAGACCCAGCCTGCCCTGCAGCTCGGATCCTCGAGTCCCGGCAACATCCTCGTAAATCTTCTCCCCTTTCCTGGGAGAAGACTTGGTATCTGCAACCTTGCCGAAGGAAGTCTAATTTCAGAGGGAACTTTCAGGCTCAGCAGAACTGCCGGATATTTTGCTTGGACTTTTCGCTGGCTCACATGTCTGGTCTTCCATTAATCCGTTCAAGTTACACTCGACTGGGTTATTGGCAGCGTCTCTCAATATTTACACTCAGCGGATTAAATCTCTTTCCCCGAAAGTACATATTATTTGAGGAAAAACTGCTGAGACGGACACAAAGCCGCCATTCAGACTCAAAGGAACTTTTCTTTGGTACCTGTTGGTGGGATAAAGTTAGTTTCCCCCCAGACTGTTTGCATTAAGTCAGGCACCTGCCTCTTCAACTTCCAGAAGCTTTCCAATTCCTTCCTTTAAATCGAAGAAAGCCGGCAAGGAACAAAATCGAAATGTCAGATTTAATCACCTCCTGCTACTGGAAATGGGGCCGCACTATTTATGTCACAGCTGATGAAATGATGCATTGGTTTGGTCACCCCAGGCTGGTACTGACATCAATTCCTCATCTCTCCTCCATTAGTAGGTCGACACAAAATGCTGGAGTAACTCAACGGGGCAGGCAGCATCTCTGGAGAGAAGGGATGGGTGATGTTTCATGTCGAGAATCTTCAGTCTGAAGAAGGGTCTCGACCCAAAACATCAGAACCAGGGGCCACAGTTTAAGAACAAGGAGTAAGCCATTTAGAACGGAGATGAAGAAACACTTTTTCACACAGAGAGTTATGAGTCTGTGGAATTCTCTGCCTCAGAGGGCGGTGGAAGCCGGTTCTCTGGATACTTTCAAGAGAGAGCTAGACAGGTGCTCTAAAAGATAGCGGTCAGGGGATACGGGGAAAAGGCAGGCACGGGGAACTGATTGTGATCACATTGAATGGCGGTGCTGGCTCGAAGGGCCGAATGGCCTACTGCTGCACCTATTGTCTATCGTCTATTGTAACTCTGCGGGACAGGCAGCATCTCTGGAGTAAAGGAATGGGCGACATTTCAGATCGAGAATCTTCTTCACTCTGAAGAAGGGTCTCAACCCAAAGCATCACCCATTCCTTCTCGTCAGAGATGCTGCCTGTCCTGCTGAGTTACTCCAGTATTTTGTGTCTACCTTTGATTTAAACCAGCATCTGCAGTTCTTTCCTGCACATAGTCTGAGTTTAGTTCTATTTCATTTTAGTTCAGTTTAGTTTAGAGATACAGCGTGCAAACAGGCCCTTCGGCCCACCGAGTCCGCGCTGACCAGTGATCCCCGCACACTAACACTATCCTACACACACCAGGGACAATTTACAATTATACCAAGCCAATTAACCTATAAAACCTGTACGTCTTTGGAGTGTGGGAGGAAACCGGAGCACCCGGAGAAAACCCACGCAGGTCACGGGGAGAACGTACAAACTCCGCACAGACAGCATCCGTAGTCAGTATTGAACACGGGTCTGTGGTGCTGGAGACAGGGTGGGAAGTGGAGTCTTTATTAGCTGTGGAAGTTTGTAGGGTTATAATTGAATGTCAGTTGATAGTCTATCTCCTGCGATGGAGACTGTGAGGTGAAGAAACGGCAGAGAGATGTCGGAGACAGGCAGCATGAAACAGAAGGTAGTTGAGGCCAGTTCATTGGCTATATTTAAGAGGGAGTTAGATGTGGCCCTTGTGGGTAAAGGGATCAGGGGGTATGGAGAGAAGGCAGGTACAGGATACTGAGTTGGATGATCAGCCATGATCATATTGAATGGAGGTGCAGGCTCGAAGGGCCGAATGGCCTACTCCTGCACCTATGTTCTATGTTTCTATGAGATGATCCACTTTACCTGAAAGGACTGTCGATCCTTGGACGGAGTGATCTGCTGTATCCGCTGCTCCAGGTGTGGACTCCGATATAACGGTGAGCCCAAGTGCAGGCTGGACGATCGTTTCGCTGAACACCTCTGCTCAGTCTGCCAAAACCTACCTGACCTCCCGGTTGTTCAACACTTTAACTCCCCCTCCCATTCCCACACTGACCTTTCTGTCCAGGGCCTCCTCCATTGTCAGAGTGAGGCCCAGCACAAGTTGGAGGAACAGCTCCTCATATTTCGCTTGGGCAGCTTACACCCCAGCGGTGTGAACATGGACTTCTCTAACTTCAGGTAACCCTGTCTTTCCATCCATCTCCCCTTCCAAGTTCTCCGACCAGTCTGACTGTCCTCCTGATTAAATGTTGCCTTTGTATGCCTCGTTGTCACCTTCCCCTGGCTAACATACACCATAGAATGATAGAGTGTGGAAACAGACCCTTCGGCCCAACTTGCCCATGCTGGCCAACATGTCCCACCTACACTAGTCCAAACTGCCAGTGTTTGGTCCATATCCCTCCAAACCTGTCCTATCCATGTACCTGTCTAACTGTTTCTTAAACATTAGGATAGTGCCAGCCTCAACTACCTCCTCGTTCCATACACCCACCACCCTCTGTGTGAAAACCCCTCAGATTTCTAGTCAATCTTTTCCCCTTCACCTTAATCCTTGATTCACCTATTCTGAGCAAGAGACTCTGTGCGTCTACCCGATCTATTCCTCAATGATAACAATCATCTATTCTATATTTTCCTTGACCTTCATCCCCTTTGATGTCTTGTTTTCACACCTTACCCTTCTATATCTCTGTGTCTCCCTCTCCCATAACTCCAGAGCTGGCCTTGGACGTTTCACAATGGTTCAGGTACGCATATGACTACTGTCCCAAAAGGACGTACGGTGGCGCAGCGGTAGAGTTGTTGCCTCACATAGCTTACAGCGCCGGAGACCCGGGTTCGTTCCCAAATACGGGTGCTGTCTGTACGGAGTTTGTACGTTCACCCTGTGACCTTGTGGGTTTTCTCTGAGTTCTTTGGTTTCCTCCCACACTCCAAAGATGTCCAGGTATGTAGGTTAATTGGCTTGGTGTGTGTGTAAAACATTTTCCTTGGTGGGTGTAGGATAGTGTTAACGTGCGGGGATCGCTGGTCGGCACGGACCCGGTGGGCCGAAGGGTCTGTTTCCGCGCTGTATCTCTAAACTAAACTAATACCAATGGTTCAGGTATGTACATCACCACTGTCCCAGAGTAGGCAGTAAACAGTGTCAATAGGGCAAACACCTCCAGATTCAGGGGCAGTTTCTTTCCAACTGTTATCAGGCAACTGAACCATCCTATCATCAACTAGAGCTGGTCTGACCACACATCTACCTCATTGGAGGCCCTCGGACTATCTTTCATCGGATTTTACTGGACTTTATTTATTTTAGTATTGAGATGCAGCGTGGGAACAGGCCCTTCGGCCCATCGAGTCCACGTCGACCAACGATCGCAACATACACTAGCAGTCTGAAGAAGGGTCTCGACCAGAAACGTCACCCATTCCTTCTATCCAGAGACGCTGCCTGTCCCGCTGAGTTACTCCAGCAATTTGTGTCTATCTTCAGGATTGTAGGTTAATTGGCTTCAGTAAAATTGTAAATTGTCCCTAGTGTTTAGGATAATGCTAGTGTGGTGTCGTGCAGGATCGCTGGTCGGCACGGACTCCGTATATTGGATGCACATAAAATGATATCATTCCCCACACTTCCTGAATTATTAGTCCACAGGGCACTGTCCCACAGGGTAATTTATTGGATGTTTGAGACAAACAGATTTTACAACCCAATGACATGCAGGTTAATTGCCCCTACTGTGTAGCTACACGGACCCTGGTTTACAATGAGTTCACCAAATTAGCGATGATTTAAATCTTCAACATGGGGAGCATTTTGCGGGAATCCAGGCAGCTAAAAGAAGATAGAGAAAATCGTCTACATTGACTGACAAACACAAGAAGGTTGGTTTGTATTCACTGGAATTTAAAAGGATGAGAGGGGATCTTGGAGAAACATATACAATTCTTAATGGATTGGACAGGCTAGATGTAGGAAAAATGTTCCCGATGTTGGGGGGAGTCCAGAACCAGGGGTCACACAGTTTAAGAATAAGGGGTCGGCCATTATGGACTGAGATGAGGAAAAACATTTTCACCCAGGGAGTTGTGAATCTGTGGAATTCTCTGCCACAGAAGGCAGTGGAGGCCGATTCACTGGATGTTTTCAAGACAGAGTTAGATTTATCTGAAGAGTTAGTCTGAAGAAGGGTCTTGACCCGAAACTCCGCCAATTCCTTCTCTCCAGAGATGCTGCCTCACCCGTTGAGTTACTCCAGCATTTTGTGTCTATGTTAGATTTACTGCAGCTCTTGGGGCTAACGGAATCAAGGGATATGGGGAAAAAGTACTGATTTTGGATGATCAGCCATGATCACGTTGAATGGTGGTGCTGGCTCGAAGCGCCAAATGGCCTGCTCCTGCACCTATTGTCTATGTTTCTATGACAATCTGAAACGTGCTTGGGTTCTTGGCACGAACCTCACAGCTAAAGCAAAAAACAACACTTGATTGAAAGTGTGGATGTAAGAGGTTGTTTTTAAATGTTTGGGATATTGAGTAATGGGGAACAACGTGCCAGGATTAGACAGCAGTCCGTGTAAACATGTAGCTCTCTCTCGACTGATGGTTGCTGTGAATTATTGAAAATTCCAAGCCTTTCTCTCTTTCCCACTTGGCTCCAAAGAGGCGAATCGCCAACTAACGTTTAGTCTAGAGATTCGTGATTGGTCCGGGTGTCAGAGGGGGAGAAGGCTGGGGAATAGGGTCAGCCATGATTGAATGGTGGGGTGGGAGAATGCAACCTTCACGTGGTCCACCCTGTTTCGACGAATGCAATCAACCTGGCGTGCACAAACAGAAGATCAAACTGGACAAGTTGTCTTACAACTTTAGGCTGTGCACGCCGTACGCAAGAAGAAGAAGGATGAATGGTGGAGTAGACTTGATGGGCCGAAAGGCCTAATTCCACTCCTATTCCTTATGACCTTATGAGAGCTCAGAAAGGGGCCCTTCGGCCCACTGAGTCCGTGCTGCCCATCGATTGCCCGTTCACACCAGTTCTGCGTTATCCCACGTTCACATCCACTCCCGACACACCAGGGGCAATTTACAGGTGTGGGAGGAAACCGGAGCACCCGGAGCAAACCCACGCAGGTCACAAGGAGAACGTGCAAACTCCTCACAGACAGCACCCGTGGTCAGGATCGAACCTGGGCCTCTGGCGCTGTGAGGCAGCAACTCTACCGCTGTGCCACCGTGACGGCCAAAAAACATCAGGCCTCCATTCCTTGTCGACAATTGATTACCCTTTGATGTCAGTGATAGACCATCCTTCACCAGTACTGTACCCCAGTGTTACACACACAGACCCGTCCCCACGGTACTGTACCCCAGTGTTATAGAGCGACAGGCAAAGTCAGTGGATATATTTAAGGCAGAGACAGAGAGATTCTTGATGGTACGGGTGTTAGAGGTTATAGGGTGAAGTCACAAGAATGGGGTTAGGAGGGAGAGAGAGACCAGCCATGATTGAATGGCGGCGTAGACTTGATGGGCTGAATGGCCTAGTTCTACCCCTACTCTTTATGACCTGATGACCTGTCCCCACCAGTACTGTACCCCAGTGTTATTCCATGACTACCTGTGTAGTGCATCCTGTTGCTAATGTATCTACATGTTTTATTGAAATGGAGAAATGTTAAAACAAGGAGGGAGTGATGGTTATACAATGGGAAACTGTCGGATTTCCTGCCACTTGTGCGGCCAATGCAAACCCCATTCCTTAGGCAGCTCTGCCCCCTGCTGCCTAGATCCTACATTGGCAGGCAGGCTGTCAACGAGTCATAGAGTGATACAGTGTGGAAACAGGCCCTTCGGCCCAACCTGCCCACACCGGCCAACATGTCCCAGCTGCACTAGTCCCACCTGCCTGCGCTTGGTCCAAATCCCTCCTAACCTGTCCTAGCCATGTACCTTTCTAACTGTTCCTTAAACGATGGGATAGTCCCTGCCTCAACTACCTCCTCTGGCAGCTGGTCTCATACACCCACCACCCTTTGTGTGAAAACGTTACCCCTCAGATTCCTATTAAATCTTTTCCCCTTCCATTCATCTTAAACCAACAATATGTCCTCTGGTCCTCGATTCCCCTACTCTGGGCAAGAGACTCTGTGCATCTACCCGATCTATTCCTCTCATGATTTTATACACCTCTATAAGATCTCCCCTCATCCTCTTGTGCTCCAAGGAATAGAGTCCCAGCCTGCTCAACCTCTCCCTATAGCTCACACCCTCCAGTCCTGGCAACATCCTCATAAACCTTCTCTGTACCTTTTCTGATGACAACATCTTTCCTATAGCTTGATGCCCAGAACTGAACACAATACTCCAAATGCAGCCTCAACCATAGTCTTCAGTCAGAGAGTGGTGACTGTGGAATTCTTTGCCACAGACGGCTGTGGAGGCCAAGTCAATGTATATTTTTAAGGCAGAGATAGATAGATTCTTGATTAGTACGGGTGTCAGAGGTTATGGGGAGAAGGCAGGAGAATGGGGTTAGGATGGAGAGATAGATCAGCCACGATTGAATGGCGGAGTAGACTTGATGGGCCGAATGGCTTAATTCTGCTCCTATCGCTTATGATCTTATGATAAATTCAGTCTCAGCAATGTCTTATACAACTGCAACATGACATCGCAAGTACTATGCTCAATACTCTGATGAAGGCCAATGTGCCGAAAGCCATTTTGACTTCCCGAACAACCTGAAATTACCTGTCGGATATCCAGACTGGATATACTTGCTGTTGCAGACTGGCAGGCTGAGCGCGACCATGCTGAGGCCATGTGGCAGCTCTCAAACACCTCCTCATACCCACCCCTTGACCATGACCCCACAGAGACGAGCATCCACCCATCATCTCGCGGACTGTTCCCAATCTCCTCAGCTCTGCCCACCTCCCCACCAGAGCCTCCACCCTCAGCCTTCCCAGGCCCACGCTGCCCGCTTCTACCTCCTACCCAAAATCCACAAACAGGACCACCCTGGTAGAGCCATTGTTTCTGCCTGCACCTTCCTGCCCGAACCCATCTCCACCAGGCACGTGCTGTCAGGGTGGTCACGGCGGCCAGCGGTAGAGTTGCTGCCTCACAGCTAAATTCAGTGCCCGAGACCCGGGTTCGATCCCGACTCCAGGTGCCGTCTGTACGGAGTTTGTACGTTCTCCCCGTGACCTGCGTGGGTTTTCTCCGAGATCTTCGGTTTCCTCCCACACTCCAAAGACGTGCAGGTTTGTAGGTTAATTGGCTTGAAAAATGTAAAAATTGTCCAGTACAAAATTGTCCAGTGCTGAGTGATGCTCTCGCGAGAGCTTTTCTGTGAACTACATCCAGATCCAGACCCAGGGTAGGGCAGGTGGGCAGTGCCTACCCTGTCTAAAATTATAAAAAGGTAATTATTAAGTATAAATAGTAAAGATTTCCTATTCATTTACTAAATTCAGTATTTATTATTAAATGGTTATTTTAATAATTGATCTTGGGAGGCATAATTCTCCCGTGCCTTTCATCCGCGCAAGGTGCCGCGCATGCGTACAGGAGAGGAGACCAATCTGCACATGCGCGTTTAAAAATTTGTTTTCAAAGTCGACTGACTGCCGACAGACCAATCTACGCACGCGCGATTTTACCAAATATTTTTCCCTGCGCATGCGTGTTTTTAAAGATTTTTAAATGTCGACCGACTGCCCAGCGCCTACCCTGAGTAATTACTCACAGCACATGCCTGGTCTCCGCACACCATCTCCATCATTCCATCCTACACTCAATTGTCCATTTCCTTCTGACCGACATGTGAATCTGTGGAATTCTCTGCAGCAGAAGGCAGTGGAGGCCAATTCACTGGATGTTTTCAAGAGAGAATTAGATTTAACTCTTAGGGTTAACAGTATCAAGGGATATGGGGAGAAAGTACAGATTTTGGATGATCAGCCATGTTCATATTGAATGGTGGTGCTGGCTCGAAGGGCCGAATGGCCTACTCCTGCACCTATTTTCTATGTTTCTATGTTTCTACCTCACACACCCTTCATCCCTTCAATAACGTTCAGTTGCCAGGCCCATGTTCGTTCATCTTTTCCATGGATGTCCAGTCCCTTCACGCCTCCACCCTCCATCAGGTCTCACGGCCTCCGGCTCGACAGGGTTCGATCCCGACTACGGGCGCTGTCTGTACGGAGTTTGTACGTTCTCCCCCTGATCGCAACCATGATTGAATGGCGAAGTAGACTCGATGGGCTGAATGGCCTAATTCTACTATAGATGCTGGAAACATGTTCTCGATGTCGGGGGAGTCCAGAACCAGGGGCCACAGTTTCAGAATAAAGGGTAGGCCATTTAGAACTGAGATGAGGAAAGACTTTTTCACCCAGAGAGTTGTGAATCTGTGGAATTCTCTGCCACAGAAGGCCAATTCATTGGATGCATTCAAAAGAGTTTGGCAGCAACTCTACCGCTGTGCCACTGTGCCACTGATGTTGCATCTAATGTCACTATTCTTCGTTTGCATTGACCCCTGAGCTGTCAGCTCAGTTTTAAAATCCTCGCCACTGTGTTCAAATCATTCCCCCTTCCAACCTCTGTATCTCTGCATCAATTATCTTTAGTTTAGTATATTGTCACGTGTAACGAGGTACAGTGAAAAGCTTTTTGTTGAGTGCTATCCAAACAATGGAAAGACTATACGTGATTACACATGATCTGACGAAGGGTCTCGACCCGAAACGTCACCCATTCATTCCTTTTCTCCAGAGATGCTGCCTGGCCCGCTGAGTTAGTCCAGCATTTTGTGTCTATCTTCGGTTTAAACCAGCATCTGCAGTTCCTTCCCACACGTGATTACAATCAAGTTGTCCACAGTGTGCAGATAAATGACAAAGTACATCTTTTAGTGCAAGATTAAGTCTGGTTAAAGATATTTCAAAGGTCTCCAGTGAGGTAGACGGGATTTTTTTGCTTCACCTATTTTTTACACATTGCATCAGATTCATGAAACAAATAATCATTCCTGCCCTTTTTTAATAAAAGTTTTATCGAAACATAAACATTTTTAGGTAACTCCATAACTTCCCCTTCTCCCTTTGTCCCCCACATCATAGCCCCTTCTCCCCCTCCCCTTCTCCCCTGTAACCCATCTAGACTCACAACGATTTCTTTCCTCCCCCTCCCCTTCCACCTACATTCCTTCCTCTAGCTTCACAATTCACAACTCTTCAATCCTCTTGTCCCACACCTTCTGCAGGGCTCTCACTTAACTTTTTTTCCCCGTTGCCAGCCGGGCAACCTTGACAGCTTTTAAGGTTGCCAAATGACAGTTTAGGTGGTCATTGAAGACGGTTTGCATGACGCATGCGATAATGTGCTCGGACAAAGTGTGTAGTTACCAGTCGGAATTATGCTCAATGAAGCATTCACATATTATGTTCAACAAGGAACTGCAGATGCTGGAAAATCGAAGGTAGACAAAAGTGCTGGAGAAACTCAGCGGGTGCAGCAACATCTATGGAGCGAAGGAAATAGGCAAAGTTTCAGGCCGAAACCCATCAGTCTGAAGAAGGGTTTTGGCCTGAAACGTTGCCTATTTCCTTTGCCCCATAGATGCTGCCGCATCCGCTGAGTTTCTCCAGCACTTTTGTCTACATTCATATATTATTTCTGCTTCAAATAACTCACAAACTAAACATATTCACCAATGAAGACATGATATATACCACATATACCATATGCAGCAAAATTATAATATAATATCTCAACTCTTTTTACACATTGCAATTAATGCAATTTCTATTAGTTCTTCCACTTCCAAACAAATATGTGGTTGGATTATTCAGCATATGATCAACTTGTGTCAATAAATCCTGGACCATGGTAACATAACCTGAACATGGTAACATTGTAACCATGCACACTACAGATTGATGCAAGCATGTTACCTGTGAAGGACCGAAAATTATCATGACATGGCCTTAGCATGGGTCGTTATTGCTATTGGTACAGAAACACTCTCGCTTCCCACATAATTTATCCATATCAAAATATACAGGTTGCAAGGAAATTTCTAAAGACATTTTATGATAATGGCTGTTAAAACAGACTATCCCCATCAGACAGGTTAAACATTACACTAACTGACAAGAGATGGTCAAAGGACATAACTGCAGCAAATGTTCTTTTGGTAATATGTTTAAAGGTGTCAAAATAAATAATAACATTGGGAATTAAAACACATTTGATTGCATTCCTTTATCAAACATAGTCAATGTTTGCTCTGAAGACCATGAAGCACAATAGGGCCAGAGAGGGAGAGTGAATCAATGCGGGGTGGATAGATGGCGGGAGGGGGAGGGCGTTGAGAAGGCATTCGGTGCAGAATGGATGAATTGAGGCAGGTGAATTAGTACGTGTTGGTTGGAGTATGTACAATTGTGAGGGGAGAGCATGGGGGATGTCAGTGGTGTTGAATGGGGGGTTCAGTACGGGATGGATGGGGGGGTCAGTCCAGGATGAATGGGGGGGGGGTCAGCACAGGATGAATGGGGGGGGATCAGTACAGGATGAATGGGGGGGGGGGTCAGGACAGTGTGGATCGGAGGGTCTGTGCAGGATGAATGGGAGGTCACTACAGGATGAATGGGATATCACCACAGGATGAATGAGGGAATCAGTACAGGATGCATGAGGGGATCAGTTAAGGATGAATGGGGAGAACACTACAGGATGGATGGGGGGATTGGTGCAGGGTAAATGGGGGGTGGGTCAGTACGGGATGAATGGGTGGGTCAGTGCAGTATGAATAGGGAGTGAAGTGCAGGATGGATGGGAAGGGGGGGTCAGTACAGCATGAATTGGGGGACCAGTGTAGGATGGATGGGGGGGTGGCAGGAGAATCAATGCGAGGTGGGTCGGATGATGAATAGATTGGGGGGGGGGGGTAGATGGGGAGGGGAGCACAGGGGATGTCAGTGAGGACTGAATAGAGGAGGGAATGGGGATCAGTGGGATGGAGAGGAAGGGTCCCAGGATAAGAGGCGTGGAGGGGGGCGTACAAGAGAGAGGGAGAGAGAGAGAGAGGGAGGGGGAGGGGCAGAGAAGATGGGGAGGGAAGAAGGTCAGCGTTCCTCGGACAACACCGCCCGCTGCCTTGGCCGTCCCTGTCCAACGCCAAAGTGCCGCCGCCGAAGGGGGAGGCGGTTGGGAACTCCTCCGCCAGCCGACAGGAAGGTGCGGGGCCGAGCGGTGCAGCTCAAAGATCCTATAGCTAAAGGATCTTCGGTGCAGCTGCTTCTGACAGCGGAAGGAGGCCTCCCCCTCCCTCCCTCCCCCTCTCTTCCTTCTTAGACGCCAACAATTCTTAAATTCTGATGTCTCTGACGTCCTTCCAAGTCAATACATTTTTCAGTTATTTTACTCAATAAGTCTGATAGACGTTGATTCTCTTTGAGAAGCTGTTTTGTAGTTTCAGCACTTGTCACCGCAATTTCCTCTAAATGAGTTATTGCTATATTTTGTTGGTCTTATGTGTTATTAAGGGGATCCAATCCATCGTCAAAGCTGGATTCCACCGAATTGATTTTAACATTTACCTCTTCAATCTGTTGGGCAAGATTTTCTTCCGATTCTTTCTTCCATACATCCAAATAGTTGATGAACAGAGGCAGTGATTTCTTCTTTAATTTCTTCTTTAAAAGATTGAAGTTATTTAAAGTTCAGTTTTTCATTGACATTTTTCAGTTGCTCCTTTATATTTACAATTTCTTGAGATAGAAAATTCCAAAGTTCTTCTATCTCTGTTTTTTCGCTCTTTGGTTTCCTTGACACATCTTCTTGGGACGACGTTGTACCTGAGCCCGAGGCTTCAGCCGGGCCTACTTCGTCCGCTGCTTGCCTGGGCTTAACGGCCCGTTTCGTCTTGGGGGGCGTATGTTGGGTAGACATACCGCCGGCGTTACGTGCCTGCCGGTGCGGCAACAGCAGGTAAGTCCCGTTCTTTTTCCCCGTTTTCAGCGATTTTTGCGTGGAGCTAGCTGGCGCTGGTCTCTAGCCTTCCATAACACCACCGGAAGTCGACTTATCTACCTACTCCAGAGACGCTGCCTGACCCGCGGAGGTACTCCAGCACTCTGTGTGTTCTTTTGCAAACCAGCCTCTGCAGTTCCTTGTTTCAGCATTTATGAATGAAATATACATTAGTGTCACATGTATATGGCTGGTGAAATGTTTTGTTTGGTGTACAAGCTGGGGTCAAGGAAAGAGCGTTCACGTCGATCGCAGCCGTGTCTCCGCCAATCTTTCCGCCACCAGGCGCAAGAAGCGCGAGACAGACACCATTGTATGCAGATGACGAGAAGTGTGTTCAGCTCTGGCTGGACAACTTCTAATCTTGTGTGTGGACTCGACAAGAAGAAGTGTGCAACGTGTGCAATGCACAAGTGTGGCCACATGTTGGCACCGACAGAGTTACAGAAGTACCGAACAGTCCTATCTGCTACCTGCCCCCCACATGGCAGTAGCCCCCCTCCAACACCCTCGCCCCCCCCCCCCATTTAGCCCCCTCCCCCCTTTCCCCTCCCATCCCTTCCCTTGAGGGTGCAGGTCAGACCCCCATTCCTTCCAACCATCTCTTGTCCAACGTCCGTGGGTGAATCCCTCGAACCTCCTGTGTGGTCCCCAGCCTCCGGGACCGAGCGGGGTCCAGGCTCGGCGACCACCCTCTCCTGTTGCCGGGATGTGTGCCGCCACGACTCACCGCGACCGTCTGCTGCCAGTTTCATCAGCAGGTTTCAACGTGGATCGTGGCGTTTCGGGTTGGGACCCAACTTCAGACTGAGTCAAAGTTTGAACAAGGATCCTGCCCCGAAACGTCACCGATCCAAAGCTCTGCCGACTGACTTTATGCTTTAGAAATACGGCGCAGAAACAGGCCCTTCGGCCCACCGACCAGCAACTCACCCCGCATTTACCAAAGTCAAATTAACCAACAAACCTGCATGTCTTTGGAGTGCGGGAGGAAACCGGAGCACCCGGAGAAAACCCACGCAGGTCACGGGGAGAACGTGCAAACTCCATACAGACAGCACCCGTAGACAGGATGGAACCCGGGTCTCTGCCGCTGTGAGGCAGCAACTCTACCGCTGCGCCACCGTGACATTCATGTCCGGTAAATTAAATAACAATATCCAGACTTGGTTTGGGAATAACAGGAGTTCTCATAAAGTGGAAGCAAGAAAATCTGATTTGAAACCTGTTTTTTTATAAATCGTGATATTTTATTATAAATTGAATCAGAATTTTAAAAATACACACACACACACACATATTAAATCCATAGCCGCTGAGCGCGTGGACAATTCACACTTGTTGAATTGCGTGGAAGCAGCAGAAATGTTAATTGAACGTGTAGGAAAGATCTGCAGATGCTGGTTTACATGGAAGATAAACACCAAATGCCGGAGTAACTCAGTGGGCCAGGGAGCATCTCTCTGTCTGAAGAAGGGTCTGGACCCGGAACGTCACCTATTCCTTCGCTCCATAGATGCTGCCTCGCCCGCTGAGTTTCTCCAGCATTTTTGTCTACCGGCTGTTGTTGTCCATCTTTTGTGATAATCGGTTGATAGCGTTGGTGAACAGGAGGATTAGTTGTAGCTTGTAGTGATTGGAACATTGATGTAACAATGCAGAGGGCAGTGTGATGTGGATACAAGGGTGGTGGACATGATGTGTGAAGTCTATAACGGGGCAGGCTAGGGAACGGGACCGATATCCACAGTGGGTCTTTCCCATTCCGTGTCCCATGCTTCTACCTATCTCCACATCACCGCACCCTTGTCACAGGAGTTGTCCAACCTTCAAGGTCTGCCTTGGGATTTAAAGGGCACAACAGGATATTTAGACATTTCTAATTTCCGATCACCTCATAACCTCCCTGCCCCCCTCCCCTCGGTCTGAGGAAGGGTCCCGACCTAAAACGTCACCCATCCTATCCCTCCAGTGATGCTGCCTGACCCACGGAGTTACTGCTCCAGCACTATCGTCAGTGTAAACCAGCATCTGTATCTCCTTTCTACACATCCTCCACTTTCATACAACCCTTCTCACATAACCGACCATGATGTCTACTGACCTGAGCTCTCCCAACAAGCTTTGCTTACACCCAGCTCCCCATCCTCCCTGCCCACATGCACCCCACAAATCACCCACCTCTCCCCCTAGTTCAGTTCAGTTTAGTTTATGGTCACGTGTACCGAGGTACAGTGAAAAGCTTTTTGTTGCGTGCTAACCAGTCAGTGGAAAGATAATACATGATTACAATCGAGTCATTTACAGCCCAGAGATACATGATAAGGGAATAACATTTAGTGCAAGGTGAAGCCAGTAAACTCCGATCAAGGATAGTCCGAGGGTCACCAAAGAGGTAGATAGTAGTTCAGCACCGCTCTCTGGTTGTGGTAGGATGGTTCAGTTGCCTGATAACAGCTGCGAAGAAGGTGTTCCTGAATCTGGAGGTGTGCGTTTTCACACTTCTGTACCTTGATGATGCTGCTGGCCTTGTCGAGGCAGCGTGAGGTGTAGATGGTTTGTGTGATGGTCTGGGCTGCGTCCACAAGTCGCCATCCCAAGGATCCCTTCTCCCACAACTCTTTCCACCCCCCCCTCCATACTATCACTAACTTTACCACAGCCATTCCCCACACCCTATCACCCACCCCTCACAACTCCCCCCCACAATCTCTACATCTCAACCCCCCTCCCACCACCCAAACCTCACCATGATTGAATGGCGGAGTAAACTTGATGGGCCGAATGGCCTAATTCTGTTCCTAGGACTGATGAGCCCTGCACCCGCTCACACACCCTTTATTTCCCCCTCTGTGCATCGGTTGACCCTTCAACTTACCATTCATGTCATTTGAGTAAAAGCCAACCCAGGAAACAGCCCAAAACAAAAGGCAACCACCAAATGTTATCCTCCTGCGATTTGCATGATTGACTGCGGCAGTTTTGTCTGTAAGAAATAAACGCAGGTAATTCTGAATTAACTCCCAATTATTTAAAAATGGAGGTTGATGAATGGTCTTGCTGAAACCCAGCTTTAGTCTGGCCTTTAGTGAGCCAAACTCTCAGGGCAATTCCCTCCATTACGTTGGCACAATGACAATAGACAATAGACAACAGGTGCAGGAGTAGGCCATTCGGCCCTTTGAGCCAGCACCACCATTCAATGTGATCATGGCTGATCATCCCCAATCAGTACCCCCCGTTCCTGCCTTCTCCCCATATCCCCTGACTCCGCTATCTTTAAGAGCCCTATCTAGCTCTCTCTTGAAAGTATCCAGAGAACCGGCCTCCACCGCCCTCTGAAGCAGACAATTCCGCAGACTCGGCACTGCGGTAGGGTTGCTGCCTTACGACACTGACAGCGCCGGAGACCCGGGCTCGATCCTGACGACCGGCGCTGTCTGTACAGAGTTCGTATGTTCTCTCTGTGACGGCTTGGGTTTTAGTTTAGAGACACAGCGAGGAAACAGGTCCTTCAGCCCACCGAGTCCGCGCCGGCCAGCGATCACTTGTACACTAGCACTATCTCACACACCAGGGACAATTCACAACTTTACATGAGCCAATTAACGTGCAAACCTGCACATCCCTGGGATGTTTGTGGAAACCGGAGCACCCTGAGAAAACCCCACGCGGGTCACGGGAAGAACATACAAACACTGTACAAACAGCACCCATGGTCAGCATCAAACCCGGGTCTCTGGCGCTGAAAGGCAGCAACTCCACTGCTGTGCCACCGTGCTGCCCTAGTGCTCCAGTTTCCTCCCATATTCCAAAAACTTGCAGGATTGTAGGTTAATTGGCTTCCGGAAATTGTCCCGAGTGTGTCGGATAGAACTGGTGTACGGGTGATCAAAGGAATTCAATAGTACCCAAAGTCAGATTCTATTTCATAAAGGCTCAAGGACTTACAGATCATGCTGAAGATTTGAATTTTGGTCTTCATTGTTTTCCAATCTGCGCTCCAATTCTTGCACCAGTTCTCCGTGCTTCCCGCTCTCAGTCCGACAGCGCTGAAGATCATCTATCAAAAGAAGAGTTTGAAGATTGTGGATTTGGAGAGAAGGATGGAGCTTGTTTGAGCTGAAACTTTGCTCCCTGAATATTTCAGCTTCCCGGTGAGTTTTAAAACATACTATCCCCCTCCTGAAGGGCCTGACCACGTTGTATGACCCCATCTACGACCTTCTTATGTCAGCTGTGACAAGTGTGCGGGTGTCAAGGGGTCACGGGGAGAAGGCAGGAGAATGGGGCTGAGAGGGAGAGATAGATCAGCCACGATTGAATCACGGAGTAGACTTACGGCCATAAGTGATAGGAGTAGAATTGGGTCATTCGGCCCATCAAGTCTACTCCACCATTCAATCATGGCTGATCTGTCTCTCCCACCGAACCCCATTCTCCTGCCTCCTCCCCATAACCTTTGACAACCGTACCGATCAAGAAGCTAACTATCTCTGCCTTAAAAATATAGAATTTTATTCAACATATATATTTCTCTCTAGTACTTGGGAACATTCTCCAAGGCGCTAAGCAAATGCAATTGTTGTTGAACTGACCTTGCATTTTGTCAATTTTGGACTGAAAGTCCCGGTTCAGATCTTGCAGTTTTTCGATCATCTCATTCTGAGCAGACATCTGTTTAAAAAGACACAAGAAAATACTGAAATGTAAAAAATATGACTTTGCTTAAAGTATTTCTCTGGATCCTATGTAAGAGTTCAGTTTCTTCCCAGCTGTTATCAGGTAACTGACCCATCCCACCAACAACTGGAGAGCAGTCCTGAACTACCACCTACCTCATTGGAGACCCTTGGACTACCTTATAATCCGACTTTACTGGCTTTCTCTTGCACTAAACGTTATTCCCTTATCATGTATCTGTACACTGTGGACGGCTCGATTGTAATCACGCATTGTCTTCCCGCTGACTGGTTAGCACGCAACAAAAGCTTTTCACTGTGACAATAAAATCTCAAACTCCAAAGACGTGCAGGTTTGTTGGTGGATTGGCTTGGTATCATTGTAAATTGTCCCTAGTGTGTGTAGGATAGTGTTAGTGTGCGGGGATCGCTGGTGGGTGTGGACTCGGTGTGGCTCCCTCACTACTGTGTCCATTAGTGTAGCTCCATCGCCGCCTTTTCCCCGCAACCCCGCTACCTGCTCCTGTAGTTTGGCCGCCTCATCCCGCAGCTTGTCCAGCTCCCCGGACCCGGGCTGGCGGTGCTGCTGCCCGCCCTGAACAAAGACGTAGAGGAACAGGAGACAGAGGCACAGGAGGGCGATCAACGGCCACGGTCCCTGGACCAGGTGAGAGATCCGAGCTCGCTGCATTCTTCTAGCCGCCGGCTGCGTCCTTCAGCAACAGACCAAGTGCTGAGCCGCTGGAGTTTGGAGGCGGTCCGCATCTCCTCGCATCTTCTGAGCCAATGGGCTGAATGGCCTACATTTACCCCGATGGCTAATGGAATGAGGGAGGAGTTAGTAACACAACACCTTTACAACGGGAAACAAAACTGTTCAGTCTGAAATGAAACCGAAACTAAAGACACAGTGCCAGACGTTGACGAAATCTAGCCGCAGGTCCCATCAACACTGAGCTACTGACTGGGGCGAGGGGTGGGGGACAGAGCAGGTGTCTGCCATGCTTCCTGCAGCCAACATTGAAGATGCTGGAGGCATTAGCCCTCTTCACCCTCCTCCCTGCTCCTCCTCTCCCACATCTCCAGCCCCCCCCCCCCCCCGCCCACAGACAAGCCTTCATAAGATCATAAGTGATAGCAGTAGAATAAGGCCGTTCGGCCCATCAAGTCTACTCCGCCGTTCAATCATGGCTGATCTATCTCTCCCTCCTAACCCCATTCTCCTGCCTTCTCCCCGAGCTTCTTTCAGCTGAAACTTTGTCCGCTGGATATCTCAGCTTAGTGATGAGTTTTAAAACAATAGACAACAGACAATAGGTGCAGGAGTAGGCCATTCGGCCCTTCGAGCCAGCACCACCATTCAATGTGATCATGGCTGATCATCCCCAATCAGTACCCCGTTCCTGCCTTCTCCCCATATCCCCTGACTCCGCTATTTTTAAGAGCCCTATCTAGCTCTCTCTTGAAAGTATCCAGAGAACCGGCCTCCACCGCCCTCTGATGCAGAGAATTCCACAGACTCACAACTCTCTGTGAGAAACAGTGTTTCCTCGGCCCCTGGTTCTGGACTCCCCCAACATCGGAAACACCTTTCCTGCCTCTAGCGTGTCCAAACCCTTAACAATCTTATATGTTTCAATGAGATAGCCTCTCATCCTTCTGAACTCCAGAGTGTACAAGCCCAGCCGCTCCATTCTCTCAGCATATGACAGTCCTACTATCCCGGGAATTAACCTTATAAACCTACGCTGCACACCCTCAATAGCAAGAATGTCCATCCTCAAATTAGGGGACCAAATCTGCACACAATACTCCAGGTGTGGTCTCACTAGTGTTCTGTACAACTGCAGAAGGACCTACTTGCTCCTATATTCGATTCCTCTTGTCACAGAGGCCAACATGCCATTCACTTTCTTCACTGAGTAAACCGCACACGGGCCAGAACTGATGGCGACACACAGCCAGTCTGCAAAACGTGTTGTGTTACTAACTCCTTCCTCATTTCATCAGTCATCGGGGTAAATGTAGGCCATTCAGCCCATTGAGTCTACTCTACTATTCACAATTGCGTGTTATCCAGTCAGCGTAAAGACTGTACATGATTACAATCGAGCCGTCTGACTAAAGAAATTCATTCTCATCTCCTTCCTAAAACAACATCCTTGAATTTCGAGGCTGAGACCTCAAGTCCTCGACTCTCCTCATAGACAATCTGCCGAGACACAAAAAGCTGGAGTAACTCGGCATCTCTGGAGAGAAGGAATGGGTGATAAGAAGAAGGGTCTCGACCCGTTCCTTCTCTCCAGAGATGCTGCCTGTCCCGCTGAGTTACTCCAGCACTTTGTGTCTATCTTGTGTTTACACCAGCATCTGCAGTTCCTTCCTACATATTTAATCTGTCAGCGGAGGCAAATTCTGGGCGTCAAGGAGGAAGTGGACCATTTAGGGCTGGGTCAGAACATGGGAGGAGATGCGGACCGCCTCCAAACTCCAGCGGCTCAGCACTTGGTCTGTTGCTGAAGAACGCAGCCGGCGGCTAGAAGAATGTGTGGAGCTCGGATCTCTCGCCTGGTCGCCCTCTGCCTGGGCCTCTGCCTGGGCGTCTGCCTCAGTTCCCTCTACGTCCTTGTTCAGTGGGGGCAACAGCTGCCCCAGCCCGGGTCCGGGGAGCTGGACAAGCTGCGGATGGAGGTAACCGGGCTGCGGGTTGAGGCGGCCAAACTGCGGGTTGTGGCGGCCAAGCTGCGTGATGAGGCGGCTAAACTACAGGAGCAGGTAGCAGGGTTCCGGGGAAAAGGCGGCGATAGAGCGCTACACTAATGGACACAGTTGTGAGCAAAGATACTAGAGGAGCGCTAAACTAAAGGACAGTAACATAGAAACATAGAAAATAGGGACAGGAGGAGGTCATTCGGCCCTTCCAGCCAGCGCCGCCATTCCTTGTGATCATGGCTCATCGCCCCAATCAATAACCCGTGCCTGCCTTCTCCCCATATCCCTTGACTCCACTAGCCCCGAGAGCTCGATCTAACTCTCTCTTAAATCCATCCAGTGACTTGGCCTCCACTGCCCTCTGTGGCAGGGAATTCCACAAATTCACAACTCTCTGGGTGAAAAAGTGTTTCTCACCTCAGTCTTAAATGGCCTCCCCTTTATTCTAAGACTGTGGCCCCTGGTTCTGGACTCGCCCAACATTGGGAACATTTCTCCTGCATCTAGCTTGTCCAGTCCTTTTATAATTGTATATATTTCCATAAAATTCCCCCTCATCCTTCTAAACTCCAGTGAATACAAGCCTACTATTTTCAACCTTTCCTCATATGACAGTCCCGTCTTCCCAGGGATCAATCTCGTGAACCTACGCTGCACTGCCTCAATCACAAGGATGTCTTTCCTCAAATTAGGAGACCAAAACTGTACACAATACTCCAGTTGTGGTCTCACCAGAGCGCTATACAACTGCAGAAAAACCTCTCTATTCCTATACTGAAATCCTCTTGTTGTGAAGGCCAACATTCCATTAGCTTTCTTCACTGCCTGCTGTACCTGCACGACAACTTTCAGTGACTGGTGTACCTCCTCCTTCCCTAACCTAACCCCATTGAGACATACCTATGTCATGTCTGAATGCATTATTAAAATTAGGTCTTCACTGATGCAGTGTGTGATGCATGGACTCGAGGGATTACGAGCCCTCCGCTCCCAACACTCTATATAAAGGTCAACTGGTATTTTAGTTCTCTTATCGCACTATACATTTAGTCAACTTCTGTTATCACACCGCTGCTTTGAAGAATGTCACGCATGCGTGCTGGTGGGTTCTTCACGTAATCCCTCAATTTAACTCCTCACAAAATAAAGATTGAACTTCAAACTGGTAAGTTCTTGTTTAATCTTACTATTATAAGGTAGTCCAAGTGTCTCCAATGAGGTAGATGGTAGTTCAGGACTGCTCTCCAGTTGTTGGTGGGATGGGCCAGTTACCCGATAACAGCTGGGAAGAAACTGAACTCTTACATAGGATCCAGAGAAATACTTTAAGCAAAATCATATTTTTTACATTTCAGTATTTTCTTGTGTCTTTTTAAACAGATGTCTGCTCAGAAAGAGATGAACAAAAAACTACAAGATCAGAACCGGGACTTTCAGTCCAAAATTGACAAAATGGAAGGTCAGTTCAACAACAATTGCATTTGCTTAGCGCCTTGGAGAATGTTCCCAAGTACTAGAGAGAAATATATATGTTGAATAAAATTCGATGCTAAGCCGGTGAGTTGGAGAAGGGGGTCATAAGTTCATTAGTGATAGGAGCAGAATGAGGCCATCTTTAGTCAGAGGGTGGTGAATCTGTGGAATTCTTTGCCACAGACGGCTGTGGAGGCCAAGTCAGTCGATATTTTTCAGGTAGAGATAGACACGGGTACGGGTGTCAGAGGTTATGGGGAGAAGGCCGGAGAATGGGGTTAGGAGGGAGAGATAGATCAGTCATGATTCAAGAGTGGAGGAGACTAGAAGGGCCGATGTCATAATTCTACTCCTATCACTTATGACCTTAAGTCTACTCCGCCATTCAATCGTGGCTGATCTATCTCTCCCTCTCAGCCCCATTCTCCTGCCTTCTTCCCGTGACCCCTTGACACCCGCACACTTGTCACAGCTGACACCAGATGGTCATAGATGGGTCATACAGCGTGAAGCCAGGCCCTTCACCAGGGGGATAGTATGTTTTAAAACTCATCAGGAAGCTGAAATATCCAGGGAGCAAAGTTTCAGCTCAAAGAAGCTCCATCCTTTCTCTCCAAATCCACAATCTTCAAACTCTTCTTTTGATAGGTGATCTTCATGGCTGTCAGACTGAGAGCGTGAAACATGGGGAACTGGTGCAAGGATTGAATCGCAGTTTGGAAAACTATGAAGACCAAAAGTCAAACCTGCAGGAGGAGGTAGCGGGTCTGCGAGGGGAGGTTGCGGGAAAATGGGGCCGCGGATAGCGGAGCTGCGTGCAAAAGGCGTCGACTGGACACTAGTGAAGGAGCGTTACACTACTTGGCAGTAGTGAGGGAGCCACACCGAGTCCACACCCACCAGCGATCCCCGCACACTAACACTATCCTACACACACTAGGGACAATTTACAATGATACCAAGCCAATCCACCAACAAACCTGCACTTCTTTGGAGTTTGAGATTTTATTGTCACAGTGAAAAGCTTTTGTTGCGTGCTAACCAGTCAGCGGGAAGACAATACGTGATTAAAATCGAGCCGTCCACAGTGTACAGATACATGATAAGGGAATAACGTTTAGTGCAAGAGAAAACCAGTAAAGTCGGATTGTAAGATAGTCCAAGGGTCTCCAATGCGGTAGATGGTAGTTCAGGACTGCTCTCCAGTTGTTGGTGGGATGGGTCAGTTACCTAATAACAATCTACATATAGATTGGGTGAATCAAATTGGCAGGGGCGCTGAGGAAGAGGATTTTTTGGAAAGTATGAGGGATAGTTATCTAAATCAACATGTAGAGGAACCAACGAGAGAGCAGGCTATTTTAGACTGGGTATTGAGTAATGAGGAAGGGTTAGTTAGCAGTCTTATTGTGCGTGCCCCCTTGGGCAAGAGTGACCATAATATGGTCGAGTTCTTCATTAGGATGGAGAGTGACATTGTTAATTCAGAAACAATCGTTCTGAACTTAAGGAAAGGTAACTTTGAGGGTATGAGACGTGAATTGGCCAAGATTGACTGGCAATCAATTCTAAAAGGGTTGACGGTGGATACGCAATGGAAGACATTTAAAGACTGCATGGATGAACTACAAAAATTGTTCATGCCAATTTGGCAAAAGAATAGATCAGGGAAGGTAGTGCATCCGTGGATAACAAGGGAAATCAGGGATAGTATCAAAACAAAGGATGATGCGTACAAAGTAGCCAGAAAAAGCAGCATACCAGAGGACTGGGAGAAATTCAGAGACCAGCAGAGAAGGACAAAGGGCTTGATTAGGAAAGGAAAAATAGATTATGAAAGAAAACTGGCAGGGAACATAAAAACTGACTGCAAAAGTTTTTATAGATATGTGAAGAGAAAGAGATTATTTAAAACAAATGTAGGCCCCTTGCAGTCAGAAACAGGTGAGTTGATCATGGGGAACAAGGATATGGCGGACCAATTGAATAACTACTTTGGTTCCGTCTTCACTAAGGAAGACATAAATAATCTGCCGGAAATAGCAGGGGACCGCAGGTCAAAGGAGTACTTGAGTGAAATCCAGGTTAGTCGGGAAGTGGTGTTGGGTAAATTGAATGGATTAAAGGCCGATAAATCCCCAGGGCCAGATAGGCTGCATCCCAGAGTACTTAAGGAAGTAGCTCCGGAAATAGTGGATGCATTAGTGATAATCTTTCAAAACTCTTTAGATTCTGGAGTAGTTCCTGAGGATTGGCGGGTAGCGAACGTAACCCCTCTTTTTAAGAAGGGGGGGGGGGGAGAGAGAAAACGGGGAATTACAGACCAGTTAGTCTAACATCGGTAGTGGGGAAACTGCTAGAGTCAGTTATTAAAGATGGGATAGCAGCACATTTGGAAAGTGGTGAAATCATTGGACAAAGTCAGCATGGATTTACGAAAGGTAAATCATGTCTGACGAATCTTGTGGAATTTTTCGAGGATTGTAACTAGTAGCGTGGATGGGGGAGAACCAGTGGATGTGGTGTATCTGGACTTCCAGAAGGCTTTCGACAAGGTCCCACATAAGCGATTAGTATACAAACTTAAAGCATACGGCATTGGGGGTTCAGTATTGATGTGGAGAACTGGCTGGCAAACAGGAAGCAAAGAGTAGGAGTAAACGTGTCGTTTTCACAATGGCAGGCAGTGACTAGTGGGGTACTGCAAGGCTCAGTGCTGGGACCCCAGCTATTTACAATATACATAAATGATCTGGATGAGGGAATTGAAGGCAATATCTCCAAGTTTGCGGATGACACTAAGCTGGGAGGCAGTGTTAGCTGTGAGGAGGATGCTAGGAGAATGCAAGGTGACTTGGATAGGCTGGGTGAGTGGGCAAATGTTTAGCAGATGCAGTATAATGTGGATAAATGTGAGGTTATCCACTTTGGTGGCAAAAATAGGAAAACCGACTACTATCTAAATGGTGGCCGATTAGGAAAAGGGGAGATGCAGCGCGACCTGGGTGTCATGGTACACCAGTCATTGAAAGTAGGCATGCAGGTACAGCAGGCAGTGAAGAAAGCCAATGGTATGTTAGCTTTCATAGCAAAAGGATTTGAGTATAGGAGCAGGGAGGTTCTACTTCAGTTGTGTAGGGTCTTGGTGAGGCCACACCTGGAGTATTGCGTACAGTTCTGGTCTCCAAATCTGAGGAAGGACATTATTGCCATAGAGGGAGTGCAGCAAAGGTTCACCAGACTGATTCCTGGGATGTCAGGACTGTTTTATGAACAAAGACTGCATAGACTCGGTTTATACTCTCTAGAATTTAGGAGATTGAGAGGGGATCTTATAGAAACTTACAAGATTCTTAAGGGGTTGGATAGGCCAGATGCAGGAAGATTGTTCCCGATGTTGGGGAGGTCCAGGACAAGGGATCACAGCTTAAGGATAAGGGGGAAATCCTTTAGAACCGATATGAGAAGGAATGTTTTCACACAGAGAGTGGTGGGTCTCTGGAACTCTCTGCCACAGAGGGTAGTTGAGGCCAGTTCATTGGCTATATTTAAGAGGGAGTTAGATGTGGCCCTTGTGGCTAAGGGGATCAGAGGGTATGGAGAGAAGGCAGGTACGGGATACTGAGTTGGATGATCAGCCGTGATCATATTGAATGACGGAGCAGGCTCGAAGGGCCGAATGGCCTACTCCTGCACCTAATTTAAAAAAAAAAAAGACTATTCTGTACATTTCAACGGGGTCCCCCTTCATTCTTCTAAACTCCAGCGAGTACAGGCCCAATGCCGCAAACGTCATGTGGGAAAAAAAGAACTGTAGATGCTGGTTTACACCAAAGATAGGCACAAAATGCTGGAGTAACTCAGCGGGTCAGGCAGCATCTCTGGGGAGCATCGTGAGGTGATGTATTGGGTCACGCACAGCCTTTATCTGTCAGGGTATTGAGCATAGATGGCCGAATGGCCTACTCCTGCACCTAATTTCTATGTCTATGTTTCTATGTAACAGCTGGGAAAAAACTGAACTCTTACATAGGATCCAGAGAAATACTTTAAGCAAAGTCATATTTTTTACATTTCAGTATTTTCTTGTGTCTTTTTAAACAGATGTCTGCTCAGAATGAGATGAACAAAAAACTGCAAGATCAGAACCGTGACTTGCAGTCCAAAATTGACGAAAAGCAAGGTCAGTTCAACAACAATTGCATTTGCTTAGCGCCTTGGAGAATGTTCCCAAGTACTAGAGAGAAATATATATGTTGAATAAAATTCGATGCTAAGCCGGTGAGTTGGAGAAGGGGGTCATAAGTTCATTAGTGATAGGAGCAGAATGAGGCCATCTTTAGTCAGAGGGTGGTGAATCTGTGGAATTCTTTGCCACAGACGGCTGTGGAGGCCAAGTCAGTGGATATTTTTAAGGCAGAGATAGATAGATGCTTGATCAGTACGGGTGTCAGAGGTTATGGGGAGAAGGCCGGAGAATGGGGTTAGGAGGGAGAGATAGATCAGTCATGATTCAAGAGTGGAGGAGACTAGAAGGGCCAATGTCATAATTATACTCCTATCACTTATGCCCTTAAGTCTACTCCGCCATTCAATCGTGGCTGATCTATCTCTCCCTCAGCCCCATTCTCCTGCCTTCTCCCCGTGACTCCTTGACACCCGCACACTTGTCACAGCTGACACCAGATGGTCATAGATGGGGTGATACAGTGTGGAGCCAGGCCCTTCGCCAGGGGGATAGTATGTTTTAAAACTCATCAGGAAGCTGAAATATCCAGGGAGCAAAGTTTCAGCTCAAAGAAGCTCCATCCTTTCTCTCCAAATCCACAATCTTCAAACTCTTCTTTTGATAGGTGATCTTCAGCGCTGTCGGACTGAGAGCGTGAAACATGGGGAACAGGTGCAAAGATTGAAGCTCAGTTTGGAAAACTGTGAAGACCAAAACTCAAACCTACAGAAGGAGTTAGCGGGTCTGCGAGGGGAGGTTGTGGGAAATGGGGCCGCGGATAGCGGAGCTGCGGGGAAAAGGCGTCGACTGAACACTAGTGAAGGAGCGTTACACTACTGGACAGTAGTGAGGGAGCCACACCGAGTCCACACCCACCAGCGATCCCCGCACACTAACACTATCCTACACACACTAGGGACAATTTACAATGATACCAAGCCAATCCACCAACAAACCTGCACGTCTTTGGAGTTTGAGATTTTATTGTCACAGTGAAAAGCTTTTGTTGCGTGCTAACCAGTCAGCGGAAAGACAATGCGTGATTACAATCGAGCCGTCCACAGTGTACAGATACATGATAAGGGAATAACGTTTAGTGCAAGAGAAAGCCTGTAAATTCGGATTATAAGGTAGTCCAAGGGTCTCCAATGAGGTAGATGGTAGTTCAGGACTGCTCTCCAGTTGTTGGTGGGATGGGTCAGTCACCTGATAACAGCTGGGAAGAAACTGAACTCTTACATAGGATCCAGAGAAATACTTTAAGCAAAGTCAGATTTTTTACATTTCAGTATTTTCTTGTGTCTTTTTAAACAGATGTCTGCTCAGAATGAGATGATCGAAAAACTGCAAGATCAGAACCGTGACTTTCAGTCCAAAATTGACAAAATGCAAGGTCAGTTCAACAACAATTGCATTTGCTTAGCGCCTTGGAGAATGTTCCCAAGTACTAGAGAGAAATATATATGTTGAATAATTCGATGCTGAGCCGGTGAGTCGGAGAAGGGGGTCATAAGTTCATAAGGGAGCTGAATTAGGCCATCTTTAGTCAGAGGGTTTGATTTGATTTGATTTTGTTACTTGTCATTCGAACCTCAGGGAGGCTCGAACAAAACTCCGTTTCTACAGCCATACAAACAGAACAATTCATTAAAAAAACACACAAACAATTCAATTCACACAAACATCCATCACAGTGAACCTCCTCCTCACTGTGATGGAAGGCAAAGTCTTCTCTCTCCCCCGCACCAATTCTCTCCCGAGGTCGAAGCCCCAGGCGGGCGGTGTTAAGTCCCACGGCCATTGAGGCCGCGCCGGGCGATGTACGGCCCCGCTCTAGGCCCAAAGGTTTCAACGTTGGACCCCTCAGCGGGCGCTGGAATGTCCCACGGCCATTAAAGCCACGCCGGGCGATGTACGGCCCCGCTCCGGGTCGCTCCAACCCCGCGACACGGGCTGGAGAAGCTGTGTTGCGGGAGCTCCGGAGAGCAGTCTCCCACCCGGACCCGCGAGCTCCCGATATCCCGACAGTCCACCCCATGCTCCGAGGCCGACCAGCCCCACGACGGTGAGACCGCAGCTCCACAGGCTCAGCGACTGGAGCCCCCAGGTCGTCACGGTCGGAGGCCGCTCCACGGTGCTGGGCCCCAATGACAACGGAGACCCGACAGGGAAAAGTTCGGGTCTCCCGTGCAGGGAAGAGATTTAAATGTTTCCCCCCCCCCCCCACCCCCACCCCCACCCCCCACATATACACAATTAGAGACAATACAAAAAAAACACGAACAACTACATTTAACTACACAAAAAAACAAAAGCAATCGTGGCTGATCTATCTCTCCCTCAGCCCCATTCTCCTGCCTTCTCCCCGTGACCCCTTGACACCCGCACACTTGTCACAGCTGACACCAGATGGTCACAGATGGGGTCATACAGCGTGGAGCCAGGCCCTTCGCGAGGGGGATAGTATGTTTTAAAACTCATCAGGAAACTGAAATATCCAGGGAGCAAAGTTTCAGCTCAAAGAAGCTCCATCCGTTCTCTCCAAATCCACAATTTTCAAACTCTTCTTTTGATAGGTGATCACGGAGAACTGGTGCAAGGAATGAAGCATAATTTGGGTGACTGTGAAAGCCGAAATAAAAACCTTCAGCGTAATCTGTAAGTCCTTGTGCCTTTATGAAATAGAATAGTAAGATTAAATGAGAACTTACCAGTTTGAAGTTTGATCTTTATTTTATGAGGAGTTACGATGAGGGATTACGTGAAGACCCCGCCAGCACGCATGCGCGACATTCTTCAAAGCAGTGGTGTGAAATCACAGACAGCAACGTAGACTAATATAGTAAGATAAGAGAGAACTTCCATACCAGTTGATCTTTATAATAGAGGGTTTGGGAGCGGAGGGCACGTAATCCCTCATCGTAACTCCTCATAAAATAAAGATCAAACTTCAAACTGGTAAGTTCTCATTTAATCTTACTATTTTACTTCGGAGTCACGTGAGTGACTACGTGAAGATTTCAAAGCTCTGTGATTTCATGCCCTGGAGCACTCCATGCTCACACACTGCTATGCTGGGATAAGAGGATGAACGTATTTCAGACATGACACTGGCTGAAAAACAAAATAGGTATTTATTCATACCAAAACAAAATATATATCCCATATAGGGTAATTATTTAGCAGAACTCAAAATCCTTCATGCAAAAGAGTCAGGAGAGGCCACGGGTTTGTTGTAAAAACGTTGAAACGTCTTCTCATTGCTCCAACCCGCTGTGGCTAGGATGTGGTCCATGGGTACTTCCATCATCCTAGCCGCCGAAGTGGATGCTGCCCTGGTGGAGTGAGATTTAAAAATATTAGTGTCCACCCCCGCCGCATCCAGTACCACCCTTAACCATCTAGATATGGTTTGCACCGTAACTTTGTGGTGGGGCTTTTTGTGGCTGATAAGCAAAGCTTTCTCCGTGCCCCTGAGAGACTTGGTGACTGAAATGTAACGTGATATCAAAGTGACGATGCAGAGTCGAGTATCTGCTGGATAGGCTAGAAACTCTAACGTATGTCCAGACGATCCGGTCGATCTTGTTTTAACAGCCCCTGCATATGAAAAATGATTTTGCCATTGGAGATAGTCATGGCATCCAGATTTAACTTGTGCATGGACTGGACCCGTTGTGCCGTGACAAGTGCCATAATCATTACCATTTTGTAGGTGAGTTTGTCCAAGGTGAGCCCCGAGGTTGGTGTCCATCCTCGCAACATAGTCAATACTATGCTGATATCCCACGTGTGGTTGTATCTGGGCCTGGGGGGATTGGAATTAAATATTCCTCTCATTAGCTTAGACACTAATGGATGTGATCCAATGCCCAGTTGATCACTCCCCTTGCCCAGATAAGTTGATAGGGCACTCCTGGCATAATTAATGGCACTGTAGCTTAATCCTTCATCATAGTGAAGGGTAGCCAGGAATTCCAGAACTTCCGTGATGGTAGCCGATTCGTAGGTTGTGTTTGTTGTAGAGCAGAACACCTCCCACTTCCTGATGTAGGTCAGGTACTGTTTCCTAGTGGACTCCCTGCATGACGCTGAGATGGTATCTATTGTTCTGTTGGTGAGTCCGTATCCCAGAAGTGGCCGTTTCAGAATCTGCAAATCAACAGGTCCATGCGGTCATGACATGGATGGTGTTCCCCTGTGACGGGATGTATTAATAGGCTAGGTCGTTTGTTGACCCGAATACAAGGTTCTGTGGCCATCTTCTGTACCGCTGGGAACCATGGTTGGGTAGGCCAGTCAGGCACAACCAAAATACCCGATGCGGAGTCTTGTCTGATTTTTTGCAAGACCCGACTGATGAGGCAGAAGGGGGGAAAGGCATAACAGAACAAATCCCCCCAATGTAGCGTGAAAGCGTCCATTGCTACTGCCCCTGGGTCTGGTTCCCAAGCAACATATGTTGGTAGTTGGTGATTTAATCTGGATGCAAAAAGGTCGATATCTGGTGTCCCATAACGTTCTACAATATCTGTGAACACTTTCCGATCCAACATCCATTCTATGTTGTCGTTGAATTTGCGTGACCTGGTGTCTGCCACTGTGTTTAGCTTACCTGGAAGGTAAGTGGCTGAAATCCAAATTTCCCTTTGCAGACACCAGTGCCAGATATTATTAGCCAATTCATCACATGATATCGACTTTATTCCACCCATATGATTAATATAAGCCACCACTGTGGTGTTGTCAATTTGTAATCTAACATGTACTTGGTGCATATCTGAGCAATATGCCCTAAGGCCATGAAATGCTCCCAGCATTTCTGAATAATTAATTCCCAATGTTTCGAATAGGGTTAGCTCTTGTGCACTCCATCTGCCTCCACAACTAGTGGTGGTATTAGTTGCTCCCTAACCTTTGGCACTGGCATCAGTTTGTAAGATGACCGAGGGATTTATGATAGTGATGGGTTTGGAACAGAATTGAGCATTTTCCATCCACCAATTTAATTCAATTCTTGCATTTTCTGATAACTTCATACGCCTGTCGAAATGGCCTGCATGACTTTTGAGAGCTATAATTTTAGCTCTTTGTAGGTTTTGATAATGTAGTGGTCCGAATTGCGCTGTGGGAAAAGCAGCCACTATCTTCCCAATTACCCTGGCCACCTGCCGTATGGATGGATCCCTGATGCCAGTAAGGCTCCTGCAAGCTTCTATCAAGTCCACCACCTTGTTCGGTGGTAAGGTGATAGACATTTGCACCGAGTCAATGGTGAACCCCAAGTAATCCATGGTAGTAGAGGGTTCCAACTTTGATTTATCTGGATGTATGATGAACCCCAGCTTTTGAAAGAGATGTTTTGTGGCTAGAACTGCCAATGTAGCCGTTTCCAAATTCTCCCCGACAATGAGGATATCATCAAGGTAGGCCATAACAGTATGGTTTTGTTTCCTTAAATAGGCCAAAGCTGGTTTCAATAATTTGGTGAACAGCCTGGGTGCTGATGATAACCCATTGGGTAAGGCTTTATATTGCCATAATTGTCCCATCCAGATAAATTTAAGGTATTTCCTATGATCCTTGTGTATTGGTACTGAATAGTATGCATCTTTGAGGTCAATGCATGCCATGTAGTACCCATTAGCTATTAGCTGTCTAGCTGTGTCAAAAGTGTCCATTTTGAAATGAACATACTGAACAGAAGTATTCAGTTCGGTCAGATCTATGATTATGCGGCATCCGCCATCTTTTTTATTTTTGGTAAATATATTAGATACGAACTCCTGAGATTCTCTGGTGGTTCTCTCAATTACCCCTTTACTAATTAGTCTTAATAGTTCAGCATGGCCCGCCGTTCTTTCTTTTTGTGAAAGTATAAACTTTCGGCTAGGCGAATGCTGGACCGGGGTAGGGAGTTCGTAAATGAATTCAATTTTATAGCCCTGAATACTTCCGAGTATGTAAGGATCAGAGGTAAAAGTGCGCCATACTTCATCAAACAAGTGCAACCGGCCTCCCACATAAGATGAATTTAGACAAGCAATGTTCCTGTGGGAGCCAGACCCACCTACCTCCAAGGTTATTGCCGGTGTTGCGGTCTTTGCCCTTGTTTCTTCTGTTGAGTTGCTGCGTTGTAGGGGTGGCGCATTTTCCAAGAAGGCCGGGCTGGGCCATGGCCTAAAAAAGACCGTTGTGCAGGTGGGCCGGCCTTCGAGCTTTCACCACCGGACGATCTGTTGTGATATCGCTGTCCGGTGGGTGTGTAGGGGTGCTGCCGCTGTTGGTAGTGAGGTTTGGAGGTACTGGGTACCTTAATCAGGCCTATGGCCTTGGCCTCCTCGTCCAGGTCTTTCACCTGTTTGGGGAGGTTATCCCCGAACAGCAGATTTGGTGGTTGAGTGTTACCTGGTCTGCATAACCCCGCAAACTTGGGGTTAAGTGCCGGTTTAATAATGCTCTTCCTGTAGTTATTTATCTCGTACTGTGTGTTACACAGCAAGGCCAGAGCATCCTGTAGTTCTTCCGGTAACTTCCGGTAATCCCGGCGGTCAAAAGTTTCAGGATCTTCTGAAGTTTGACTTCTTGCCCTCTAATCGTAGGGCTCATGTTCCCCCATATAGGGTTATTCACCGCAGGAACAGTCAGTGAGTTACAATTTTCAGGAGCAAGATACTTATCAGCTGTTGCATTGATGGCTTGCTCCTGAAGCTGGTTTGTAGTCATATAATTGATACTAGCTGCCAGCTTTGGGTGGATAGGTAGGCCTTTTTGAGAAGGAACTGCATGCTTGTTTACCATATCCAGTAACTCTTCTTCTTGCACCCCTGACACTGTTGGTTGTTCAGCCAACTCCCCCTCTTCAGGGTCAGCCCAGTTCTGACCCCCAATGCTCCCCTGCGAAGAGGGCGAGACATTAGGCAGTCCATGATAGGATCCTGCCGTGGGCCTGCGAAGAGGCCCACCGTGACCCTGCCCCTGCAAAAGCAGGTCACGCTGGAGCAATTGCTCCACCATCCGCTCCATGCGGGCAAGACGACCCCCGTCGCTATCAGCGAGCGGGGTGTCCTCGGGACTGGACCCAGCTGAGTCGGCAGCCCCGTCCGACTTTCGGGTGGATTTACCGCCCGACCGCGGCGAACCTGCGGCCCTCATAGGCGAAAAGTCGGGAGCTGCAGGTAACACCTGCAGCTCAGGAGAAGCGGCACGCTGCTGGCTGCTCTCCATGGCAGCAGCCCTTGCCGCTGCTCTTTTCGATTTCCGCGACTCCATTCCTGAAAAACAAGTGTATGTAAAGTCGCCACGCTCACCACTCCGGTGAGACTTACCTTTCGTAAGTTTTTTAAACTTACGCTGGAGGAGCCCCGCTCCTCCCGACTGTCGCTTCCGCATGCGAATGACGATATGTCGCGCATGCGTGCTGGCGGGGTCTTCACGTAGTCACTCACGTGACTCCGAAGTAAAATTTGACTTTGGGTACTATTGAATTCCGTTGATCACCCGTACACCAGTTCTATCCGACACACTCGGGACAATTTACGGAAGCCAATTAACCTACAATCCTGCAAGTTTTTGGAATATGGGAGGAAACTGGAGCACTAGGGCAGCACGGTGGCACAGCAGTGGAGTTGCTGCCTTTCAGCGCCAGAGACCCGGGTTTGATGCTGACCATGGGTGCTGTTTGTACAGTGTTTGTATGTTCTTCCCGTGACCCGCGTGGGGTTTTCTCAGGGTGCTCCGGTTTCCACAAACATCCCAGGGATGTGCAGGTTTGCACGTTAATTGGCTCATGTAAAGTTGTGAATTGTCCCTGGTGTGTGAGATAGTGCTAGTGTACAAGTGATCGCTGGCCGGCGCGGACTCGGTGGGCTGAAGGACCTGTTTCCTCGCTGTGTCTCTAAACTAAAACCCAAGCCGTCACAGAGAGAACATACAAACTCTGCACAGACAGCGCCGGACGTCAGGATCGAGCCCGGGTCGCTGGCGCTGTCAGTGTCGTAAGGCAGCAACCCTACCGAGGTGCCAAGTCTGCGGAAATCTCTGCTTCAGAGGGTGGTGGAGGCCGGTTCTCTGGATACTTTCAAGAGAGAGCTAGATAGGGCTCTTAAAGATAGCGGAGTCTGGGGATATGGGGAGAAGGCAGGAACGGGATACTGATTGGGGATGACCAGCCATGATCACATTGAATGGTGGTGCTGGCTCGAAGGGCCAAATGGCCTCCTCCTGCACCTATTGTCTATTGTCTATTGTCACTGTGCCGCCCGTAATGGGTTATGGAGGGAATTGCTCTGAGAGTTTGGCTCACTAAAGGCCAGACCAAAGCTGGGCTTCAGTAAGACCATTCTTCAACCTCCATTTTTAAATAATTGGGAGTAAATTCCTAATTACCTGCGTTTATTTCTTACAGACAAAACTACCGGAGTCAATCATGCAAATCGGAGGACAATAACATTTGGTGGTTCATTGTGCCTTTTGTTTTGGGCTTTTTCCTGGGTTGTTGCCTCGGCCTTTGCTCCAAATGACATGAATGATAAGTTGAAGGGTCAACCGGGGGGGAAATTAAGGGTGTGTGAGCGGGTGCAGGGCTCATCAGTCCTAGGAGCAGAATTAGGTCATTCGACCCATCAAGTCTACTCCGCCATTCAATCATGGAAGCGGTGAGTTTGGGGAGTGGGTGGTGGGGGGGGGGTGTGGTTGAGAAGTAGAGATGGTGGGGGGAGGGGGGAGGTGTGGGGGGTGGGTGATAGGGTGTGGGGAATGGGCGTGGTAAAGTTAGTGATAGTTTGGGAATGTTTGGGGAAGGGCTGTTGGCTAGGAATTCGGAAGGGAGTGAGGAATGGGGGCGGGGGGGGGGGGTGGAAAGAGTTGTGGGAGAGGGAATCCTTGGGATGGCGAATTGTGAACGCACAAACCAACCTCCCTTCCATTGACTCCATCTACACCCAGGGTCGGATTTAGATGAAGAGAAGCCCTAGGCTATTCCACTTGTGAGGCCACTCCCAATCCCCCACCCCCACGACAAGAGGAAGATGGAAGAGTCCACCAGATTGACACCAATGTGCAGCTGAGTGCGGCCAATGAGATAAGAGCTAGAAAGTTGCGCTTTTTATTTATTGCCAGTGCTAGTGTCGAGTTATCGGCTTAAAACACTATTATTCTGAAATGGAGGGCGAGGGAAATTACTGAAGTGTTGTTTAGAGACTACAGTGCGTTGTGACATCATATGCAAGAAAGGCCTATGACAGTCAAAAATATTACACACCAGGCCTGTACGAAGCTTTTCAAAAAGGGGGGTGGCATGGAAGGATTACAAAAGTGTTATGTGAAATAAGTGCACGCGTGCATATCACAAGCGCAAAGATCAAAGACCCTCGTGGCCGGGGTTTTAGATGCTCTCTGGTGCATTCTGAGCCTTATTTTGGAGCATTTTTGCACCAAATTTATGATCAATATTTTAGAAATAATTCTGAAATAGTCAAGTAATGAGTGGTTCGAATGGGATGATTGGGGTCAATGTTGTATACATTTTTTTTTTTTTGGAATATTTTTATTAGAAGTATAAGTACATATTAAAACAACATTCTTGATAAAGAGATAGGTAATAATTACCATCTTTTCTTATATATACTTCTAAACATTTTATTATAGTTTTTTTTTATATAGTGAAAAGTAGGAAAGTGTGAAAAATGATTAACATAAAGATAGTTATAAAATAACCAAAAGAAAAAAGTAAATAAAATAACAGTGGTATATTATACAAACGGCATTTATATAGTAATATATCCATGATCAATAATGCATTATTCTTCGTCCAACCCTTCGTTCAGGTCTCGGTCAGGTCCTCAAACCGAGTCATATTGATCCCTTAAGATATTCAAGGAATGGAGACCAAATCACATTAAATTGGTCTAACTTGCCTAAAAGTGCAAGTCTTATTCTTTCCAAGTGTAAATTTCATTTCGGAGTCACGTGAGTGACTTCGTGAAGAGCCCGCCGGCACGCATGCGCGACATATCGTCGCAACGCATTGCTGCCGACAGCTGGCGGTGGGGCGCGCTCCTCGCCAGCCCTTCAAAAGGAGCCGCTTAGGTAAGTTAAACTAACCTTAAGTTGGTTGGCCCTTGCTGTCGGTTTTGTCTTTCAGCAAGGGTGCGGATTGGAGTGTTCAGAATGTCTGGACGAAGAAGTCGTGGCCCGGCGCCCTCATCGGTTCCACCTGGGGCCGGGAAGAAGGCGGGGAAGTCATTGCCGTCTGCTGCTGCAGGTCGGGACCCGCTGAGTCGCCACAGCTCCGAGGAGGAGTGCGTGGAGGAGGACGTCGGGGTGCCTCCTGAAAGGGTGGACCCTGCCACAAGTTCGCCTTTGGCGACAACGGGGAAGGGGTTTCGTGCTGCGGCCCGACCCCCCTCCGCTAGCCCTTCATTAAAAGGCAGCAGAGGCGCCCGTAAGCCTAACCCGGTCCGGGCCAAGGCTCCACCAGCCGCCATGGAGCGGTCTGGTGCAACGGCGGGACCTGGGTCGTTAAGGTCTGCTACCCAACTCCCAACCCCCGCCGCCGGGACGGGGGGCTTGGGTACGGTCCCGCCTCGGTCGCCGAGTCCCCCATGGATGGGAGGACGAGACCATGCGTCGGCACCGTCCGAAATGCGGACAGCCGGCAAGCCTGTGCGGGCGTCGCTCCATGCTTCTGCTGGAGTCGACCCCAAGCCGTCAGGGCCCTTTGTGGCAACGGCTTCTACTCCTGCCAAGAAGAGGCGGTTGGACACCCTGCCCGCACGGGACTCGCACGGTTTCGCTGCGGCGGCCGAAAGCGATCCATTCCGGCACCGAGATCACTTCTCTGAGGTGCGGGCCGATGATAGGAGCCCCGGCATGTTTTCTGAGCCGGAGGACTCCGACCATCCGAGTGTTCAGGATGGGGGGCGTATTGACCGCATCGAGCGGCTGCTGGAGCTGGTACTCCATAATCAACAGCAGTACGCACCCACGGATATCGTCAGGCACAGGGCCGCCTCGCCGGTTTCCCTCATCAGCGAGCCACAAGGGGAAGAAGGGTTTGACCCCACCCCAACACCGTCGGAGCCACCGACAGCTGAGTTACTGGACGTGGCAGCCAAATTTGCTGCACCAATTACAACTGGACTTCCGCTCCAGCCAAAGCTGGCAGCAACAGTGGACTTTCTCACAAATCATCGGTTGCAGGAGGAAGTACTCTCACAGGCCACTCAGCGCCACAAGGCCCCGTCCAACTGTAATGCCCTCAACGTGCCACTGGTCAATACGCCCATATGGGGCAACATCGGCGTGGCTGTCCGCCATCAGGAGGTTAAACTCCAGCGGATCCTCAAACTCCTCACGGCCGGTATTACCGCCTTTGCGCGGTCGGTCGATGGAACGGACCTGTCATTGGATCAGGAGGATGCGTTAGCACTATTATGTGCCACCCAACATGAAATCAACGATTTCCGGAAGAACAGCATCCGTCCGTCTATCAACCCAAAATTTGCAGGGTTGTGTAAGCCACCGCCGCCCCCACCGCCCCGACAACTCTTCGGGGAAGACCTTCCGAAGAGGGTCAAGGAGCTGGACGAGGTAGCCAAAACGGTGGGACTTATGCGATCTCAGATCGCCCCCAGACCGATGGTGCCAAAAGCTCCCCCTGCTCGACCGCGAGGTCCGGTCGCATCAACATCAAGACCATATGCTACTACTCAGCACTACTACCAACAGGGCCAGCAGCAGCGGTCTTTTTTAGGGTCAGGCACACAGCGACCCCAGTGGAAGATGAAGCCATCTTATCGTCAGCCCAACCCAGCACCTCCTCGGCCACCCAAGCATGTCAGGGACCGCCGGTGACCATGGAGGTAAGGCGGTCTGGGTTTCTTTCCCCTGCCCCTTTAATTTCACATGTGGGAGGGCGACTCCGGTTCTTTGCTAAAGCTTGGGTATCAGTTACTTCGGATAAATTTGTGTTACAAAATGTTCGGGGTCATTCTATTGAATTTATTGACGGCAAAATTCCTCCATCCCAGCATATGCCTAAACGGAAGTTTACGCTGTCTGCTATTGAGCAGGCAGCAGGCACGGCTGAAATTTTTCGTTTGGAACAAAAAGGCGTGATAGAGAAAACTATTCACGAGCCCATTGAATTCGTCTCCAATATATTTACTAGACCAAAAAAGGATGGAGGTTGTCGGGTGATTATTGATTTGACCCAGTTGAATACCTTTGTAACATATACACATTTCAAAATGGACACTTTTGAGACAGCCAAATCACTGATTTCGCATGGTCGCTTTATGGCATGTATTGATTTAAAAGATGCATACTATTCAGTGTCCATCCGGAAACATCACCGGAAATTTTTGAAATTTGTCTGGATGGATCAGCTCTGGCAATATCGAGCCTTACCAAATGGGCTTACTACTGCCCCTAGGCTCTTTACTAAATTACTTAAACCTATTATGGCCAAATTACGCATAGAACATCATATTGTCATGGCTTATTTGGATGATATTCTGATTATTGGCAATACTCTGGAAGCAGCTGAAAGCGCTGTTTTAGCAACTGTTACTATATTTCAGCAACTAGGGTTTATAGTTCATCCAGAAAAATCGAAGTTTCACCCATCCCAGGTTATGGATTATTTGGGTTTCACGGTGGACTCTATTCAAATGAGGGCCACCATTCCATTTCACAAGGTGGAGGATGTCTCCCTTGCATGTCAGGATCTCGCATCCGCCAGTATACCATCTATTCGGCATACAGCTAAGATAATTGGGAAAATCATAGCTTTATTTCCGGCAGCCCGGTTTGGGCCTTTACATTATCAAAACCTGCAAAGGGCCAAAATTATTGCGTTAAAAAAGAACGCTGGTCATTTTGACAGACCTATGGAGCTGCCTTCTGATGCTAAGGTTGAGCTCCAATGGTGGGTGTCCAATATTGGCAGGGCATTCAAACCCATTGTTGTGCCCAATCCGGTGGTATATTTGCAAACTGACGCAAGCTCTCTAGGCTGGGGAGCTGCGGACAGCTCTTCTAGTTGTGGAGGCAGGTGGGATCCCCTTGAAGCTAGCATGTTGCTAGTACAAGGGATTAACTATTTGGAGCTGCTTGCCGCATTTCACGGACTGCGGGCATATTGTGCTCATCTTAGTGGCACTCATGTCCGTCTCCAAATAGACAACACCACAGCGGTGGCATATTTAAACCATATGGGCGGTACCAGGTCAGTCTCTTGTGACAAATTGGCTAATACTATTTGGTGCTGGTGTATTAATCGAGATATTTGGATTTCAGCCACCTATTTGCCAGGTAGGCTTAATACTGTGGCAGACACCAGGTCACGCAAATTCAATGATAGTATTGAGTGGATGCTGCATCCTCAAATATTTGCCCAAATTACAGCCAAATTTGGCCAACCGGATATCGACCTTTTTGCGTCCCGGTTGAACCATCAGGTACCGACATATGTTTCATGGGAACCAGACCCTGGGGCATTAGCGATTGATGCATTCTCGCTAGACTGGGGGAAGTGGTTTTTCTATGCATTCCCCCCGTTTTGCCTCATCAGTCGGGTATTACAAAAAATCAGGATGGATTCTGCCAGAGGCATTCTTGTCATACCCGACTGGCCTACACAGCCTTGGTATCCGGTGGTCTCTGACATGATTAGTCAACCTTGGGTCCCTCTAGAGGGTTGCCCGCATGTGGTTTCTCACCCTGTCTCAGGGGAGTTACACCCCTGCCATGCCTATCTAAAATTACTGGCTTGCAGGTTCTGACCAGGCCATGGATGCAGTATGGCCTTACCACCCGGACCATGAACACCATTGGAGCATCCTGTCGAGAGTCAACCAGGCGGAGATATCTCTCCCACATCACCAAGTGGGAAGCCTACTGCAGTCGCTCTCATATCACCTATGACGATGTCTCCATAGCCGACGTCCTGGAATTCCTCGCGGGGTTGCACCATGATGAGCACTTGAGTTATAGTGCCATCAACAGCGCCAGGAGTGCGCTATCATTCTACCTCAACATCGAGGTTGGATCAAACAGGCTAGTGTCCAGGCTTATGCGGGGAATATTCAATCTCAATCCGCCTACACCACGCTACAACATCACCTGGGATGTCAGGGATGTGCTTACCCTGCTCAGGTCGTGGTCACCCATGGAAGGGTTACAGCTGGACCAACTCACTATGAAATTGGTGATGTTACTAGCGCTGACTTCAGCACAGCGGGTTCAGACGCTCCACAAACTACGTATTGACAGGATGACGTCGACCCCTGGAGAAGTAGTCTTTTTCATCGATGAGCTACTTAAGCAGCATAGACCTGGGTGCACAGGGCTGCAGCTGAAGTTCCCGGCATACCCTGCAGATGCTCGGCTATGTTTAGCCACTCACATCCGTTACTACATCAAGGTGACGAGGAGCATCAGAGGAATGGAGTTGTACCTGCTTGTCACTCACAAACGACCTCACCATCGAGTGACAGTCCAGACGATCTCCAGGTGGCTCCGGATCGTCCTGGCTAAGGCAGGTATTGACACTAATGTGTTTAAATCCCACTCCACCAGGGCTGCATCTACGTCGGCGGCGAGGGTCATGGAGGTACCCATGGACCATATCCTCGCCACAGCAGGATGGGCGAATGAAGCTGTGTTCCAGCGTTTCTATAATAAGCCTGTTGCTGCTCCCCTTCAGTTTGCAGAGGCCGTGCTGAACGCCGGGTGTGAACGTGGGGATGTCCCTGATTAAAAGGGCGTTATTTGTTGTATTATTAATAAATCTTCTTTGTGTTTCAGTATAACCTCGTTTCATCAACTTGTTTACTCCAATCCATCCTTGCTAGTGGTGTGTCCGCATGGACGTTGTCCAGGGCGTGTAATCACAGAAGCTTTGAAGTCTTCACGAAGTCACTCACGTGACTCCGAAATGAAATAGTAAGATTGAACGAGAACTTACCAAGTTTGAAGGTTGATCTTTATTTCATGAGGAGTTGCGGTGAGGGATTTCGTGCCCTCCGCTCCCAACCCTCGATCATCTTCAGCTGGTAATCAGAGTCTCTTTAAATCTTACTATGCCAAGTCATTTCTGTTGTTGTTTCTGTGATTCCACACCGCTGCTTTGAAGAATGTCGCGCATGCGTGCCGGCGGGCTCTTCACGAAATCCCTCACCGCAACTCCTCATGAAATAAAGATCAACCTTCAAACTTGGTAAGTTCTCGTTCAATCTTACTAGTCTCCGCCATTCCTGAAATCCACAATTTGATTGTAGGGGGAATGGGGCCTTTCCAAAATTGTAAAATTAATTTTTTACCAATTATTAAACTATAATCTATAAAAGTTCTTTGTGCTGTCGTGAATAATTGATCCCTTTCTAATATTCCCAATATTATTAATTTTGGGTCTGGAACTAGATTCTTATTTACAACATTCGAGATTACCTTAAATATTTCCAAACAATATACATTTTTTAAAATCAAGAATTGAATCTGTCCTTGTTTTAATAATCAAGTTGTACTGTAAAATGTTATGTAAAATGTTATAAAGGAGCATGCAAACACTGCAAATAAAATACTGTAAGATTTTGCAGTAAATAAAACCTTTTTTAGAAAATGTTTTGTGTGTTGATTTGATTGCCTGTTACTGTTCGACTCTGTTAGTGTGTGCACATTAAAAATGATGCAAAATGAAAGTTGCAAACAATGGAATGCATATTGTTTAGTATTGTTATCGATGAAAATAAAGCAGTTCCAATTGTTTGATATTATTCATATGGAGGAGAAAATATAATTGCTCTAAAACCTACCTTAATTTTGCAATCTCACTAAAGATAATTCCCCTTTCCCTCTCTCCCCTCATCCTTCCCCTTCCCTCTCCCTCCCTCTCTCTCCCTCCCCATCTCTCTCTCTCCCCCTCCCCCTCTCTCTCCACCCTCTTTCTCCCCCTCTCTCTCCTCCCCCTTCATCTCAATACACCCCTCTCTCCATCCCTCCCTCTCTCCGCCTCCCATGCAGCGGGGCTCCGACTCCGGTTCGAGTCTAGACCCTTCTTCAGACAGAGAGATGCTTCCTGGCCCACTGAGTTACACCGGTCTTTGGTGTTTATCTTCCATGTAAACCAGCATCTGCAGCTCCTTCCTACAATGTTTGACGTTCAATTAACATTTCTGCTGTTTCCACGCAAAGTGCGAATTATACCTGGTCCGCGCTCAGCGGTTATGGATTTAATATGTGTGTGTGACCTCAAGTCCTCGACTCTCCTCATAGACGATCTGGCGATACACAAAAAGCTGGAGTAACTCAGCATCTCTGGAGAGAAGTAATGGGTGATGAGAAGGGTCTCGACCTGAAACGTCACCCGTTCCTTCTCTCCAGAGATGCCGCCTGTCCCGCTGAGTTACTTCAACACTTTGTGTCTATCTTCTGTTTAAACCGGCATCTGCAGTTCCTTCCTACTTATTTAATCTGTCAGTGGAGGCTAATTCTGGGCGTCAAGGAGGAAGTGGACCATTTGGGGCTGGGTCAGAACCAAAGATACTAGAGGAGTTTCCAGCATCTTCCTTCTTAAACAATAATGAAGTTATCAATTTTTAGAGCGGCCCAGGAGCCGTTGGAGCAAGAGAAGGAGGACCCAAATCTGTAACGTTCCATCACACTTCAAAAAAAGTGTTCTGGTGGAAGCCGCTGATTGGTCAAGTCAAGTCAAGTCTATTCGTTACATACACATACGGGATGTGCAGTGAAATGAAAAGTGGCCGTGCCTGCGGACTTTGTACAAAAAAACAAACAAACAAACAACCAAAAAACTACAAACAGAATCACATGTTCTTTTTCATATTAAATATTGTTGGCGGTATTGTGGGTTAGTAAAGTTAGTCCCTGGTGAGATAGGAGTTTACAGTCTGAATGGCCTGTAACAGATATACCATTTTGGATACTGTTGGGGGAGATGGCTCATCAGGGGAAGGCAGCAGCAGCCAAGTTCATGGCACCATGGGTGGCTCTGCGGCACAGGAGGGGAGAAAGAAGAGTGGAAGGGCTGTAGTAATAGGGGATTCACTGGTAAGGGAAATAGATAGGCATTTCTGCAGCCGCAAACGAGACTCCAGGATGGTATGTTGCCTCCCTGGTGCAAGGGTCAGGGATGTCATTGAACGGCTGCAGAACATTCTGGAGGGGGTGGGTGAGTGGGATGAGGTCCGACAAGGCGAATTTAGGAGCTAGGAGCTAGGAGATAAACTTAAAAGTAGGACCTCAAAGGTAATAATCTCTGGATTACTACCAGTGCCACGTGCTACTCAGAGTAGAAATAGGAGGATATTGCAGATGAATACGTGGCTTGAAAAATGGTGCAAGGGGGAGGGATTCAAATTTCTCGGGCATTGCAACCAGTTCTGGGGGAGTGTTCCAGTACAAACAGGACGGTCTGCACCTGGGCTGGAATGGAACCAATGTCCTTGGGGGAGTGTTTGCTACTGCTGTCAGGTATATTGGAATTGATTGGAACAGGTATAACATTTGTGGTAAAAAAAATCATTTTAATAGCATTTATTCGACCTTTTAAAGACATCGGAAATGTTTTCCAGAATTTAATTAAATTATATAATTTCTTAAGTAAAGGATTATAATTTGCTTTAAACATATCTTGATATCTTTTGGTAATTTCAATACCCAAGTATTTAAATGTTTCTATAGCTATTTTTAAAAGGAAACTTTAAGAGGTGTGTTGAGTCTTTCAGTTTTATTGACATGATTTCGCTTTTGTTCCAATTTATTCTGTATCCTGAGAATGATCCAAAATCCTCCATTAAATTTAATATATTTGGTATAGTGATATGGGGTTTTGTGATGTACAGTAGTACATCATCAGCGTATAATGACATTTTATTATTTGAATATTTTGCATTATAGCCATGGATATTCGGATGAGTTCTAATTCTTTCCACTAGGGCTAAAATTATAAGAGCAAATAACAGCGGTGATAGTGAACATCCTTGTTTATTACCCCTTGACAATTGAAATTTCGTAGATAAAATGTTATTAGTTAATATTCTAGCCGTTGGCTTATTATATAGTCATTTAATCCATAGGATGAAATTCTTTCCCAGTTGTAATTTCTGCAATACTTTAACCATATAATCCCATGCCACCTGATCGAATGCTTTCTCTGCATCCAACGAAATAATTGATCTTCAATTTGGTTTGAATGCATAATGTTGAGGAGACGTCTCAAATTACTCAGTGATTGTCTCTTAGGGATAAACCCCCGTTTGATCCGGATTTATTAATTTACTAGCATACTCACTTAATCTTCTAGCTAATATTTTGGTTATATTTTTTGATCTGTATTTAACAACGCAATAGCTCTATATGATCCGGGTTCTTCAATATCTTTATCTTTCTTAAGTATTAATATAATCGTTGATTCTGCTAGTGTTTTGGGAAGTGTTTGTTCTTTAAAGGCATATGTATGCATTTTCTGTAGGCTTGGTGTAATTATGTTGTAAATTATTTTATAAAATTCATTACTAAATCCATCAGGACCTGGCGTTTTTCCATTCTTTAATGAGATTATTGTTTCTTCTATTTCCTTAATTGAGATTAGTTCTCCCAATTCCTCTTGTTCCTGCAACCCTAGTTTTGGAAGATTACAATTATCCAAGAACTCTGTGACTTTATTGGTGTCCATTGTCGTTTTAGATGTGTACAAATTCTCATAAAATTGCGCAAATCTTTTATTCATATAATTCGGTAAAGTTAATACTTCCCCTCTATCTGATTTGATCTTTGGGATCGTGTGTTGTTTTTCTCATTTTTTTAACTGACGTGCCAAAATTTTATGGGGCTTATCTTATGGGGCTTAGGACCGTTCAGGTAAGCATAGGCAACCTTGAGCTGGTTGCCCCTGGTGTTTGAACTGTGTTTTCTTCAACAGGGATATGGATAAAAGGAGTACAGGCCGCAGGACTTCCGAAAGGAGTCGTCGGCCATTATTCCCGGAGCTCTCTACAACGGCAGCACCCGCAAGTCGCGCCGGGAAAAAGGCGCGGAAGTCGGGGAGCCCTGTGACTACAGGACCCGACCCACCGACACAGCTGTGTACGAGCGGGGAACCCGCAGAGCAGCAAGTTGGAACGGCGCCGGAGCAGGTAGACCCTGACTCCATTTCACTATCTCCAACTGGGAGAAAAACGTTGGCTGAAATGAGCAAACGGGTTACACGTGCTGCTGCACGGCCCTTCTCCCTGAGCCCTCGTGGAAGAGCCAGGGATAGAGCTCAACAGCAAAGCCCTTATAGGGCAGAATATTCACCAGAGGCCGCTAGACTGCGGACTGGTGGCTTATCGAGACCCAAATCCACTGTCAGACCAGGAAGGGCCAGTGTAGACTCACCACCTAGCATCACCAGTAGGAGTCATGCAGGTGGAGTCTCACCACGGTCACCGCATCCCCTATTAGCGGCAGGACGGGACCGTACGTCACCTGAGTCCAGGAGAAGGACAGGCGGCAAGCCCGCGCGGATGTCGGGTCACCACGCTGCGGCGGCAGGTACCGACTTCACACCGCATATGGCCTTTGAGGCAGTCGGACCTAGCTCATCCAAAAGGAGGCGAATGAGCAGATCCGCGCGGGAGTCGTACAGCTCCGCTGAGGCGGCTGGCAGCGACTTTTCGTCACGGCACCGAGATTACCTCGACGAGGTACGGGCCGATGATAGGAGCCTCAGGAGTTCCTTCGGGCATGAAGGCTCTGACCTCCCATTCACTCACGATGAAGGATGCATCGAACGAATGGAGAGGATGATGGAACGGATCCTGGAGCAGAGTCAACGGCAGGAAATGTCCAGTTCCAGAGGACTTTTGGATATATTCCCATCGTCAATGGGTAGCATGAGGCAGCCAGGAGAAGAAGAGGATATATTGGTACACGAACCAGTGGCACCTGAGGTTCCTCAGGAAGAACTTTTGGACGTGGCAGCCAAGTTTGCTTTACACAAATCATCGGGGCAACCTCTTAAACCAAAACTGGCCGCTACCATTGACTTCCTCACAAATCATCAACTACAGGATCAGGTCCTGGCGGAAGCCATGAATAGGTACAAGGCACCAAGTAATTGCAACTCACTCAATGTACCCATAGTAAATATGCCTATTTGGGGCAATATAAGCCCGGGCATAAGAGCATAGGAGATAAAATTACAAAGAATCCTAAAATTGCTCACGTCTGGGATTACCGCTTTTGCGAGGTCGGTGGACGGGATGGATTTAAACACCGAACAGGAAGACGCTCTTGCATTGTTGTGTAATACGCAATATGAGATAAATGCGTTTCGGAAAAGTACCATCAAGCCCACTCTAAATCCCAAATTTGCGGAGCTATGCAGAGCATCTCCAACACCACCACCCAGACAACTATTCGGGGAAGACCTACCGAAGCAGGTCAAGGATCTAGACGACCATGCCAAGACAGTGGGTCTTGTGAGGTTGCATACCTCGACCAGACAAACGGCCAGGAAAACGCCATATTCCAGGCCACGGGGTCAAACCCAGAGACCAGCAAGGACCTACATACCGGCGCCTCCACAATACCAGCAATTTCAACAGCCGAGGCCTTTTTTAGGGCAAGGCCCGCAACGGCCAGCATGGAAGATGCGGCAACCGCATCACCAGCACGACCCAGCACCTCCACGTTCCACCAAACATGCCAGGGACCGCCGATAACCATGGAAGTAAGGCGGTCTGGATTTCATGCACTTGCATGTCTAACCTCACATGTTGGAGGGAGATTACGGTTCTTTAAGGAGGCATGGGATACCATCACCTCAGATGAATTTATTTTACAAAGTATTCAAGGCCATGAGATTGAGTTTATAAATGGTCAACTTCCCCCACCTCAGCATATGCCGAATCGCAAATTTGCACTTTCCAGTAAGGAAGTAGCAGAAGGCTATGCTGAAATCTTGAGAATACAAGAAAAAGGGGTGATAGAAAGGACAATCCACGAACCAATTGAATTCGTATCCAACATTTTCACAAAAACCAAGAGAGATGGTGGATGTCGGGTTATCATAGATCTAACCCATTTGAATACCTTTGTAAAATATACCCATTTTAAAATGGACACGTTCGAGACAGCCAAATCTCTGGTTTCCAAGGGCTGCTTCATGGCATGCATTGATTTAAAAGATGCATACTATTCGGTATCCATTCAGAAACATCACAGGAAGTTCTTAAAATTTACCTGGATGAATCAGTTTTGGCAATACAAAGCTTTGCCCAATGGGCTTACCACAGCCCCCAGATTGTTTACTAAATTACTCAAGCCAGTGTTAGCAACACTGAGGAGACAAAACCATACGGTTATGGCTTACTTGGATGATATCCTAATTATTGGGAATACATTGGAATCAACAAAATTGGCAGTTACAGCCACTGTGAAATTATTTCAAAAAATGGGATTTATTATCCATCCAGATAAATCAAAGTTCTGTCCTTCACAGATCATGGACTATCTGGGGTTTACGATTGATTCCAATCGAATGATTACCACCATTCCAATTAACAAAGTTGGGGATATCATTGAAGCATGTAATAATCTGGTCTGCGCCAGTATACCATCAATTAGACAAACTGCTAAGGTAATTGGGAAAATGGGAGCAGCTTTTCCAGCTGCTCAATTTGGACCTTTACATTATCAAACTTTGCAAAGATCCAAGATTTCAGCATTAAAATTGAATGCTGGACATTTTGACAGACCCATGCAGCTGCCATTTAAGGCAAAATTGAGTTACATTGGTGGATTGACAATATCCGTAACTCATTCAAACCCATCATTGTGCCTCGTCCGTTGGTGTACTTACAAACAGACGCAAGCTCCCATGGCTGGGGAGCTACGGACAACAACACTAGTTGTGGGGGCAGATGGGACACACTTGAATCTACCCTTTTGTTATCACAAGGGATAAATTATTTGGAGATGCTAGGGCATTCCACGGACTTAGAGCTTATTGTTCAAACATTACTGACACTCATGTCCGTCTCCAAATAGACAACACCACTGCGGTGGCATATCTAAATCATATGGGCGGTACTAGGTCAATTTCATGTGATGAATTGGCTAATACGATTTGGCTCTGGTTCATACAACACAATATTTGGATTTCAGCTACCTACCTACCAGGTAAGCTCAACATAGTGGCGGACACCAGGTCACGGAAATTTAATGACAACATTGAGTGGATGTTAAATCCCCAAATATTCGCCAAAATTACAGCCAAATTTGGTAAACCGGATATTGACCTTTTCGCGTCACGGTTAAACCATCAGGTACCAACATATGTATCATGGGAACCAGATCCTGGGGCAATGGCGATGGACGCTAGACTGGGGGAAATGGTTTTTCTACGCATTTCCTCCATTTTGCCTCATCAGTCGGGTATTGCGGAAAATCCAGTCAGATGCTGCTAAAGGCATTCTTATCATACCCGACTGGCCTACACAGCCATGGTATCCGGTGGTCCTTGGAATGATAAGTGAACCATGGGCCCTCTTAGAGAAGGGTGACGAACCCTGTTACAGGGGAACATCATCCCTGCCATAGTCATTTGAAATTATTGGCTTGCAGGTTCTGAATAGACCATTACTGCAGTATGGTCTCTCGTCAAGGACTATGGATACAATTGGAGCATCATGCAGGGAGTCCACAAGACGGCAATATTTAACGCAAATCAGGAAATGGGAAACCTACTGCGGCCGCTTGAACACTGCATATGACTCCGTCACCATAACAGATGTGCTGGAATTTCTTGCGGGGTTGCATTATGACGAACACCTCAGTGCGCTATCATTCTACCTCAATATCGAAGTAGGATCCAATAAACTGGTGTCCAAATTGATGCAGGGGAATATTTAATTCTAACCCGCCCAGACCCCGTTACAACGTTACCTGGGACATTGGGAGAGTATTAACCCTACTCAGGACATGGTCGCCCATGGCTGGACTCGATTTGGACAAACTCACCCTAAAGCTGGTGATGTTATTGGCACTTACCTCAGCACAAAGGGTACAGACGCTTCAAAAGATCAAGATTGACAGAATGGTCTCTACCCCAGAGAAAGTAATCTTCTATATTGATGAATTACTAAAGCAGCATAGACCTGGGTTCACAGGGCTGCAGCTGGTGTTTCCAGCATACCCCGCTGATGCTAGGCTATGTTTAGCCACTCATATCCGCCACTAGATAAAAGTGACGCGGAATTTAAGGGGAATGGAAAAATATCTGCTAATCAGCCACAAAAAAACACACCATAGAGTGTCGGTACAGACGATCTCCAGATGGCTCAGGATCGTCTTGGACACAGCAGGTATTGACACTAATGTCTTTAAATCCCATTCCACCAGGGCTGCATCGACGTCGGCGGCAAAGGTCATGGAGGTGTCCATGGACCATATTCTTGCCACAGCGCGATGGGCTAGTGAAGCCAATTTTCAACGGTTTTACAACAAACCTGTTGCCGCTCCTGTAATGTTCGCGGAGGCCGTGCTGAATGCGGGTCAAGAACATACAGTTACTCCCCAATGAGGGGTTTTTTCTTTGTTATAATTAATAAACATTATTATTTTTCAGTACGTCCAGTCTGAAAACATGATTACTCCTATGCATCCTTATAGTGGCGTGTGTGAGAGCATGGATGCGGTCCAGGGCATGAAATTACAGAGCTTTGAAGTCTTCACGAAGTCACTCACGTGACTCCGAAATGAAATAGTAAGATTAAACGAGAACTTACCAGTTTGAAGTTTGATCTTTATTTTATGAGGAGTTGCGATGAGGGATTTCGTGCCCTCCGCTCCCAACCCTCGATCATAAACTCAACTGGTAATTAGAGTCTCTTCAATCTTATTATAACAAGTTTGTTGGTTCTGTGATTCCACACCGCTGCTTTGAAGAATGTCGCGCATGATTGCTGGCGGGTTCTTCACGAAATCCCTCATCGCAACTCCTCATAAAATAAAGATCAAACTTCAAACTGGTAAGTTCTCGTTTAATCTTACTATTACTCATAACCTCTTCAAGGGCAAAAATGTCCCGAAATTTCACAATAATCTGTCGTGTATATTCTGGACTTGTTAGTCAGCATTGATTTATGAAAGGTAAATCAAGTCTGACAAATCTTATTGAATTTTTCTAGGATGTAACAGGTAGAGTGGATAAGGGAGAACCAGTGGATGTGTTATATCTGGACTTTCAGAAGGTTTTCGACAGGGTCCCACATAAGAGATTAGTATGCAAACTTAAAGCACACGGTATTGGGGGTTCAGTACTGATGTGGATAGAGAACTGGCTGGCAGACAGGAAGCAAAGTATAGGAGTTAACGGGTCCTTTTCAGAATGGCAGGCAGTGAGTAGTGGGGTACCGCAAGGTTCAGTGTTGGGCCCCCAGCTATTTACAATATATATGAATGATCTGATTGAGGGAATTGAATGCAAGTTTGCGGATGACACAAAACTGGGGGGCAGTGTTTAGCTATGAGGAGGATGCTGGGAGGCTGCAAGGTGACTTGAATAGGTTGGGGGAGTGGGCAAATGCATGGCCGATGCAGTATAATGTGGATAAATGTGAGGTTATCCACTTTGGTGGCAAAAACAGGAAAGTAGACTATTATCTGAATGGTGGCCGATTAGGAAAAGGGGATGCAACGAGACCTGGGTGTCATGGTACACCAGTCATTGAAAGTAGGCATGCAGGTGCAGCAGGCAGTGAAGAAAGCGAATGGTATGTTGGCATTCACAGCAAAAAGATTTGAGTACAAGAGCAGGGACGTTCTACTGCAGTTGTACAGGGTCTTGGTGAGGCCACACCTGGAGTATTGCGTACTGTTTTGGTCTAATCTGAGGAAAGACATTCTTGCCATAGATGGAGTACAGGGAAGGTTCACCAGACTGATTCCTGGAATGACAGGACTTCCATATGAAGAAAGACTGGATAGACTTGGCTTGTACTCACTGGAATTTAGAAGATTGAGGGGGGATCTTATAGAGACTTACAAAATTCTTAAGGGGTTGGACAGGCTAGATGCAGGAAGATTGTTCCCGATGTTGGGGAAGTCCAGAACAAGGGGTCACAGTTTAAAAACATTTTTCACACAGAGAGTGGTGAATCTGTGGAATTCTCTGCCACAGAAGGTAGTTGAGGCCAGTTCATTGGCTATATTTAAGAGGGAGCTAGATGTGGCCCTTGTGGCTAATGGGATCAGGGGGTATGGAGAGAAGGCAGGTACAGGATAATGAGTTGGATGATCAGCCATGATGATATTGAATGGCGGTGCAGGCTCGAAGGGCCGAATGGCCTACTCCTGCACCTATTTTCTATGTTTCTATGTCTATGTTTATACTGCTGTACATTTTTGGTTTTGTTCTTGTTGTAAGACATGCATGGTATTGTAAGCTCTTCGACATTTAAGAGAAATCAAGTCAAGTCAAGTCAATCAAGCACCATCCGCACACCCTCTCAATTACTCCAGCGCCGCCTCCAGTTTTTTAACCAAGCTCCAGTTATAGCTTAGGAGTTTGGAATAATTCTGCATAGTTCATGGAGCAGATGGCTAATGGGGATATCTCTCACCCGTTGTTGAGGGGACACAGTGAACCCTTGCTTCCCATCCTTGCATCACACGCAGGCGGTGTAGCGGCAGAACGGGCCCGGGATGCCTTCTCTCCAACCCCTATGCGGACCACCTCCTCATGCGAACTGGCCGCAGGTAGGTTTTACTGTACAGGCGACATACTCGCCTTATTTTCATTATTTTAATATTTTTCCCACTCACGTGACTCCGAAGTAAAATTGCCTTTCTGGCTTATGTGCATCATGAGAACGGCTCATGTACATCATGAGTTGCTTTAAATCAAAGTTGGTTCTGATCCATGAGGAACTTTGAAATCTATTATCTCTATCTAGCCTCTCACACACAGAAACACACACAACACTGATTCAACCAAAGATCATAGAATGCATATGGTCGAGAGACCTTTCATTGCACGTTGTCGCTCATTTTATACGTAGTTTCCCTTCTTAATTTTTTTTTAAGAAAAAGAACCTTATTTATTATCAACAACGATAATAATGGTCTAATGTAGAAGGCTAAGAGACCTAGATAAACTGCAAAATTCAAAGGCGTGACATGGATTAAACTGCGAGAGGCAATAACGGGGATCGTGGTCTTATTCCTAAAATGGCGGAATTGACGTTCCGATGTGTACTATATGTCAGTCCATTGCAATTAGCAGGAGTGGTCTATCTTGCTCCTCTATAATGCAGATTGCCTCCAAACCCCAGCGGCTCAGCACATGGTCTGTTGCTGAAGGACGCAGCCGGCGGCTAGAAGAATGCGGAGAGTTCGCATCTCTCACCTGGTCCAGGGACCGTGGCCGTTGATCGCCCTCCTGTGCCTCTGTCTCCTGTTCCTCTACGTCCTTGTTCAGGGCGGGCAGCAGCACCGCCAGCCAGGGTCCGGGGAGCTGGACAAGCTGCGGGTGGAGGTAACCGGGCTGCGGGAGAAGACGGTCAAGCTGCGGGATGAGTCGGCCAAGCTACAGGAGCAGGTAGCGGGGTTGCGGGGAAAAGGCGGCGATGGGGCTACACTAATGGACACAGTAGTGAGCAAAGATACTAGAGGAGCGCTACACTAATGCAGGGCTGCCAACTCTCATGCTTTGAGCGTGAGAATCACGCATTTGAAGAAACTCTCACGCCCGCACGCTGATCAGAAATTTCTCACGCTCTGTGGTGAGAAATTCTGTGATCAACAAAAATGTCAAAACTCAGATAAACTGCATGGTCTGTGGGTGTTGGAGAGACGGGGCTGAGGGAGGGATGGAAGCGAATGTAGCGGCGGGAACAGAAGTGGACGGAAAGCCGGGGCTGGCGTGTGTTTACGGGGCTGCCGTGTGTTTACCGGGCTGGCGAGTGTTTACGGGGCCTGCGAGTCGCTCGCTGCATCTGCGGGAAGGGGTAGCGGGGTTGCGGGGAAAAGGCGGCGATGGAGCGCTACACTAATGGGCAGTAACATAGAAACATAGAAAATAGGGGCAGGAGGAGGTTATTCGGCCCTTCGAGCCAGCACCGCCATTCATTGTGATCATGGCTGATCGCCCCCAATCCATAACCCGTGTCTGCCTTTTCCCCATATCCCTTGACTCCACTAGCCCCTAGAGCTCTATCTAACTCCCTCTTAAATCAATCCAGTGATTTGGCCTCCACTGCCCTCTGTGGCAGGGAATTCCACAAATTCACAACTGCTAGCACGACAATTAAGAAAATTAGACGATGAAAAAACGATACATGGAATCAGATCAATGCAAGGAAATATACTGACCATACCAAAAGATATTAATGATAGATTTTTACAATATTACCAAAATCTTTACTCATCAAAATTAACAGGACAAACAGCTGGAATGGAAACATTTCTACAAGAATGTCAAATTAAGAGTTTAGATCAGGAAGGGAGACATTTGTTAAATGCTGAAATATCAGTGAAAGATATCGCAGAATCAATTGGTTCATTAAAGAATGGAAAAGCTGCGGGACCTGACGGCCTGAGTGCAGAATTTTATAAAAAATTTCAAGATCTGATCTCTCCAAGACTACATACAGTGTATAGACATGCATATGAACAAGGAAAATTACCAGACTCTTTAAATGAATCCACAATTACACTTATACCTAAGGTAGATAAAGATCTGGAAGATCCTGGTTCATATAGAGCGATTGCCCTTCTAAATACAGACCAAAAAATATTAGCTAAAGTTTTATCTAGGAGACTAAGTTTGGTGATCTCTAAATTAATACATTATGATCAAACAGGTTTTATTCCAAAACGCTATTCATCTCATAATTTAAGACGTCTGTTTAATATTATATATTCTAAAAGAATACGAGACACGGAATTAGCAGTCATATCGTTAGACGCAGAAAAAGCATTTGACCAGGTGGAATGGTTATATCTATTTAATATAATGGAAAAGTTTCAATTGGGGGATCAATTTTGTAAATGGGTAAGAATCCTATACTCAGATCCTACTGCAAGAATTCTAACTAATCAAATACTATCAGTTAAATTTAAACTCTTTAGGGGATGTAGACAAGGATGTCCGTTATCGCCTTTATTATTTGCCTTGGCGATAGAGCCTTTGGCGGAAAGAATTAGGTCAGAACCTGAAATATACGGTTATAATACTGACAGAACAACTAATAAAATATCCTTATATGCAGATGATGTTTTGATTTATATCACAAAACCTGAAATTAGTATTCCAATGTTGTTTGATGTTATAAATAAATTTAGTACATTTTCTGGATATAGGATTAATTGGAATAAAAGTGATATTATGCCAATAACTAATATAAATTTAAACATATTACAACAATATCCATTATCAATAGTTACTGACAAAATTAAATATTTAGGAATTAATGTATCTAAATCTCATAACTCATTAATTAGATCGAATTATCCTCAATTATTAGATAAACTTAAAAAAAATATTTTATATTGGAAAACACTGCCTATATCTTTGATTGGTAGAATAAATGCTATAAAGATGGTTTTTCTACCACAATTATTATATCTGTTTCAAGCTATCCCTTTTTTCCTTCCGAAAACCTTTTTAAAAAAAATTGATAATATTGTTAATAGTTTTATCTGGGATTATAAAAATCATAGAATAAGTAAAAAACATTTATGTAAGTCAAAGATAAACGGAGGATTAGCACTTCCAAATTTTCTATACTACTTCTGGGCAGTACAGATTAAGAATATGAATTTTTGGTGGGTAAATACGGACCTGGAACCAACGTGGCTAAAGATAGAAAAGGAAGATTGTTTGCCTTTCAACGTAGATTCAATTATTTTTGCCCCAAAGGAAGTTCAAAAAAAAATTTATAGGGACAATCCAATCATTTATAATAATAGACGTATTTGGAAACAAATAGTCAAGACTTTACATTTAGACAACCTTTCATTTAGATTACCAATTATGAATAACCCATTATTTAAGCCCTCCACATTGGATGGAGGGTTCAGACATTGGGATAATTTAGGAATTACAAGGGTAGAGCACCTTTATAGAAATGGAAAATTTCTTTCATTTCAGGAATTACAAGATATCTACGGATTGTCTTCACAGCATTTGTTTAGGTATTTCCAAATTAGAGATTATATTAAATCTAATACACAGGATTTTAAAAATAAGGAACCAGGATTATTAGATGAATCGTTTAACTGGCATCCAACCACAGAAAAATTAATAGCTTATATATATAACATCATTATGGATAAGGAGAATCCAATAACTGAAACATATCGTCAAGCATGGGAAAATGAAATTGGATCACCTATAACCAAAGAAAATTGGGAAGAAAGTCTACAACGAATACACCGGTGCTCGTTAAATGCTAGACATATATTAATACAATTTAAAGTATTATACAGATTACATTATTCAAAAGCCAAATTAAATAGTATATTTCCTAATCTCTCCTCTATTTGTGATAAATGTAAGAATTTAGAAGCAAATTTAACACACAGTTTTGTTACATGTCCTAAATTGAATTATTATTGGACAGAAATTTTAAAAGTTATTTCTGAAGTTCTTAAGGTTAAATTAGAACCCGACCCAAAGCTAATAATACTGGGAATTCCAGAGGCTAATTTGATATTTACACTAGATCAAAGAAATTTCCTTGATTATTGTTTGATATTAGGGAAAAAAATAATATTGAAATTTTGGAAGGGAACATTATCCCCAACAATTAAAATGTGGGCATCAGAGATGTTGGAGACGTTGCAGTTGGAAAGAATCAGATTTGTCCTTTTGGACGAGTATAATTCTTTTCAACAGATATGGTCTCCATATATACAGTATTTAGAGAAGTAGCTGTTCTTGGCATCACGGCTCGACTGACACCCTGCGGGATTTGATGAAAATAATGTATTGGTATACCAGGATATATGCATGTCTTTACTGATATTATTATTTGTAGTTGTTTCATTTATAATATATTGTGTGGCTTTTAATTGATATATATACATAATATGTCTTTTTTCTTTTTCTTCATTTTTTCTTTTTCTTTTATACCAAATAATTATTAAGGAATTATAATTTTATTGATTAATAATGGTATTTCTCTTTACCCACTTTTATTTTCAAAAAAAATAAGATAATAATCATTAGAGTACAAATATTGATTTAAGTTGATGTTTATAACTCAGTTTTAAACATTGAGAATTGTTTATTGCTAATAAAAAAATTATTCAAAAAAAAGAAAGCTGATTGCAACCAGGATTTATGTAATAATACAACAGTAAACAAGAATAATTAAAAAAACAAACTAAAAAAAAAAAAAAAAAAAGAAATTTCTCACGCTCTGTGGTGAGAAATTCTGTGATCAACAAAAATGTCAAAACTCAGATAAACTGCATGGTCTGTGGGTGTTGGAGAGACGGGGCTGAGGGAGGGATGGAAGCGAATGTAGCGGCGGGAACAGAAGTGGACGGAAAGCCGGGGCTGGCGTGTGTTTACGGGGCTGCCGTGTGTTTACCGGGCTGGCGAGTGTTTACGGGGCCTGCGAGTCGCTCGCTGCATCTGCGGGAAGGGGTAGCGGGGTTGCGGGGAAAAGGCGGCGATGGAGCGCTACACTAATGGGCAGTAACATAGAAACATAGAAAATAGGGGCAGGAGGAGGTTATTCGGCCCTTCGAGCCAGCACCGCCATTCATTGTGATCATGGCTGATCGCCCCCAATCCATAACCCGTGTCTGCCTTTTCCCCATATCCCTTGACTCCACTAGCCCCTAGAGCTCTATCTAACTCCCTCTTAAATCAATCCAGTGATTTGGCCTCCACTGCCCTCTGTGGCAGGGAATTCCACAAATTCACAACTCTCTGGGTGAAAACGTTTTTTCTCACCTCAGTCTTAAATGGCCTCCCCTTTATTCTAAGACTGGCCCCTGGTTCTGGACTCGCCCAACATTGGGGACATTTTTCCTGCATCTAGCTTGTCCAGTCCTTTTATAATTTTATATGTTTTTACAAGATACCCCCTCATCCTTCTAAACTCATGAATAGAAACCTAATCTTTTCAATCTTTCCTCATATGACAGTCCCACCATCCCAGGGGTCAATCTTGTGAACCTACGCTGCACTGCCTCAATCACAAGGATGTCCTTCCTCAAATTAGGAGACCAAAACAGATGGGAACTAGCAATAATAGACCTGTTAGTTTGACGTCAGTGGTGGGAAAATTAATGGAAAGGATACTTAGAGATAATATATATAAGCATTTGAATAAACAGGGTCTGATCAGGAACAGTCAACATGGATTTGTGCCTGGAAGGTCATGTTTGACAAACCTTCTTGAATTTTTTGAAGAGGTTACTAGGGAAATTGATGAGGGTAAAGCAGTGGATGTTGTCTATATGGATTTCAGTAAGGCCTTTGACAAGGTTCCCCATGGAAGGTTGGTTAAGAAGATTAAATCTTTGGGTGTTAATGGTGGAGTAGCAAGATAGATTCAACAGTGGCTGAATGGGAGATGTCAGAGAGTAATGGTGGATGGCTGTTTGTCAGGGTGGAAGCCGGTGACCAGTGGGGTGCCTCAGGGATCTGTGTTGGGTCCACTGTTGTTTGTCATGTACATCAATGATCTAGATGATGGGGTGGAAAATTAGATAAGTAAGTATGCAGATGATACTAAGATAGGTGGTGTTGTGGATAATGAAGTAGATTTTCAAAGTCTACAGAGAGATTTGGGCCATTTGAAAGAGTTGGCTGAAAGATGGCAGATGGAATTTAATGCTGATAAGTGTGAGGTGCTACATCTTGGCAGGACAAATCAAAATAGGACGTACATGGTAAATGGTAGGGAATTGAGGAATGCTGTGGAACAGAGGGATCTAGGAATAACTGTGCATAGTTCCCTGAAGGTGGAATCGCATGTAGATAGGGTGGTAAAGAAAGCTTTTGGTGTGCTGGCCTTTAGAAATCAGAGCATAGAATATAGGAGTAGGGAAGTAATGTTAAGATTGTACAAGGCATTGGTGAGACCAATTCTGGAGTGTGGTGCACAATTTTGGTCGCCTAATTATAGGAAGGATGTCAACAAAATAGAGAGAGTGCAGAGGAGATTTACTAGAATGTTGCCTGACTTCCAGCAACTAAGTTACAGAGAAAGGTTGAACAAGTTAGGTCTTTATTCTTTGGAGCGCAGAAGGTTAAGGGGGAACTTGATTTGAGGTCTTTAAAATGATGAAAGGGATAGACAGAGTTGACGTGGATAAGTTTTTCCCATTGAGGGTAGGGAAGATTCAAACAAGAGGGCATGACATGAGAATTAAGGGACAGAAGTTTAGGGGTAACATGAGGGGGAACTTCTTTACTCAGAGAGTGGTGGCTGTGTGGAATGAGCTTCCAGCAGAAGTGGTGGAGGCAGGATCGATTTTAACATTTAAAAGTAAAGTGGATATAACACTTGGGAATAACAGGAGTTCTAATAAATTGGAAACAAGAAAATCTGATTTGTTGCCTGTTTTTTAAATAAATCGTGATATTTTATTATAAATTGAATCAGAATAAAAAAAATACACACACACACACATATTAAATCCATAGCCACTGAGAGCGTGGACCAGCAATAATTCACACTTTGTGTGGAAACAGCAGAAATGTTAATTGAACTTGTAGGAAAGATCTGCAGATGCTGGATTACATGGAAGATAAACACCAAATGCCAGAGTAACTCAGTGGGCCAGGGAGCATCTCTCTGTCTGAAGAAGGGTCTGGACCCGGAACGTCACCTTGTAGCGGCACCTATTGGTGCTCACAAGTATCGAACCCTGCGGTCGGAATCCTTGAGCACGTGACTCTGGGAGGGGTCGTGTTTTCGCGCGGTTTTCAGGGCTCTGCCCTTCAGTCGTTGTGAGACCACCGTTGTGGTCAGTTGTGTTTTCAGTGGCAATTGGCAAGACAGTGATCGGTGAACCACAACCTCTGTAGTGTTGTCTTGATCCGCCGAAACCTATTCCTTTTCTCCAGAGATACTGTTGACCCGCTGAGTCACTCCAGCATTGATTGTCTATCCAAGGTCTCTGTATCTTTGAGTGCCCTGGACAACAGTACCTGGCAGTGCCATCACTAAGATAGCAGAGATTGGAGGAGGTACTCTAGTTACTCCAGCATTTGGTGTTTCAGAAGGAACTGCAGATGCTGGAAAAATCAAAGGTAGATAAAAACGCCGGAGATACTCAGCGGGTGAGGCAGCATCTATGGAGGGAAGGAATAGATGCTCGAGGGTCACCCTCGAGGGTCACACCTAGAGGATCATCATTCTGTTTATAACCACCGACCACTGCCTTCCTTCAGTCAGGAGTTGTCCAACCTTCAAGGTCTGCCTTGGGATTTAAAGGGCACAACAGGATATTCAGACATTTCTATTTTCCGATCACCTCATAACCTCCCTGTCCCCCTCCCCTCGGTCTGAGGAAGGGTCCCGACCCGAAACGTCACCCATCCTATCCCTCCAGTGATGCTGCCTGACCCACGGAGTTACTGCTCCAGCACTATCGTCAGTGTAAACCAGCATCTGTATCTCCTTTCTACACATCCTCCAATTTCATACAACCCTTCTCACATAACCGACCATGATGTCTACTGACCTGAGCTCTCCCAACAAGCTTTGCTTACACCCAGCTCCCCATCCTCCCTGCCCACATGCACCCCACAAATCACCCACCTCTCCCCCTAGTTCAGTTCAGTTCAGTTTATGGTCACGTGTAGCGAGGTGCAGTGAAAAGCTTTTTGTTGCGTGCTAACCAGTCAGTGGAAAAATAATACATGATTACAATCGGCCATTTACAGCCCAGAGATACATGATAAGGGAATAACATTTAGTGCAAGGTGAAGCCAGTAAAGTCCGATCAAGGATAGTCTGAGGGTCACCAAAGAGTTAGATAGTAGTTCAGCACTGCTCTCTGGTTGTGGTAGGATGGTTCAGTTGCCTGATAACAGCTGGGAAGAAACTGTCCCTGAATCTGGAGGTGTGCGTTTTCACACTTCTGTAGTCTTGCCTGATGGGAGAGGGGAGAAGAGGGAGTGGCCGGCATGAGACTAGTCCTTGATGATGCTGCTGGCCTTGCTCATGCAGCGTGAGGAGTCAATCGAAGGGAGGTTGGTTTGTGTGATGGTCTGGGCTGCATCCACAAGTCGCCATCCCAAGGATTCCCTCTCCGACAACACTTTCCAACCTTCCCCCCCCCATACTATCACTAACTTTACCACACCCATTGCCCACACCCTATCACCCACCCCCCACAACTCCCCCCCACAATCTCTACATCTCACACCCCCCCCCCCCCCCTTTCTGACCACCCACTCGCCAAACCTCACTGCTTCCATGATTGAATGGCGGAGTAGACATGGAAACATAGAAAATAGGTGCAGGAGGAGGCCATTAGGCCCTTCGAGCCAGCACCGCCATTCATTGTGATCATGGCTGATCATCCTCTATCAATAACCCGTGCCTGACTTCTCCCCATTTCCCTTGACTCCACTAGCTCCTAGAGCTCTATCTAACTCTCTCTTAAATTCATCCAGTGACTTGGCCTCCACTGCCCTCTGTGGCAGCGAATTCCACAAATTCACAACTCTCTGGGTGAAAACTTTTTTTCTCACCTCAGTCTTAAATGACGTCCCCTTTATTCTAAGACTGTGGCCCCTGGTTCTGGACTCACCCAACATTGGGAACATTTTTCTTGCATCTAGCTTGTCCAGTCCATTTATAATTTTATATGTGTCTTTAAGATGCCCCCTCATCCTTCTAAACTCCAGTGCATTTGACGGGCCTAAACTTGATGGGCCGAATGGCCTAATTCTGCTCCTAGGACTGATGAGCCCTGCACCCGCTCACACACCCTTTATTTCCCCCCCGGTTGACCCTTCAACTTACCATTCACGTCATTTGGAGCAATGGCCGAGGCAACAACCCAGGAAACCGCCCAAAACAAAAGGCACAATGAACCACCAAATGTTAACGTCCTGCGATTTGCATGATTGACTCCCGCAGTTTTGTCTGTAAGAAATAAACGCAGGTAATTCTGAATTATCTCCCAATTATTTAAAAATGGAGGTTGATGAATGGACTTGCTGAAACCCAGCTTTGGTCTGGCCTTTAGTGAGCCAAACTCTCAGAGCAATTCCCTCCATTACCCATTACGGGCGGCACCGTGACAATAGACAATAGACAACAGGTGCAGGAGTAGGCCATTCGGCCCTTTGAGCCAGCACCGCCATTCAATCTGATCATGGCTGGTCATCCCCAATCAGTACCCCATTCCTGCCTTCTCCCCATATCCCCAGACTCCGCTATCTTTAAGAGCCCTATCTAGCTCTCCCTTGAAAGTATCCAGAGAACCGGCCTCCACCACCCTCTGAGGCAGAGAATTCCGCAGACTTGGCACAGCGGTAGGGTTGCTGCCTTACGGCACTGACAGCGCCGGAGACCCGGGCTCGATCCTGACGACCGGCGCTGTCTGTGCAGAGTTCGTATGTTCTCTCTGTGACGGCTTGAGTTTTAGTTTAGAGACACAGCGAGGAAACAGGTCCTTCAGCCCACCGAGTCCGCGCCGGCCAGCGATCACTTGTACACTAGCACTATCTCACACACTAGGGACAATTCACAACTTTACATGAGCCAATTAACGTGCAAACCTGCACACCCCTGGGATGTTTGTGGAAACCGGAGCACCCTGAGAAAACCCCACGCGGGTCACGGGAAGAACATACAAACACTGTACAAACAGCACCCATGGTCAGCATCAAACCCGGGTCTCTGGCGCTGAAAGGCAGCAACTCCACTGCTGTGCCACCGTGCTGCCCTAGTGCTCCAGTTTCCTCCCATATTCCAAAAACTTGCAGGATTGTAGGTTAATTGGCTTCCGTAAATTGTCCCGAGTGTGTCGGATAGAACTGGTGTACGGGTGATCAAAGGAATTCAATAGTACCCAAAGTCAAATTCTATTTCACAAAGGCACAAGGACTTACAGATCATATCGAAGATTTGAATTGTGATTTCCACAGTCACGCAAATGACGCTTCAATCCTTGCACCAGTTCTCCGTGATCACCTATCAAAAGAAGAGTTTGAAGATTGTGGATTTGGAGAGAAGGATGGAGCTTCTTTGAGCTGAAACTTTGCTCCCTGAATATTTCAGCTTCCTGATGAGCTTTAAAACATACTATCCCCCTCGCGAAGGGCCTGGCTCCACGCTGTATGACCCCATCTATGACCTTCTGGTGTCAGCTGTGACAAGTGTGCGGGGGTCAAGGGGTCACGGGGAGAAGGCAGGAGAATGGGGCTGAGGGAGAGATAGATCAGCCACGATTACAGATACAGATAGATTTAATAGTAAGATTAAACGAGAACTTACCAGTTTGAAGTTTGATAATTATTTTATGAGGAGTTACGATGAGGGATTACGTGAAGACCCCGCCAGCACGCATGCGCGACATTCTTCAAAGCAGTGGTGTGAAATCACAGACAGTCACAAATGACTAATATAGTAAGATAAGAGAGAACTTTCATACCAGGTGATCTTTATAGTAGAGGGTTGGGAGCGGAGGGCACGTAATCCCTCATCGTAACTCCTCATAAAATAAAGATCAAACTTCAAACTGGTAAGTTCTCGTTTAATCTTACTATTTTACTTCGGAGTCACGTGAGTGACTACGTGAAGATTTCAAAGCTCTGTGATTTCATGCCCTGGAAGCTCCATGCTCACACACCGCTATGCTGGGATGAGAGGATGAACGTAATTCAGACATGACACTGGCTGAAAAACAAAATAGGTATTTATTAATACCCAAACAAATAAATCCCATAGGGGTAAATTATTTGGCAGTACTCAGAATCCTCCCTGCATAAGTGTCAGAGGAGGCCACGGGTTTGTTGTAGAAACGATGAAAAGTCCTTTCATTACTCCAACCCGCTGTGGCCAGGATGTGGTCCAATGGTACTTCCAACCTCCTAGCCGCCGAAGTGGATGCCGCCCTGGTGGAGTGAGATTTGTATACATTAGTGTCCACCCCCGCCGCATCCAGTACCACCCTTAACCATCTAGAAATGGTTTGCACCGTGACTTTATGATGGGGCTTCTTGTGGCTTATAAGCAAAGCTGTCTCCGTGCCCCTGAGATCTTTGGTGACTGTGATATATCGTGAAATTAACATGACGATGCAGAGTCGAGTGTCTGCTGGATATGCCAGAAATTCCAAAGTATGACCAGACGCTCCAGGTCGATCTTGTTTCAGCAGTCCCTGCACATGGAAAATGATTTTATCATGGGTGATAGTCATGGCATCCAGATTAAGTTTGTGCAGAGACTGGACCCGTTGTGCCGTGATAATAGCCATAATCATGACCATTTTGTATGTGAGCTTTGCCAAAGTGAGTCCCGTGTTAGGTGTCCATCCTCGCAGCATAGTTAGGACTGTGCTGATATCCCACGTATGGTTATATCTGGGCCTAGGGGGATTGGAATTGAATATTCCTCTCATTAGTTTGGATACTAATGGATGTGATCCATTTCCCAATTGGTCACTCCCCTGGCCCAAGTAGGATGATAGTGCACTCCTGGCACTGTTTATGGCACTGTAGCTCAGTCCCTCATCAAAGTGTAGGGTAGCCAAGAATTCCAGCACTTCCGTAATGGTAGCGGATTCATATGTAGTGTTGGTAGTAGCGCAGAATCCTTCCCATTTCCTGATGTAGGTGAGGTACTGCTTCCTGGTGGACTCCCTGCATGCCGCCGAGATGGTGTCTATCGTTCTGCTGGTGAGTCCGAATCCGCGAAGAGGCCGTTTTAAAATCTGCAAATTAACAGGTCCATGCGGTCATGACATGGGTGATGTTCTCCTGTGACAGGATGAATGAGCAGGCTGGGTCGTTTATTGACCCGAATGCAAGGTTCTGTGGCCATCTTCTGTACCACTGGGAACCATGATTGGGTAGGCCAGTCGGGCACCACCAAAATACCCGATGCGGAGTCTTGTTTTATTTTCTGCAAGACCCGACTGATGAGGCAGAAAGGGGGGAATGCATAGCAGAACAAATCTCCCCAATGTCGCGTGAAGGCGTCCATCGCTACTGCCCCAGGGTCTGGTTCCCAAGCAACATATGTTGGTAGTTGGTGATTTAATCTGGACGCGAAAAGGTCGATATCCGGTGTCCCATAACGTTCTACAATATCTGTGAACACTTTTCGATCCAACATCCATTCTATGTTGTCGTTAAATTTGCGTGACCTGGTGTCTGCCACTATGTTTAGCTTGCCTGGGAGGTAGGTGGCTGAGATCCAAATTTCCCTTTGCAGACACCAGAGCCAGATATTGTTGGCCAATTCATCACACGATATCGACTTTATTCCGCCCATGTGGTTAATATAGGCTACCACCGTAGTGTTGTCAATTTGTATCCTAACATGAACTTTGTGCATTTTTGTGCAGTATGCCCTAAGGCCGTGAAATGCTGCCAGCATTTCTGAATAGTTAATTCCAAAATTAGTGTATAGGGTTAACTCTTGTGCACTCCATCTACCTCCACAACTAGAGGTAGTATTAGTAGCACCCCAACCTTTGGCACTGGCATCCGTTTGTAAGGTGATCGAGGGATTGATGATAGTGATGGGTTTAAAACAATTTTGGGCATTAGCCATCCACCAATTTAATTCGGCTTTTGCCTTTTCTGGTATTTTCATAGGCCTATCGAAATGGCCTGCATGGCTTTTGAGGGCTGTGATTTTGGCTCTTTGTAGGTTTTGATAATGTAAAGGCCCATATTGTGCTGCAGGAAAGGCAGCCACTATCTTCCCAATCACCCTGCCCACCTGCCGAATGGATGGGTCCTTGATGCCAATAAGGCTCCTGCAAGCCTCTATCACGTCCTCCACCTTGCTTGGTGGCAACGTGATAGACATTTGCACTGAGTCGATATTGAACCCCAAGTATTTCATGGTGGTAGCGGGTTTTAATATTGATTTATCTGGATGTATAATGAAACCCAGCTTCTGAAAGAGATGTTTCGTGGCTGTAACTGTCAATGTAGCCATTTCCAAACTTTCCCCAACAATGAGGATCTAGATAGGCCATAACAGTATGATTCTGTTTCCTTAAGTAGGCCAAAGCTGGTTTTAATATCTTGGTAAACAATCTGGGTGCTGATGATAGCCCATTAGGCAAGGCTTTGTATTGCCATAATTGTTCCATCCAGATCAATTTTAAATATTTCCTATGATCCTTGTGTATAGGTACTGAATAATATGCATCTTTGAGGTCAATGCATGCCATGTAGTACCCATGATCTATTAACTGTATAGCAGTGTCAAAGGTGTCCATTTTGAAGTGAACATACTGAACAGAAGTATTCAGTTCGGCCAAATCTATGATAATGCGGCAGCCGCCGTCTTTTTTGTTTTTGGTGAATATATTAGACACGAACTCCAGGGGTTCTTTGGTGGCTTTCTCAATTACCCCTTTGTTAATCAACCTGTATAGTTCAGCATGCCCTGTTACCTTCTCTTTTTGAGAGAGTGTAAATTTACGGCTAGGTGAATGCTGGACCGGGATAGGGAGTTCGTGAATAAATTCAATTTTGTAGCCCTGAATACTCCTGAGTATGAAAGGATCAGAGGTAAAAGTGCACCAATTTTCATAAAACATATGCAACCGGCCCCCTACATAAAGTGAATTTAGGCAGGATGTGTTTCTGGGGAAACCAGACCCACCTACCTCCATGGTTATTGCCGATATTGCGGTTTCTGTCCTTGTTTTCTCTGTTGGTTCATCGTGTTGTAGGAGTGGCGCATCTTCCAAGAAGGCCGGGCTGGGCCCTGGCCTAAAAAAGACCGCTGTGCAGGTTGGCCGGCCTTCGAGCTTTCACCACCGGCAGGTCTCTGATGGTATCTCTGGATGTGTAGGGGTGCTGTCTTTGTAGGTAATGAGGTTTGGTGGGCCCGGGAACCTTGATCAGGCCCAAGGCCTTGGCCTCCTCATCAAGATCTTTCACTTGCTTGGGGAGGTCATCCCCGAACAGCAGGTTTGGAGGCTGAGTCTTCCCAGGCTTACACAACCCTGCAAACTTGGGGTTAAGCGCCGGCTTTATGATGCTCTTTCTAAAGTTGTTTATTTCATACTGTGAATTACACAGTAGAGCCAGAGCATCTTGCAGTTCTTCCGGCAACTCTACCCCCACTGCAGTTCTGGCCACTGCTGTGATCCCAGCGGTTAAGAGCTTCAGGATTCTCTGCAGTTTGATTTCCTGCCCTCTGCTCGAGGGGCTCATGTTCCCCCAAATAGGGTTGTTCACCGCAGGGACATTAAGTGAGTTGCAGTTTTCAGGGGCCATATATTTGTCAACTGGAGAATTTATGGCTTGTTCCTGTAGCTGGTTGGTCACCATGTAATTAATACTGGCTGCCAATTTTGGGTGGACAGGTAGGCTTTTCTGCGTTGGCATTGCATGTTTGTTTACCATGTCCAGATATTCTTCACACACCCCTGACACAGATGGTTGTTCAGCCAGCTCCCCTTCTTCTGGGTCAGCCCAGTTCTGACCCTCAATGCTCCCCTCCAAGGAGGGAGAGACATTAGGCAGTCCTTGGTAGGAATCTGCCGTGGGCCTGCGAGGAGGCCCACTGTGACTCTGCCCCTGCATAAGCAAGTCACGTTGGAGCATTTGCTCCATCAACCGCTCAATGCGGGATAGACGACCTCCGTCGCTATCTGCGAACGGGGTGTCCTCGGGACCGGACCCAGCTGGGTCGCCCGCCCCGTCCGACTTCCGGGTGGATTTGTTGCCCGACCGTGGAGTACCAACGGCCCTCATGGGCGAGAAGTCGGGGGCTGCAGGTAATACCTGTAACTCTGGAGAGGCAGTTCGCTGGCTGCTCTCCATAGCGGCTGCACTCGCCGCTGCTCGTTTGGATTTACGAGATTCCATTCTGTAATTCTAACTCTCTCGCCGCTCACCGCTGGTGAGACTTACCTGGCATAAGTGTTTTAAACTTACGCTGGAGGAGCCCCGCTCCTCCCGACCGTCGCTTCCGCATGCGTACGACGATATGTCGCGCATGCGTGCTGGCGGGGTCTTCACGTAGTCACTCACGTGACTCCGAAGTAAAATTTGTCACATGTGCCAATTGGCACAATGAAATGCAGTCACCATACAGCCAAAAATAAAGAACACAGCACAGAGTAGAGAGAAATTCAACATAAAACATCCCCTCACAGCAGGATCAAAATTTCCCACCGCTAGGGAAGACACCAAAGTCAGTCTCTTCCCCTGATGTTCCCCAATGTTCACCCGTGGTCGGGGCCTCCCTTAGCCCTCCACAGTCGCCGCTCCGGGCGGCCCGATGTTCAGGCCCGCTCCTCGGGGTGATGTAACAACGACGTCGGGGCTGGGGGACGTCATCAGCGGCCTCGACCCTGAGTTGGCCCCCTCCTACCGGAGTCCGCGGCTCCCAAAGTCTGCAGGGCGCGCCGGGTGGAGATGCAATGCTGGAGGCCCTCGGCAAAGGGCCCCAGAACTCCATGGAGTCGTTCAGCGCCGCCCGCGTTGGGAGCTCTCCCCAAACCCGAGCTCCACGATGTTGGAGCAGCGGCCCAACGCTCCGGAGCTCCAACGGCGACCCAGGTAGGCATCACCCGCTCCACGATGACTCCAGCATTGCCGCCGCTGTTGCAGCTCTGGTCCGGTTCCCGGTTCCCGGTCCCCGGCAGGAAAGGCCGCTCGGATCCAGGAGGTGGGGGGGGCGAGGAGGGCCGCGAGGTGGGGGGACGAGGACGCGACTGGGAGAAAGTCGCGTCCCCGCTAGGAAGCGACTGGGAGTTAGTTTCCCCCTTACCCTGCCCCCCTCCCCCACATAAAAGTTAAAGATTCCCAAAAAACAGACTTTAAACGGACTAAAAATTAAAAAAAAGAGGAAAAACAAACGGGCTGCTGTCAGTGCAGCGCCCCTAGTGGACCATGGATTGAATGGCGGAGTAGATTTAAGGTCATAAGTGATAGGAGCAGAATTAGACCATTCGGCCCATCAAGTCTACTCCACCATTCAATCATGGCTGATCTATCTCTCCCCCCTAACTCCATTCTCCTGCCTTCTCCCCATAACCTCTGACACCCGTACTGATCAAGAATCTAACCATCTCTGCTTTAAAAATATTCACTGACTCGGCCTCCACAGCCGTCTGTGGCAAAGAATTCCACAGATTCACCACCCTCTGACTAAAGATGGCCTCATTCTGCTCCTATCACTAATGAACTTATGACCCCCTTCTCCAACTCACCGGCTTAGCATCGAATTTTATTCAACATATATATTTCTCTCTAGTACTTGGGAACATTCTCCAAGGCGCTAAGCAAATGCAATTGTTGTTGAACTGACCTTGCATTTTGTCAATTTTGGACCGCAAGTCATGGTTCTGATCTTGCAGTTTTTCGATCATCTCATTCTGAGCAGACATCTGTTTAAAAAGACACAAGAAAATACTGAAATGTAAAAAATATGACTTTGCTTAAAGTATTTCTCTGGATCCTATGTAAGAGTTCAGTTTCTTCCCAGCTGTTATCAGGAAAGGCCGCTCGGATCCAGGAGGTGGGGGGGTTGTAACTGGCCCATCCCACCAACAACTGGAGAGCAGTCCTGAACTACCATCTACCTCATTGGAGACCAGCCACGTGCCGTGAGTAATTACTCAGGGTAGGCACTCAGTCCGCTTTAAAAAAAATTAAACAGCGCATGCGCAGATTATTCTCCCCGTTAAATAAATAAATAAATAAAAACAGTGACATTTCAATTTGCCCTTCCTAGGCTTCCTAGTCCTAGACCAATTGGGGGAACAGTTCCTTTTACAGCGTGTGGAGAGTCTGTGCCAGGGGTAAAGTTGTGGGGAGGGCACGAGTGTTGAGAAGGAGGGTGTCATGGCAGTGCTCTCCGTCGGAACACCTGTCACCTGCCGCTCGCCGACTTCGCTCATGTCAGCAGCTTCCTGCAAAGCCTTAAATTCCCACAGCCGAGTAACCTCAATCACGCTGTCAGAATTTAAGGACATGAGTGAGGCCAGCGAGCGGCAGGAGAGGTTTTTAGACGGAGAGCTGCCAGAGGTGAGCGGGGACCGGCAGAAGAAGCTAAGGTTGCGGCTGGTTCTGCTGTCCGGCCCGGCGGCCGCTCAGCCACCCGAGCTACTTCTCTACCTCCCCCCCCTTCCGGGCCTGAATGCGGTGCCAAGTGGCATTATCCCAATCCCCTCCTTCATAACATTCGTGCCCTCCCTGCAACTTTACCCCGGGCCAGACTCCCCAAACGCTTGGAAAGGAGCTCTTATCATGTATCTGTACACTGTGGACGGCTCGATTGTAATCACGTATTGTCTTCCCGCTGACTGGTTAGCACGCAACAAAAGCTTTTCACTGTGACAATAAAATCTCAAACTCCAAAGACGTGCAGGTTTGTTGGTGGATTGGCTTGGTATCATTGTAAATTGTCCCTAGTGTGTGTAGGATAGTGTTAGTGTGCGGGGATCGCTGGTGGGTGCGGACTCGGTGTGGCTCCCTCACTATTGCCCAATAGTGTAACGCTCCTTCACTAGTGTCCAATCGACGCCTTTTCCCCGCAGCTCCGCTATCCGCGGCCCCATTTTCCCGCAACCTCCCCTCGCAGACCCGCTACCTCCTCCTGCAGGTTTGAGTTTTGGTCTTCATTGTTTTTCAAACTGTGCTTCAATCCTTGCACCAGTTCTCCATGTTTCACGCTCTCAGTCCGACAGCCATGAAGATCACCTATCAAAAGAAGAGTTTGAAGATTGTGGATTTGGAGAGAAAGGATGGAGCTTCTTTGAGCTGAAACTTTGCTCCCTGGAAATTTCAGCTTCCTGATGAGTTTTAAAACATACTATCCCCCTGGCGAAGGGCCTGACTCCACGCTATATGACCCCATCTATGACCATCTTATGTCAGTTGTGACAAGTGTGCGGGGGTCAAGGGGTCACGTGGAGAAGGCAGGAGAATGGGGCTGAGGGAGAAATAGATCAACCACGATTGAATGACGGAGTAGACTTAAGGTCGTAAGTGATAGGAGTAGAATTAGGCCATTCGGCCCATCAAGTCTACTCCCCCATTCAATCATGGCTGATCTATCTCTCCCTCCTAACCCCATTCTCCTGCCTTCTCCCCATAACCTCTGACACCCGTACTGATCAAGAATCTATCTATCCATGCCTTAAAAATATCCACTTACTTGGCCTCCACAGCCGTCTGTGGCAAAGAATTCCTCAAATTCACCACCCTCTGAAGATGGCCTAATTCTGCTCCTATAACTAATGAACTGTGAGGAGGATGTTAGGAGGCTACAAGGTGACTTGGATAGGTTGGGTGAGTGGGCAAATGCATGGCAGATGCAGTATAATGTGGATAAATGTGAGGTTATCCACTTTGGTGGCAAGAACAGGAAAGTAGACTATTATCTGAATGGTGGCCGATTAGGAAAAGGGGAGATTCAACGAGACCTAGGTGTCATGGTACACCAGTCATTGAAAGTAGGCATGCAGGTGCAGCAGGCAGTGAAGAAAGCGAATGGTATGTTAGCATTCATAGCAAAAGGATTTGAATATAGGAGCAGTGAGATTCTACTGCAGTTGTACAGGGCCTTGGTGAGACCACACCTGGAATATTGCATACAGTTTTGGTCTCCTAATCTGAGGAGATACATTCTTGCCATAGAGGGTGTACAAAGAAGTTCACCAGACTGATTCGTGAGATGGCAGAACTTTCATATGAAGAAAGACTGGATAGACTCAGCTTGTACTCGCTAGAATTTAGAAGATTGAGGGGGGATCTTATAGAAACTTACAAAATTCTTAAGGGGTTGGACAAGCTAGATGCAGGAAGATTGTTCCCGATGTTGGGGAAGACCAGAAAAAAAGGCTCGCAGTTTGAGGATAAGGGGGAAATCTTTTAGGACCGAAATGAGAAAAGAAAAAATCACACTTAGAGTGGTGAATCTGTGGAATTCTCTACCACAGAAGGTAGTTGAGGCCAGTTCATTGGCTATATTTAAGAGGGAGTTAGATGTGGCCCTTGTGGCTAAAGGGATCAGGGGGTATGGAGAGAAGGCAGGTACGGGATACTGAGTTGGATGATCAGCCATGATTGTATTGAATGGCGGTGCAGGCTCGAAGGGCCAAATCGCCTACTCCTGCACCTCTTTTATATGTTTCTATGAACTTATGACCCCCTTCTCCAACTCACCGGCTCAGCATCGAATTTTATTCAACATATATATTTCTCTCTAGTACTTGGGAACATTCTCCAAGGCGCTAAGCAAATGCAATTGTTGTTGAACTAACCTTGCATTTTGTCAATTTTGGGTTGCAAGACCCGGTTCTGCTCTTGCAGTTTTTTGATCATCTCATTCTGAGCAGACTTCTGTTTAAAAAGACACAAGAAAATACTGAAATGTAAAAAATATGATTTTGCTTAAAGTATTTCTCTGGATCCTATGTAAGAGTTCAGTTTCTTCCCAGCTGTTATCAGGTAACTGGCCCATCCCACCAACAACTGGAGAGCAGTCTTGAACTACCATCTACCTCATTGGAGACCCTTGGACTACCTTATAATCCGACTTTACTGGCTTTCTCTTGCACTAAACGTTATTCCCTTATCATGTATCTGTACACTGTGGACGGCTCGATTGTAATCACGTATTGTCTTCTCGCTGACTGGTTAGCACGCAACAAAAGCTTTTCACTGTGACAATAAAATCTCAAACTCCAAAGACGTGCAGGTTTGTTGGTGGATTGGCTTGGTATCATTGTAAATTGTCCCTAGTGTGTGTAGGATAGTGTTAGTGTGCGGGGATCGCTGGTGGGTGTGGACTCGGTGTGGCTCCCTCACTACTGCCCAGTAGTGTAACGCTCCTTCACTAGTGTCCAGTCAAAGCCTTTTCCCCGCAGCTCCGCTATCCGTGGCCCCATTTCCCGCAGACTCCGCTCGCAGACCCGCTACCTCCTTCCGTAGGATTAAGTTTTGGTCTTCATAATTTTCCAAACTGCGCTTCAATCTTTGTACCTGTTTTCCTTGTTTCACGCTTGCATTCCGACAGCCATGAAGATCACCTATCAAGAGAAGAGTTTGAAGATTGTGGATTTGGAGAGAAAGGATGGAGCTTCTTTGAGCTGAAACTTTGCTCCCTGGATATTTCAGCTTCCTGAAGGGCCTGGCTCCACGCTGTATGACCCCATCTATGACCTTTTTATGTCAGCTGTGACAAGTGTCAAGGGGTCACGGGGAGAAGGCAGGAGAATGGGGCTGAGAGGGAGAGATAGATCAGCCACGATTGAATGGCGGAGTAGACTTAAGGTCATAGGCCATTCGACCCATTAAGTCTACTACATCATTCAATCGTGGCTGATCTATCTCTCCCTCCTAACCCAATTCTTCTGCCTTCTCCCCATAACCTCTGACACCCGTACTGATCAAGAATCTATCTATCTCTGCCTTAAAAATATCCACTGACTTGGCCTCCACAGCCGTCTGTGGCAAAGAATTCCACAGATTCACCACCCTCTGACTAAAGATGGTCTCATTCTGCTCGTATCACTAATGAACTTATGACCACCTTCTCCGACTCAGCATCGAATTTTATTCAACATATATATTTCTCTCTAGTACTTGGGAACATTCTCCAAGGCGCTAAGCAAATGCAATTGTTGTTGAACTGACCTTGCATTTTGTCAATTTTGGACCGCAAGTCATGGTTCTGATCTTGCAGTTTTTCGTTCATCTCTTTCTGAGCAGACATCTGTTTAAAAAGACACAAGAAAATACTGAAACGTAAAAAATATAACTTTGCTTAAAGTATTTCTCTGGATCCTATGTAAGCGTTCAGTTTCTTCCCAGCTGTTATCAGGTAACTGGCCCATCCCACCAACAACTGGAGAGCAGTCCTGAACTACCATCTACCTCATTGGAGACCCTTGGACTACCTTATAATCCGACTTTACTGGCTTTCTCTTGCACTAAACGTCATAGGGAGGTTTCACGGCAGTCGGGTCACGACCCATGACCCGTACTGTTGCTATGCTACACCAAGTGGAGTACACGCGATAAACTGCAGGTAAGCACTTACCATTGTTTCCAGCGTAGCGGACCCGATAAAACCCGACCGCCGAAATTGTCAATTTTTGCGCTGTAAATAATTATGGAAATCGTGATAAGCGTGAGAGACATTTATCCTACTTCAGAATTCCAAGAGTGAGGAGAAATGACGGTAGATAGAAGCGAGAGCTGAAGGGGCAACAACAGCCCGAGTGCTTGGCGAACATTGGCCGTTTGCCCGCTGCATTTCATCAACAGTACGGCTTTATTTTTGTTTTTACTTTCCTTTGGCATCTAAAAAGTTTCAGACGTGATAAATCTGGCTGTAAATTTTTTAAATCGCCCATGGTTCTCAAGTGGGTTTTTACATACAAAAAGAAAACGCCTCTGAAGCAACATTTACAGCCAGGTTTATCACTTCTGAGACTTTTTAGATACCAAAGGAATCAAGAAAAACCACAAATAATGCCTCACTGTGGATGAAATGCAGTGAGCAAACGCGATCATTCCCAATATTTTCAATTCCGATATCTGCACGGCCAATGTTCACCAAACACTTTAGCGGTTGTTGTCCCTTCAGCTCTCACTTCTCTTTACCTTCATTTCGCTTCACTTTTTTAATTCTGAAGTTGGGTACATCTCTCTCACGGTTACCCTGACTTCCACAATTTTTTACAGCGCAAAAATTCAACATTTTGGCGGTTTTTAACAGGTAGGAAAGTTTGCGTTTCTTGCATTAATAACATTTACCGGAAGTTACGGATGTCCTCCAGATGGATTGAGCGGCTCCGTGCGTCAAGCCCTATGACCCAGTGACCTTACATGCAACCCCCCTATTCCCTTATCATGTATCTGTACACTGTGGACGGCTCGATTGTAATCACGTATTTATTGTCTTCCCGCTGACTGGTTAGCACGCAACAAAAGCTTTTCACTGTGATAATAAAATCTCAAACTCCAAAGCCGTGCAGGTTTGTTGGTTGATTGGCTTGGTATCATTGTAAATTGTCCCTAGTGTGTGTAGGATAGTGTTAGTGTGCGGGGATCGCTGGTCGGTGCGGACTCGGTGTGGCTCCCTCACTACTGTCCATTAGTGTAGCGCTCAACTAGTATCTTTGCTCACTACTTTGCTCACAAGAAAGAAAGTGGGTGACGGGTCCCCGGGTGTTGTACCTCTTGTGAACAGGTTCACCCATTTAGAAGCTGTCGGGACAGAAGACGTTATCACACTGAGCGGCGGACTGGCTTGCGAAGCAAAAAGGGCTGTTGAGCCAAAACCAAAGAGGCCAACGTCAGGCAACGCCATTGTGGTTGGAGACTCCATTGTGGGAGGTACGGACAGGGGTTTCTGCGGCAACAGACAGGATTTCTGGTGCCAGATTCCAGGATGTGATAGACAAAGTGCAGGAAATCCTCAAGGGCGAAGGTGAACAGCCGGAAGTGGTAGTGCATGTCGGCACAAACGATGTTGGAAAGAAGGGGATGAATATTCTGCAGCGTGACTTTAGAGAGCTCGGAAAAATGCTGAAAAGCAGGACCTCCAGGGTTGTTATTTCCGGTTTGCTTCCAGTTCCTCGTGCTGGCGAGAGCAGGAACAGGGAGATACGGGACCTGAATGTGTGGCTGAGTAACTGGTGCAGGGGGCAGGGATTTAGATTCTTAGATCACTGGGATCTGTTTTGGGGTAAGGGGGAACTGTACAAAAGGGATGGATTGCATCTTAACAGGTGGGGGGGGGGGACCAGCATTCTGGCAGGCAGGTTTGCCACTGCTACACGGGTGGTATTAAACTGAATAAGGGGGGTGGGGTGTCCAATGGGATAGTCGAGGATGGAGTTAAAGGGAAAGAGAGTAAAGGCATGGTTAATGACCCCAGAAATAATGGGAAAGGAAGCTCACAAAGGGATAGGAGAGTATGGCCAAGTGAAATAGGGATCGATGTGAAAGGTGAGATGCGTAAGGAATTAAAAGTATTGTATATGAATGCGCGAATTATAAGAAGTAAAGTAGATGAGCTTGAGGCTCAGTTAGAGGTTGGTAGATATGACATTGTGGGGATTACTGAGACGTGGCTGCAGGAGGATCGGGCCTGGGAACAATATTCAGGGCTATACATCCTATAGAAAGGACAGGCAGGTGGGCAGAGTGGGGGGGGGGGAGGGTTGCTCGGCTGGTGAGGAATGGAATTCAGTCCCTTGCGAGGGAAGACATAGGAACTGACGAGGTAGAGTCACTGTGGATTGAGTTGAGGAATTGTAAAGGCAAGAAGACACTAATTGGTGTTATCTACAGACCCCCAAGTAGTAGCTCGGATGTAGGGTGTAAGTTGCAGCAGGTTAAAACTGGCATGTTACAAAGGTAATGCCACTGTGGCGATGGGAAATTTCAATATGCAGGTAGACTGGGAAAATCAGGTTGGTTCAGGAGCCCAAGAAAGAGAGTTTGTAGAATGCCTCCGAGATGGATTCTTAGAGCAGCTTGTAATGGAGCCGACCAGAGAAAAGGCAATTCTGGATTTAGTGTTGTCCAATGAACCAGATATGATAAGAGAACTGGAGGAAAAGGAACCGCTTGGAGGTAGTGATCATAATATGGTTAGTTTTAATCTGCAATTTCAGAAGGAGAACGTTAAATCGAAAGTGTCAGTGATGCAGTTGAACAAAGGGGACTATGAAGGCAATAGAGGGGAGCTGGCCAAGGTAGACTGGAAAGGGATCCTAGCAGGAGTGAGGGTGGAACAGCAATGGAAGGAATTTCTGTGCATAATCCAGAAGATGCAGGATCATTTCATTCCAAAAAGGAAGAAAGATTCTAAGGGGAGTAGGAGGCAACCGTGGCTGACAAGAGAAGTTAGGGATAGAATAAAACTTAAAGAAAAGATGTATAACACAGCAAAGAGTAGCCGGAAGCCAGAGGATTGGGAAACTTTCATAGGACAACAGAAGGAAACAAAACGGGCAATACGAGCTGAAAAGCTGAAGTACGAGGGGAAGTTGGCCAGGAATATAAAGGACAGTAAAAGCTTCTTTAGATATGTTAAGGGAAAAAGAGTAGCAAAGTAAAACGTGGGTCCCTTGAAGGCAGACACGGGTGAAATTATTATGGGCAACAAGGAAATGGCAGAAGAGTTGAATAGGTACTTCGGATCTGTCTTCACTAAGGAGGACACAAACAATCTCCCAGATGTACTGGAGGACAGAGGATCTAAGGGGGCAGAGGAACTGAAATAAATTTTCATTAGGCGGGAAATAGTATTGGGTAAGCTAATAGGACTGAAGGATGATAAATCCCCTGGGCCTAATGGTCTGCATCCCAGGGTCCTCAGGGAGGTGGCTCTAGAAATAGTGGACGCATTAGTGATCATTTTCCAATGTTCAATAGATTCAGCATAAGTTCCTGTGGATTGGAGGATAGCTAATGTTATCTCACTTTTCAAAAAAGGAGCGAGAGAGAAAACGGGGAATTACAGACCAGTTAGCCTGACTTTGGTGGTGGGAAAGATGCTGGAGTCAATTATTAAAGAGGTAATAATGGGGCATTTGGATAGCTGTAAAAGGATTAGTCCAAGTCAACATGGATTTATGAAAGGTTGATAAGGACCCGCATGGGAGACTGGTGACTAAAATTAGAGCACATGGTATTGGGGGTAGGGTGTTGACATGGATAGAAAATTGGTTGACAGACTGGAAGCAAAGAGTAGGAGTGAACGGGTCCTTTTCAGAATGGCAGGCAGTGGCGAGTGGAGTGCCGCAAGGCTCGGTGTTGGGGCCGCAACAGTTTACCATATATATTAATGATTAGGAAGAGGGAATTAGGAGCAACACCAGCAAGTTTGCGGATGACACAAAGCTGGGTGGCAGTGTGAACTGTGAAGAGGATGTTAGGAGGTTGCAGGGTGACCTGGACAGGATGAGTGAGTGGGCAGATGCGTGGCAGATGCAGTATAATATAGATAAATGTGAGGTTATCCACTTTGGTGGCAAAAACAAGAGGGCAGATTATTATCTCAAAGGGGTTAGGTTAGGTAAGGGGGAGGTACAGCGAGACCTGGATGTCCTTGTACACCAGTCACTGAAAGTTGGCGTGCAGGTACAGCAGGCAGTGAAGAAAGCTAATGGAATGTTGGCCTTCATAACAAGAGGATTTTAGTACAGGCGTAAAGAGGTTCTTCTGCAGTTGTATAGGACTATGGTGAGACCACATCTGGAGTATTGTGTACAGTTTTGGTCTCCTAATTTGAGGAAGGACATCCTTGTGATTGAAGCAGTGCAGCGTAGGTTCACGAGATTGATCCCTGGGATGGCGGGACTGTCATATGAGGAAAGATTGAAAGGACTAGGCTTGTATTCACTGGAGTTTAGAAGGATGAGGGGTAATCTTATAGAAACATATAAAATTATAAAAGGACTAGACAAGCTAGATGCAGGAGAAATGTTCCCAATGTTGGGCGAGTCTAGAACCAGGGGCCAGTTTTAGAATAAAGGGGAGGACATTTAAGACTGAGCTGAGAAAAAACGTTTTCACCCAGAGTTGTGAATTTGTAGAATTCCCTGCCACAGAGGGCAGTGGAGGCCAAGTCACCGGATAGATTTAAAAGAGAGTTAGATAGAGCTCTAGGGGCTAGTGGAGCCAAGGGATATGGGGGGACGGCAGGCACGGGTTATTGATTGGGGACGATCAGCCATGATCACAATGAATGGCGGTGCTGGCTCGAAGGGCCGAATGGCCTCCTCCTGCCCCTATTTTCTATGTTTCTGTTACTGTCCATTAGTGTAGCGCTCCACTAGTATCTCTGCTCACTACTGTGTAGCTCCATCGCCGCCTTTTCCCCGCAACCCCTACCTGCTCCTGTAGTTTGGCCGCCTCGTCCCGCATCTTGGCCGCCTCGTCCCGCATCTTGGCCGCCTCCACCCGCAGCTTGGCCGCCTCATCCCGCAGCTTGGCCGTCTTCTCCCGCAGCCCGGTTACCTCCACCCGCAGCTTGTCCAGCTCCCCGGACCCGGGCTGGGGCAGCTGCTGCCCGCCCTGAACAAGGACGTAGAGGAACAGGAGGCAGACGCCCAGGCAGAGGGCGAACAACGGCCACGGTCCCTGGACCAGGCGAGAGATCCGAACTCGCTGCATTCTTTTAGCCGCCGGCTGCGTCCTTCAGCAACAGACCAAGTGCTGAGCCGCTGGAGTTTGGAGGCGGTCCGCATCTCCTCGCATGTTCTGACCCAGCCCTAAATGGTCCACTTCCTCCTTGACGCCCAGCATTAGCCTCCGCTGACAGATTAAATATGTAGGAAGGAACTGCAGATGCTGGTTTAAACACAAGATAGACACAAAGTGCTGGAGTAACTCAGCGGGACAGGCAGCATCTCTGGAGAGAAGGAACGGGTCGAGACCCTTCTTCTTATCACCCATTCCTTCCCTCCAGAGATGCCGAGTTACTCCAGCTTTTTGTGTCTCGGCAGATTGTCTATGAGGAGAGTCGAGGACTTGAGGTCTCAGCCTCGAAATTCAAGGATGTTGTTTTAGGAAGGAGATGAGAATGAATTTCTTTAGTCAGACGGCTCGATTGTAATCATGTACAGTCTTTACGCTGACTGGATAACACGCAATTGTGAATAGTAGAGTAGACTCAATGGGCTGAATGGCCTACATTTACCCCGATGACTGATGAAATGAGGAAGGAGTTAGTAACACAACACGTTTTGCAGACTGGCTGTGTGTCACCATCAGTTCTGGCCCGTGTGCGGTTTACAATGGGACATATAACTGTTCACTCTGAAATGAAACCGAAACTAAAGACACAGTGCCATTCATTGTGATCATGGCTGATCGTCCCCAATCAGTAGCCCGTGCCTACTAGCCCCTAGAGCTCTATTTAACTCCCTCTTAAATCAATCCAGTGATTTGGCCTCCACTGCCCTCTGTGGCAGGGAATTACACAAATTCACAACTCTCTGGGTGAAAAAGTTTTTTCTCGCATCAGTCTTAAATGGCCTCCCCTTTATTCAAAAACTGTGGCCCCTCGTTCTGGACTCGCCCAACATTCGGAACAATTTCCTGCATCTAGCTTGTCCAGTCCTGTTATAATTTTATATGTTTCTACAAGATATCACCTCATCCTTCTAGATTCCAGTGAATACAAGCCTAGTCTTTTCAATCTTTCCTCATATGACAGTCCCGCCATCCCAGGGATCAATCTTGTGAACCTACGCTGCACTGCCTCAATCACAATGATGTCCTTCCTCAAATTAGGAGACCAAAGCAGGGCGAGAATGTGCAAACTCCGTACAGACAGCACCCGTAGTCAGGATGGATCCCGGGTCTCTGCCGCTGTGAGGCAGCAACTCTACCGCTGCGCCACCGTGACATTCATGTCTGGTAAATTAAATAACAATATCCAGACTTGGTTTGGGAATAACAGGAGTTCTCATAAAGTGGAAGCAACAAAATCTGATTTGAGACCTGTTTTTTTTAATAAATCGTGATATTTTATTATAAATTGAATCAGAATTTAAAGATAAACACCAAATGCCGGAGTAACTCAGTGGGCCAGGGAGCATCTCTCTGTCTCAAGAAGGGTCTTGACCCGGAACGTCACCTATTCCTTCGCTCCATAGATGCTGCCTCGCCCGCTGAGTTTCTCCAGCATTTTTGTCTACCGGCTGTTGTTGTCCATCTTTTGTGATAATCGGTTGATAGCGTTGGTGAACAGGAATATTAGTTGTAGTTTGTAGTGATTGGAACATTGATGTAACAATGCAGAGGGCAGTGTGATGTGGATACAAGGGTGGTGGACATGATGTGTGAAGTCTATAACGGGGCAGGCTAGGGAACGGGACCGATATCCGCAGTGGGTCTTTCCCATTCCGTGTCCCATGCCTCTACATATCTCCACATCACCGCACCCTTGTCACCCAACCAAGCCTAGCTTGCAGTCTCATTGCCAACTCATTGAACAAGGGCGTGCCAAGGATGCTGGCCATGGCTGAGGTGTCACTGGTCCATTCACACCTCAGCATAACCGTTCAGGTGGAGCAGAACTGTGGGGAAAGATCTTCACGGTAAAGTTCTCTTGAGGGTCACATCTAGAGGATCATCATTCTGTTTATAACCACCGACCACCGCCTTCCCTTCAGACAGGAGTTGTCCAACCTTCAAGGTCTGCCTTGGGATTTAAAGGGCACAACAGGATATTCAGACATTTCTATTTTCCGATCACCTCATAACCACCCTGTCCCCCTCCCCTCGGTCTGAGGAAGGGTCCCGACCCGAAACGTCACCCATCCTATCCCTCCAGAGATGCTGCCTGACCCACGGAGTTACTGCTCCAGCACTATCGTCAGTGTAAACCAGCATGTATCTCCTTTCTACACATCCTCCACTTTCATACAGCCCTTCTCACATAACCGACCATGATGTCTACTGACCTGAGCTCTCCCAACAAGCTTTGCTTACACCCAGCTCCCCATCCTCCCTGCCCACATGCACCCCACAAATCACCCACCTCCCCCTAGTTCAGTTCAGTTCAGTTTATGGTCACGTGTAGTGAGGTACAGTGAAAAGCTTTTTATTGCGTGCTAACCAGTCAGTGGAAAAATAATACATGATTACAATCGAGTCATTTACAGCCCAGAGATACATGATAAGAGAATCACATTTAGTGCAAGGTGAAGCCAGTAAAGTCCGATCAAGGATAGTCCGAGAGTCACCAAAAAGGTAGATAGTAGTTCAGCACTGCTCTCTGGTTGTGGTAGGATGGTTCAGTTGCCTGATAACAGCTGGGAAGAAACTGTCCCTGAATCTGGAGGTGTGTGTTTTCACACTTCTGTACCTCTTGCCTGATGGGAGAGGGGGAAGAGGGAGTGGCCGGCGGTGAGACTGCTCCTTGCCGATGCTGCTGGCCTTGTCGAGGCAGTGTGAGGTGTAGATGGTTTGTGTGATGGCCTGGGCTGCGTCCACAAGTCGCCATCCCAAGGATTCCCTCTCCCAGAAATCTTTCCACCCCCTCCCCCCATACTATCACTAACTTTACCACAGCCATTCCCCACACCCTATCACCCACCCACCCCCACCCCCACACCTCCCCTCTCCCTCCACAAGCTCTACATCTCACCCCCCCCCCCCCCTCACCACCCACTCCCCAAACCTCACTGCTTCCATGAATGGCGGAGTAGACTTGATGGGCCGAATGGCCGAATTCTACTCCTAGGACTGATGAGCCCTGCACCCGCTCACACACCCTTTATTTCCCCCCCGGTTGACCCTTCAACTTACCATTGATGCATTTGGAGCAACAGCCGAGGCAACAACCCAGGAAACAGCCCAAAACAAAAGTCACAGTGAACCACCAAATGTTATCGTCCGGCGATTTGCATGATTGACTCCGGCAGTTTTGTCTGTAAGAAATAAACGCAGGTAATTCTGAATTATCTCCCAATTATTTAAAAATGGAGGTTGAAGAATGGTCTTGCTGAAACCAAGCTTTAGTCTGGCCTTTAGTGAGCCAAACTCTCAGGGCAATTCCCTCCATAACCCATTACGTTGGCACAGTGACAATAGACAATAGGTGCAAGAGTAGGCCATTTGGCCCTTTGAGCCAGCACCACCATTCAATGTGATCATGGCTGATCATCCCCAATCAGTACCCCCTGTTCCTGCCTTCTCCCCATATCCCCAGACTCCACTATCTTTAAGAGCCCTATCTAACTCTCTCTTGAAAGTATCCAGAGAACCAGCCTCCACCGCCCTCTGAGGCAGACAATTCCACAGACTCGGCACAGCGGTAGGGTTGCTGCCTTACGACACTGACAGCGCCGGAGACCCGGGCTCGATCCTGACGACCGGCGCTGTCTGTACAGAGTTCGTATGTTCTCTCTGTGACGGCTTGGGTTTTAGTTTAGAGACACAGCGAGGAAACAGGTCCTTCAGCCCACCGAGTCCGTGCCGGCCAGCGATCACTTGTACACTAGCACTATCTCACACACCAGGGAGAATTCACAACTTTACATGAGCCAATTAACGTGCAAACCTGCACATCCCTGGGACGTTTGTGGAAACCGGAGCACCCTGAGAAAACCCCACGCGGGTCACGGGAAGAACATACAAACACTGTACAAACAGCACCCATGGTCAGCATCAAACCCGGGTCTCTGGCGCTGAAAGGCAGCAACTCCACTGCTGTGGCACCGTGCTGCCCTAGTGCTCCAGTTTCCTCCAATATTCCAAAAACTTGCAGGATTGTAGGTTAATCGGCTTCCGTAAATTGTCCCGAGTGTGTCGGATAGAACTGGTGTATGGGTGATCAAAGGAATTCAATAGTACCCAAAGTCAGATTCTATTTCATAAAGGCACAAGGACTTACAGAGAATACCGAAGGTATGAAATTTGATTTCCACAATATTCCAAATGACGCTTCATTTCTTGCACCAGTTCTCCGTGCTTCCCGCTCTCAGTCCGACAGCGCTGAAGATCACCTATCAAAAGAAGAGTTTGAAGATTGTGGATTCGGAAAGAAAGGATGGAGCTTCTTTGAGCTGAAACTTTCCTCCCTGGTTATTTCAACTTTCCGACGAGTTTTTAAACATTCAGTCTACACCATTCAATCACGGCTGATCTATCTCTCCCTCCTAACTGCATTCTCCTGCCTTCTCCCCATAACCTCTGACACCCGTATTGATCAAGAATCTATCTATCTCTGCCTTAAAAATATCCACTGACTTGGCCTCCTCAGCTGTCTGTGGCAAAGAATTCCATAGATTCACCACCCTCTGACTAAAGATGGCCTCATTCTGCTCCTATCACTAATGAACTTATGACCCCCTTCTCTGACTCACCGGCTTAGCATCGAATTTTATTAAACATATATATTTCTCTCTAGTACTTGGGAACATTCTCCAAGGCGCTAAGCAAATTCAATTGTTGTTGAACTGACCTTGCATTTTGTCAATTTTGGACTGAAAGTCACGGTTCTGATCTTGCAGTTTTTTGTTAATCTCATTCTGAGCAGACATCTGTTTAAAAAGACACAAGAAAATACTGAAATGTAAAAAATATGATTTTGCTTAAAGTATTTCTCTGGATCCTATGTAAGAGTTCAGTTTCTTCCCAGCTGTTATCAGGTAACTGACCCATCCCACCAACAACTGGAGCGCAGTCCTGAACTACCATCTACCTCATTGGAGACCCTTGGACTATCTTATAATCCGACTTTACTGGCTTTCTCTTGCACTAAACGTTATTCCCTTATCATGTATCTGTACACTGTGGACGGCTCGATTGTAATCACGTATTGTCTTCCTGCTGACTGGTTAGCACGCAACAAAAGCTTTTCACTGTGACAATAAAATCTCAAACTCCAAAGACGTGCAGGTTTGTTGGTGGATTGGCTTGGTATCTTTGTAAATTGTCCCTAGTGTGTGTAGGATAGTGTTAGTGTGCGGGGATCGCTGGTGGGTGCGGACTCGGTGTGGCTCCCTCACTATTGCCCAATAGTGTAACGCTCCTTCACTAGTGTCCAGTCAACGCCTTGTCCCCGCAGCTCCGCTATCCGCAGCCCCATTTCCCGCAACCTCCCCTCGCAGACCCGCTACCTCCTCCTGCAGGTTTGAGTTTTGGTCTTCATAGTTTTCCAAACTGCGATTCAATCCTTGCACCTGTTCCCCATGTTTCATGCTCGCATTCCAACAGCCATGAAGATCACCTATCAAAAGAAGATTTTGAAGATTGTGGATTTGGAGAGAAAGGATGGAGCTTCTTTGAGCTGTAACTTTGCTCCCTGGATATTTCAGCTTCCTGATGAGTTTTAAAACATACTATCCCCCTGGCGAAGGGCCTGGCTCCACACTGTATCACCCCATCTATAACCATCTGGTGTCAGCTGTGACAAGTGTGCGGGTGTCAAGGGGTCACGGGGAGAAGGCAGGAGAATGGGGCTGAGAGGGAGAGATAGATCAGCTATGATTGAATGGCGGAGTAGACTTAAGGTCATAGGCCATTCAGCCCATCAAGTCTACTCCACCATTCAATCATGGCTGATCTATCTCTCCCTCCTAACCCCATTCTTCTGCCTTCTCCCCATAACCTCTGACACCCGTACTGATCAAGAATCTATCTATCTCTGCCATAAAAATATCCACTGACTTGGCCTCCACAGCCGTCTGTGGCAAAGAATTCCACAGATTCACCACCCTCTGACTAAAGATGGCCTCATTCTGCTCCTATCACTAATGAACTTATGACCCCCTTCTCCAACTCACCGGCTCAGCATCGAATTTTATTCAACATATATATTTCTCTCTAGTACTTGGGAACATTCTCCAAGGCGCTAAGCAAATTCAATTGTTGTTGAACTGACCTTGCATTTTGTCAATTTTGGACCGCAAGTCACGGTTCTGATCTTGCAGTTTTTTGTTAATCTCATTCTGAGCAGACATCTGTTTAAAAAGACACAAGAAAATACTGAAATGTAAAAAATATGACTTTGCTTCAAGTATTTCTCTGGATCCTATGTAAGAGTTCAGTTTCTTCCCAGCTGTTATCAGGTAACTGACCCATCCCACCAACAACTGGAGAGCAGTCCTGAACTACCATCTACCTCATTGGAGACCCTTGGACTACCTTATAATCCGACTTTACTGGCTTCCTCTTGCACTAAACGTTATTCCCTTATCATGTATCTGTACACTGTGGACGGCTCGATTGTAATCACGTATTGTCTTCCCGCTGACTAGTTAGCACGCAACAAAAGCTTTTCACTGTGACAATAAAATCTCAAACTCCAAAGACGTGCAGGTTTGTTGTTTGATTGGCTTGGTATCATTGTAAATTGTCCCTAGTGTGTGTAGGATAGTGTTAGTGTGCGGGGATCGCTGGTGGGTGTGGACTTGGTGCGGCTCCCTCACTACTGCCCAATAGTGTAACGCTCCTTCACTAGTGTCCAGTCAACGCCTTGTCCCCGCAGCTCCGCTATCCGCAGCCCCATTTCCCGCAACCTCCCCTCGCAGACCCGCTACCTCCTCCTGCAGGTTTGAGTTTTGGTCTTCATAGTTTTCCAAACTGCGATTCAATCCTTGCACCAGTTCCCCATGTTTCATGCTCGCATTCCAACAGCCATGAAGATCACCTATCAAAAGAAGAGTTTGAAGATTGTGGATTTGGAGAGAAAGGATGGAGCTTCTTTGAGCTGAAACTTTGCTCCCTGGATATTTCAGCTTCCTGATGAGTTTTAAAACATACTATCCCCCTGGCGAAGGGCCTGGCTCCACACTGTATCACCCCATCTATGACCATCTGGTGTCAGTTGTGACAAGTGTGCGGGTGTCAAGGGGTCACGGGGAGAAGGCAGGAGAATGGGGCTGAGGGAGAGATAGATCAGCTATGATTGAATGGCGGAGTAGACTTAAGGTCATAGGCCATTCAGCCCATCAAGTCTACTCCACCATTCAATCATGGCTGATCTATCTCTCCCTCCTAACCCCATTCTCCGGCCTTCTCCCCATAACCTCTGACACCCGTACAGATCAAGAATCTATCTATCTCTGCCATAAAAATATCCACTGACTTGGCCTCCACAGCCGTCTGTGGCAAAGAATTCCACAGATTCACCACCCTCTGACTAAAGATGGCCTCATTCTGCTCCTATCACTAATGAACTTATGACCCCCTTCTCCAACTCACCGGCTCAGCATCGAATTTTATTCAACATATATATTTCTCTCTAGTACTTGGGAACATTCTCCAAGGCGCTAAGCAAATGCAATTGTTGTTGAACTGACCTTTCATTTTGTCAATTTTGGACTGAAAGTCCCGGTTCTGATCTTGCAGTTTTTTGATCATCTCATTCTGAGCAGACATCTGTTTAAAAAGACACAAGAAAATACTGAAATGTAAAAAATATGACTTTGCTTCAAGTATTTCTGTGGATCCTATGTAAGAGTTCAGTTTCTTCCCAGCTGTTATCAGGTAACTGACCCATCCCACCAACAACTGGAGAGCAGTCCTGAACTACCATCTACCTCATTGGAGACCCTTGGACTACCTTATAATCCGACTTTACAGGCTTCCTCTTGCACTAAACGTTATTCCCTTATCATGTATCTGTACACTGTGGACGGCTCGATTGTAATCACGTATTGTCTTCCCGCTGACTAGTTAGCACGCAACAAAAGCTTTTCACTGTGACAATAAAATCTCAAACTCCAAAGACGTGCAGGTTTGTTGGTGGATTGGCTTGGTATCATTGTAAATTGTCCCTAGTGTGTGTAGGATAGTGTTAGTGTGCGGGGATCGCTGGTCGGTGCGGACTCGGTGTGCCTCCCTCACTACTGTGTCCACTAGTGTAGCTCCATCGCCGCCTTTTCCCCGCAACCCCGCTACCCCTTCCCGCAGCTTGGCCGCCTCATCCCGCAGCTTGGCCGCCTCATCCCGCAGCTTGGCCGCCTCATCCCGCAGCTTGGCCGTCTTCTCCCGCAGCCCGGTTACCTCCACCCGCAGCTTGTCCAGCTCCCCGGACCCGGGCTGGCGGTGCTGCTGCCCGCCCTGAACAAGGGCGTAGAGGAACAGGAGGCAGAGGCACAGGAGGGCGATCAACGGCCACGGTCCCTGGACCAGGCGAGAGATCCGAACTCTCCACATTCTTCTAGCCGCCGGCTGCGTCCTTCAGCAACAGACCAAGTGCTGAGCCGCTGGAGTTTGGAGGCGGTCCGCATCTCCTCCCATGTTCTGACCCAGCCCCAAATGGTCCACTTCGTCCTTGACGCCCAGAATTAGCCTCCGCTGACAGATTAAATATGTAGGAAGGAACTGCAGATGCTGGTGTAAACACAAGATAGACACAAAGTGCTGGAGTAACTCAGCGGGACAGGCAGCATCTCTGGAGAGAAGGAACGGGACGAGACCCTTCTTCTTATCACCCATTCCTTCTCTCCAGAGATGCCGAGTTACTCCAGCTTTTTGTGTCTCGGCAGATTGTCTATGAGGAGAGTCGAGGACTTGAGGTCACAGCCTCGAAATTCAAGGATGTTGTTTTAGGAAGGAGATGAGAATGAATTTCTTTAGTCAGACGGCTCGATTGTAATCATGTACAGTCTTTACGCTGACTGGATAACACGCAATTGTGAATAGTAGAGTAGACTCAATGGGCTGAATGGCCTACATTTACCCCGATGGCTAATGGAATGAGGAAGGAGTTAGTGACACAACACGTTTACAACGGGAAACAAAACTGTTCAGTCTGAAATGAAACCGAAACTAAAGACACAGTGCCAGACGTTGACGAAATCTAGCCGCAGGTCCCATCAACACTGAGCTACTGACTGGGGCGAGGGGTGGGGGACAGAGCAGGTGTCTGCCCTGCTTCCTGCAGCCCACATTGAAGACGCTGGAGGCATTAGCCCTCTTCACCCTCCTCCCTGCTCCTCCTCTCCCACGTCTCCAGCCCCCCCCCCCCCCCACAGACAAGCCTTCATAAGATAGCAGTAGAATAAGGCCGTTCGGCCCATCAAGTCTACTCCGCCGTTCAATCATGGCTGATCTATCTCCCCCTCCTAACCCCATTCTCCTGCCTTCTCCCCGAGCTTCTTTCAGATGAAACTTTGTCCGCTGGATATCTCAGCTTAGTGATGAGTTTTAAAACAATAGACAACAGACAATAGGTGCAGGAGTAGGCCATTCGGCCCTTCGAGCCAGCACCGCCACTCAATGTGATCATGGCTGATCATCCCCAATCAGTACCCCGTTCCTGCCTGCTCCCCATATCCCCTGACTCCGCTATTTTTAAGAGCCCTAACTAGCTCTCTCTTGAAAGTATCCAGAGAACCTGCCTCCACCGCCCTCTGAGGCAGAGAATTCCACAGACTCACAACTCTCTGTGAGAAACAGTGTTTTCTCGTCTCTGTTCTAAATGGCTTACTCCTTATTCTTAAACTGTGGCCCCTGGTTCTGGACTCCCCCAACATCGGGGACGTGTTGGGGGAGTCCAGAATCCTGCCTCTAGCGTGTCCAAACCCTTAACAATCTTATATGTTTCAATGAGATATCCTCTCATCCTTCTAAACTCCAGTGTACAAGCCCAGCTGCTCCATTCTCTCAGCATATGACAGTCCTACTATCCCGGGAATTAACCTTATAAACCTACGCTGCACACCCTCAATAGCAAGAATGTCCATCCTCAAATTAGGGGACCAAAACTGCACACAATACTCCAGGTGTGGTCTCACTAGGGCTCTGTACAACTGCAGAAGGACCTACTTGCTCCTATATTCGATTCCTCTTGTTACAGAGGCCAACATGCCATTCACTTTCTTCACTGAGTAAACCGCACACGGGCCAGAACTGATGGCGACACACAGCCAGTCTGCAAAACGTGTTGTGTTACTAACTCCTTCCTCATTCCATTAGCCATCGGGGTAAATGTAGGCCATTCAGCCCATCGAGTCTACTCTACTATTCACAATTGCGTGTTATCCAGTCAGCGTAAAGACTGTACATGATTACAATCGAGCCGTCTGACTAAAGAAATTCATTCTCATCTCCTTCCTAAAACAACATCCTTGAATTTCGAGGCTGTGACCTCAAGTCCTCGACTCTCCTCATAGACAATCTGCCGAGACACAAAAAGCTGGAGTAACTCGGCATCTCTGGAGAGAAGGAATGGGTGATAAGAAGAAGGGTCTCGACCCGTTCCTTCTCTCCAGAGATGCTGCCTGTCCCGCTGAGTTACTCCAGCACTTTGTGTCTATCTTGTGTTTACACCAGCATCTGCAGTTCCTTCCTACATATTTAATCTGTCAGCGGAGGCAAATTCTGGGCGTCAAGGAGGAAGTGGACCATTTGGGGCTGGGTCAGAACATGCGAGGAGATGCGGACCGCCTCCAAACTCCAGCGGCTCAGCACTTGGTCTGTTGCTGAAGGACGCAGCCGGCGGCTAGAAGAATGCAGCGAGTTCGGATCTCTCGCCTGGTCCAGGGACCGTGGCCGTTGTTCGCCCTCTGCCTGGGTGTCTGCCTCCTGTTCCTCTACGTCCTTGTTCAGGGCGGGCAGCAGCACCGCCAGCCCGGGTCCGGGGAGCTGGACAAGCTGCGGGTGGAGGTAACCGGGCTGCGGGAGAAGACGGTCAAGCTGCGGGATGAGGCGGCCAAGCTACAGGAGCAGGTAGCGGGGTTGCGGGGAAAAGGCGGCGATGGAGCTACACTAATGGACACAGTAGTGAGCAAAGATACTAGAGGAGCGCTACACTAATGGACAGTAGTGAGCAAATATACTAGTGGGGCGCTACACTAATGGACTGTAACAGAAACATAGAAAATAGATGTAGGGAGAGGCCATTCGGCCCTTCGAGCCAGCACCGCTATTCATTGTGATCATGGCTGATCGTCCCCAATCAATAACCCGTGCCTGCCGTCTCCCCATATCCCTTGGACCCACTAGCCCCTAGAGCTCTATCTGAAGGGCCGGTCCCACCAGCATGCGCCTGCGTGCGGCGAGCGCGACCAAACCAGCAGCGGGGGCCGAGCAGAGGTCGGGTGAGTGGCGCGAAGTTGGAGCGATGCCCGCGGTAAGTTCGCAAGGACAGAGAGGCACACACAGAGAGGGTCACGGAGGCACATATAGAGAGGGTCACAGAGGCACACATAGAGAGAGGCACAGAGGCACATATAGAGAGGGTCACAGAGGCACACACAGAGAGGGTCACGGAGGCACATATAGAGAGGGTCACAGAGGCACACATAGAGAGAGGCACAGAGGCACATATAGAGAGGGTCACAGAGGCACACACAGAGAGGGTCACGGAGGCACATATAGAGAGGGTCACAGAGGCACACATAGAGAGAGGCACAGAGGCACACACAGAGAGGGTCACGGAGGCACATATAGAGAGGGTCACAGAGGCACATATAGGAAGGGTCACAGAGGCACACACAGAGAGAGGCAGAGAGAGGGTCACAGAGGCACACACAGAGAGGGTCACAGAGGCACAGAGAGGGTCACAGAGGCACACACAGAGAGGGTCACAGAGGCACACACACAGAGGGTCACAGAGGCACAGAGAGAGAGAGGGTCACAGAGGCACATATAGAGAGGGTCACAGAGGCACAGAGAGAGAGAGGGTCACAGAGGCACAGAGAGAGAGAGGGTCACAGAGGCACATATAGAGAGGGTCACAGAGGCACAGAGAGAGAGAGGGTCACAGAGGCACAGAGAGAGAGAGTCACAGAGGCACAGAGAGAGGGTCACAGAGGCACATCTAGAGAGGGTCACAGAGGCACACACAGAGAGGGTCACAGAGGCACAGAGAGAGGGTCACAGAGGCACACAGAGAGAGGGTCACAGAGGCACAGAGAGAGAGGGTCACAGAGGCAGGCACACAGAGAGAGGGTCACAGAGGCACAGAGAGAGGGTCACAGAGGCACACACAGAGAGGGTCACAGAGGCACACACAGAGAGGGTCACAGAGGCACACAGAGAGAGAGGGTCACAGAGGCACAGAGAGAGAGGGTCACAGAGGCACAGAGAGAGGGTCACAGAGGCACACACAGAGAGGGTCACAGAGGCACACAGAGAGGGTCACAGAGGCACACACAGAGAGGGTCACAGAGGCACACAGAGAGGGTCACAGAGGCACATATAGAGAGGGTCACAGAGGCACACACAGAGAGAGGGTCACAGAGGCACACACAGAGAGGGTCACAGAGGCACACACACAGAGGGTCACAGAGGCACACACAGAGAGGGTCACAGAGGCACACAGAGAGAGGGGCACAGAGGCACACACAGAGAGAGTCACAGAGGCACAGAGAGAGGGGCACAGAGGCACACAAGGAGAGGGTCACAGAGGCAGGCACACACAGAGAGGGTCACAGAGGCACATCTAGAGATGGTCACAGAGGCACACACAGAGAGGGTCACAGAGGCACACAGAGAGGGTCACAGAGGCACATATAGAGAGGGTCACAGAGGCACACAGAGAGAGAGGGTCACAGAGGCACACACAGAGAGGGTCACAGAGGCACACACAGAGAGAGGGTCACAGAGGCACACATAGAGAGGGTCACAGAGGCACGCACAGAGAGGGTCACAGAGGCACACAGAGAGGGTCACAGAGGCACATATAGAGAGGGTCACAGAGGCACACAGAGATGGTCACAGAGGCACACAGAGAGAGGGTCACAGAGGCACAGAGAGAGGGTCACAGAGGCACACAGAGAGAGGGTCACAGAGGCACATCCAGAGAGGGTCACAGAGGCACACACAGAGAGAGGGTCACAGAGGCACACACAGGGAGAGGGTCACAGAGGCACACAGAGAGGGTCACAGAGGCACACAGAGAGGGTCACAGAGGCACACAGAGAGGGTCACAGAGGCACACAGAGAGAGGGTCACAGAGGCACACAGAGAGGGTCACAGAGGCACACAGAGAGGGTCACAGAGGCACACAGAGAGGGTCACAGAGGCACACAGAGAGGGTCACAGAGGCACACAGAGAGGGTCACAGAGGCACACAGAGAGGGTCACAGAGGCACACAGAGAGGGTCACAGAGGCACACAGAGAGGGTCACAGAGGCACAGAGAGAGGGTCACAGAGGCACACAGAGAGGGTCACAGAGGCACACACAGAGAGAGGGTCACAGAGGCACACAGAGAGGGTCACAGAGGCACACACACAGAGAGAGGGTCACAGAGGCACACAGAGAGGGTCACAGAGGCACACACACACAGAGAGGGTCACAGAGGCACACAGAGAGGGTCACAGAGGCACACACAGAGAGAGGGTCACAGAGGCACACAGAGAGGGTCACAGAGGCACATATAGAGAGGGTCACAGAGGCACACAGAGAGGGTCACAGAGGCACACAGAGAGGGTCACAGAGGCACACAGAGAGGGTCACAGAGGCACACACAGAGAGGGTCACAGAGGCACACACAGAGAGGGTCACAGAGGCACACAGAGAGAGAGGGTCACAGAGGCACAGAGAGAGAGGGTCACAGAGGCACAGAGAGAGGGTCACAGAGGCACACACAGAGAGGGTCACAGAGGCACACAGAGAGGGTCACAGAGGCACACACAGAGAGGGTCACAGAGGCACACAGAGAGGGTCACAGAGGCACATATAGAGAGGGTCACAGAGGCACACACAGAGAGAGGGTCACAGAGGCACACACAGAGAGGGTCACAGAGGCACACACACAGAGGGTCACAGAGGCACACACAGAGAGGGTCACAGAGGCACACAGAGAGAGGGGCACAGAGGCACACACAGAGAGAGTCACAGAGGCACAGAGAGAGGGGCACAGAGGCACACAAGGAGAGGGTCACAGAGGCAGGCACACACAGAGAGGGTCACAGAGGCACATCTAGAGATGGTCACAGAGGCACACACAGAGAGGGTCACAGAGGCACACAGAGAGGGTCACAGAGGCACATATAGAGAGGGTCACAGAGGCACACAGAGAGAGAGGGTCACAGAGGCACACACAGAGAGGGTCACAGAGGCACACACAGAGAGAGGGTCACAGAGGCACACATAGAGAGGGTCACAGAGGCACGCACAGAGAGGGTCACAGAGGCACACAGAGAGGGTCACAGAGGCACATATAGAGAGGGTCACAGAGGCACACAGAGATGGTCACAGAGGCACACAGAGAGAGGGTCACAGAGGCACAGAGAGAGGGTCACAGAGGCACACAGAGAGAGGGTCACAGAGGCACATCCAGAGAGGGTCACAGAGGCACACACAGAGAGAGGGTCACAGAGGCACACACAGGGAGAGGGTCACAGAGGCACACAGAGAGGGTCACAGAGGCACACAGAGAGGGTCACAGAGGCACACAGAGAGGGTCACAGAGGCACACAGAGAGAGGGTCACAGAGGCACACAGAGAGGGTCACAGAGGCACACAGAGAGGGTCACAGAGGCACACAGAGAGGGTCACAGAGGCACACAGAGAGGGTCACAGAGGCACACAGAGAGGGTCACAGAGGCACACAGAGAGGGTCACAGAGGCACACAGAGAGGGTCACAGAGGCACAGAGAGAGGGTCACAGAGGCACACAGAGAGGGTCACAGAGGCACACACAGAGAGAGGGTCACAGAGGCACACAGAGAGGGTCACAGAGGCACACACAGAGAGAGAGGGTCACAGAGGCACACAGAGAGGGTCACAGAGGCACACACACACAGAGAGGGTCACAGAGGCACACAGAGAGGGTCACAGAGGCACACACAGAGAGAGGGTCACAGAGGCACACAGAGAGGGTCACAGAGGCACATATAGAGAGGGTCACAGAGGCACACAGAGAGGGTCACAGAGGCACACAGAGAGGGTCACAGAGGCACACAGAGAGGGTCACAGAGGCACACACAGAGAGGGTCACAGAGGCACACAGAGAGGGTCACAGAGGCACACAGAGAGGGTCACAGAGGCACACAGAGAGGGTCACAGAGGCACATCTAGAGAGGGTCACGGAATTTTTGAACACGGTCAGTTTTTCGGAGCCCCGCGCGATGTCGGGACCAGCTCCGCACAATTCCGCACGGCTCCAGCGAACGAAATGGGACCGGCCCCGCGACGCCGGATGGCTCAAGCGACCACGTTAGGTCGCGCTCCCCGCATGGAGTCGCATGCTGATGGGACATACTCTCTTTTAAATCCATCAAGTGATTTGGCCTCCACTGCCCTCTGTGGCAGGGAATTCCATAAACTCACAACTCTCTGGGTGAAAACGTTTTTTCTCACCTCAGTCTTAAATGACCTCCCCTTTATTCTAAGACTGTGGCCCCTGGTTCTGGACTCACCCAACATTGGGCCATTTTTCCTGCATCTAGCTTGTCCAGTCCTTTTATAATTTTATGTGTTTCTATAAGATTACCCCTCATCCTTCTAAACTCCAGTGAATACAAGCCCAGTCCTTTCAATCTTTCCTCATATGACAGTCCCGCCATCCCAGGGATCCATCTCGTGAACCTACGCTGCACTGCCTCAATCACAAGGATGTCCTTCCTCAAATTAGGAGACCAAAACTGTACGCAATACTCCAGATGTGGTCTCACCAGAGCCCTATACAACTGCAGAAGAACCTCTTTACTCCTATACTGAAATGCTCTTGTTATGAAGGCCAACATTCCATGAGCTTTCTTCACTGCCTGCTGTACCTGCATGCCAACTTTCAGTGTACAAGGACACCCAGGTCTCGCTGTACCTCCCCCTTACCTAACCTAACCCAATTGAGATAATAATCTGCCCCCTTGTTTTTGCCACCAAAGTGGATAACCTCACATTTATCTATATTATACTGCATCTGCCACGCATCTGCCCACTCACTCAACCTGTCCAGGTCACCCTGCAACCTCCTAACATCCTCTTCACAGTTCACACTGCCACCCAGCTTTGTGTCATCCACAAACTTGCAAGTGTTTCTCCTAATTCCCTCTTCCAAATCATTAATATATATGGTAAACAGTTGTGGCCCCAACACTGAGCCTTGCCACTCGCCACTGCCTGCCATTCTGAAAAGGACCTGTTCACTCCTACTCTTTGCTTCCGGTCGGTCCGGCTTAGAGCGGCGGCGGTCCGGCTTAGAGCTGCGGTGCTCCAGCGGCGTCAGAGGCCTGGATCACCTCAGCGCAGAGGGAGAACTAGGACGGATGAAGACAATGACTTAAGACTTTTGCCATCCATCACAGTGAGGAGGTGCCTGGTGAACTCATTGTGGTGGATGTTAAATATGTGTTTATTGTGTGTTTTGTTTTTTTATTATACGTTATGACTGCATGGTAACAATTTCGTTCAGACCGAGAGGTCTGAATGACAATCAAGGAATCTAATCTAATCTAATCAACTGCATCACTGACACTTCCAATTTAACGTTCTCCTTCTCAAATTGCAGATTAAAATTAACCATATTATGAACACTACCTCCAAACGGTTCCTTTATGAGTTCTCTTATCATATCTGGTTCATTGGACAACACTAAATCCAGAATTGCCTTTTCTCTGGGCGGCTCCATTACAAGCTGCTCTAAGAATCCATCTTGGAGGCATTCTACAAACTCTCTTTCTTGGGGTCCGGAACTAACCTTTTCCCAGTCTACCTGCATATTGAAATCCCCCATCACCACAGTAGCATTACCTTTGTTACATGCCACTTTTAACTCCTGCTGCAACTTACACCCTACATCTGGGCTACTATTTGGGGGTCTGTGGATAACACCAATTAATGTCTTCTTATCTTTACAATTCCTCAACTCATTCCACAGTGACTCTACCTCGTCAGTTCCTATGTATTAGAAACATAGAAACATAGAAATTAGATACAGGAGTAGGCCATTCAGCCCTTCGAGCCTGCACCGCCATTCAATATGATCATGGCTGATCATCCAACTCAGTATCCCGTACCTGCCTTCTCTCCATACCCCCTGATCCATTTAGCCGCAAGGGCCACATCTAACTCCCTCTTAAGTATAGCCAACGAACTGGCCTCAACTACCTTCTGTGGCAGAGAATTCCACAGATTCACCACTCTCTGTGTGAAAAAAGATTTTCTCATCTCGGTCCTAAAAGACTTCCCCCTTATCCTTAAACTGTGACCCCTTGTCCTGGACATCCCCTACTTTGGGAACAATATTCGTGCATCTAGCCTGTCCAACCCCTTAAGAATTTTGTAAGTCTCTATGAGATCCCCCCTCAATCCTCTAAATTCCAGCGAGTACAAGCCGAGTCTATCCAGTCTTTCTTCATATGGAACTCCTGCCATCCCAGGAATCAGTCTGGTGAACCTTCTCTGTACTCCCTCTGTGACAAGAATGTCTTTCCTCAGATTAGGAGACCAAAACTGTACGCAATACTCCAGGTGTGGCCTCACCAAGACCCTGTACAACTTCAGTAGAACCTCCCTGCTCTTGTACTCAAATCCTTTTGCTGTGAATGCCAACATACCATTCGCTTTCTTCACAGCCTGCTGCACCTGCATGCCTACTTTCAATGACTGGTGTACCATGACACCCAGGTCTCGTTGCATCTCCCCTTTTCCTAATCAGTCACCATTCAAATAATAGTCTACTTTCCTGTTTTTGCCACCAAAGTGGATAACCTCACATTTATCCACATTATACTGCATCTGCCATGCATTTGCCCACTCACCCAGTCTATGCAAGTCACCTTGCAGCCTCCTAGCATCCTCCTCACAGCTAACACTGCCCCCCAGCTTTGTGTCATCCGCAAACTTCGAGATGTTGCATTTAATTCCCTCGTCCAAATCATTAATATATATTGTAAATAGCTGGGGTCCCAGCACTGAGCCTTGCGGCACTCCACTAGTCACTGCCTGCCATTCTGAAAATGACCCGTTTACTCCTACTCTTTGCTTCCTGTCTGCCAGCCAGTTCTCTATCCACATCAATACTGAACCACCAATACCATGTGCTTTAAAATTCTATACTAATCTCTTGTGTGGGACTTTGTCGAAAGCCTTCTGAAAGTCCAGATATAACACATCCACTGCTTCTCCCTTATCCACTCTACTAGTTACATCCTCAAAAAATTCAATAAGATTCGTCAGACATGATTTACCTTCATGTCTGACGAATCCATGCTGACTTTGTACAATGATTTCACCACTTTCCAAATGCAATGCTATCCCATCTTTAATAACTGACTCTAGCAGTTTCCCCACTACCGATGTTAGACTAACTGGTCTGTAATTCCCCGTTTTCTCTCTCCCTCCCTTTTTAAAAAGTGGGGTTACATTAGCTACCCTCCAATCCTCAGGAACTACTCCAGAATCTAAAGAGTTTTGAAAAATTATCACTAAGGCATCCACTATTTCTGGGGCTACTTCCTTAAGTACCCTGGGATGCAGCCTATCTGGCACTGGGGATTTATCGGCCTTTAATCCATTCAATTTACCTAACACCACTTTCCGGCTAACCTGGATTTCACTCAGTTCCTCCATCTCATTTGATCCGCGATATCCTGCTATTTCCGGAAAATTATGTATGTCTTCCTCAGTGAAGACAGAACCAAAGTAGTTATTCAATTGGTCTGCCATGTCCTTGTTCCCCATGACCAATTCACCTGTTTCTCACTGCAAGGGACCTACATTTACTTCACATACTTCTACATCTTATTCACTTCACATTGTATTTTCGTGTGTTTTTTAAAACAGATGTCTGCTCAGAATGAAATGATCAAAAAACTGCAAGATCAGAGCCAGGCCTTGCGGTCCAAAATTGACAAAATGCAAGGTCAGTTCAACAACAATTGCATTTGCTTAGCGCCTCGGAGAATGTTCCTAAGTACTAGAGAGAAATATATATGTTGAATAAAATTTGATGCTAAGCCGGTGAGTTGGAGAAGGGGGTCATAAGTTCATTAGTGATAGGAGCAGAATGAGGCCATCTTTAGTCAGAGAGTGGTGAATCTGTGGAATTCTTTGCCACAGACGGCTGTGGAGGCCAAGTCAGTGGATATTTTTAAGGCAGAGATAGATAGATTCTTGATCAGTACGGGTGTCAGAGGTTATGGGGAGAAGGCAGGAGAATGGGGTTAGGAGGGAGAGATAGATCAGCCATGATTGAATGGTGGAGTAGACTTAATGTGCCGAATGGCCTATGACCTTAAGTCCACTCCACCATTCAATGGCGTCTGATCTATCTCTCCCTCTCAGCCCGATTCTCCTGCCTTCTCCCCGTGACCTCTTGACACTTGTCACAGCTGACATAAAAAGGTCATAGATGGGGTCATATAGCGTGGAGTCAGGCCCTTCACCAGGGGGATAGTATGTTTTAAAACTCATCAGGAAGCTGAAATATCCAGGGAGCAAAGTTTCAGCTCAAAGAAGCTCCATCCTTTCTCTCCAAATCCACAATCTTCAAACTCTTCTTTTGATAGGTAATCTTCATGGCTGTCGGACTGAGAGCGTGAAACACGGAGAACTGGTGCAAGGATTGAAGCGCAGTTTAGAAAACTATGAAAACCAAAACTCACACCTACGGAAGGAGGTAGCGGGTCTGCGAGGGGAGGTTGCGGGAAATGGGGCAGCAGATATCGGAGCTGCGGGGAAAAGGCGTTGACTGGACACTAGTGAAGGAGCGTTACACTATTGGGCAGTAGTGAGGGAGCCACACCGAGTCCACACCCACCAGCGATCCCCGCACACTAACACTATCCTACACACACTAGGGACAATTTACAATGATACCAAGCCAATCAAACAACAAACCTGCACATCTTTGGAGTTTGAGATTTTATTGTCACAGTGAAAAGCTTTTGTTGCGTGCTAACCAGTCAGCGGGAAGACAATACGTGATTACAATCGAGCCGTCCACAGTGTACAGATACATGATAAGGGAATAACATTTAGTGCAAGAGAAAGCCAGTAAAGTCGGATTATAAGGTAGTCCAAGGGTCTCCAATGAGGTAGATGGTAGTTCAGGACTGCTCTCCAGTGTTGGTGGGATGGGTCAGTTACCTGATAACAGCTGGGAAGAAACTGAACTCTTACATAGGATCCAGAGAAATACTTTAAGCAAAGTCATATTTTTTACATTTCAGTATTTTCATATTTTTTACATTTCAGAATGAGATGATCAAAAAACTGCAAGAGCAGGGCCGGGACTTGCAACCAAAAATTGACAAAATGCAAGGTCAGTTCAACAACAATTACATTTGCTTAGCGCCTTGGAGAATGTTACTAAGTACTTGAGAGAAATATATATGTTGAATAAAATTCTATATTTTTAAGGCAGAGATAGTTAGCTTCTTGATCAGTATGGGTGTCAAAGGTTATGGGGAATAGGCAGGAGAATGGGGTTAGGTGGGAGAGATAGGTCAGCCATGATTGAATGGTGGAGTAGACTTGATGGGCCGAATGGCCCAATTCTACTCCTATCACTTATGACCGTAAGTCTACTCCGTCATTCAATCGTGGCTGATCTATCTCTCCCTCAGCCCCATTCTCCTGCCTTCTCCCCATGACCCCTTGACACCCGCACACTTGTCACAGCTGACATAAGAAGGTCGCAGATGGGGTCATACAACGTGGAGTCAGGCCCTTCAGGAGGGGGATAGTATGTTTTAAAACTCACCGGGAAGCTGAAATATCCAGGGAGCAAAGTTTCAGCTCAAACAAGCTCCATCCTTCTCTCCAAATCCACAATCTTCAAACTCCTCTTTTGATAGATGATCTTCAGCGCTGTCGGACTGAGAGCGGGAAGCACGGAGAACTGGTGCAAGAATTGGAGCGCAGATTGGAAAACAATGAAGACCAAAATTCAAACCTTCGGTATTCTCTGTAAGTCCTTGTTCCTTTATGAAATAGAATTTGACTTTGGGTACTATTGAATTCCTTTGATCACCCGTACACCAGTTCTATCCGACACACTCGGGACAATTTCCGGAAGCCAATTAACCTACAATCCTGCAAGTTTTTGGAATATGGGAGGAAACTGGAGCACTAGGGCAGCACGGTGGCACAACAGTGGAGTTGCTGCCTTTCAGCGCCAGAGACCCGGGTTTGATGCTGACCATGGGTGCTGTTTGTACAGTGTTTGTATGTTCTTCCCGTGACCCGCGTGGGGTTTTCTCAGGGTGCTCCGGTTTCCACAAACGTCCCAGGGATGTGCAGGTTTGCATGTTAATTGGCTCATGTAAAGTTGTGAATTGTCCCTGGTGGGTGAGATAGTGCTAGTGTACAAGTGATCGCTGGCCGGCGCGGACTCGGTGGGCTGAAGGACCTGTTTCCTCACTGTGTCTCTAAACTAAAACCCAAGCCGTCACAGAGAGAACATACGAACTCTGCACAGACAGCGCCGGTCGTCAAGATCGAGCACGGGTCTCCGGCGCTGTCAGTGTCGTAAGGCAGCAACCGTACCGCTGTGCCGAGTCTGTGGAATTCTCTGCATCAGAGGGTGGTGGAGGCCGGTTCTATGGATACTTTCAAGAGAGAGCTAGATAGGGCTCTTAAAGATAGCGGAGTCAGGGGATATGGGGCGAAGGCAGGCACGGGGAACTGATTGTGGATGATCAGTCATGATCACATTGAATGGTGGTGCTGGCTCGAAGGGCCGAATGACCTACTCCTGCACCTATTGTCTATTGTCTAGTGTCACCGTGATGCCCGTAATGGGTAATGGAGGGAATTGCCCTGAGAGTTTGACTCACTAAAGGCCAGACCAAAGCTGGGTTTCAGCAAGTCCATTCTTCAACCTCCATTTTTAAATAATTGGGAGTTAATTCAGAAGTACCTGCATTTATTTCTTACAGAAAAAACTGCCGGGGTCAATCATTCAAATCGCAGGACGTTAACATTTGGTGGTTCATTGTGCCTTTTGTTTTGGGCTGTTTCCTGGGTTGTTGCCTCGGCCATTGCTCCAAATGACATGAATGGTAAGTTGAAGGGTCAACCGGGGGGGAAATAAAGGGTGTGTGAGCGGGTGCAGGGCTCATCAGTCCTAGGAGCAGAATTAGGCCATTCGGCCCATCAAGCCTACTCTTCCTCCGAACAAACTTTGCTTACACCCGGTGAGGTTTGGGGAGTGGGTGGTGGGGGGAGGGAAGGGGGGGGTGAGATGTACAGATGGTGGGGGGGAGGGGAAAGGTGTGGGGGATGGGTGTGGTAAAGTTAGTGATAGTATGGGATTGATTGGGGAAGGGCTGTGGGCGAGGGGTTTGGGAGGGAGTGAGGAATGGTGGGGTGGGGGGGTGGGAGAGGAAATCCGTGGGATGGCGAATTGTGGACGCAGCCCAGACCATCACACAAACCAACCTCCCTTCCATTGACTCCATCTACACCCAGGGTCGGATTTAGATGAAGAGAAGCCCTAGGCTATTCCACTTGTGAGGCCCCTCCCAATCCCCCACCCCCACGACAAGAGGAAGATGGAAGAGTCCACCAGATTGACACCGATGTGCAGCTGAGTGCGGCCAATGAGATAAGGGCTAGAAAGTTGCGCTTTTTATTTATTGCCAGTGCTAATGTCGAGTTATCGGCTTAAAACACTATTATTCTGAAATGGAGGGCAAGGAAAATTACTGAAGTGTTGTTTAGAGACTACAGTGCGTTGTGACATCATATGCAAGAAAGGCCTATGACAGTGTCAAAAATATTATGCACCAGGCCCGTACGAAGCTTTTCAAAAATGGGTGGCATGGAAGGATTACAAAAATGTTAATGTTAATAATCAAGTTGTACTGTAAAATGTTATGTAAAATGTTATAAAGGAGCATGCAAACACTGCAAATAAAATACTGTGAGTTTTTGCAATAAATAAAACCTTTTTTAGAAAATGTATTGTGTGTCTATTTGATTGCCTGTTAGTGTTTGACTGTGTTAGTGTGTGCACATTAAAAATTTGACGCAAAATGAAAGTTGCAAACTATGGAATACATATTTTTCAGTATTGTTATCGAGGAAAAGAAAGCAGTTCCAATTGTTTGATATTATTCATATGGAGGAGAAAATATAATTGCTCTAAAACCTACCTTAATTTTACAATCTCACTAAAGAGAATCCCACTTCACCTTGCCCTAAATGTTATTCCCTTATCATGTATCTCTGGGCTGTAAATGGCTCGATTGTAATCATGTATTATTTTTCCACTGACAGGTTAGCACGCAACAAAAAGCTTTTCACTGTACCTCGCTACACGTGACCATAAACTGAACTGAACTGAACTAGGGGGGGAGGTGGGTGATTTGTGAGGTGCATGTGGGCAGAGAGGATGGGGAGCTGGGTGTAAGCAAAGCTTGTTGGGAGAGCTCAGGTCAGTAGACATCATGGTCGGTTATGTGAGAAGGGTTGTATGAAAGTGGAGGATGTGTAGAAAGGAGATACAGATGCTGGTTTACACTGACGATAGTGCTGGAGCAGTAACTCCGTGGGTCAGGCAGCATCTCTGGAGGGATAGGATGGGTGACGTTTCGGGTCGGGACCCTTCCTCAGACCGAGGGGAGGGGGACAGGGAGGTTATGAGGTGATCGGAAAATAGAAATGTCTGAATATCCTGTTGTGCCCTTTAAATCCCAAGGCAGACCTTGAAGGGTGGACAACTGTCTGAAGGGAAGGCAGTGGTCGGTGGTTATAAACAGAATGATGATCCTCTAGATGTGACCCTCGAGAGAACTTTACCGTGAAGATCTTTCCCCCACAGTTCTGCTCCACCTGAACGGTTATGCTGAGGTGTGAATGGACCAGTGACACCTCAGCCATGGCCAGCATCCTTGGCACGCCCTTGTTCAATGAGTTGGCAATGAGACTGCAAGCTAGGCTTGGTTGGGTGACAAGGGTGCGGTGATGTGGAGATAGGTAGAGGCATGGGACACGGGATGGGAAAGACCCACTGCGGATATCGGTCCCATTCCCTAGCCTGCCCCGTTATAGACTTTACACCTCATGTCCACCACCCTTGTATCCACATCACACTGCCCTCTGCATTGTTACATCAATGTTCCAATCACTACAAGCTACAACTAATCCTCCTGTTCTCAAGGTTACACAAAAGTCTGGAGAAACTCAGCGGGTGCAGCAGCATCTAAGGAGCGAAGGAGATAGGCTACGTTTCGGGCCGAAACCCTTCTTCAGACTGATGGGAGGTGGGGGAGGGGGGGGGCGGGGAGAAGAAAGGAAAAAGGAGGAGCCCGAGGGCTGAGGGAGAGGTGGGAAGGGGAGGAGACAGCGAGGGTTAACAGAATTGAGAAAATTCAATGTTCAAGCCCAGAGGATGCAGACTCCCCAAGCGGAATATGAGGTGCTGTTCCTCCAATTTGCGGTGTTGCTCACTCTGGCCGTGGAGGAGGCCCAGGACAGAGAGGTCGGATACCGAATGAGAGAGGGAGTTGAAGTGCTGAGCCACCGGGAGGTCGGGTTGGTTTTTGCGGACCGAGCTGAGGTGTTCGGCGAAATGATCGCCCAGCCTCCGCAGTAGATGAGGTTGGAGGAGGTGCAGGTGAACCTCTGTCGGTTCTGGAAGGACTGCTTGGGTCCCTGAAAGGAGTGGAGGGGGGACAAGTGTAGCATCTCTTGCGGTTGCAAGGGAAAGTGCCCGGGGAAGGGGTGGAGCGGGAGGGAAGGGAAGAATTGACAAGGGAGTTGTGGAGGGAGCAGTCTTTGCGGAAGGCAGACAGGGGGGGAGATGGGAAGATGTGCGGAGTGGTGGGGTCACGTTAGAGGTGGGGAAACTGGCGGAGGACTATCTGTTGTATGTATGAGGGGAGGGGAATCCCCGTTCTCTGAAGAATGAGGACATTTGTGATGACCTGGTGTGGAACAGCTCATCCTGGGAGCAGATGCGGCATAGACGGAGGAATTGGGAATAGGGGATGGAGTCCTTACAGGAAGCAGGGTGGGAGGAAGAGTAGTCCAGGTAGCTGTGGGAGTCAGTTGGTTTGTAGTGGATGTCGGTCAGGAGTGTATCACCTGCAATAGAGATGGTGAGGTCAAGGAATGGTAGGGAAGTGTCAGAAATGGTCCAAGTGTATTTGAGTGCCGGATGGAAGTTGGTGGTGAAATGGATGAAGTCAGTCAGTTGTGTGTGGGTGCAGGAGGTGAAACCAAAGCAGTCGTCGATGTAATGGAGATAGAGGTCGGAGATGGGGCCCTGGTACGCCGAGAACAAGGATTGTTCGACGTACTCGACAAAGAGGCAAGCGTAGCTGGGGCCCATGCGTGTGCCCATAGCTACGCCTTGTGTTTGGAGGAAATGGGAGGAGTCAAAAGAGAAGTTATTGAGGGTAAGGACCAACTCCGCTAGGCGGAGGAGGGTGTCAGTGGACGGGTATGGGTTGCTCCTCTGGTCGAGGAAGTACCGGAGGGCTTTGAGACCATCCTGGTGGGGGATGGAGGTGTAGAGTTACTGGACGTCCATGGTGAAGATGAGAGGATGGGGACCTGGAGAATGGAATGCGCGGAGCCGACGGAGGGTGTCTGAGGTGCCTTGAACATAGATGGGGAGGGATTTAACAAAGGGGGATAGGATGGAGTCAAGGTATGTGGAAATGTGTTCGGTGGGGCACGAACAGGCAGAGACAATGGGTCTGCCGGGGCAGTTGGGTTTGTGGATTTTGGGGAGAAGGTAAAATCGGGCCGTGCGGGGCTGGGAAACGATGAGGTTGGAGGCTCGGGGGGGTAGGGAGCCGGAGTTGAAGTCGGTTATGGTGCTCGAGATGGTGGCCTGGTGCTCGTCAGTGGGGTCATGGTCCAGGGGTAAGTAGGAGGAGGTGTCCGAGAGTTGGTGCGTGGCCTCCACTTTGTAGACATCGACGTGCCAGACTACCACAGCACCGCCCTTGTCGGCGGGTTTGATAACCCAGTCTGGGTTGTTACGGAGTGAGTCGATGGCAGTACGTTTGGGGGGGGGGGAAGAGATTGGAGTGAGACAGGGGAGTGGAGAAGTCGAGGCGGTTGATGTCCCGACGGTAGTTCTGGATAAAGAGTTCTAAAGCCGGAGGGCCACGAGGGGGGGTCCACGAGGAGGGGGTACGTGGGAGACAGGAAAAGGGATCATCAGTGGGGGGCTAGGACTTCTTCGCATGGAAGAACGCTGTGAGGCAGAGGCGACGGTAGAACAGCTCCAAGTCGTGGTGGGCGCGGAACTCATTGAGGTGGGGACGGAGGGGGACTAAGGTAAAACCTCTGCTGAGTACCGACCTTTCGGTGTCGTAGACCTGACCTCCCGGTGGCTCAGCACTTCACCTCCCCCTCTCATTCCATATCCGACCTCTCTGTCCTGGGCCTCCTCCAGGGCCAGAGTGAGCAACACCGCAAATTGGAGGAGCAGCACCTCATATTCCGCTTGGGGAGTCTGCATCTTCTGGGCTTGAACATCGAATTCTCTCAATTCTGTTAACCCTTGCTGTCTCCTCCCCTCCCCCGCCCCACCTCTCCCTCAGCCCTCGGGCTCCTCCTCCTCCTTTTTCCTTTCTTCTCCCCGCCCCCCCCCCCCCCCCCCCCCCCACCTCCCATCAGTCTGAAGAAGGGTTTCGGCCGGAAACGTTGCCTATCTCCATCGCTCCTTAGATGCTGCTGCAACCGCTGAGTTTCTCCAGCCTTTTGTGTACCCCTCGATTTTCCAGCATCTGCCGTTCCTTCTTTAACGCTCCTGTTCCCAATGTTATCACAAAATGTTACCGACAGCTGGTAGACAAAAATGCTGGAGAAACTCAGCGGGCGAGGCAGCATCTATGGAGCGAAGGAATAGGTGACGTTCCGGGTCGAGACCCTTCTTCAGACAGAGAGATGCTCCCTGGCCCACTGAGTTACTCCGGCATTTGGTGTTTATCTTCCATGTAAACCAGCATCTGCAGATCTTTCCTACACGTTCAATTAACATTTCTGCTGCTTCCACGCAATTCAACAAGTGTGAATTGTCCACGCGCTCAGCGGCTACGGATTTAATATGTGTGTGTGTGTGTGTGTGTGTGTGTGTGTATATTTTTAAAATTCTGATTCAATTTATAATAAAATATCACGATTTATTGAAAAAACAGGTTTCAAATCAGATTTTGTTGCTTCCACTTTATGAGAACTCCTGTTATTCCCAAACCAAGTCTGGATATTGTTATTTAATTTACCGGACATGAATGTCACGGTGGCGCAGCGGTAGAGTTGCTGCCTCACAGCGGCAGAGACCCGGGTTCCATCCTGACTATGGGTGCTGTCTGTACGGAGTTCGCACGTTCTCCCCGTGACCTGCGTGGGTTTTCTCCGGGTGCTCCGGTTTCCTCCCGCACTCCAATGACGTGCAGGTTTGTTGGTTAATTTGGCTTTGGTAAAATTGTAAATTGTCCCCAGTGTGTGGGATGGTGCTAGTGTGCGGGGTGAGTTGCTGGTCGGTGGGCCGAAGGGCCTGTTTCCGCGCCGTATTTCTAAAGCATAAAGTCAGTCGGCAGAGCTTTGGATCGGTGACGTTTCGGGGCAGGACCCTTGTTCAAACTTTGACTCAGTCTGAAGTTGGGTCCCAACCCGAAACGCCACCGATCCACGTTGAAACCTGCTGATGAAACTGGCAGCAGACGGTCGCGGTGAGTCGTGGCGGCACACATCCTGGCAACAGGAGAGGGTGGTCGCCGAGCCTGGACCCCGCTCGGCCCCGGAGGCTGGGGACCACACAGGAGGTTTGAGGGATTCACCCACGGACGTTGGACAAGAGATGGTAGGAAGGGATGGGGGTCTGACCTGCACCCTCAAGGGAAGGGAGGGGAGGGGAAAGGGGGGAGGGGGGAGGGGGCTAAGGACAGTGGAGTAAGGGTCTGAAGAAGGGTTTCGGCCCAAAACGTTGCCCATTTCCTTCACTCCATTAATGCTGCTGCACCCGCTGAGTTTCTCCAGCATTTTTGTGTACCTATCGAAAGGAAAGGCAGGTGGGCAGAGGAGAGAGGGGTAGCTCTGCTGGTGTGGGATGGAATTCAGTCCCTTGCGAGGGAAGACATAGGGACTGACGAGGTAGAGTCACTGTGGATTGAGTTGAGCAATTGTAAAGGCAAGAAGACACTGAGACTCTACAGACGCTACAGACCCCCAAATAGTAGCCCGTATGTAGGGTGTAAGTTGCAGCAGGAGTTAAAACTGGCATGTAACAAAGGTAATGCCACTGTGGTGATGGGGGATTTCAATATGCAGGTAGACTGGGAAAATCAGGTTTGTTCAGGACCCCAAGAAAGAGAGTTTGTAGAATGCCTCCGAGATGGATTCTTAGAGCAGTTTGTAATGGAGCCGACCAGAGAAAAGGCAATTCTGGATTTAGTGTTGTCCAATAAACCAGATATGATAAGAGAATTTGAGGTAAAGGAACCACTTGGAGGTAGTGATCATAATTTTAATCTGTAATTTGAGAAGGAGAACGTTAAATCGGAAGTGTCAGTGATGCAGTTGAATAAAGGGGACTATGAAGGCATGAGGGAGGAGCTGGTCAAAGTAGACTGGAAAGGGATCCTAGCAGGAATGACGGGGGAACAGCAATGGCAGGAATTCCTGTGCATAATCCGGAAGATGCAGGATCATTTCATTCCAAAAAGGAAGAAAGATTCTAAGGGGAGTAGGAGGCAACCGTGGCTGACAAGAGAAGTTAGGGATAGAATAAAACTTAAAGATAAGATGTATAACACAGCAAAGAGTAGCCGGAAGCCAGAGGATTGGGAAACTTTCATAGGACAACAGAAGGAAACAAAACGGGCAATACGGGCTGAAAAGCTGAAGTACGAGGGGAAGCTGGCCAGGGATGTAAAGAAGGACAGTAAAAGCTTCGAGGGTTACACAAAACGCTGGAGAAACTCAACGGGTGCAGCAGCATCTATGGAGCGAAGGAGATGGGCAACGTTTTGGGCCGAAACCCTTCTTCAGACTGATAGGGGGTGGGGGGAGGCGGGGGGAAGAAAGGAAAAACTAGGAGGAGCCCAATGGCTGAGGGAGAGGTGGGGAGGGGAGGAGACAGCAAGGGTTAACGTAATTGAGAGAATTCGATGTTCGTGCCAAGAGGATGCAGACTCCCCAAGCGGAATATGAGGTGCTGTTCCTTCAATTTGCGGTGTTGCTCACTCTGGCCGTGGAGGAGGCCCAGGACAGGGACATCGGATATGGAATGGGAGGGGGAGTTGAAGTGTCAGCCTTGGCTCCAGTCACCACTTGATGAAAGACTCCGCAGGAAGGAGTCAATTTAGAAGCTTCCTTCAGCCCCTTCAGCAAGTGGGAAGATCAACGACTACTATCGTCTGGGCAAGAGCCCCTGCTCCCGTCTGTACCTCTGCACACCAGGCCCGTGGCCTTTCACCAGTATCGTGTCCATGTTGATCATCATCAACATGAAGTCTTTACAGAATCTTCCTGACAGATTCAGGTTATTCAACCAAATTGGACCGCCCTTTGAAACTCAAGTCAAGTTGAGTTTATTGTCAAAAACACAAAGTGCCGGAGGAACTCAACAGGTCAGGCAGCATCTGTGGAGGGAATGTGTAGAGTCTGAAGAAGGGCCTTGACCCGAAACCTCACCCATTCCTTCTGTCCAGAGACGCTGCCTGTCCCGCTGAGTTACTCCAGCATTTTGTGTCGATCTTCAGGCCAAGTGAAGAGTCAAGAGTGAGTAATTGTCACTTTTACCGACTTCCGAAGATTCAGTTCTGGATGGAGCCCTCGTGTGTATCCCCTCGACCTCACACAGTCCCGCTCTCACTCCCTTCCCCCCCTTCAGAAGGAACAAGGATCGCGGTCTCCTGGTCCTCACCTTTCCCCTTTAGGAAGCTCGACATGTCCGCTACAACCCTCACCAACCTCTACAGAGAGCATTTTATCGGGAAGCATCCCAGCACGGTTTGGGAACAGCTCCGTCCAAGACCCGCAAGAGATTGCAGAGAGTTGTGGACGCATCCCAGACCATCACAAAAACCAACCTTCCTTCCATCGACTCCATCTACACCTCACGCTGCCCCTGCAAGGCCAGCAGCATCATCAAGGACCAGTCCCACCCCGGTCACTCCCTCTTCTCCCCTCTCCCATCAGGCAAGAGGTACAGAAGTGTGAAAACGCACGCCTCCAGATTCAGGGACAGTTTCTTCCCAGCTGTTATCAGGCAACTGAACCATCCTATCACCAACCAGCGAGCGGTCCTGACCTCACTGGAGACCTTCAAACTATCTTTAATCGGACTTGACTTTATCTTGCACGAAATGCTATTCCATTATCCTGTTTCTGTACACTGTTCAACTGTAATCCTGCAGAGTCTCTCCGCTGAATGGATCGCACGCAACAAAACAGCTTTCCACAGTACCTCGTTACACGTGACAATAATAAGCCAAACTAAACTACAGATAGACACAAAAAGCTGGAGTAACTCAGCGGGACAGGCAGCATCTCTGGACAGGAGGAAGGGGTGAGGTTTTGGGTCGAGACCCTTCTTTCTTCTTACACATGGGGTTTGAGCATTGCCGCAAGCATGTGTGAGGTTTGCCTGCTCCGTGTGTTTGTGTCTGACATGCACGAGTGGGAGTGGGAGTGAGAGTGGGTCTGAGGGCGGTTTTCAAGTCGGGGCGGGAGCCTGGCCCAGCTGTAATGTAATTCCCAGTTCCACAGCTCACTGACACTCACCGGCTGGGACTGACCCCCCCCAGGAATGCACCCCCCCCCCCCCACACACACACACACACACCCGCCACCCCGACATGGTGAGGTGTTGGTGCCCGTGTACCCGTCCACACCCACAACGATAAACACACAAACCTGGCAGTGTCTGGTGGAGCAGCCAGCCGCAAGCCCGCCTGTGCCTGATCCCCTCCGAGCACACACACACACACACACACACACACACACACACACACACACACACACACACACACACACACACACACACTCACACTCACACTCACACTCACACTCACACTCACACACTCACACACTCACACACTCACACACTCACACACTCACACACTCACACACTCACACACTCACACACTCACACTCACACTCACACTCACACACACACACACACACACACACACACACACACACACACACACACACACACACACACACACACACACACACACACACGTTCAGCTGCTAGTTCCACTGGGCACAGCACGGCTAGATCAACAATCCCCCCGCTCCTCGCTGCACAACTCACAAGGCTCACATACTCACCCCCTTCCAGTCTTGCTCACTCTCTCCCTCTCCCTCCATTACTGTGTCCATTAGTGTAGCGCTCCTCTAGTATCTGCTCACTACTGTGTGGCCCCATCGCTGCCTTTTCCCCGCAACCCCGCTACCTGCTGTAGTTTGGCCGCCTCACCCGCAGCTTGTCCAGCTCCCCGGACCCGGGCTGGGGTAGCTGCTGCCCGCCCTGAACAAGGAGGCAGAGGCACAGGATGACCATCAACGATCACGGTCCCTGGACCAGGTGAGAGATCCGAACTCGCTGCATTCTTCTAGCCGCCGGCTGCGTCCTTCAGCAACAGACCAAGTGCTGAGCCGCTGGAGTTTGGAGGCGGTCCGCATCTCCTCGCATCTTCTGACCCAGCCTCAAATGGTCCACTTCCTCCTTGACGCCCAGAATTAGCCTCCGCTGACAGATTAAATATGTAGGAAGGAACTGCAGATGCTGGTTTAAACACAAGATAGACACAAAGTGCTGGAGTAACTGAGCGGGACAGGCAGCATCTCTGGAGAGAAGGAACGGGTCGAGACCCTTCTTCTTATCACCAATTCCTTCTCTCCAGAGATGCTGAGTTAGTAACACAACACGTTTTGCAGACTGGCTGTTTGTTGCCATCAGTTCTGGCCCGTGTGCGGTTTACTCAGTGAAGAAAGCGAATGGCATGTTGGCCTTTGTAACAAGATGAATCGAGTAAAGGAGCAGAGGTCCTTCTGCAGTTGTACAGAGCCCCAGTGAGACCACACCTGGAGTATTGTGTGCAGATTTGGTCCCCTAATTTGAGGAAGGACATTCTTGCTATTGAGGGAGTGCAGCGTAGGTTTACAAGGTTAATTCCCGGGATGGCGGGACTGTCATATGCTGAGAGAATGGAGCAGCTGGGCTTGTACACTGGAGTTTAGAAGGATTAGAGGATATCTCGTTGAAACATATAATATTGTTAAGGGTTTGGACACGCTAGAGGGAGGAAACGTGTTCCTGATGTTGGGGGAGTCCAGAACCAGGGGCCACAGTTTAAGAATAAGGGGTAAGCCATTTAGAACGGAGACGAGGAAACACTTTTTCTCACAGAGAGTGGTGAGTCCGGCGCATGCTGGTGGGACCGGCCCTTTAGATAGAGCTCTAGGGGCTAGTGGAGCCAAGGGATATGGGGAGACGGCAGGCACGGGTTATTGATTGGGGACGATCAGCCATGATCACAATGAATAGCGGTGCTGGCTCGAAGGGCCGAATGGCCTCTCCCTACATCTATTTTCTATGTTTCTGTTACAGTCCATTAGTGTAGCGCTCCTCTAGTATATTTGCTCACTACTGCCCATTAGTGTAGCGCTCCTCTAGTATATTTGCTCACTACTGCCCATTAGTGTAGCGCTCCTCTAGTATATTTGCTCACCACTGTCCATTAGTGTAGCGCTCCTCTAGTATATTTGCTCACTACTGTCCATTAGTGTAGCGCTCCTCTAGTATATTTGCTCACTACTGTCCATTAGTGTAGCGCTCCTCTAGTATATTTGCTCACTACTGTGTAGTTCCATCGCCGCCTTTCCCCCGCAACCCTGCTATCTGCTCCTGTAGTTTAGCCGCCTCATCCCGCAACTTGGCCGCCTCAACCCGCAGCTTGACTGTCTTCTTCCGCAGCCCGGTTACCTCCACCCGCAACTTGTCCAGCTCCCCGGACCCGGGCTGGCGGTGCTGCTGCCCGCCCTGAACAAGGACGTAGAGGAACAGGAGACAGAGGCCCAGGCAGAGGACGAACAACGGCCACGGTCCCTGGACCAGGCGAGAGATCCGAACTCGCTGCATTCTTCTAGCCGCCGGCTGCGTCCTTCTCTCCAGAGATGCCGAGTTACTCCAGCTTTTTGTGTCTCGGCAGATTGTCTATGAGGAGAGTCGAGGACTTGAGGTCACAGCCTCGAAATTCAAGGATGTTCTTTTAGGAAGGAGATGAGAATGAATTTCTTTAGTCAGACGGCTCCATTGTAATCATGTACAGTCTTTACGCTGACTGGATAACACGCAATTGTGAATAGTAGAGTAGACTCAATGGGCTGAATGGCCTACATTTACCCCGATGGCTAATGGAATGAGGGAGGAGTTAGTAACACAACACGTTTTGCAGACTGGCTGTGTGTCGCCATCAGTTCTGGCCCGTGTGCGGTTTACTCAGTGAAGAAAGTGAATGGCATGTTGGCCTCTGTAACAAGAGGAATCGAATATAGGAGCAAATAGGTCCTTCTGCAGTTGTACAGAGCCCTAGTGAGACCACACCTGGAGTATTGTGTGCAGATTTGGTCCCCTAATTTGAGGATGGACATTCTTGCTATTGAGGGTGTGCAGCGTAGGTTTACAAGGTTAATTCCCGGGATAGTAGGACTGTCATATGCTGAGAGAATGGAGCAGCTGGGCTTGTACACTCTGGAGTTTAGAAGGATGAGAGGATATCTCATTGAAACATATAAGATTGTTAAGGGTTTGGACACGCTAGAGGCAGGATTCTGGACTCCCCCAACACGTTCCCGATGTTGGGGGAGTCCAGAATCAGGGGCCACAGTTTAAGAGTAAGGAGTAAGCCATTTAGAACAGAGACGAGAAAACACTGTTTCTCACAGAGAGTTGTGAGTCTGTGGAATTCTCTGCCTCAGAGGGCGGTGGAGGCCGGTTCTCTGGATACTTTCAAGAGAGAGCTAGATAGGGCTCTTAAAGATAGCGTAGTCAGGGGATCTGGGGAGAAGGCAGGAACGGGGTACTGATTGGGGATGATCAGCCATGATCACATTGAATGGCAGTGCTGGCTCGAAGGGCCGAATGGCCTACTCCTGCACCTATTGTCTGTTGTCTATTGTTTTAAAACTCATCACTAAGCTGAGATATCCAGGGGACAAAGTTTCATCTGAAAGAAGCTCGGAGAGAAGGCAGGGGAATGGGGTTAGGAGGGAGAGATAGATCAGCCATGATTGAACGGCGGAGTAGACTTGATGGGCCGAACGGCCTTATTCTATTGCTATCACTTGTGATCTTATGAAGGCTTGTCTGTGGGTGGGGGGGGGGGGGCGGGGGGCTGGAGACGTGGGAGAGGAGGAGCAGGGAGGAGGGTGAAGAGGGCTAATGCCTCCAGCGTCTTCAATGTGGGCTGCAGGAAGCAGGGCAGACACCTGCTCTGTCCCCCACCCCTCGCCCCAGTCAGTAGCTCAGTGTTGATGGGACCTGCGGCTAGATTTCGTCAACGTCTGGCACTGTGTCTTTAGTTTCGGTTTCATTTCAGACTGAACAGTTTTGTTTCCCGTTGTAAAGGTGTTGTGTTACTAACTCCTCCCTCATTCCATTAGCCATCGGGGTAAATGTAGGCCATTCAGCCCATTGAGTCTACTCTACTATTCACAATTGCGTGTTATCCAGTCAGCGTAAAGACTGTACATGATTACAATCGAGCCGTCTGACTAAAGAAATTTATTCTCATCTCCTTCCTAAAAGAACATCCTTGAATTTCGAGGCTGTGACCTCAAGTCCTCGACTCTCCTCATAGACAATCTGCCGAGACACAAAAAGCTGGAGTAACTCGGCATCTCTGGAGAGAAGGAATGGGTGATAAGAAGAAGGGTCTCGACCCGTTCCTTCTCTCCAGAGATGCTGCCTGTCCCGCTGAGTTACTCCAGCACTTTGTGTCTATCTTGTGTTTAAACCAGCATCTGGGCGTCAAGGAGGAAGTGGACCATTTGGGGCTGGGTCAGAACATGCGAGGAGATGCGGACCGCCTCCAAACTCCAGCGGCTCAGCACTTGGTCTGTTGCTGAAGGATGCAGCCGGCGGCTAGAAGAATGCAGCGAGTTCGGATCTCTCACCTGGTCGCCCTCTGCCTGGGCTTCTGGCTCCATTACCTCTACGTCCTTGTTCAGGGCGGGCAGCAGCTGCCCCAGCCCGGGTCCGGGGAGCTGAACAAGCTGCGGATGGAGGCGGCCAAACTGCGGGTGGAGGTAACCGGGCTGCGGGAGAAGACGGCCAAGCTGCGGGATGAGGCGGCCAAGCTGCGGGAGCAGGTAGCAGGGTTGCGGGGAAAAGGCGGCGAGTAGTGAGCTACACAGTAGTGAGAAAGGATACTAGTGGAGCGCTACACTAATGGACAGTAACAGAAACAGAAAATAGTAGGCCATTTGGCCCATTGAGCCAGCACCGCCATTCATTGCGATCATGGCTAATCGTCCCCAATCAATAACCCGTGCCTGACTTCTCCCCATATCCCTTGACTCCACTAGCCCCTAGAGCTCTATCTCACTCTCTCTTAAATCCATCCAGTGACTTGGCCTCCACTGCCCTCTGTGGCAGGGAATTCCACAAATTCACAACGCTCTGGGTGAAAACGTTTTTTCTCACCCCAGTCTTAAATGGCCTCCCCTTTATTCTAAGACTGTGGCCCCTGGTTCTGGACTCGCCCAACATTGGGAACATTTTTCCTGCATCTAGCTTGTCCAGTTATTTTGTAATTTTATATGTTTCTATAAGATCCCCCCTCATCCTTCTAAACTCCAGTGAATACAAGCCTAGTCTTTTCAATCTTTCCTCATATGACAGTCCCGCCATCCCAGGGATCAATCTCGTGAACCTACGCTGCACTGCCTCAATCACAAGGATGTCCTTCCTCAAATTAGGAAAAACCAAAACTGTACACAATACTCCAGATGTGGTCTTACCAGAGCCCTATACAACTGCAGAAGAACCTCCCTACTCCTATACTGAAATCCTCTTGTTATGAAGGACAACATTGCATGAGCTTTCTTCACTGCCTGCTGTAGCTGTAAGCCAACTTTCAGTCACCGGACGCCCAGGTCTCGCTGTACCTCCCCCTTACATAACCTAACCCCATTGAGATAGTAATCTGCCCCCTTGTTTTTGGCACCAAAGTGGATAACCTCACATTTATCTATATTATATTGCATCTGCCACACATCTGCCCACTCACTCAACCAGTCCAGGTCACCCTGCAACCTCCTAACATCCTCTTCACAGTTCACACTGCCACCCAGCTTTATGTCATCCGCAAACTTGCTCGTGTTGCTCCTAATTCCCTCTTCCAAATCATTAATATATATGGTAAACAGTTGCGGCCCCAACACCGAGCCTTGCGGCACTCCACTCGCCACTGCCTGCCATTGTGAAAAGGACCCGTTCACTCCTACTCTTTGCTTTCTGTCTGTCAATCAATTTTCTATCCATGTCAACACCCTACACCCAATACCATGTGCTCTAATTTTAGTCACCAGTATCCCGTGCGGGACCTTATCAAAGGCTTTCTGAAAGTCTAGATACACACATCCACTGGCTCCTCTTCATCCATTTTACTTGTCACATCCTCAAAAAATTCCAGAAGATTAGTCAAGCATGATTTTTCTTTCATAAATCCATGTTGACTTCGACTAATCCTTTTACTGCTATCCAAATGCCCCATTATTACCTCTTTAATTATTGACTCCAGCATCTTTCCCACCACCAAAGTCAGACTAACTGGTCTGTAATTCCCCGTTTTCTCTCTCGCTCCTATCTTGAAAAGTGGGATAACATTAGCTATCCTCCAATCCACAGGAACTGATCCTGAATCTATTGAACATTGGAAAATGATGACCAATGCGTCCACTATTTCTAGAGCCACCTCCCTGAGGACCCTGGGATGCAGACCATCAGGCCCAGGGGATTTATCATCCTTCAGTCCCATTAGCTTACCCAATACTATTTCTCACCTAATGAAAATTTCTTTCAGTTCCTCTACCCCCTTAGATCCTCTGTCCTCCAGTACATCTGGGAGATTGTTTGTGCCCTCCTTAGTGAAGACATATCCGAAGTACCTGTTCAACTCTTCTGCAATTTCCTTGTTCCCTATAATAATTTCACCCGTGTCTGCTTTCAAGGGACCCACATTTGACTTTGCTACTCTTTTTCCCTTAACATATCTAAAGAAGCTTTTACTGTCCTTTATATTCCTGGCCTGATTCCCCTCGTACTTCATCTTTTCAGCCCGTATTGCCCGTTTTGTTTCCTTCTGTTGTCCTATGAAAGTTTCCCAATTCCCTGGCTCCGGCTACTCTTTGCTGTGTTATACATCTTTTATTTTAGTTTTATTCTACCCCTATCTCCTCTTGTTAGCTATAGTTGCCTCCTACTCCCCTTAGAATCTTTCTTCCTTTTTGGAATGAAATGATCCTGTGTCTTCCGGATTATGCCCAGAAATTCCTGCCATTGTTGTTCCACCGTCATTCCTGCTAGGATCCCTTTCCAAACAGTATCCCTTGGCCAACTCCTCTCTCATGTCTTCATAATCCCATTTGTTCAGTAGTGAGGGAGCCACACCGAGTCCACACCCACCAGCGATCCCCGCACACTAACACTATCCTACACACACTAGGGACAATTTACAATGATACCAAGCCAATCCACCAACAAACCTGCACGTCTTTGGAGTTTGAGATTTTATTGTCACAGTGAAAAGCTTTTGTTGCGTGCTAACCAGTCAGCGGGAAGACAATACGTGATTACAATCGAGCCGTCCACAGTGTACAGATACATGATAAGGGAATAACGTTTAGTGCAAGAGAAAGCCAGTAAAGTCGGATTATAAGGTAGTCCAAGGGTCTCCAATGAGGTAGATGGTAGTTCAGGACTGCTCTCCAGTTGTTGGTGGGATGGGTCAGTTACCTGATAACAGCTGGGAAGAAACTGAACTCTTACATAGGATCCACAGAAATACTTTGAGCAAAGTCATATTTTTTACATTTCAGTATTTTCTTGTGTCTTTTTAAACAGATGTCTGCTCAGAATGAGATGATCGAAAAACTGCAAGATCAGAACCGTGACTTTCAGTCCAAAATTGACAAAATGCAAGGTCAGTTCAACAACAATTGCATTTGCTTAGCGCCTTGGAGAATGTTCCCAAGTACTAGAGAGAAATATATATGTTGAATAAAATTCGATGCTAAGCCGGTGAGTCGGAGAAGGGGGTCATAAGTTCATTAGTGATAGGAGCAGAATGAGGCCATCTTTAGTCAGAGGGTGGTGAATCTGTGGAATTCTTTGCCACAGACGGCTGCGGAGGCCAAGTCAGTGGATATTTTTAAGGCAGAGATAGATAGATTCTTGATCTGTACAGGGATCAGAGGTTCTGGGGAGAAGGCAGGAGAATGGAGTTAGGGGAGAGAGATAGATCAGCCATGATTGAATGGTGGAGTAGACTTGATGGGCCGAATGTCCCTATTCTACTCCTGTCACTTATGACCATACATACTTACTCTGCCATTCAATCGTGGCTGATCTATCTCTCCCTCAGCCCCATTCTCCTGCCTTCTCCCCGTGACCCCTTGACACCCGCACACTTGTCACAGCTGACACCAGATGGTCATAGATGGGGTCATACAGCGTGGAGCCAGGCCCTTCGCGAGGGGGATAGTATGTTTTAAAACTCATCAGGAAGCTGAAATATTCAGGGAGCAAAGTTTCAGCTCAAAGAAGCTCCATCTGTTCTCTCCAAATCCACAATCTCCAAACTCTTCTTTTGATAGGTGATCACGGGGAACTGGTGCAAGGATTGAAGCATAATTTGGGTGACTGTGAAAGCCAAAACAAAAACCTTCAGCATGATCTGTAAGTCCTTGTGCCTTTATGAAATAGAATTTGACTTTGGGTACTATTGAATTCCTTTGATCACCCGTACACCAGTTCTATCCGACACACTCGGGACAATTTACGGAAGCCGATTAACCTACAATCCTGCAAGTTTTTGGAATATGGGAGGAAACTGGAGCACTAGGGCAGCACGGCGGCACAGCAGTGGAGTTGCTGCCTTTCAGCGCCAGAGACCCGGGTTTGATGCTGACCATGGGTGCTGTTTGTACAGTGTTTGTATGTTCTTCCCGTGACCTGCGTGGGGTTTTCTCAGGGTGCTCCGGTTTCCACAAACATCCCAGGGTTAATTGGCTCATGTAAAGTTGTGAATTGTCCCTGGTGTGTGAGATAGTGCTAGTGTACAAGTGATCGCTGGCCGGCGCGGACTCGGTGGGCTGAAGGACCTGTTTCCTCGCTGTGTCTCTAAACTAAAACCCAAGCCGTCACAGAGAGAACATACGAACTCTGCACAGACAGCGCCGGTTGTCAGGATCGAGCCCGGGTCTCCGGCGCTGTCAGTGCCGTAAGGCAGCAACCCTACCGCTGTGCCGAGTCTGCGGAATTGTCTGCCTCAGAGGGTGGTGGAGGCCGGTTCTCTGGATACTTTCAAGAGAGAGCTAGATAGGGCTCTTAAAGATAGCGGAGTCAGGGGATATGGGGAGAAGGCAGGAACGGGGTACTGATTGGGGATGATCAACCATGATCACATTGAATGGTGGTGCTGGCTCGAAGGGCCAAATGGCCTACTCCTGCACCTATTGTCTATTGTCACTGTGCCAACGTAATGGGTTATGGAGGGAATTGCCCTGAGAATTTGGCTCACTAAAGGCCAGACCAAAGCTGGGTTTCAGCAAGTCCATTCATCAACCTCCATTTTGAAATAATTGGGAGTTAATTCAGAATTATCTGCATTTATTTCTTACAGACAAAGCTTCCGAAATCAATCATGCAAATCGCAGGACGATAACAAATGGTGCTTCAATTTGCCTTTGGGTTTGGGCCGTTTCCTGGGGTCTCTGACATGAATGGTAAGTTGAAGGGTCAACTGATGCACAGTAGGGGGTGCAGGGCTCATCAGTCCTCAGAGCAGAATTAGGCCATTCTGCCCATCAAGTCTACGCCATTCAATCATGAAAGTGGTGAGGTTTGGGAAGTGGGTGGTGGAGGGAGGTGGGGGGGGGGGGGGTGTTGTGATGTAGAGATTGTGGGGAGGTGTTGGAAATGGGTGTGGTAATGTTAGTGATAGTATGGGTTTGATTTGGGAAGGGCTGTGGGCTTGGGGTTTGGGAGGGAGTGAGGAATGGGGGGAGAGGAAATCCTTGGGATGGGGACTTGTGGACGCAGCCCAGACCATCACACAAACCAACCTCCCTTCCATTGACTCCATCTACACCTCACGCTGCCTCGACAAGGTCAGCAACATCATCAAGGACCAGTCTCACCCCGGTCACTCTCTCTTCTCCCCTCGCCCATCAGGCAAGAGGTACAGAAGTGTGAAAACACACACCTCCAGATTCAGGGACAGTTTCTTCCCAGCTGTTATCAGGCAACTGAACCATCCTACCACAACCAGAGAGCAGGGCTGACCTACTATCTACCTCTTTGGTGACCCTCGAACTATCCTTGATCGGACTTTACTGGCTTCACCTTGCACTAAATATTATTCCCTTATCATGTATCTCTGGGTTGTAAATGACTCGATTGTAATCATGTATTATCTTTCCACTGACTGGTTAGCACGCAACAAAAAGCTTTTCACTGTACCTCGGTACACGTGACTATAAACTGAACTGAACTGAACTAGGGGGAGGTGGGTGATTTGTGGGGTGCATGTGGGCAGGGAGGATGGGGAGCTGGGTGTAAGCAAAGCTTGTTGGGAGAGCTCAGGTCAGTAGACATCATGGTCGGTTATGTGAGAAGGGCTGTATAAAAGTGGAGGATGTGTAGAAAGGAGATACAGATGCTGGTTTACACTGACGATAGTGCTGGAGCAGTAACTCCGTGGGTCAGGCAGCATCTCTGGAGGGATAGGATGGGTGACGTTTTGGGTCGGGACCCTTCCTCAGACCGAGGGGAGGGGGACAGGGAGGTTATGAGGTGATCGGAAAATAGAAATGTCTGAATATCCTGTTGTGCCCTTTAAATCCCAAGGCAGACCTTGAAGGTTGGGCAACTGTCTGAAGGGAAGGCAGTGGTCGGTGGTTATAAACAGAATGATGATCCTCTAGGTGTGACCCTCGAGGGAACTTTACCGTGAAGATCTTTCCCCCACAGTTCTGCTCCACCTGAACGGTTATGCTGAGGTGTGAATGGACCAGTGACACCTCAGCCATGGCCAGCATCCTTGGCACGCCCTTGTTCAATGAGTTGGCAATGAAACTGCAAGCTAGGCTTGGTTGGGTGACAAGGGTGCGGTGATGTGGAGATATGTAGAGGCATGGGACACGGAATGGGAAAGACCCACTGCGGATATCGGTCCCATTCCCTAGCCTGCCCTGTTATAGACTTCACACCTCATGTCCACCACCCTTGTATCCACATCACACTGCCCTCTGCATTATTTATTTATTTATTTTTTTTATTTTATTAGAAGCGAGTGTACAAGAATAAAGCAATCGGCATAACAATTATACAATGTTCGTACAGCTTCATTTTTAACATTTTATAAATTGATAAGTGAATCGGGGAAAAAAAGTAAAAAAGATAGAGTGAAGAGAAAGAAGAAAAATACAAAAAAAAAGAGAAGATAAGACCCCTGGACTTCTGAAGAAGTGAGAGACAAAAAAGAAGACGGAGATATGAACTAGCAATGTTACAAAATTTTGAGATTTTAAAATTCCAGTCTGCAATTTATCCCATCAGATAGAGCATAAAAAGAAGTTTAATTTGACACCTAATTCACTTTCATATCTTCAGTATTAAAAAAGTTATGGCCATTTTCATACTCGGAAATTAGCATCTTGTTCCCTATTGCTTTTCCATTGACTTAACTCAAAAGCTGTGATCGAGGACAGTCAAAAGCCCATAACTTTCTTAAAAATGAAGAGAACAGAATGACATTTTCAGTTATTATAGATTGAAGCATTTTGAAACAAATATGAAACAATCTTACTTGGATGACCAGAAATTAAAGCATATAATTAGTTAGTTACCTAATTGTAGCTAATTACATAATTCAATTACTAGATCTAAACATCTATCCATTTCTTAAGAAAAGGTTAACATTTTTAAATAGCCCAAGTGTCGAAATAACATTCACACAAGAATTCACAATATAACATGATTTTTAAATCTCATTGTCATGAATTTATACGCCAAATGGAAGGACTTTAATGTTTAATTCCCGTAAATTAATGGCCATTTAAATCATCTTGCGAGTGGGATTTTGTGGAACGCGATCGTTTGGAGCGTTGCGGTTTGCGGTGAATTTAAACCCCATATCAGCAGGAAATATACTGCCGGTTCGTATGGGGCCTAAATCACCTTTTCGCAATGTAAAACTTGGATTAAAGAAATCCTAAGAAGCAAATTTATATGTAAAATAAACGGCTTACCTTGCTGTGTCCCGTACGGGAGATCCATCCCGTTGTCGGCGTTGACAGCGTTAGAAGTCGATTTTTATTTTACTCCAGCCATTAAATTGTCCAGCAATGTTTAAAAAAATCAACTTAGACAGGCAGGAGAAAACGGCATTTTAATCCCGCTCCCCTCTCAAAGGCGCCAAAGTCGCGCACACGGCCAGTGGCAGAACTGCAGCGCCGCTGAAGGTAAGTTTTGTAACATACCTAAGATATGCCCCACTGTCCTTCCCTCTCCCCCCCCCTCCCCGCTCACCCATCCCAAGTGTCGGTTTTAAATTTGTGTTAGACCATTCTATTGTTGAAGAAATTCAGTGAAAGTAGACCATGTTTTGGAGAATTGGTGTGATTTATCAGCCAAAACTAGCCTTATATTTTCTAAACGTAATGTCTCAGTCATTTCCTGTGATCCACATCTTCATTATGGGAACTGGTATCTTTTTCCAGAATTTTAGTATAAGTTTTTTCGCGGTTATTAAACCGTAGTCAAGGGAACGTCTTTGAAATGTCGTTAATTTACAGCAGCCCTCTGACATTCCTAAAATTATTCATTTTGCATCTGACTCCAAATGAATTTTAAGTGTTTTAGAAATTATATCGAATATTCCCGTCCAGAAGTTTTGTATCTTTATACAGGATACAAAGGAATGGTTAAGGTAGCTTCTTGGATGTGACATTTATCACAGATAGGGGAGACAGTTGGAAATATCTTATTCAATTTGGTCTTTGAGTAGTATAGCCTATGCAATACATATTGAATTTTATCAGACAATGCCTGACATTTAAAGAACAGTAATGTATGTATAATAGGCTTTCCTCCCATATACGCTTTGAAGAAATGAAACCCAACTTGTCTTCCCATGCTCACCTATAAATCTCAGAAGGTGGGGTATCAATATTTAAGAGAGTATTATAAATGTAAGATATCAACTTACTTGTATCGGCATGTCTATTCAAACACTCGTCTAATATATCTGGACCCACAAAAAGATAATCTTGTGTGGGTGTTTTCACATTATCTCGGCTTTGAAAGTATCTAAAAAGATTGTTTGCGATCAAGTGGTATTTCTCTTGTAGTTCTTGAAAAGATGCGAGAGTCTCCTTCATATAAAGGTCTCCTACAGTATTAATGCCCAGGTTTTTCCATTGAACAAACACCCTATCTAAAATAGAGGGCAGTGGTGGAGGAGGAGAGGTGTAGCAGAGCAGTTGGATTGAGGCAGCAGGGAGCCTGGACAAGGTGGGAGCAGGCCATGGACCGCAACGTCACATGGACTGAGCTCTGACAGGCTAAACCACAGCGCATCAAGCTCCTGGTCCAGGCAGTGTATGATGTCCTGCCCAGTCCATCGAACCTCTTCATCTGGGGCAAAGCGGAATCTCCAGATTGCCCGCAGTGCTCAGGCAAGGGGACATTAGAGCACATCCTGAGCTGCTGCCCAAAGGCTCTTGGGCAGGGCCGGTACGTCTGGCATCACGACCAGGTTCTTAAACCCATTGCAGAAGCCATCAGCAAAGTGTGAATTATTCCTGCTCCACGCGCTCAGCGGCTATGGATTTAATATGTGTGTGTGTGTGTGTGTTTTTTTTTTTTAATTCTGATTCAATTTATAATAAAATATCACGATTTATAAAAAAACAGGTTTCAAATCAGATTTTGTTGTTTCCACTTTATGAGAACTCCTGTTATTCCCAAACCAAGTCTGGATATTGTTATTTAATTTACCGGACATGAATGTCACGGTGGCGCAGCGGTAGAGTTGCTGCCTCACAGCGGCAGAGACCCCGGTTCCATCCTGACTATGGGTGCTGTCTGTACGGAGTTTGCACGTTCTCCCCGTGACCTGCGTGGGTTTTCTCCGGGTGCTCCGGTTTCCTCCCACACTCCAAAGACGTGCAGGTTTGTTGGTTAATTTGACTTTGGTAAAATTGTAAATTGTCCCCAGTGTGTGGGATGGTGCTAGTATGCGGGGTGAGTTGCTGGTCGGTGGGCCGAAGGGCCTGTTTTCGCGCCGTATTTCTAAAGCATAAAGTCAGTCGGCAGAGCTTTGGATCGGTGACGTTTCGGGGCAGGACCCTTGTTCAAACTTTGACTCAGTCTGAAGTTGGGTCCCAACCCGAAACGCCACCGATCCACGTTGAAACCTGCTGATGAAACTGGCAGCAGACGGTCGCGGTGAGTCGTGGCGGCACACATCCTGGCAACAGGAGAGGGTGGTCGCCGAGCCTGGACCCCGCTCGGCCCCGGAGGCTGGGGACCACACAGGAGGTTTGAGGGATTCGCCCACGGACGTTGGACAAGAGGTGGTAGGAAGGGATGGGGGTCTGACCTGCACCCTCAAGGTCAGCTGCAGCCCCCCCTCTCCCCTTCCCCCCCCCCCCCCCCCCCCACCGCCCGGTGGGCAAGGAGAGGGGTGACGGTTCGCGGGACAATCCGGACAGAGGAGACGGCTGCAACAGGACGTTTTGGCCAACTGTAGCGGGGATTAGGAAATGGCCCCAATACCTGGCGATTGTTGTGTACAGACTCAGTTGGCAGTTTTAATGAATTCTGTACTTAACCGATTGAGAATTGTGCTTGTGTATGGCAGTAACCTTACTAATCAGTATCCGGAAATGAACCTTGGTACACGTGACAATAAAGGACCATTGAAGGGTCCAGGGCCGGACTTTCACCTGCTGAGGCCCTAAGCTGTATGAAATTTGAGGCCCTTCTCTAAAACATTTGGGTAAAAAATGATAAAATAAAAATATATTTCAAAAAATGAGGCCCCCAAGGGTGTGTGGCCCTAATCTATAGCTTATTTAGCTTATAAGTAAGTCCAGCACTGGAAGGGTCTCTACCCAAATTGTCGCCTATCCATGTTCTCGCACATAATCAAGGACCAGTCTCGCCCTCTTCTCCCATTCGGCCCCTCGAGCCAGCACCGCCATTCAATGTGATCATGGCTGATCATCCCCAATCAGTACCCCGGTCCTGCCTTCTCCCCATATCCCCTGGCTCAGCTATTTAATAGACAATAGGAAGGATTGTTTACATAGCGGGTCAAATCCCTTCTTAATTCTTGATAAGTACGGGCGTCAGGGGTTATGGGGGAGAAGGCAGGAGAATGGGGTTCGGAGTGAGAGATAGATCAGCCGTGAATTCACGTTAAAAAAAATCAATAAATGAGCAAGCACAAAAATCTATATGGAGAAGCAAATGAGGTGACCAAGACCGACCATCGCGGGCTGCCAGGTGACAACGGGAGGTCACTTAAGAGATTTGTTTTGGAAACAGGCAAGGTAATCTCTTCCATATACGTTCAAATTATACTTCTATCAAAAAAAAAGTTACATTGTGGCGGCATCCGGTGGACATTTCATCCATCGAACGTGTCCAAAGACAGGCCGCTCGATTTGTTACTAACACCTACGAGAGAGAAGCGAGTGTCGCCAAACTTCTGAATTCTCTGGGGTGGAACCCTCTCCAAGACAGACGTGAAGCTCACTGTTTTTACAAAATGTTAAATGGTCAGTGTAAATAAGCAATTCACTTACTCTTGAAGTGTATAACATCCTTTAATGATAGCACAGGGTATAACACACGTCAGCAAGCACTGGTTACATTCTTCTACTGAACCATACCCAGGGAGGGGAAGCATTATGATTGATGTTAACTAAGGCGGGGTTAATGGTACTGAGGTAGCTATATTATTGTTTGCATGCATAAACCATCTACATCCTTCCCCTTAGAAACTCAAAACAGATTGGAAGCCATGACAACAGAATTAAACATAATCGCCATAATGAACAGGTGGCTTACTAATCCGACCCGAGCGCGTACGCGTCTCTCCCCCTTCCCCCGAAATATCAGAAGGAACAGGAGGCCGCGAAGCAGCTGGGGAACCGGAGAGGGGCTGCGGGGTGGGAGAAGCAGGAGAGTCAGAACCACGAACGCGAGCGGCAACAGGTGACCCGCGCAGAGGGGAACAGGGCGCGCGAGATGGGGACCGAGGCATGCAGGGAACACTGGCTGGGACGGCAGCCGGCCGTTGGTATGAGAGTGGCGGGGCATAGGGGCCCAGAGTCTGCGGCTTCGGTTCGTTCACCTCAAGCAGGTGCTGACGGCTGCGACGGTAGATAGTTCCCTCAAAGTCGACCAGGTACGAACGAGGTGCATCAGCCACCCCAACTATGGTAGCCAGACGGGAGTAACCACAGGCGGTCTGCAACCGAACAACCTGTCCAGGCAACAGGGGATCGAGTGGTCTGCACGACCGATCGTGGGAACGCCGCTGGCTGTCATGTTTCTCCTGAATGCGCCTCTGCACGGAGGCAGGCTCCAGCACCCGAGGTTTCAGCTGGCGCTGGGCAATCGGGATGGTAGATCTGGTTGTTCTGGACATCAGACGCTGAGCAGAGGACCCCATGGCCGGATCCCTGGAAACGGTCCTGAGGTTCAGGAGATCCAAATACAAGTTGGAGTTAGACAGTCTCGCCTGCTCCATCAGAAGCTTGGCGCTGCAGACGGCCCGTTCAGCAAGGCCGTTGCTCTGTGGGTACTCCGGGCTGCTGGTGAAATGCACGAAGTTCCACATGTCGGCAAAATCCTTGAACTCTCGGCTGGTGAACTGCCTTCCATTGTCAGTCTGCAACCGGACAGGAGACCCAAAGGTGGAGAAGTGTTTCCGCAGCTTACGGATAACCATCTCCGACATGAGGGATGTCAGCAAATTCACCTCGAACCAGTTTGAGTACGAGTCGACCAGGACAAGGTAGTGGTTACCACGCCACTCGAAGATGTCGGCAACCAGCGAGGACCAGGCCAAGGCAGGAGCAGGTTGTTGCAACAGGGGCTGTCGCTGCTGGTGAGGTGCAAGACTGTTGCACGTGGAGCAGGCAGAAACGCGGTCCCGGATATACTTGGCCATTCCAGGCCAGTAGAACTGGCACTGAGCGTGGGTGAGTGTTGCATCGACCCCGGGGTGTCCGCTATGGGCTGCGCGATAGTAGAAATCAAACAGGGAGGACGGGCCCACCACTTTATGTCCCTTAACGATAACGCCATTCTGTAGCACCAGTTCATCGCGGACCAGGAAGAAAGGCTGTGTTTCAGTCGGCACGCTTGAATGGCCAGGTATATCCGGGACCGCGTTTCTGCCTGCTCCACGTGCAACAGTCTTGCACCACACCAGCAGCGACAGCCCCTGCTGCAACAACCTGCTCCTGCCTTGGCCTGGTCCTCGCTGGTTGCCGACATCTTCGAGTGGCATGGTAACCACTACCTTGTCCTGGTCGACTCGTACCCAAACTGGTTCGAGGTGGACTTGCTGACATCCCTCACGTCGGAGATGGTTATCCGTAAGCTGCAGAAACACTTCTCCACCTTTGGGTCTCCTGTCCGGTTGCAGACTGACAATGGAAGGTGGTTCTCCAGCCGAGAGGTCAAGGTTTTGCCGACAAGTGGAACTTTGTGCATTTCACCAGCAGCCCAGAGTACCCACAGAGCAACGGCCTTGCTGAACGGGCCGTCCGCAGCGCCAAGCTTCTGATGGAACAGGCGAGACTGTCTAACTCTTCTCTTAAATTCCAGCTGAGCAAAACCCATTTGTTTTGTTCCCTTTCATCTTCCCCTCTCTTGCCACACTCTTGCTACTTGCTGCGGGCTCACGTGGTGACAACAAGACTGCCAGGTAAGGCGCAGTCTACTTACCCCTGGACCATGACCCCACTGACGAGCACCAGGCCACCATCTCGAGCACCATAACCCACTTCATCAACTCCGGCTCCCTACCCCCCCGAGCCTCCAACCTCATCGTTTCCCAGCCCCGCACGGCCCGATTTTACCTTCTCCCCAAAAATGGTCTCCTCTACATATTTACATATGTGTTTCCATATTCTGTTGTGCTGCAGCAAGTGAGACTCTGGTTGTTCTCTCTGGGGCACACGACAATAAAACACTCTTGATCCATGAAGAGAGAAATATTCTGTCAATGATCATTTATCAGAGACAGAAAAAAAGGTACATATGACATTTAAGATAGTACAATCTTTACGGACTAGATTACATCCCTGTTTGGAGAAGACACAAAGTCTATGACTCATAAGTCAGTGGCAGAGGAAACAGAAACTTAAAGTCTTTCTAATAAAAGATAATTACTTCAAAAGTTGTAAGGACTTACTTAAAAATGGAAGCTTGTTTGTCAGGGAATTTCCCAGTGTCCTCCACCTTACCTGGCAGTCTTTTGTCACCACGTGAGCCCGCAGCAAGTAGCAAGAGTGCGGCAAGAGAGGGGGAGATCAAAGGGAACAAAACAAATGGGTTTTGCTCAGCTGGAATTTGAGGGAAGATTAAACGGTCAAATGGAGGTCATTATGGGAGAAGAAAAGCCAATCTCAACAAAGTGCAAATGGAAGTAGCATACTTAACGTGATCGCCACTGCATCATAGAGTCGTGCATAGTCATAGAGACAGAGACATTGTTATAGAGGCAAAGTGTCATACAGTATAGAAACAGGCCCTTCGGCCCAACTTGCCCACACCAGCCAACATGTCCCAGCTACACTAGTCCCACTTGCCCACGTGCGTCCAAACCTGCCCTATCCATGTACCTGTCTAACTGTCCAACATTGCGTTCGTCCCAGCCCCAACTACCTCCTCTGGCAGCTCGTTCCAATCACCCACCTTCCCTTTGTGTGAAAATGTTACCCCTCAGATTCCCCTTCACCTTAAACCTATGACCTCTGGTTTTTGATTCCCGTATGTTTTGGATAAAAAAAGATTTTATGCAGATTTGTACATTCATTTTTTTTAACCAGTTCTAATGAAGGGTCACTGACCTATACAATGAAACGTTCTTTCTTCCTCTTTCTAACCCACTGCGTTTGACTTAATGCATTAGGTTTTACCAGGGCCTGAGCTATGGGGAGGGGTTGGGGAAGCCGGGACTCCATTCATTGGAGGATGAGGGGCGACGAGAGGTGTATAGAGTGGGTAGATGCACAGAGTCTCTTGCCCAGTGTGGGCTTCGAGGTTGTAGGTTTAAGGTGAGGGCGGAAGATTTAATAGTAACCTGTGGCGCAACTTTTTTTTTACACAATGGGTGGGATGTTTATGGAACGAGCTGCCAGAGGAGGTCCAAGGAGTTTTATCTCTGTACCGTCAACTCCCCTGACATGAGTCTGAAGAAGGGTCTCGACCCGGAAGATGCTGCCTGTCCCGCTGAGTTACTCCAGCATTTCGTGTCAAACTGCCGGAGCAGGTAGTTGAGGCAGGGACCATCACAAATGGATTTAGACAGGGACATGGATAGGACAGGTATAGAGGGAGATATGGGTCAAATACAGGCAGGTGGGACTAGTGTTAGATGGCGTTATCTGGAGATCTTTGTGGAAGTCATTATTGTGGAGTTCAAGGTAGACAATAAATGCTGGAGAAACTCAGCGGGTGAGGCAGCATCTATGGAGCGAAGGAATAGGTGACGTTTCGGGTCGAGACCCTTAAGGGTGAGGTAGCATCTATGGAGAGAAGGAATGGGTGACGTTTTGGGTTGAGACCCTTAAGGGTGAGGCAGCATCTATGGAACGAAGGGATAGGCGACGTTTCGGGTCGAGACCCTTCCGGGTCTCGACCCGAAACGTCGCCTATCCCTTCGCTCCATAGATGCTGCCTCACCCGCTGAGTTTCTCCAGCATTTTTTGTCTACCATCGATTTTCCAGCATCTGCAGTTCCTTCTTAACCATTGTAGAGTTCAACATCGGATCAATAGTGTGGGGTGATTGGGGATGAGTGTGGTTTTAAAGTGCGCTATATTTAAGAGGGCGTTAGATGTGGCACTTGTGGCTAAAGGGATCAGGGGGTATGGAGAGAAGGCAGGTACAGGATACTGAGTTGGATGATCAGCCATGGTCACATTGAATGGCGGTGCAGGCTCGAAGGGCCGAATGGCCTACTCCTGCACCTATTTTTCTATGTTTCTATGTTTCTAAACCCCATGTGGTCCCCGAGTGACCTGGCGTCAAAACCACTTCAGGCGGACAGAAACCTGGTCTAACGAGAAAAACGGAAGCACGGGAGAGCCACGTGATTTCCTATAAATGATAAAAATCAGTTTGGCTTTAGAGTTAAAAAAAAACCCTGCTGTCAGTGGAGCAACTCTTCAGTTATGTGCAGCCCGCGGGACGAGGAGGACGAGATGGCGATGAGACACTGGAAACGGGGAGCGGGAGTGGGACTGTGCATAGGTAGTCTATTGGGTGTGGCGCTAGTTATTGGGATAGGTTGGTATCTATCTCACCATGCGATTCCATCTGGCAGCCTGGATATTCAGAATCAAACGGTGAGTTGGACAAAGATGCCGCCTTGATCTGTGTCCCCACTTACCCCTCTCCCCCGACCCCCCCCCCCCCTCCCCAGTCTGAAGAAGGGTCTCGACCCGAAACTTCACCCGTTTCTTAGTTCGCTCCAGACATGCTGCCTGACCCGCTGGGTTATTGACTTCTCCAATTTCAGGTAGTCCCTGCTTTCTCCCTCCTTCCCCTCTCCGTCCCCAGCTCTCCCACAGCCCACTGTCTCTGCCTTTTCCTTCCTTCTTCCCCCCACCCCCCCCCCCCCCACCCCCACATCAGTCTAAAGAAGGGTCTCGACCCGAAACGTCACCCATTCCTTAGTTCCATAGATGCCGCTTCACCCGCTGAGTTTCTCCAGCATCTTGCGTCTGCCTTCTGCCGCCTTTGCCTCGTTGATTCCACTTTTGCCGAGGTCTTTAATGGCAACATTTTGTGGGCGCGGTGTTTGAAGGTTTCGTTAGTAAAAACTCTTGTGAAATGAAGCTTCGATATTTTGTTCGGAAGTGCGGTAACTAATGTCGGAGGTGAAGGTGAAGGACGGAAACGTCCTCCACAGACGCTGCTTCACAAGTTCACACCGGCGGTTGGACACAACGCGCTGGAGTAACTCAGCGGGACAGGCAGCATCTGTGGAGGGAAGGGATGGGCGCCGTTGTGCCTCTCCAGCCCTCTCCACCCCGAAGTGAACGTCACCTATTCCATGTTCACAGTGCGAGTCCACCCAAGAGTGACCCCAAGTGAAAGAAAAAAAACGGACTCGTGGTTATGCACGAGATTCAAAGTTTATGGTCAAGTGTTTAACCGAGTTCCCACGGGCATGTTTTTTATGCGATGTTCCAAGGTGCTCTCCCGACTTACCAAGTTCCTCTCCCGTTACACTTGGGCCAACCATGAATGAAGGTATGTTTTAATAAAGCAACAATGTTAAAGAAGACATCTCCATCCTGTGGCTTTGAGTTAAAGATAGAAATCAGCGCGGCTGCATCTATTAATATGACCTACAAAGGGAAAATGCGCATCAGATTGTTGGGAGACGGAGCTCAGGGTTCGCCTCCTGAGCTGCTTTGGTGCCCAGGTGTGAGGGAGGTTGGGGAGGGGGGGGGGGGGCGTCATTAATCTGTCTGGGGTGACAAGGCCCTTGGGTTAGGAGTGGTGTGCAAAGGAGACTTAATTATCTCCGATCTCTCTGAAGCCCCGGACGAGAACAAAGGAAACCCACCTTGCCAGCGGGTACAAGCCCGTTGTATATAAGGGTCTCAACCCGAAACGTCGCCTATCTCCTTCGCTCCTTAGATGCTGCTGCACTCGCTGAGTTTCTCCAGCATTTTGTGTACCCCCGTTGTATATAACTTTGCTGCTGACGCGCACACCCACTCTCCCCCTCTCTCTCTCTCTCTCCCTGCTCTCTATCACTGCAGCTCAGAGCCCAAGCTCGCCATCCTATAGTGGTAACATTCACATCGGGTCCCCTCCACACCCACACCCCCTCTCTCCGACACACACCCCCCACAAGGCAACAGGCAGCGTGAGAGACAGAGAGTTTGTAGGGTGTTGGTTTTGTATAAGGATTTATTTTTAAATTATTAGCCAAGGTCGGATTTACTTATTTTAAACGAAGTTTGGAGCGCTTGACAATACTTTTTACTCTTTGCGCTCGTTTTCAGAAAGGGTTCAGACCCCGCTTGGCTCGTTGCCCCCTTTGAACCAAGCCCTGCGAGAGGGATGGAGGGAGGGAGGGAGGGAGGGAGTGAACAAGAGCGCCGAGGAGGAGAGGGAAATAGGGGGGTGGGGTGGGGGGGGGGGGGGGGTGGGTGGAGGAGAAATTGGGAAGAAGTTAGTTGTTCAGATCAGAAACCTGTAGGCTGGGAGCCATAATGGTGAAGAGCACACCCAGTTCTTCTGAGGAGTGCATAAGAGACTTAGATCGGAAGCAATGTTCCTCTAGAACTGTAACTGAAACCGTGTCCACATCACCTCCTCTTGGCGGGACCCCAAAACCAAATCTACGCGTCAGGAAAATCCATTGATTCATCTCCATGGTTTTTATAGCTAATTTTCCAATAAATAACTGCAGTAATCACCCCCAGAAAGGGTAGGATAGGGCTGAAGCCCAGTGTTTAGACGTTGGAATGTTTTTTTTTAATCATTCTAATAGAATGATTTTCCAACTCCTGTGGTAATTAAACTTTTTTTTCACTCCTAGTTTTTTTTAACATATTTTTAGGATATACATTATATATAAAAGTGTACACATGGGAAAATAAGACGAAAATGATCAAAAAACAAAGAATATTTAGTCTAGGGTGAATTAAATTTTGTGATTAAGACTCGAGTGTGAATGGCACTGAAATATTTTAAAGAGTTCCCACGGTAGACTCACGAATCACTACGTTAAACGCACGGGCCCTACGTTCTTACAACGAGTCTAAATGTTTCAATTTTAAACTTGAACAGTAAATTTGACTCGTGGAAAAAGTCAAACATGTTTGACTTTTTTCACGAGTTCACAAGTTTCGCGGGTACCTGCCGTTAGCGCCACGAGTGGACAAGTTGATCGCGCGAGGTCCCACGTTCCCGCTACGTTGGCTGTACGTGATCACGGGGTCACTCGTGGGCCAACTCGCACCGTGAGACAGGGGTAAGTGTCTTACCCGAGGTCTGAGCATCTTGCAGTAAGTACCCAACTGCAAGAGTTGTCTGGGAGTGCCATCACAAAGAAGCAGAAGTTGGAGGAGGCAGCAACAAGCCTCTCTCAGATCAGGACCAATGTATAGTGTACCCGCGTATCTCGATTTTCCTTAAAGCGAACGCCCCCCTCCCGTTACCCCCCCCCCCCCACCCCCCCTTACCCCCCAACTTACCCTCGCCTTACCCCCCAACCCCCCCTTACCCCCCAACTTACCGAGTCCGTGCCGACCAGCGATACCCACACACTGGGGATAATTTTACACTTGCAGCAAGCCATTTACCTTTGGAGTGTGGGGGGGGGGGGGGGGGGGGGGACGGGAAATCTCGGAGAAAACCCCACGCAGGTCACGGGGAGAAGATGCAAACTCCGTACAGACGTATCATGAATTATAGACAGAAGAGAAAGGCTTATTGTTTAAATTTATACATTCATACGTGATAGGAGCAGAATTAGGCCATTCGGCCCATCAATTCTACTCCGCCATTCAATCATGGCTGCTCCATCTTCCCCTCCGAACCCCATTCTCCTGCCTTCTCCCCATAACCCCTGACACCCGAAACATCACCCAGTCCTTCTCTCCAGAGATGCTGCCTGTCCCGCTGAGTTACTCCAGCATTTTGTGTCTTTCTTTGATATAAACCAACCAGTATCTGCAGTTCCTTCCTTAACTACTCTGAAGTGACCTCCCGTTGTCACCTGGCAGCCCGCGATGGTCGTTCTTGGTAAAATAAGGTTGGTTCTCCATAGCGATTTTGTGTTTCTAATGTGTTGAATTTTTTTAACGTTAATTCTGTGGCTTTTTAAGTTGCAATTTGTGGTCAGGGAAAATGTCGGTAATACCCACTGCAGTAACACAGTGCATCTCAACATGTCGAAATGCTGCAGATATTTGGAAATCTGAAACTAAAACAGCAGATGTTGGAACTGGCGGTGCAGCGGTAGGGTTGCTGCCTCGCAGCGCCCGAGGCCCGGGTTCGATCCTGCCTGCCGGTGCTGTCTGTGCGGAGTTTGCACGTTGTTCCTGAAAACGCGTGTGTTTTTACTCCGGGTGCTTCCCACCACTCCACTCCACTGGTTTCCCACTGGCTCGTTTGTACGGGCAGTACAAAAGTCAAAGATAGATCCAAAATGCTGGAGTAACCCAGCGGGACGGGCAGCATCTCTGGAGAGAAGGAATGGGTGACGTTTCGGGACCAGACCCTTCTTGTCTCGATCTGAAACGTCAACCATTCCTTCTCTCCAGAGATGCTGCCCGTCCCGCTGAGTTACTCCAGCTTTTTGGGGGGTATATCTTCGCTTTAAACCGGCATTCTGCGGTTCCTTCTTACACACAGTACATAAGCAAGGCGTTTGTTGGCGGCGGAGCAGGACCTAGGAACTTAGAAATGAGACATTTAATCAAACTCAGCTTCTTATCACTGCTATAGCTGTGGGCCAAGCACAAATCCCAGTGTCCAAACCACCAGCGCGGTGGCGCAGCGGTAGAGTTGCTGCCTCACAGCGCCAGAGACCCGGGTTCGATCCTGACTACGGGTGCTGTCTGTATGGAGTTTGCACGTTCTCCGCGTGGGGTTACTCCGGGATCTCCGGTTTCCTCCCGCACTCCAAAGACGTGCAGGTTTGTCGGTTAATTGGCTACTTGTTATACGTATGTGGAAATTAGTGTGTGTAAATAGTGATAGTATGCAGGAATCGCTGGTCGGTGTGGACTCGGTGGGCCGAAGGGCCTGTTTCTGCGCTGGATCTAAATAAACTCGGCAATACCTGACAGTCTGCAAAAGAACTTTCATCCTGTTCTTCGTTTTACATTTGCAAAGCGTGTTGATATATTACTTCGGGTTAGGGTAATATACATAAAGTTATAAGGAATAGGAGTAGAATTAGGCCATTCGGCCCATCAAGTCTACTCCGCCATTCAATCGTGGCTGATCTATCTCTCCCTCCTAACCCCATTCCCCTGGCTTCTCCCCATAACCTCAATCTTCTTATCTCCAATCTGCTTTACACTCTGGAGCATAGCACGTTGTGCTCTAACGTGCTCACTAACCTTGTGGATGGGACTGCAATCAAAACCTGGGTCTACTTATCCTGGAAGAGGACAACAGAGTTGATGTTTCAGGTGAATGAAGGAACTGCAGATGCTGGTTGACACCAAAGATAGACACAAAGTGCTGGGGTCAGGCAGCGTCTATGGAGCCGAGGAATAGGTGACGTTTTGGGTCCTCACCTCTTCCTTCACTCTATAGATGCTGCCTCGCCCGCTGAGTTTCTCCAGCATTTTTGTCTACCTTCGATTTTTCCAGCATCTGCAGTACTTTCTTAAACATCTGGAGAAAAAGGAGTAGGTGACGTTTCAGATCGAGACTGAGAGTCCCAGAGGGGGAGGAGTGAGAGAGGGTGATGCAGAACTCTTGTCGGAGCGAGGAGGAGAACATCTTCAAAGTAGACATGCCATGAGGAGGATTCACAGTAGAGCAGACAGAATGTGTAGGAAGGAACTGCAGATGCTGGTTTACACCGAAGATGGACACAAAATGCTGGAGTAACTCAGCAGGACAGGCAGGAATAGGTGATGTTTTGGGTCGAGACTCTTCTTCAGACTGAGAGTCTGAACGTACAAACCTTGCGTAGGAAGGATCTGCAGATGCTGGTTTACTGGACTGAAGAAGGGTTTCGACCTGTAACGTAGCCCATTCCTTCTCTCCACAGATGCTGCCTGTCCCACTGAGTTACTCCAGCACTTTGTATCTATCTTCAGTGATGTTTCCATATAACCATATAACAATTACAGCACGGAAACAGGCCTTCTCGGCCCTTCCAGTCCGTGCCGAACATTTATTTTCCCCTAATCCCATCTACCTGCACTCAGACCATACCCCTCCATTCCCTTCCCGTCCATATACCTATCCACTTTACTTTTAAATGTTAAAATCGATCCTGCGTCCACCACTTCTGCTGGAAGATCATTCCACACAGAAGTCGGCTTTGGCCCTGGTTGTGGTTCTGGTGGATCACTGCGCAAACACCTCATCAGTGGTTATCTCTCGCAGGTCGGAGTGAGTAGAGTGGTGATTACATTTTGAAGTTGGCCTTTTTCACCAAGTTGAGGAGATCTAGTTGCTCAAGCCCCTTTTTAAATGATTTAGCATCGGGAGCAGCACGTGTGTTGGGTGGTAACCTATTCCATTCCCTTATCGTCCTTGGGTAAAGGGAATATTGGTAGCAAGGTTTATTGACATTTAGCGAGTTGATGATGTAGGGACCGTTATTTTGTCTTGTTTCACGGCAGTTGGTGCTCTGGGATGACGGGAGGTTTGATGGCGTGATTTTGTGAATCTCCTTGTAAATTGCAATGTCTTAGCCTGATTCTGCGGAGCTCTGGGCTATCCCATCAGAGAGAAGTCAGCGCATTATTCACGTTTGATTTGCGCTTGTGGTCATGACATACATAGCGGGCTGCTCGGCGTTGTACTTTCTCCAGGGTGATCTTGTTCTTGTTGTTGAAAGGACCCCCACACGGCTCCACAATGCTACAATTTGGGGCTGACCAACGACTTGTATCAGACAAGAATGCTGGAGAAACTCAGCGGGTGAGGCAGTATCTATGGAGCGAAGGAATAGGTGATGTTTCGGGTCTCGACCCGTAAGGGTCTCGACCCGAAACGTCGCCTATTCCTTCGCTCCATAGATGCTGCCTCACCTATAAGGGTCGGGTCGAGACTCTTCTTCAGACAGATGTGGGGGCGTGGGGGAGGGGGAGGGAAGAAGAAAGGAAGAGGTGGAGACAGTGGGCTGTGGGAGAGCTGGGAAGGGGAGGGGAAGGAGGGAGAAAGCAGGGACTACCTGAAATTGGAGAAGTCAATGTTCATACCGCTGGGGTGTAAACTACTCAAGCGAAATATGAGGTGCTGCTCCTTCAATTTACGGTGGGGCTCACTCTGGCCGTGGAGGAGGCCCAGGACAGAAAGGTCAGATTCAGGATGGGAGGCATTCTCTTTGACCGATATACTACATTGAAACATAGAAACATAGACAATAAGTGCAGGAGTAGGCCATTCGGCCCTTCGAACCTGCATTCTACATTCAATGCATTCAATATGATCATGGCTGATCATCCAACTCAGTATCCCGTACCTGCCTTCTCTCCATACCCCCTGATCCCTTTAGCCACAAGGGTCACATCTAACTCCCTCTTAAATATAGCCAATGAATTGGCCTCTACTACCTTCTGTGGCAGAAAATTCCAGAGACTCACCACTCTCTGTGTGAAAAATGTTTTCCTCATCTCGGTCCTAAAGGAATTCCCCCTTCTCCTTAAACTGTGACCCCTTGTTCTGGACTTCCCCAACATCGGGAACAATCTTCCTGCATCTAGCCTGTCCAACCTCTTAAGAATTTTGTAAGTTTCTATAAGATCCCCTCTCAATCTTCTAAATTCTAGCGAGTACAAGCCGAGTCTATCCAGTCTTTCCTCATGCATGTACATGCGTGAACATTTCTGTTCTCTCAGCATAAACCGTGCTGTGCCAGCATGATACCATTTCCTGTTTGTGTCAGGGTGTAGGCACAGTTTTGTTAATGCGTTTACTCCCCAGTCAGTGCTGACTTAGCGCATCTCAACCCAGTTCCCAGGACAGCGATAGCTATGAATGAATGAATGTTCTCAGGATTCAGACTGAGGGTTAAAGATAAATTTGCTTGCGGACTGTTGGACATTACCAATGGTTCAATGTTTAGTTTAGAGATACAGCATGGAAACAGGCCCTTCGGCCCACCGAGTCTGCTCTGAACAGCGATCCCCGCACACTAACACTATCCTACACACACTAGAGACAATTTACACACTTATACTTGCCAATTAACATACAAACCTGTACGTCCTTGGAGTGTGGGAGGAAAATGAAGATCTCGGCGAAGACCCATGCAGGTCACGGGGAGAACGTGCAAACTCCATACAGGCAGCGCCGGTAATCGGGATCGAACCCGGGTCTCTGGCGCTGTGAGGCAGCAACTTTACCGCTGCGCCACCGTGCCACCCGAAACGTCACCCATCCATTTTCTCCAGAGATGCTGCCTGTCTAAATAATGTCTTTGATGCATCCATAACCTATGTCTTGTTTCTAGATGGTACAGGGGAATGAGGAGGAAGTGAGACAGCTCCAAAACACCATCGCCAACCTGACTGGTAAGGGCAAGGCCAACATGTTTACAACAGACGACCGCTCTTAGTCTAGGTTAGTTTAGAGATACAGTGCGGATACGAGAACTTCGGCCCAGCGAATCCGCACTGACCTGCCGATCCCAGCACACCTATGCCCCTGTCCCACTTAGGAAACCTGAACGGAAACCTCTGGAGATTTTACGCCCCACCCAAGGTTTCCGTGCGGTTCCCGGAGGTTTTTGTCAGTCTCCCTAATGGTCAAAAGTGGTTTCCGTTTAAAAAATCAGTAATTTTTTAGTCAAAGCCGGTTGCGATGCTAGTTGAAGGTGGTTGCCGGAGGCCAAAAACCTCCGGGAACCGCACGTAAACCTTGGGTTGGGCGCGAAGTCTCCAGAGGTTTCCGTTCAGGTTTCCTAAATGGGACAGGGGCATTACACTACAACCTACCAGCCTGCACGTCTTTGGAGTGTGGGAGGAAACCGGAGCACCCGAAGGAAACACATGGAGAGCGTACAAACTCCATACAGACAGCACCCGTAGTCAGGATCAAACCCGGGTCTCTGGCGCAGTGAGGCTGCAATTCTACCGCTACTCCAGTGTGCCTTCCGATCATTATATTGTGTTGTATATTGCTGGATAAACCAGTAAGGCTATCGAAACAAGCGTGTGGAAAAATCAGTGGTGTTCTTGTAGCAAAGTCCTGTCGTCAAACAAACACGAGACTCCAATTTCACCATAATGTCATTTGCCATCCCCTATTTACACAAATCCTATACTTATAAGATCGTTCTTTTAGGAAGGTGATGAGGAGAAATGTCTTTAGTCAGAGGGTGGTGAACCTGTGGAATTCTTTGCTACAGACGGCTGTGGAGGACGTCAGTGGATATTTTAAAGGCAGAGATAGATAGATTCTTGATTAGTGCGGGTGTCAGAGGTTATGGGGCAAAGGCAGAATGGGGTTAGGAGGGAGAGATAGATCAGCCACGTTTGAATGGCGGAGTAGACTTGATGGGCCGAATGGCCTAATTGTACTCCTTATGACTAGTGTATATGGGCATGTTGGGCAAGGTGTGGACAAGTTGGGCCGAAGGGCCTGTTTCAACGCTGAATGACTATGACTCTCTGTGACTCTATAGATGTTATTGACCTATGCACTTTCAAAAGTGATAAAAGTTTAAATGCCTCCTCTTTTACTTCACCTATCCCATCCAATACACCACACTCATTTAATTACAGCTCCATCCCCACCACCTTATGCGAAGAGGGCCGAGAAATATTAATCAGGAACTCTACCCACGCCTGCTAGGTTCACACCTCATAGACACAGTGCTGGAGCAACTCAGCGGGTCAGGCAGCTTCTCTGGAGAAAAAAGATGGGTGGTATTTAGGGGTTGTACATAAACCCGGCTGGAAAAGTCACCAATTCCTTTTACTCCAGAGATGCTGCCTGACCCGCTGAGTTACTCCAGCACTCTGTGAAACGTCACCTATCCATGTTCTCCACAGATGCTGCCTGACCCGCTGAGTTACTCCAGCACTCTGTGAAACGTCACCTATCCATGTTCTCCACAGATGCTGCCTGACCCGCTGAGTTACTCCAGCACTTTGTATCTATCTTGGGTGTGAGCCAGCATCTGCAGTTCCGTTCTACACAGGTTCACAGTGAGGTCTTCCATTTTGTGTACTTGTAAAATGTCAGGGCTTTCCTGCGGTCTGCGTTAATGGCGATATTTGTGCTCGACAGCGGAAGTTCAGAGATACAAAGAGCAGTTGGAGGAGTGTGACAGAAATCTGAACAGAAGCAACGACCAACTACAGACGAAGACTGAGGAGATCAGCCAGTGCAAACAGAAGAGGTGAGTGACAACATGGTCCACTTGCATGGGATTTGCAGCTCGACCTAATACCACAGTCATACACAGTCATAAACAGGCCCTTCAGCCCAACTTGCCCACACCGGCCAACATGTCCCAACTACACTCGTCCCATCTGTCCGAGTTTGGCCCACGTCGCTCCAAACCTGTCCTATCCATGTACCTGTCTAACTGTTTCTTAAATGTTGGGATGGTTCCTGCCTTGACTACCACCTCTGGCAGCTTGTCCAACAATGACACCCATCCCATGTCTCTGAAGCAACATGGAGTGACAGAAACGTCAATAAAACAAATATAAAATGTGAACTGGATGTGAATGTTTCCACCCCAGCGGTATGAACATTGACTTCTCTAACTTCAGGTTGCCCTTGCTCTCTGTCTCTCTCTCCCCTTCCCCTTCCCCTTCCCCTTCCCCTTCCCCTTCCCCTTCCCCTTCCCCTTCCCAGTCCTCCCACTGACCCACTTTCCTTCTTTGTCCTACCCCCACCCCGACATTAGTCTGAAGAAGGGTCTCAACCCGAAACGTCACCAATTCCTTCTCTCCATAACTGCTGCCTCACCCGCTGAGTTTCTCCAGCATTTTGTGTCTACCTTTGATTTTACCAGCATCTGCAGTTCTTTCTTAAACATGTCCCAGCTACACTAGTCCCACTTGCCTGCGCTTGGTCCATATCCTTCCATACTTGTCCTATCCATGTACCCGTCTAACTGTTTCTTAAACAATGGGATAGTCCCTGCCTCAACTACCTCCTCTGGCAGCTCGTTCCATACACCCACCACCCTTTGTGTGAAAATGTTACCCCTCAGATTCCTTCACCTTCAACCTATGTCCTCTGGTCCTCGATTCCCCAACTCTGGGCAAGAGACTCTGTGCATCTACCCGTTCTATTCCTCTCATGATTTTATACACTTCTATAAGATCACCCCCTCATCCTCCTGCGCTCCAAGGAATAGAGACCCAGCCTACTCAACCTCTCCCTATAGCTCACACCCTCTAGTCCCTGAACCATACTCGTAAATCTTTTCTGAACCCTTTAAAGCTTGACAATATATTTCCTAAAACATGTTTAAGAAATGCTGGAAAATCGAAGGTAGACAAAAATGCTGGAGAAACTCAGCGGGTGAGGCAGCAACTATGGAGCGAAGGAAAAAGGCAACGTTTCGGGCGAGACCCCGCTGAGTTTCTCCAGCATTTTTGTCTACCTTTCCCATAACATGGTTCCCAGAACTGAACACGATATTCTAAATGCGTCCTCACTAACGTCTTATACAACTGCAACATGATCTTCTTTTCCAGCGAGAAATATCAGCAACTTCTCCAGGTGTGTAACCATGTGGGCACTTTACACAAGAAACATCCCTGGTGGCTTATGGTGTCCATCTTCTCCGCCTTGCTACTGTACATTTAGAGGTAAGCATCCTCGTACCCAGCTATTCCCCCTTCCAACAATAACCTCAGAGAGGGCAGCCACGGTGGCGCAGCGGTAGAGTCGCTGCCTTACAGCGCGTGCAGTGCCGGAGACCCGGGTTCGATCCCGACCATGGGCGCTGTCTGTACGGAGTTTGTACGTTCTCCCCGTGACCTGCGTGGGTTTTCTCCGAGATCTTCGATTTCCTCCCACACTCCAAAGACATGCAGGCTTGTAGGTTAATTGGCTTGGTAAATGCAAACATTGCCCTTAGTGTGTGTAGGATAGCGTTAGTGTGCGGGGATCGCTGGTCGGCGCGGACCCGGTGGCTTCCGCGCTGTATCACTAAACTAAACTAAACTAAACAGTCTCGAGCATCGAGCGAACCTCAGGTGTCTGAAATGAGTACGGGTGTCAAAGGTTATGGAGAGAAGGCAGGAGAGTGGGGTTGAGAGGGAGAGATAGATCAGCCACGATTGAATGGCAGCGTAGACTCGATGGGCCGAATGGCCTAATTCTGCTCCTATGACTTATGAAAATAATTGAAAAAACTATTGTCAGACCCGTGGGAAAGTTTGAGGAGAGGGTGGGACTAACTTGAATGGGACAAAGCAACGCAAACTCTCTGCACGATGTGACCAAACTCTGCTCCTGTACAGCACTACAACTTTAAAACTTTCTGTTTCATTTTTAGGATCGTCCCTCTGATTGCACCACGAGAACAGAGCAGGATATTTTTGATTCTTCATATGCTTTCAGCATCGAAAACCGAACTTTGATTCCTTGTGCTAACTCTGTCCTACTGTCCAAGGTGCATTGAAACCAAATTAGCCAGTATAAGACTCCGAACTTGATGGGCACTTATTTAAATATCATTGCTGATGCTGGAAATCAAATATAACACTGGAAACTCCCAAAAGCTGAAAATACTCAGCGTCCATTGAGGATCTGAAGCAGGGTCTTTAACTTGAGATGTTAACTGTTCATTCTTAACTAATTCTTGATTAGTACGGGTGTCAGGGGTTATGGGTGGAAGGCAGGAGAATGGAGTTAGGAGGGAGAGATAGATCAGCCATGATTGAATGGTGCAGTAGACTTGATGGGCCGAATGGCCTAATTCTTATCCTATCCCTAATGAACTTTACAGAGAGGGTGATGAATTCTCAGCACCAAAGGGGTTGTGGAGGGTGGAGTGCTGGGAGTAATTACAAAGGAGGAAGATATATTTTTGGGAATCGAGGACCATGGGTTGGCACGGTGTGAAACCTTGGCCAGACCAGCCAGACGATAGACACCAGATGCTGGAGTAACTCAGCGGCTGGAACAGGCAGCATCTCTGGATAGAATGAATGGGTGACGTTTCGGGTCGAGACCCTTCGTCAGATGCCAGACCAGACAAGTTCAGACATGATCACACTGAATGTCAAAGCATTCTTCTTGCTTATGTATGTTTTCATCTGTTTCAAATTTACATCATCTGCAGCATTTAAAAAATAATAATTTCCATGCGAGATATGTGTTCTTGGATATTACTGGCAACAGGAAAAACTCTGGTTCATGGGAATATTTAATTCTCAGGTTAATAAATTGATGTATCTAATGTAAAATGGGTCAGAGTCAATCGGTTGCTGAGGAATTTGCTTGTTATCTGTTTTGCAATAAAATTATAAAAGTGTTCCAGTCTTGTAGTATTTCCTTTCTACTTTGTTCTGGAACTCTCTGCCACAGAGGGTAGTTGAGGCCAGTTCATTGGCTATATTCAAGAGGGGGTTAGATGTGGCCCTTGTGGCTAAGGGGATCAGAGGGTATGGAGAGAAGGCAGGTACGGGATACTGAGTTGGATGATCAGCCATGATCATATTGAATGGCGGTGCAGGCTCGAAGGGCCGAATGGCCTACTCCTGCACCTAATTTCTAAGTTTCTATGTTTCTTACTATGCACAACACAGTCAAAACAATATTAAGCGGTAGAGTTGCTGCCTCACAGCTCCAGAGACCTGGGTTCGATCCCGACTACAGGTGCTGTCTGTGTGGAGTTTTTCCGTTTTCCGTGTGACCGCCTGGGTTTGCTCCCGTTTCCTCCCACACTCCGAACACGTGCAGGTTTGCAGGTTAATTGCCTTTGGTAAAAATTGTAAATTGCACCCTAGCGTGTGTAGGATAGTGCTAGTGCATGGGGTGATGCTGGTGGGCGCGGACTCGGTGGGACGAAGGGCCTGTTTCCGCGCTGTATATCCAAACTAAACTGCACACCCTCAAACAAGAGATACACAACTGTGAAGTTTAGCGGGGTTTAACATTACCCGTCGGTTTTCCTTGGTTCTGAAAACTCGTGCTTATATATTTTTTCCCCCAATGAGCCAATTAAAATGCCTGGTCAGCAAAAGGGATTACCTAAGGCTACCACGACTACCTACAACGACAAGGCAACCCCACTGCCACTGCACTACGTGTTCAAAAGTATCGATTTTCTCCACGCCGACCAATTTATGCTCGCAGAAAACTTTTCAACATTCGGCTGGAAGGGCCGAATGGCCTACTCCTGCACCTATTTTTCTATGTTTCTATGTTGACAATTTTTCCGTGACTGAGGCCGCGAGTAGTAACCACTATGCGGGAACTCCTCTTGACCATGAAGGAGACTCACCAGTGGTCACCTACGACCGGCCACGTGTCGACCACGCTGCGAGCTTGTGGCGAGCGCAGACTCTCCTAAACTCACCAATAAGGTCGCCTTAGTGGGACACCCCCTTCACTGTGACCCTGATATCAAGAGTCGGCAGTGTGTTATGAAAATATAAACATGGTACTCTGTGAATAATATAATAACCAGCAAAAAACGGTTGACATATATACTGCCCTCATTTGACAATAGGAAGCAGCTGACAGTTTTGTCGAAATTGAGTTGTTGCTTGATTCAGCGTATTTGAGATTTGCTCTACACAAAATAAGCCTTCTCTGAGTACAATTTAAAACTATTCATACCTATTTAGAGAAGTAAGAAATTCCATCACAGAGAAAGAAACAGGTTTTCCTCATTTACAAGAAAACGCCTTTCTGTCAGTTGCTTCCTTTTGTCAAAGTAGGGCAGTATATGTACTGTTTATACCGGTATACATACATACATACATAGATCTATCTATATAGACATGTATGTGTATGTATACATGTATATAATAAACCTATACACATATATATATATATATATTATACACCCACACACACACAACCTGAAACGTCGCTCATTCCTTCTCTCCAGAGATGCTGCCTGTCCCGCTGAGTTACTCCAGCATTTTGTGTCTGTCTTTGGTTTAAACCAGCATCTGCAGTTCCTTCTTACACACACACACACACACACACATATATATAAACACACATACATACACATAAAACAAACAATAATAGCGCAGAAATACAAAGTACATATTACACAGTGAACAATATAATAAACTAGAAAAAAAGTTTGACCTGTATATATGTGTATAATGATAATAACAATCATAATCGTAATGTATTAGCCAAGTATGTTTTTGCAAAATACGAAGTAGATAGATAGATAGATAGATAGATAGATAGATGTACACACACACACATATATAACTATACCCATACATACACACACAAAGTGCAAAAAGACAAAGTCAATGCCGCCAAGTCTATGTAGTTCAGAGTTTATTTGGAGTTTATTTGGAGTCTATTTGGAGTTGTACACAGTACACTTCTGACTGTAACACAGATAGACCCTGTAGGCCCTTGTCTGACTCACTGAGAGACTCCGGCGCGTTGTTTTTTTTTGCTCTGGGGCTAATATTGATGGTTCAGTGAGTGATCACAGTTGTGCCTGGGCCGGGCCGCTTCACTCTGCAGTATCAGTGACAAACGTTGCCAAGTCTCCGTCATTGGCTATGCAGGGCTTCTGGAGGCGGGGGAAGCTGCCGGAATAACCAGGTTGACAGCGGGACGGGCGTTGCTTTGTGCTGGGCTGGGCTGGGCTACACCTCCGTTGTCCAGGTCCTGTCCCAGTCTGAATACCGGGCACGGCGGCGAGCGGGACATGGGTCCAGGAGCCGGCATCGCCGCGTTCCTCTTGTCCCTCAGCGCGGTCCCCGTCTCACACCTCATCAACAACCTACCTGGCGTGGACAGGTGAGCAGGTAGAATGAGGGAGGGAGGGAGGGAGGGCCTGGTCACTGGAGTGTGTGTGGCCTTGTGTACGACAGGCCACACACATGATTCCCATTTAGATGCGACATGTTTTTGTTTTTTGATTATTTTTTGATTTGATTTGATTTTCATTTGATTTGGTTTTTATTTTTTAACTTTTTGATGTGTGGGATTTCTTTTGATTTGATTTGTATTAGATTTTTGGATTTCTGTTTGATTTGTGTGATTTGATATGTGGTTTATTTGATTTCATTTGGTCATAAGGAATAGGAGCAGAATTAGGCCATTCGACCCATTCAATCATGGGCGATCTACCTCTCCCTCCTAACCCCATTCTCCTGTCTTCTCCCCGTAACCTCTGACACAAATTTGATTTGATTGTTTTTGATTTGTGTACGGAAGGTGACAGTTCAAAGGCCATGACTTGTTCGTTTCACACCTTCATTCATTTGTTTGTTCTACCTTTCCATTTCGAATCTCCTTCTCCCCCGACTCTCAGTCCGAAGATTGCAACCTTCACGTGGTCCGCCCTGTTTCGACGAATGCAATCAACCCGGCGTGCACAATCAAATAAGATCAAATAGAACAAGTTGTCCTGCAACTTTAGGCTGTGCACGCCACATGCGAGAAGCAGAAGATGTCTGAAGAAGGGTCCCAACCTGAAACGTCACCTATTCCTTTTCTCCAGAGATGCTGCCTGACCCGCTGAGTTACTCCAGGTTTTTGTGTCTATCTTCGAGTCTCACCCCGGCCACCCCATCTTCTTCCCTCTGCCATCGGGCAAGAGGTACAGAAGTGTGAAAACTCACACCTCCAGATTCAGGGACGGTTTCTTCCCAGCTGGTACTGTATCAGGTAACTGAACCATTCTGTCACCAACTAGGGAGCGGTCCTGACCCCTCATCTACATCGTTGGAGACCCCGATAATATTTTATTGATCTTTACTGGAATTTACCTTGCGCTAAACGTTATTCCCTTATCATGTGTCTGTACACTGTGGACGGCTCGATTGTAATCACGTATTGTCCTTCCGCAGACTGGTTAGCACGCAACAAAAGCTTTTCACTGTACCTCGGTACACGCGACAATAAACTGAACTAAATAAATAGGGTAAACGCACAGAGTCTTTTACCCAGAGTAGGGGAATCAAGAACCAGAGGACTTCGGTTTAAGGTGAGGAGAAAAGATTTAATAGGAACCTGAGGGACAACATTTTTAAACAGAGGGCGGTAGGTGTATGGAATTAGCTGTTAGAGGAGGTAGATGAGGCAGGGACTATCTCAATGTTTATAAAACATTTGGGTAGATACATGGATAGGACTGGTTTAGAGGATATAGACCAATTGCAGTCTGGTGGGACTAGTGTAGGTGGGACAGGTTGGTCGGTGTGGGCCGAAGGGCCTGCTTCAATGCTGTATCATTCTATGAGAGTCACTATCCTGGAGAAAGGAGTGCTCCAGATCTGAATGAGAGGCAGCATCTTCAGAGAGCAGACAGTGAGTGGCGCTAAGCTGGTGAATAAGATACATTTTGTGTCAGCAAACATTTAGTTTAGAGATACAGCGTGGAAATAGGCCTCTCGGCCCACCGAGTCAGCGCCTACCAGCGATCTCTGTACACTAGCACTATCCTACCTACTAGCGATAATTATACTGAAATCAATGAACCTACAAACAAACCTGCACGTCTTTGGGATGTGGAAGGAAACCGGAGCGCCCGGGAAAACCCAGGAGGAGAACGTACAAACTCTGTGCAGACGGCAGCCGTAGTCAGGATTGAACCGGGGTCTCTGGCGCTGTGAGGCAGCAACTCTACCGCTGCGCCACCGTGCCTCCTGTTGAGACTGTTGCGGTTTTGAGGTCTTAAAGAAGGAACTGCAGATGCTGGGGAATCGAGGGTTACACAAAAAGCTGGAGAAACTCAGCGGGTGCAGCAGCATCTAAGGAGCGAAGGAGATAGGCGATGTTTCGGGTCGAGACCCTTCTTCAGTTTTGAGGTCCACGTTTGCTGAGTTTTTCCCAGAGTGATCTCAAGATCCCATGAGAGAGCGGTGTGAATTCCAAGAGAATTCAGTGTTATGGGAATTAAGAGGGATATTGAAGGCAGCCCATTACTTGGTGGAAGGTGACGCAGGCTGTATGGGAGCTGTATTATTCAGAAACATAGAAAATAAAGTGCAGGATGAGGCCATTCAGCCCTTCGAGCCTAAAGTTAACATTCATCTACGTTCTTATGGCAGCCAGAACCAGGAGGCTGGTTGTTCTTCAGTCTAACGACGAGTCCCGACCCAAAACCTCTCCTATCCATGTTCTCCAGGGATGCTGCCTGACCCGCAGAGTTACTCCAGCACTTTGTGTCTTTCCTTGGTACACCAGCATCTTTAGGGCGGCATGGTGGTGCAGCAGTAGAGGTGCTGTCTTCCAGCACCAGAGACCCATGTTCGAACCTCACCACGAGTGCTGTCTGTGCGGTGTTTGGACGTTCTCCCCGTGACCGCGTGGGTTTTCTCCGGGTGCTCAGGATTCCTCCCACACTGCAAAGACACACAGGTTTGTAGGGTAATGGGCTTTGATAAAATTGTAAATTGCCCCTAGTGTGTGTGTGATAGCGCTAGTGTACGGGGCGATTGCTGGTCGGTGCGGAATTGTTGGGCCGAAGTGACTTTGTCAACGCTGTATCTGAAAAGTAAAAGAAAGTTTTAAAAAATCACCCGCGGTTCTCTCTATTTACTTATGTTTTAGCCAGTAACAGAAAAATTCAAGAGAGAATTCAATGATTCAATGATACTCAACTGTCACATGGGCCCAGGTGCAGTGAAATGCTTTGTTTAGTATTCAATATAGAAATGGCGCAAAGAGTCGCAATGTTTCTGGCGCTGCCGAAGTTACCAATGGGCCTGTCCCACTCAGGTGATTTTTTGGGCGACTTCAGGTGACTGCTGCAAAATATTCAACATGTTGAAATTTTTTCGGCGACAGTGGCGACAAACTTTGCTGTCATAGATTGCCGTATGCGCTGTCATATAGACAATTCACAATAGGTGCAGGAGGAGGCCATTCGGCCCTTCGAGCCAGCACCGCCATTCAATGTGATCATGGCTGATCATCCCAAATCAGTACCTTGTTCCTGCCTTCTCCCCATATCTCCTGACTCCGCTATCTTTAAGAGCCCTATCTAGCTCTCTCTTGAAAGTATCCAGAGAACCGGCCTCCACCGCCCTCTGAGGCAGTGTTTCCTCGTCTCCGTTCTAAATGGCTTACTCCTTATTCTTAAACTGTGGCCCCTGGTTCTGGACTCCCCCAACATCGGGAACATGTTTCCTGCCTCTAGTGTGTCCAAGCCCTTAACAATCTTATATGTTTCAATGAGATCCCCTCTCATCCTTCTAAACTCCAGAGTGTACAAGCCCAGCTGCTCCATTCTCTCAGTGTCGTAGGTTAATTCCATGAAAACTATTCCCTGGCTGTCACCTAAGTGGCACAGGCCCATAGTGTGCAGGAAGGAATTGCAGGTGCTGGTTTAAACCGAAGATAGACACAAAATGCTGGACTAACTCAACGGGACAGGCAGCATCTCTGGAGAGAAGGACTGGGTGACATTTCGGGTCGAGACCCTTCCTCAGACTGATAGTCTCGACCCGAAACGCTACCCATTCCTTCTCGCCAGAGATGCTGCCTGTCCCGCTGAATTACTCCAGCATTTTGCGTCTATCTAAGTCACAAAGTACTCATTAGTGTCATTAGCCTATCCACCTCAAACCTGCACGTCTTTGGAGTGTGGGAGGAAACCGGAGCACCCGGAGAAAACCCATGCAGGGTAGCGTCAGGGGAGACCGTACAAACTCCGTACAGACAGCACCCATAGTGAGGGTCGAACCCGGGTCTCCGGCGCTGTGAGGCAGCAACTCTACCGCTGCGCCACCGTGCCGCCCTGTACTTGAAGTCTCTCTAGAGGCTGGATCTACGCTACACCAGTTTCTGCAGTGTCATCTTTGATGTGTGCTCTTTGTTCCCTGATGTCACTCTCAATCTTTGAACTCTTGTTATCTGTGTTGAGTTGAATCATTTTGCTGTGACTTGTGCACAGGCATTTGTCAGTGTTTGGATATTGACCCGAGACTCAAGCATGTTGGACTCTGGGGATTGTAAGCATCGTGGGCAAGAGGCCGTGATTCTCTTTATTGTTAACGGTTCCTTCAACAATCAGAAGCCACTATTGTCTACGTGTACACAAGTCCTAGAGAGACTATAAGGGGATGATTCTCAGGTCTCTGTCTGTATTCTATCTGTTTGTTGACTGCTGTGGTAATTTCAATAGGCATTGAAATACCAAAACTTTACGTGTAGAACATTAACTCGGTGGGTCAGGCAGTATCTCTGGAGAATAGGAATAAGTGACATTTCGGGTCGACATCCTTCTTCAGATTTAGAGTCAGAAGGATCTCGCCCAGACACCTTGTGAGAGAGTCCAGGACCAGAGGTCACAGCCTCAGAATTAAAGGGCGCTCTTTTAGAAAGGAGGTGAGGAGGAACTTCTGTAGTCAGAGGGTAGTTAATCTGTGGAACTCATTGCTACAGAGGGCTGTGGTGGTCAAGTCGGTGGATATTTTTAAGGCAGAGAGAAACAAATTCTTGATTAGAACGGCGTCAAGGGTTGTGGGAAGAAGGCAGGAAAAATGGGATTAGGAGGCAGAGATCAGTCATGATTGAATGGCGGAGTGGACTCGATGGGCCGAATGGCCTATTTCACTCCTATAACTTGTGAGACGACACCTTTTCTACAGAGATGCTGTCTGACCTGCTGAGTTACTTCATTTTTTTGTGTCTATCTTCGGTTTAAACCAACATCTGCGGTTCCTTCCTACACATTCAGCCATTACCATCTGTTGGTATTTAATGGTGCTATAGTTCTTCATTTGTCACATGTACCGAGGTCCCTAGTATGTTGGATGGAGCTAGTGTACGGGGTGATGGCTGGATGGTGAGCTGAAGGGTGGCACGGTGGCGTGGTGGTGGAGCTACTGCCTCGCAGCGCCAGTGACCCGGGTTCGATCCCGACTAAGGGCGCTGTCGGTACAGAGTTGGTACGTTCTCCCCGTGACCTGCGTGGGTTTTCACCGACATCTTCAGTTTTCTCCCACTCTGAAGACGTGCAGGTTTGCAGGTTAATTGGCTTGGTATAAATGTAAAATTGTCCCTAGTGTGTGTAGGGTGGTGTTAATATGCGGGGATCGCTGGTCGGTGCAGACTCGGTGGGCCGAAGGGGCTGTTTCTGCGGTGTATCTCCAAAGTAAAAAAAAACGAAGGGCCCGTTTCCTCGCTGTATCTCTAAAGAATAATGAATTTGTCATCGCCCTTTGTGTAGCGACTGTTTGCATACCATAGGTATTCCAAACAAAGCCAAGCACTGTGACTTCTCACATGTGACATTAAAGTATCATTCATTCAGTTTGCGAACGTGAGAATCTTTTATACATTGGTGAATTATTGATCTGTCTCTGGCAAGTTTGCTGATGATACAAAAGTGGATGATTTTGAAGATGGTTGTGAAAAATTGCAGCAAGATCTGGATCGATTGGCCAGGTGGGCTGAGGAATGGTTGATGGAATTTAATACAGAGAAATGTGAAATGTTGTATTTTGGGATGTCGAACATGGGCAGGACCTACATGGTGAATGGTAGGCCTCTGGGGCGTGTTGCAGCGCAGAAGACATTAGTCCCACCTGCCTGCATTTGGCCCATATCCCTCTAAGCCAACCCTATCCATGCACCTGTCCATACACCTACCATCCTTTGTGGGAAAAGGTTACCTCTCAGATTCCTATTAAATCTTTTCCCCTTCACCGTAAACCTATGTACACCTCTATAAGATCACCCCTCTCTCTCAAAATGGTATTGCGTACAGTTCTGGTCTCCAAATCTGAGGAAGGACATTATTGCCATAGAGGGAGTGCAGAGAAGGTTCATCAGACTGATTCCTGAAGAAAGACTGGATAGACTCGGTTTATACTCTCTAGAATTTAGGAGATTGAGAGGTCATCTTATAGAAACTTACAAAATTCTTAAGGGGTTGGACAGGCTAGATGCAGGAAGATTGTTCCCGATGTTGGGGAGGTCCAGGACAAGGGGTCACAGCTTCAGGATAAGGGGGAAATCCTTTAGGACCGAGATGAGAAGGACTTTTTTCACACAGAGAGTGGTGGGTCTCTGGAACTCTCTGCCACAGAGGCTAGTTGAGGCCAGTTCATTGGCTATATTTAAGAGGGAGTTAGATGTGGCTCTTGTGGCTAAGGGGATCAAGGGGTATGGAGCGAAGGCAGGTACGGGATACTGAGTTGGATGATCAGCCATGATCATATTGAATGACGGTGCAGGCTCGAAGAGCCGAATGGCCTACTCCTGCACCTAATTTCTATGTTTCTATCTTCCTGCGCTCCAAGGAATATAGTCCCAGCCTACTCGACCACTCCCTATAGCTCAGAGCCCTCGGGTCCTGGAAACATCCTCATAAATCTTCTCTGTACCCTTTCCATCTTGACAACATCTTTCCTATAACACGGTGCCCAGAACTGAAAACAATACTCTAAATGCGGCCTCACCAACGTCTTGTACAACTGCAACAAGACCTCACAACTTCTATACTCAAAACTATGACTGGAAAAGGCCAATGTGCCAAAAGTTTAAAGATACAGCGTTGAAACAGGGCTGTGTAGTTGGAGTCGGATGGTTTGGGTATCAACTCCACAGCCCTGCGTAGAAACAGGCGCATCAGCCCACCGAGTCCACACCGCCCAGCGATCCCCGCACACTAACACTATCCTACGCACACTACGGACAATTTACACTTACACCAAGCCAATTTACCTACACACCTGTACATCTTTCGAGTGTGGGAGGAAGCCGGAGCACCCGGAGAAAACCCACGCATGTCACGGGGAGAACGTACAAACTCTGTACACACAGCACCCGTAGTCGGGATCGAACCTGGGTCTCTGGCGCTGCAAGCACTGTAAGGCAGCAACTCTCAAAAGCCTTTATGACCACCCTTATTGCCCGCGAGGCTACCTTCACCCAACACACCTAGATCCCTCTGCCCTACAACTGGTACAAAAGTACCTCTGTGGCACAGAGTGGTGGGTCTCTGGAACTCTCTGCCACAGAGGGTAGTTGAGGCCAGTTCATTGACTATTTAAGAGGGAGTTAGATGTGGCCCTTGTGGCTAAGGGGATCAGAGGGTATGGAGAGAAGGCAGGTACAGGATACTGAGTTGGATGATCAGCCATGATCATATTGAATGGCGGTGCAGGCTCGAAGGGCCGAATGGCCTACTCCTGCACCTAATTTCTATGTTTCTAACTGGACTCTGACTGGGTCTCCTCCACTGCAACCCACAGAAAGCCACTGAGATTGGAATGACCTGGGCATCCGGTTACCGCTGACTGACTGACTGACGATTTGTTTTCTATTTTGAAGTCCCAAGGTGGTGTTTGCTGCTGGTGCTGCTGTTCTCCTGGTTCTGCTCCTTGTGCTATACCTGCTGGCCGGTAGCAGCCGCCCCAAGGACCCTCTGTTTTACGGTGAGTGATTCTGCAGATGAAACAGGCCCACACAGTCCCTGCCAACCAGTGAAAGGCCTGGACAGAGTGGATGTGGAGAGGATGTTCCCACTAGTGGGAGAGTCTAGGACCAGAGGTCACAGCCTCAGAATTAAAGGACGTTCCTTTCGGAAGGAGATGAGGAGGAATTTCTTTAGTCAGAGGGTGGTGAATCTGTGGAATTCTTTGCCACAGATGGCTGTGGAGGCCACATCAGTGGATATTTTTAAGGCAGGGATAGATAGATTCTTGATTAGTGCGGGTATCAGGCGTTATGGGGAGAAGGCAGGAGAATGGGGTTAGGAGACAGAGAGAGAGAGAGAGAGAGATAGATCAGCCATGATTGAATGGCGGAGTGGACTCCATGGGCCGAATGGCCTAATGCTACTCCCATCACTTATGACATTATGCTCACCCCATACACAACACACCACGGACAATTTACAAATTTTACTGAAGCCAATTAACCTACAAACCTGCACGTCTTTGGAGTGTGGGAGGAAACCGGAGCACCCGGAGGAAACCCACTCGGTCACCGTGAGAGCAATGGGGTTTGCCAGCTTGAAAATGGGGGAGGGCGACTATTTGCGCTCACGCCTACACAGAACTGAATTTATGTCGACTTTTATAGTTTAGTTTAGAAATACAGCGCGGAACAGGCCCTTCGGCCCACCAGGCCCTTGCCGACCAGTGATCCCCACGCACTAGTTATAACCATATAACAATTACAGCACGGAAACAGGCCTTCTCGGCCCTTCCAGTCCGTGCCGACCATTTATTTTCCCCTAGTCCCATCTACCTGCACTCAGACCATACCCCTCCATTCCCTTCCCGTCCATATACCTATCCACTTTACTTTTAAATGTTAAAATCGATCCTGCCTCCACCACTTCTGCAGGAAGATCATTCCACACAGCCACCACTCTCTGAGTAAAGAAGTTCCCCCTCATGGTACCCCTAAACTTCTGTCCCTTAATTCTCATGTCATGCCCTCTTGTTTGAATCTTCCCTACCCTCAATGGGAAAAGCTTATCCACGTCAACTCTGTCTATCCCTTTCATCATTTAAAAGACCTCAATCAAGTCCCCCCTTAACCTTCTGCACTCCAAAGAATAAAGACCTAACTTGTTCAACCTTTCTCTGTAACTTAGTTGCTGGAACCCAGGCAACATTCTAGTAAATCTCCTCTGTACTCTCTCTATTTTGTTGACATCCTTCCTATAATTAGGCGACCCAAATTGTACACCATACTCCAGAATTGGTCTTACCAATGCCTTGTACAATTTTAACATTACTTCCCTACTCATATATTCAATACTCTGATTTATAAAGGCCAGCACACCAAAAGCTTTCTTTACCACCCTATCTACATGTGATTCCACCTTCAGGGAACTATGCAGTTATTCCTAGATCCCTCTGTTCCACAGCATTCCTCAATTCCCTACCATTTACCACGTACGTCCTATTTGGAGTGTGGGAAGAAACCGGAGCACCCGGAGAAAACCCAGGTGGTCACGGGGAGAACGTGCAAACTCCGTACAGACAGCACCCTTAGTCAGGATGGAACCCGGGTCTCTGGCGCTGTGAGGCAGCAACTCTTCCGCTGCGCCAACGTGACATTCATGAGGCTCTTGAGGTTGTTATGGCAATAAGGCAATTATGGCAGGTGGTTGTCATGACAATGAGGAGGGGAGGTTGGGTAAGGAAGGGGATATGATGGTGAGATAGTGAGTAATCTCTTGAATTTTGTTACAGTTTTTGCAGTGTTCTCGTTTACAAGTGTCATCGATCTAGTTATCTCCCTGGAGCAGGATGGCTACATCAAAGGATTCATGGCCTTTTACATGAAAGAGGTGGGTTGTGAATGCCGTGCTTCTGGTCCTGGGAGAAACATTGCCAATCTCCTGGTGGCATCATAAGGTCGTCAGTGAAAGGAGCAGAATTAGGCCATTCGGCCCATCAAGTCTACTCTGCCATTCAATCACGGCTGATCTATCTCTCCCACCCAACCACATTCTCCTGCCTTCTCCCCATGACCCCTGACACCCGCATTAATCAAGAATCTATCTAACTCTGCCTTATAAATATCCACTGACTTGTGGCCTCCACAGCTTGCTGCGGCAAAGAATTCCACTGATCCACCACCCTCTGACTAAAATTCCTCTTCATCTCCTTCCTAAAAGAACGTGCTTTCGTTCTGAGGCTGTGATATCTAGTCCTAGACTCTCCCACTAGTGGAAAAATCCTCTCCACATCCACTCTATCCAGGCCTTTCACTATTCTGTAAGGGTGGAAGATTGCAACCTTCACGTGGTCCGCCCTGTTTCGACGAATGCAATTAAACCGGCGTGCACAATCAAATAAGATCAAATAGAACAAGTTGTCCGACAACTTTAGGCTGGGCACGCCATACGCAAGAAGAACACTTCATAGCAAAAGGATTCGAGTATAGGAGCAGGGATGTTCTACTTCAGTTGTACAGGGTCTTGGTGAGACCACACCTGGTGTATTGCGTACAGTTCTGGTCTCCAAATCTGAGGAAGGACATTATTGCCATAGAGGGAGTGCAGAGAAGGTTCACCAGATTGATTCCTGGGATGTCAGGACTGTCTTATGAAGAAAGACTGGATAGACTCGGTTTATACTCTCTAGAATTTAGAAGATTGAGGGGGGATCTTATAGAAACTTACAAAATTCTTAAGGGGTTGGACAGGCTAGATGCAGGAAGATTGTTCCCGATGTTGGGGAGGTCCAGGACAAGGGGTCACAGCTTAAGGATAAGGGGGAAATCCTTTAAGACCGAGATGAGAAGGACTTTTTTCACACAGAGAGTGGTGGGTCTCTGGAACTCTCTGCCACACAGGGTAGTTGAGGCCAGTTCATTGACTATATTTAAGAGGGAGTTAGATGTGGCCCTTGTGGCTAAGGGGATCAGAGGGTATGGAGAGAAGGCAGGTACGGGATACTGAGTTGGATGATCAGCCGTGATCATATTGAATGACGGTGCAGGCTCGAAGGGCCGAATGGCCTACTCCTGCACCTAATTTAAAAAAAAAAAAAAGACTATTCTGTACATTTCAACGGGGTCCCCCTTCATTCTTCTAAACTCCAGCGAGTACAGGCCCAATGCCGCAAACGTCATGTGGGAAAAAAAGAACTGTAGATGCTGGTTTACACCAAAGATAGGCACAAAATGCTGGAGTAACTCAGCGGGTCAGGCAGCATCTCTGGGGAGCATCGTGAGGTGATGTATTGGGTCACGCACAGCCTTTATCTGTCAGGGTATTGAGCATAGAAGTTAATTTTGTTGGTATGAGATGTTGATGAGGCCACGTTTCGAGTATTGTTGTCAGTTTTGGTCATCCAGCATCAGGAAGGAAGGTGATGAAGCTGGAAGGTGCAGAGAAGATTTATGAGGATTTAGGCACGACTTGAGCTACAGAGAGATTGGGCAGGCTAGGACCTTATTCCTTGGAGCGCAGGAGGATTGTGATCTTATAGAGGTGTATAAAATCACAAGAGAGACTGATAGGGAGAATGCACATTTTTACTCGGGGAAGAGGAATCAAGAACTACAGGACATATGGGCAAGGTGAGAGGAGAAACATTTGATAGGAACCTGTGGTAACCTTTTCACACAGATGAAGGTGGGTGTAAGGAACGAGCTGCCAGAGGAGATAGTTGTGGCAGTAGTGGTCTCCAAATCTGAGGAAGGACATTATTGCCATAGAGGGAGTGCAGAGAAGGTTCACCAGACTGATTCCTGGGACGTCAGGACTGTCTTATGAAGAAAGACTGGATAGACTCGGTTTATACTCTCTAGAATTTAGGAGATTGAGAGGGGATCTTATAGAAACTTACAAAATTCTTAAGGGGTTGAACAGGCTAGATGCAGGAAGATTGTTCCCGATGTTGGGGAGGTCCAGGACAAGGGGTCACAGCTTGAGGATAAGGGGGAAATCCTTTAGGACCGAGATGAGAAGGACTTTTTTCACACAGAGAGTGGTGGGTCTCTGGAACTCTCTGCCACAGAGGGTAGTTGAGGCCAGTTCATTGGCTATATTTAAGAGGGAGTTAGATGTGGCCCTTGTGGCTAAGGTGATCAGAGGGTATGGAGAGAAGGCAGATACGGGATACTGAGTTGGATGATCAGCCATGATCATATTGAATGGCGGTGCAGGCTAGAAGGGCCGAATGGCCTACTCCTGCACCTAATTTCTATGTTTCTAACAGGCACTTGGCAGGTACATGGATAGGAAGGTTTAGAGAGATATGGTGGTGAATCTGTGGAATTCTTTGCCACAGAAGGCTGTGGAGGCCAAGTCAGTGGATATTTTTTAAGGCTGAGGGAGATAGATTATTGATTAGTGCAGGTGTCAGAGGTTATGGGGAGATGGCAGGAGAATGGGGTTAGGAGGGAGAGATAGATCAGCCATGATTGCATAACGGAGTAGACTTGATGGGCTGAATGGCCTAATTCTGCTACCATTCCTTATGGAGCAAATGCGGGCAAATGGGACGAGCTGCAATTGGGCATCTTGGTTGGCATGGATGAGTTGGGCTGAAGGGTCTGTTTTCGTGACTTTCTGACCAGGAGGCAAGGTAACAGTTCCTGGATAATGGAAGTCAATAGACAATAGGTGCAGGAGTAGGCCATTTGGCCCTTCGAGCCAGCACCACCATTCAATGTGATCATGGCTGATCATCCCCAATCAGTACCCCGTTCCTGCCTTCTCTCCCCCATATCCCCTCAGCCCGGGAAAGAGTGATGTGATCTAGAAATGCTTAACGTGCCACAGTAGGATGTCCAGAAAACCAGACACTGCAGTTGTAGCAAGTGGGACGGTCATGTGGGTTACCCCGCTCTCTGTATGATATCTCTCTTCAGCAGTACTTCAGGCTGGGGTGCAGAGCGACGATATTGTACCATTGGTGAATGATGGCGCTGACTCTGTTTTGCTTTACAGGGGGAGCCCTATCTCCGCAGTGCCTACGGGATCCTGATCTGCTACTGGGATGGCACCGTCCATTACGTGCTTTACCTGACCATGATAGGTGCAATAACACTTGGGTAAGACACGGGCAACAGCGCACACCAACGGCTATCGAAGGTTATGGGTTGACAGAAGCCATGGGCTGCAGAAGAGAATGGAATGAGTTTAGAATGGGTTAAACCCGTGATGAGCGTTTGATGGCACTGGGCCTGTACTCGCTGGAGTTTAGAAGGATGAGGGGGAGACCTCATTGAAACTTACCGAATAGTGAAAGGCTTGGATAGAGTGGATGTGGGGAGGATGTTTCCACTAGTGGGAGAGTCTAGGATTAGAGGTCACAGCTTCAGAATTAAAGGATGTTCCTTCAGGAAGGAGATGAGGAGGAATTTCTTTGATCAGAGGGTGGCGAATCTGTGGAATTCTTGCCATAAGAGATCATGGAGGCTTCCAATGGACATTTTTAAAGCAGAGATAGATAGATTGTTGATTAGACCAACATACAAACCAACCTCCCTTCCACTGACTCCATCTACACCTCACGCTGCCTCGGCAAGGCCAGCAGCATCATCAAGAACCAGTCTCACCCCGGTCACTCCCTCTTCTCCCCTGTCCCGTCAGGCAAGAGGTACAGAAGTGTGAAAACGCACACCTTTCTGGGAATCAGGGACAGATTCAGGGACTTTCTTCCCAACTGTTTGTTATCAGGCAACTGAATCATCATTCTCACCAACTAGAGAGCGGTCCTGACCTCCCGTCTACCTCATTGGAGACCCTCGGACTATCTTTAATCGGACTTTACTGGATTTTATCTTCTACTAAACATTATTCTCTTTATCATGTATCTGTACACTGTGGACGGCTCGATTGTAATCATGTATTGTCTTTCCGCTGACTGGTTAGCACGCAACAAAAGCTTTTCCCTGTACCTCGGTACACGTGACAATAAACTAAACTACATTTGGGAAGGGATTATGGACCTTTGGAGGAGTGCAGACGAGGTTCAACAAAAAGATACACTAGACAATCGGTGCAGGAGTAGGCCATTCGGCCCTTCGAGCCAGCATCGCCATTCGATGTGATCATGGCTGATCATCCCCAATCAGTACCCCGTTCCTGTCTTCAATGGTAAAATGTAATCGGGGACAGTTGGACTGTTCTGAGAACGAGGAAGGGGGAGGGATGGGGAGAGAGAGGGAAAGCAAGGGTTACGTGAAGTTAGAGAAGTCAATGTTCACACCGCTGGGTTGTAAGATGTCCAAGTGAAATATGAAATGCTGTTCCGCCAATTTGCGTTGGGCCTAGGTGTTTAATTGTCTTATGCACTGACAATGGAACATAAACTGCTTACTTACAGCGGCACAGTCTGGTATACATAGATACATAGATAAACAAACAATAGGTGCAGGAGGAGGCCCTTCGACCCAGCACCGCCATTCAATGAGATCATGGCTGATCATCCACAATCAGTACCCCGTTCCTGCCTTCTCCCCGTATCCCCTGACTCCACGATCTTTCAGAGCCCTATCTAGCTCTTAAACTATACAGGGGAAATGAAAGAGTTAGCAGAAGCGGGCTTGTGTTCGATGTAAAATGTGTGCAGTGGTGATGGTTGAGAGAGAGCTCACACAACAAACAAACATGTCGGAGGGATGCTGATGCTGGTTTAAACCAAAGGTAGACACATAGAAGCATAGAAAATAGGTGCAGGAGTAGGCCATTCGGCCCTTCGAGCCTGCACCACCATTCAATATGATCATGGCTGATCATCCAACTCAGTATCCCGTACTTGCCTTCTCTCCATACCCCCTCATCCCTTTAGCCACAAGGGCCACATCTAACTCCCTCTTAAATATAGCCAACGGATTGGCCTCAACTACCTTCTGTGGCAGAGAATTCCACAGACCCACCACTCTCTGTGTGAAAAATGATTTTCTCATCTCAGTCCTAAAAGATTTCCCCCTTATCCTTAAACTGTGAGGTATGTGTTCTTCTTCAAAGAACCTTCTTCAAAGTGTGAAGAAGGGTCTCAACCCGAAACGTTACCTATTCCTTCGCTCCATAGATGCTGCCTCACCCGCTGAGTTTCTCCAGCATTTTTGTCTACCTTCGATTTTTCCCAGCATCTGCAGTTCTTTCTTAAACACAAAAAGCTGGTGTAACTCAGCGGGACAGGCAGCATCTCTGGAGAGAAGGAATGGGTGATGTTTCGGGACTGAAACGTCACCCATTCCTTCTCTCCAGAGATGATGCCTGTCCCGCTGAGTTACACCAGCTTTTTGTGCCTATCTTCAATGACTAGACTCTTGGTTTGCCCACAGGTGGAATTACCGAAGTGTCGGACTCTACTGGCTGGGTTCCCTGATGATGAGCCTTATCACCCTCTTGCTCGGGACGTCCGTTGGTGAGTAACACGCGACTCCCACTCGGGCCTTGGACAGTTCCTGCCCAGAGTTACACACGGACGGCAAGCGATAGAGTTGCTGCCTTACAGCGCTTGCAGCGCCAGAGACCCGGGTTCGATCCCGACCGCGGGTACTATCTGTACGGGGTTTGTACCTTCTCCCCGTGAGCTGCGTGGGTTTTCTCCGAGATCTTTGGTTTCCTCCCACATTCCAAAGATGTACAGGTTTGTAGGTTAAGCGTAAATTGTCCCTAGTGTTTGTAGGATAGTGCTGATGTGTGCAGATCGCTGGTTGGCGCGGTCTCGTTGGGCCGAAGGGCCCGTTTCCTCGCTGTGTAAAATCAGAGGGAAAATTGATTGGGTGAACACACAGCCTTTTACCCAGGGAAGGGGAGTCATGAACCAGGACACATAGGTTTAATGTGAGAGGGGGAAGATTCAATAGGAACCTGGGGGGCAACTTTTTCACAGAGGGTGGTGGGTGTATGGAATGAGTTGCCAGAGAACCTGCACCCCCCGACATGTCGACACGTGACGCCTGTACGGTCGTGAGTAGTCGCCCAAAGAGTCGTACCTTGTTCTGGTCGCCGCTGGATTTTCAACATGTTGAACATTTTCAGCCACCTGCTGTGACTATGACGGGTGCCGGCAAGTCGCCGAAAAAAATCACGTAAGTGGGACAGGCCCTTTAGTACATAGGAATCGCTGCTCGGCGCGGACTCGATGGGCCGAAGGGCCAGTATCCACGTTGTATCTCTATTCTAAACTAAATTATCCCTCGTGTGTAGTATAGTGATAGTATACGGGGTGATCGATGGTCGGCACGGACTCAGTGGGCCGAATGGCCTGTTTCATCGCTGTATCTCTAGAGTCAAGTCAAAGTCAAACAAACTTTATTGTCATTTAGAAATACATCGATATATGCAGTTCCAAACGAAATTCCGTTGCATTTGGCTCCCTGTGCAACACGATAATTAACAGAAGGATAAACATGGATAAAAGTCTAAAGTAAAGTCTAGTGCAAAATACCAAAGCATTATTACTTTTCCAAAAGGTTTGGCTGTAATTTTAATTTTCCTGTCTCCAATCCTGCAGGTAAATTTGGAAGTGAAATTCGCCCAGCCTTCCTGTTGAATATTCCGTATGTACTGCTCCCAATTTGGGCTGGAAATAAAATTGTTGGCAGCCCCAGATCCCTGCCGTCGGCATCAGCGGATCAGGTGAGGAATATTGCGGATCGGAGCGGATATGGAGAAATCACTTGTTCTCCTGGGATTCAGGGACTGTTTCTTCCCGGCTGTTATCAGGCAACTGAACCATCCTACCACAACTAGAGAGCGGTCGTGAACTACTATCTACCTCATTGGTGACCCTCGGACGATCCTTGATCAGACTTTGCTGGCTTTACCTTGCACCAAATGTTATTCCCTTATCATGTATCTGTACATTATAAATGGCTTGATTGTAATCATGTATTGTCTTTCCGCTGACTGGTTAGCACGCAACAACAGCTCTTTCACTGTACCTCGGTACACGTGACAATAAACTAGACTGAAACTGAGAATAGGAGGCATTTTCATGCAGTCACAGCTACTGTGTAGAGGGAACATTATTCCACATCTGACTTGAAACCAGGAGGATGAGGGGTGATCTTATAGAGGTTTATAAAATCATGAGAGGAACAGATCGGGCAGATGAATAGTCTTTTATCCAGAGTAGGGGAATGGAGAACCAGCGGTTATAGGTTTAAGGTGAGTGGGGAAAAGATTTAATAGGAACCTGAAGGGTAACTTTTTCAATCAAAGGGTGGTGGGTGTGTGGAACGAGCTGCCGGAGGAGGTAGTTGAGGCAGAGACTATCACAACGTTTAAGAAACATTGGTTAAGGTACATGGATAGGACAGGTTTAGCGGGATATGGGCCAAATGCAAGCTGGTGGGACTAATGTAGATGGGGCATGTTGGTTAGTGTGGGCAAGTTGGGCCGAAGGGCCTGTTTCCATGCTGCATCACTCTATATGGGCCAAGTGCAGGTAGGTGGGACTAGTGTAGATGGGGCATGTTGGTTGGCGTGGGCAAGTTAGGCCGAACGGCCTGTTTCCATGCTGCATCACTCTATATGGGCCAAGTGCAGGTAGGTGGGACTAGTGTAGATGGGGCATGTTGGTCAGCGTGGGCAAGTTGGGCCGAAGGGCCTGTTTCCATGCTGTATGACTCTAATAGTGTTGTGAAATAAATGATTTAGTTTAGTTCAGAGATACAGCGTGGAAACAGGCCCTTCGGCCCATCGAGTATGTAGGTAAGTTTATTGGCCAAGTATTCACATACAAGGAATTTGCCTTGATGCTCTGCCCACAAGTAACAACATGACATACAGTGACAGTTACGAATGACTCAGAAAACACTAAACATTAATAATAATAAAACATTAATGATAAAACACCATTGACCTGTCTCTACTCAACACCATTGGCTGTTGAGTAGAGCAACTACTCGTGGATAAAAACTGTTTTTATGTCTGGCTGTGGCAGCTTTGACAATCCGGAGTTGCCTTCCAGAGGGAAGTGATTCAAAGAGTTTGTGACCAGGGTGAGAGGGGTCAGAGATGATCTTGCCCGCTCGCTTCCTGGCCCTTGCAGTGTACAGTTCATCAATGGAGGGAAGGTTGCAGCCAATAACCTTCTCTCGTGCCGACCAGCGATCCCCGCACACTAACACTGTCCTACACACACTAGGGACAATTTACACTTACACCAAAGCCATTTCACCAACATACCTGTACATCTTTGTAGTGTGGGAGGAAACTGAAGATCTCGGAGAAAACCCACGCAGGTCACGGGGAGAACGTACAAACTCTGTACAGACAGCGCCCGTAGTCGGGATCGAACCCGGGTCTCCGGTGCTGTGAGGCAGTGACTCTACCGCTGCGCCACCGTGGCTGCACCAAGATGGATCATGGATCTTTGACCTGAACTGTTTATTTATTTTGCACCTGTTGTTGCTATTCCGTCAGGTTGCCAAAGAACAGACCAGGTGGCTGTATCGCCGGCCGCTGGACGTGTGCCTCATGGTTTACCTGGCCTTCGCCATTATGTACACACTGCTCAGGGGCTTTGTAAGTGTCAACGACCAAAATGTCTGTGAACGGATTCCTTTCGACTGTCTGGGGCCACAGTTTATTTCCACCCTTCTGAACAATCTCCCCACCCCCGTGTGTGAGAAGGAACTGCAGGATGTTGGCTCACACCGGAGATAGACACACAGTGCTGGAGTAACTCAGCGGGTCAGGCAGCATCTCTGGAGAAGAGGGATGGGTGACATTACGGGTCGAGAACTCAGTCCGATGAAAGGTATTGACCCGAAACGTCACCCATTCCTTCGCTCCAGAAATGTTGCCTGTACCGTTGAGTTACTCCAGCATTTTGTGTCTATCTTTAGCATCAATTCCTGTTGTTCGTGTTCCCCTTATCTAACTCTCCTTCTCCCCCCCCCCCCCCCCCCCCCCCCGTAAAGAATTGGTGGGTGAGAGTGAATTTGTTTCATAACGAGAGGAGTTGAGTATAGGGGCAAAGAGGTCCTTCTGCAGTTGTGCAGGGCCCTGGTGAGACCACATCTGGAGTATTCTGTGCAGTTTTGCTTTCTTAATTTGAGGAAGGACATTTTTGCTATTGAGGGAGTGCAGCGTAGGTTCAACAGGTTAGTCCCCGGGATGGCGGGACTGTCATATGAGGAAAGATTGGAAAGACAGGGCTTGTATTCACTGGAATTTAAAAGGATGCGGGGGGATCTTATAGAAACGTATAACATTATAAAAGGACTGGACAAGCAAGGTGCAGGAAAAATGTTCTCAATGTTGGGGAGGTCCAGAACCAGGGGGCCACAGTCTAAGAATAAAGGGGAGGCCATTTAAAACTGTGATGAAAAAAACGATTGTGAATTTGTGGAATTCTCTGCCACAGAGGGCAGTGGAGGCCAATTTACTGGATTAATTTAAAAGAGAGTTAGATAGAGCTCTGGGGGCTAGTGGAATCGAGGGATATGGGGAGAAGGCAGGCACGGGTTACTGATTGTCGATGATCAGCCATGATCACAATGTATGTGGGTGCTGGCTCGAAGGGCCTGCACCTATATTCTATGTTTCTATGTTTCCCACATATCTTTCTTTGATTCAGGTCGCTCTCGATTGCTCCTTGGATTTCTGTGACACTTACAAATACGACCAGGAGCCTTACCTGCTGGACCCAGTCATGTACCCCCGGATCCAGGTAAAGCCCTGCTGCTGGCAACAGGCTGAATGGAACACGGGCTACGGGTGACACTGGGGTTTATTTTCCATGGGCTGCAGAAGAGAATCGAATGGGTTGAACCTGTGACGAGCGTTTGTCGGCGCTGGGCCTGTACTCACTGGAGTTTAGAAGCATGAGGGGGGACCTAATTGAAACGTACAGATTAGTGAAAGGCCTGGATAGAGTGGATGTGGAGAGGATGTTTCCACTAGTGGGAGAGTCTAGGACTAGAGGGCACAGCCACAGAATAAAAGGACGTTCTTTTAGGAAGGAGATGAGGAGAAATTTCTTTAATCAGAGGGTGGTGAATCTGTGGAATTCATTGCCACAGACGGCTGTGGAGGCCACGTCAATGGGTATTTTTAAGGCAGAGATAGATAGATTCTTGATTGGTACGGGTGTGGGGAGAAGACAGGAGAATGGGGTTAGGAGGGAGATAGATCAGCCATGATTGAATGGTGGAGTGGACTTGATGGGCCGAATGGCCTAATTCTACTCCTATCACATAACTTTATGACCTCACGATGGGACTGTACTGGAGGTCCACTGGTCTACTGGAGCCAATGAAGGGATACACTCTATCAACACGAATAAAGACATTGATGACTCTCTCATCAACCCAGCAGGGCAGAGGCAAAGATGCACTCAGTTTTTGCGAGGTTTAGTTTAGTGTGGAGATTCAGCGTGGAAACAGGCCCTTCGGCCCACGCCGACCAGCGTTCAACCCCGTACACTAGCACTATCCTACACACTAGGGACAATTTATAGTAGCCAACTAACCTACAATCAGTCCTGCACCTCTTTGGAATGTGTAGGAAACTGGAGCACCTGGAGAAAACCCACGCGGTCACAGGGAGAACGTGCACACTCCACACAGGCAGCACCCGTAGTCAGGTTGAAACCCTGGCTCCGTGAGGCGGCAACTCTACCGCTGTGCCGCCAGAGGTGGGTGGGATGTCGGGGGGGGGTGGGGGGTTTAATATTGACATCTCTCTCTCTCTCTCTCTCTCTCAGATGCTGGTTAATATGTTCTACCTCTTGCCCTTCTTTGGCCTGGCCCTGTACGGCCTGATTGTGCCTGGCTGTGCGTGGATGCTCGATATCACCCTGGTGTTTGCTGGAGCCATCGCTCAGGTGAGTGTCTGCAGCTTCATCGACCGTGGCACAAGTTCATTAGAGATACGAGCAGAATTAGGCCATTCGGCCCATCGAGTGTGGTGGGTGTATGGCCCTTTTGCACGCTGTATCACTTTACGACTCTTATGGGCCTGTCCCACTTACGCAACTTTTTCGGCGACTGCCGGCACCCGTCATAGGTTGCCGAAAATGTTCAACATGTTGAAAATTCAGCGGCGACCAGAAAGATGCAACAACTCCTTGGGTAACTGAGGAGACGACTCACGACCATATAGGCGACATGTCGCGGGGTGAAGCCTGTACGGTCGTGAATCGTCGCCCAAAGAGTCGTACCTTTTTCTGGTCGCCACTGGATTTTCAACATGTTGAAAATTTTCATAGACCTGCTGCGACTATGATGGGTGCCAGCAAGTGGCCGAAAAAAATCGCGTAAGTGGGACAGGCCCATAAAGTCTACTCCGCCATTCAATCACGGCTGATCTATCTCTCCCTCCTAACCCCATTCTCATGCCTTCTCCCCACAACCCATTCATATGAGGAAAGACTGCATAGACTCGGCTTGTACTCGCTGGAATTTAGAAGATTAAGGGGGGATCTTATAGAAACTTACAAAATTCTTAAGGGGTTGGACAGGCTAGATGCTGGAAGATTGTTCCCGATGTTGGGGGAGTCCAGAACAAGGGGTCACAGTCTAAGGCTAAGGGGGAATTCCTTTAGGACCGAGATGAGGAAAACATTCTTTACACAGAGAGTGGTGAGTCCCTGGAATTCTCTGCCACAGAAGGTAGTTGAGGCCAGTTCATTGGCTATATTTAAGAGGGCGTTAGATGTGGCACTTGTGGCTAAAGGGATCAGGGGGTATGGAGAGTAGGGAGGTACAGGATACTGAGTTTGATGATCAGCCATGATCGCATTGAATGGCGGTGCAGGCTCGAAGGGCCGAATGGCCTACTCCTGCACCTATATTTCTATGTTTCTATGTTTTTCTTAACCCCTCACACCCGTACTAATCAGAATATATCTATCTCTGCCTTAAAAATATCCACTGACTTGGCCTCCACAGCCGTCTGTGGCACTGGAATTCTTCACTACCGGTAATGCCAGTTGGGCCGAAACAATGTCCTGTTCGATTGGTACATGTCCCGAGACACAGTGAAGTTCATTATTATACACAAGTATCACTCTACATGGATAAGCATCTCGGATACAGCACCAGTACGCTGAGGGTGTTCAGAGTTGCCAGATTTGGCGCCATTTTCAAGTCTCGGTTGTAAGTGTCGTGTTCTTGACCCGACCCTGAAGGCCCACTGTCCTAGACGTTAGAGATCCAGTGTGGAGAGAGGCCCTTTGGCCCACGCTGACCAGCGATCCCCGTACACTAGCACGATCCTGCACACACTAGGGGCAATATTACAACTTACCGAAGCCAATTAACCCACAAACCAGTACGTGTCTTTGGAGTGTGGGAGGAAACCGGATCACCCGGAGAAAACCCACGCAGGTCACGGGGAGATGTGCAAACTTCATACAGACAGAGTCCGTAGTCGGGATTGAACCCGGGTCCCTGGCGTCGTGAGGCAGCGACTCTACCGCTGCGCCACCGTGTGTCGCTGTGTGGGAACTGTGGGTGGGACTGGCCGTTTGATCTTTGTTGTCTGTTTATTTCCCCTCAGGCTCAGTTTGCCCACGTGGGCGCATCCTTGCATCCGCGCACCTCCTTCACGTACCGGGTCCCCAACAACGCCCTGTCCGACTTTCTCTACGCCAACGCCATCTTTGCCATTGGCGCTCAGCTCCTGGCGCTTCGCTGCGCTATTTGCCCCGGCTTCTTCCTCAAAGGGGTGCCCCGAAACAGCCAGGAAATGGAGAAGAAAGTTAACTAAGAGCCTGGACTGACTACAACATTGGCTGACGCCGGCGGCTGGCTCAGACCGGTGACGCCATTAGATCGCTCCGTCTGCCTACACCTACCTGATCTCCCTGTCCCCCTCCCATTCCCACACTGACCTTTCTGTCCAGAGCCTCCTCCAGTGTCAGAGTGAGGCCCAGCGCAAATTGGAGGAACGACTCCTCATATTTCGCTTGGGGCATCTTCCTCTTCTTCTTGCGTGTGGCGTGCACGGCCTAAAGTTGTTGGACAACTTGTTCTATTTGATCTTCCGTTTGTGCACGTCGAGTTGATTGCATTAGTCGAAACAGGGCGGACCACGTGAAGGTTGCAATCTTCCAGCCCCTTGGGCAGCTTACAACCCAACAGCATGAACATTGACTTCTCTAACTTCAAGTAACCCTTGCTTTCCCTCTCTCTCCATCCCTCCTCCCCCTATCCTAGTTCTCCGCCTGTTCCTCTGATTAAATCTTCTATTTGCTTCGTTGTCACCTTCTCCTAGCTAACAATGATCTATTCTATATTTTCCTTGAGCTTCGTCCCCTTTGATGTCTCGTTTTCACACCTTGCATTTCCTTATCTCTGTCTCCCTCTCCCGAGTCTAAGTCTGAAGAAGTTGTCTCGACCCGAAACGTCACCCATTCCTTCCATCCCGAGATGCTGCCTGTCCCGTTGAGTTACTCCAGCACTTTGTGTCTGTCTTCGCCATTAGAAAGATTGAAATGGAACATCCGCCTGACTCCATGGGCGCTCCTCTCCAATCCTCAGAGTCAGAGCTCACAAGTTGCTTTTGTTATATTTGTCCATTGCCACCAGCATTAATTGTCCATTTCCAATTCTCCAACTGAAGACACAGGCAAGAAGCATTTGTGTTGGTGAGTCTCATGAAGACCAGAGACAGACACAAAATGTTGAAGTAACTCAGAGAGTCAATGTAGCATCTTTGGAGAAAAGCACCTATTGCTATTCTCCAGAGATAGAAACATAGACAATAGTTGCAGGGGTAGACCATTCGGCCCTTCGAGCCAGCACCACCATTCAACATGATCATGGCTGATCATCCAAAATCAGTACCCCGTTCCTGCTTTCTCCCCGTATCCCTTGATTTCATTAGCCATAACAGCTATATCTAGCTCTCTCTTGAATACGTCCAGTGAATGGATGCTGTCTGACCCGTCGAGTTACTCCAGCACTTTGTGTCTATCTTCGGTGTAAACCAGCATCTGCAGTTCCTTCCTGCATATTTAGACTGGAGTGAACGTGTTCCTTTCCAGAATTCTCACTCAAAATGCCGGCCTGTAAACCCTGCGCACGACCGCAGTACAAGCTGCACATTTGCAGATGCCGTCTGGTGGTTAGAGGCGCGGTTCCCCCTAGTGGACACTCATGGTCCTGATAAAGTCATAAGTGATAGGAGCAGAATTAGGCCATTTGGCCCATCAAGTCTACTCCACCATTCAATCACAGCTGATCTATCTCTCCCTCCTAACCGCATTCTCCTGCCTTCTCCCAATAACCCCCGACACCCGCACTAATCAACAATCTATCTAACTCTGCCTTAAAAATATCCACTTACTAGGCCTCCACAGCCTTCTGTGGCAATGAATTCCACAGATTCACCACCCTCTGACTAAAGAAATTCCTCATCATCTCCTTTCTAAAGGAACATCTTTTAATTCTGAGGCTGTGACCTCTGGTCCTAGACTCTCCCACTAGTGGAAACATCCTCTCCACATCCACATCCTGCAACTATTATCAAATGACTTTGAAGAACAGGGTCAATCTCTTCCAAGTCTGCTGGAAAATATTTCTTGGACCACGTCATCCAAGTAAATGATTTGATCTCCATCATGTTGCTGTTCGTGGGAATTTGACGCTCACGTACTGTCCACGACAACTACTGAATTTCAATGGCTAGAAAAATATTACTGTACACAAAGGATTTGTATATTTTAATTATGAATGGATATTATTATTGAATTGTTATAGGAATTGGATAAGTACTTCAATGAGAAAAAAAACTAATCGCAGGGCATTAGAAGATGGACTAACTAGATTATTCTTACAAACAGTTAGCCCGGAGTTGAAGTTTTCACTTTAGTGCTGTGACAATTTGTTGATTCAAAGATTGATCTGGGAATCAATTTTATCTTGATTATATTATATCAACTTTATCTTTATATGTACCTGAAGAATGTTTTTATAAAGGTCTTTGTTCATTTTTACATTATCTATTCCGGTTGATATTTTGTAAAATAAAAAACAATAGTTTAATTTGTATAAAAATATTTTGTTCGTGTTATCAGTTCCAAATCTAGCCTGGCCATCACTTGCACCTCCTCCTCCAACCTCATCCCCTGTATCCGTTGTTCAAGATGTGGACTCCTATATGTCATATCCTTGATATGATTCAAAGGATATGATACCAAAAAAGGGTCCCGACCTGAAACGTCGCCTTGTAAAGCAGCATTTGCAGTTCCTTGTTTATCCAGCGCTGCTACCCGACCCATTGAGTTACTCCAGCGCTTTGTGTTTTACTTGAGATTCCAGCATCTGCAGTTCCCTGTTCCAGTTTCTTTACAAATATGATCCACTAACTGACAGGTAAAGTCAGTATCAACCAAATGACGAATATTAAACACAGTAAGTCTCAGTTGGTTACCAAACTTGGTATAAAATATTTAAGATACAATTCATTTAAAAAATACAAAAGATTTTAAAAATTATATCATAATAAAAGAGATAAAAGCATTATTTTACAATAATTTGTTGCTACCTCAATACAAAATATGTAATACAATAATCATTTTCACAAGGGACGACTGGGGCATGATTAATTAGTATGATCTGTGTTGATGGAACCACACTGGAGAAATATTACCAACACGGCTTGAAAGTGGTTTAACATCTCAATTAATTGTGTCTGATTTATCATAAGGGCACCGTTATTAATCTGGACAGTAAACTTATAATAATTGCACTGTTACATTCTGGGACCCCAAAAATACACTCTGAAGGCATCTTGCTTTACAGAGTCTGAAGAAGGGTCTCGACCCAAAACGTCACCCATTCCTTCTCTCCAGAGATGCTGCCTGTCCCGCTGAGTTACTCCAGCATTTTGTGTCTATCTTTGCTTTAAAGAGTCTTGGCGTTATCACATTGAGAAACGTAGCGTTAGAGGTGCAAAAATACAGTCCTACGCCATGAAGATCGACAGGAATAAGTGTAGCTTGTCCATTACATGAGAGGAATAGATCGGGGAGAAGCTTGACAGAGTCTCTTGCCCAGAATAGGGGAATCAAGAACTAGAGATAATATATTTAAGATGAGGGGTGGGGGGGGAAAGATTTAATAAGAACCTGAGGCAACATTTTCCACACAAAGTGAATGGAACAAGCTGCCAGAGAAGGTAGTTAAGGCTGGGACTATCGCAATATTTAAGAAACATTTAGACAGGTTTGGAGGGATATGGGCCAATTGCAGGTAGATGGGACATGTTGGACAGTGCTGTTATAACGACCCGACCCAAAACATCACCTCTGATCTTCTCCAGAGATGCTGCCTAACCTGCTCAGGCACTTTTTGTGTTCTTTTTGTAAAGCAGCATCTGCAATTCCTTGTTTCTCCAATGTATTGAGACCTCAAAATCATTGTTCATTGTTTAAATCCCAGTGGCCCAGCTGAAGAAAGGTCTCAACCAAAAGCATTACCTGTCCAGAACCAGGGGCCACAGTTTAGGAATAAGGGGTAAGCCATTTAGAACGGAGACAAGGAAACACTTTTTCTCACAGAGAGTGGCAAGTCTGTGGAATTCCCTGCCTCAGAGGGCAGTGAAGGCCGGTTCTCTGGATGCTTTCAAGAGAGCTGGATAGGGCTCTTAAAAATAGTGCAGATATGGGGAGAAGGCAGGAACGGGGTACTGATTAGGGATGATCAGCCATGATCACATTGAATGGCGGTGCTGGCACGAAGGGCCGAATATATATATATCTCAAACTGTCAATACTTACAATTCTTGCTGCTCTGATTTAGCATAAACCTACCAGTGAGAACCATCCTTTCTACATCTCCAATCCCATAGAATTCACATACAATAAATCTGTGAACAAACATAACACAAATGCAACCTATTTACCCAAGCAACTATAGCAGTGTTCAGACCTCTGTTCCAACTCCACAATCAAGCCAGACTTACACTTTATAATTATATCTACATTTATAACTTCAATGCCGATAGCGGTGCACATGATCATGACGCACAAAACAAACAAACAAGAGATGTAATAAAAAATAAATCAAAATAAAGAAGTCCCTGTATCACTGGCAGCTTTGATAAAGGGTCTAATGAAGCTGTTCGTTTTATCAGCATTTTATCGGGAAGCATCCCAGCACGGTTTGGGAACAGCTCCGTCCAAGACCGCAAGAAATTGCAGAGAATTGTGGACGCAGCCCAGACCATCGCACAAACCAACCTCCCTTCCATCGACTCCATCTACACCTCACGCTGCCTCGGCAAGGCCAGCAGTATCATCAAGGACCAGTCTCACCCCGGTCACTCCCTCTTCTCCCCCTCTCCCATCAGGGAAAAGGTATTGAAGTGTGAAAACGCACACCTCCAGATTCAGGGACAGTTTCTTTCCAGCTGTTATCAGGCAGCTGAACCATCCTACCACAACCAGAGAGCAGTGCTGAACGACTATCTACCTCTTTGGTGACCCTCGGACTATCCTTGATCGGACTTTGTTGGCTTTACCTTGCACTAAACGTTATTCCCTTATCATGTATCTGTAAACTGTAAATGGCACGATTGTAATCATGTATTGTCTTTCCGCTGGCTGGTTAGCACGCAACAGTATATTTTCACTGTACCTCGGTACACGTGGCAATGTATGAAACTGATCTGAACTGAACCATGTGTAGAGATTTGTGGGCAAGTGGGTCAGGTACATGGAATACTATCTTAATGATCCAAGATGTGCAAAGCATCACGAAGTGGTGCTTCCACATGGATTAAATCTTGGATAGATGAACCTCGTCAATTCACCAAAGATACTGCCTGACCCACTGAGTTCCTCCAGCACTTTTTTTTTGTTTTTTGTAAACCATAGGTGCAAGTCCAATATATTCTCCAATATATTGGGACATCTAAACCACCATGTAATTTCAAACCCAATATATATATTTATATTATATTCTATATTCTATATTTTTATGCATTCTTTCCAGAGCATCTCGGAGAGAAGGAATGGGTGATGTTTTGGGTTGGGAACCCTTCTTCAGACTGACTACATGGCATGCTCCTGCACCAATTGTCTATGTTTCTATGATAACCATGCCGGGCGACTCTATGCGTGCTGGTCCCAGAAGTGGTCCTGCAATCGCGCATTACGATCGCTCCACTCTTTTAAACGTCTACTCCGATAGCAGGGCGGCACGGTAGCGCAGCGGTAGAGTTGCTGCCTCGCAGTGCCAGAGACCCGGGTTCCATCCTGACTAGGGGTGCTGCCTATACGGAGTTTGTACGCTCTCCCCGTGACCTGCGTGGGTTTTCTCCGGGTGCTCCGGTTCCCTCCCTCACTCCACAGACGTGCGGGTTTGTAGGTTAATTGGCTTGGTATAAATGTAAATTGTCCCTAGTGTGTGTAGGGTTGTGTTAGTGTGCGGGGATCGCTGGTCGGTGCGGACTCGATGGGCCGAAGGGTCTGTTTCTGCGCTGTATCTCTAAACTAAACTGAATAATGACTTAGGTTGCCTGGATGCGAAACTCCGGAATTCCCACCGTAAGCCTTTCCCACTTTCCCTCTCACCTCTACGGCATTCCTCACATCCCATTCCTTTAGTGTTTCGGTCACCAGCTTCATTGTGTCCTTACATAGCTAGCATGAAATTTAATGAGACTCTAGAAATTTATTTATACTCTAGATGTATATTGCGCAAACGCGCTCTACAGCCCACCGAATCCGCGCCGACCAGCGATCCCCGTACACTAGTTCTATCCTACACACTAGGGCCAATTTACAGAAGCCAATTAACCTGCAAACCTGCACATCATTTGAGTGTGGGATGAAACCGGAGCACCCGGAAAAAACCCACGCAGGTCACGGAGAGAACATACAAACTCCGTACAGACAGCACCCGTAGTCAGGATCGAACCCGGGTCTCTGGCGCTGTGAGGCAGCAACTCTACCGGTGCGCCACCGTGCCGTTGAGATGAGGATTTCTTTAGTCAGAGGGTGGTGAATCTGTGAAATTAATCGCCACAGGCATCTGTGGAGGCCAAGTCATGGGGTATTTTTAAAACGGAGATGGACAGGTTCTTGATAAGGGCTGCAAGGGTCACGGGGAGAAGGCAGGAGAATGGGGTTGAGAGGGAAAGATAGATCAGCCATGATTGAATGGCACTCAATGGCCCCAATGGCCTAATTCAGCTCCTATTAATTTACAAACGTATGGGTTCCTATGAAGCATCCAGCATATCTTAATTATATCATAAAATGGTTTAGAAATAAAATTTTCTCTCTGTGGCTTCAAATATGTGGATAAATGTGAGGTTATCCACTTTGGCATCAAAAACAGGAAGGCAGATTACTATCTAAATGGCGTCAAGTTGGGAAAAGGGGAAGTACAACGGGATCTGGGCGTCCTTGTACATCAGTCTATGAAAGTAAGCATGCAGGAACAGCAGGCAGTGAAGAAAGCGAATGGCATGTTGGCCTTTATAACAAGAGGAATCAAGTGTAGGAGCAAAGAGGTCCTTCTGCAGTTGTACAGGGCCCTGGTGAGACCACATCTGGAAAATTGTGTGCAGTTTTGGTCCCCTAATTTGAGGAAGGACATTCTTGCTATTGAAGGAGTGCAGCATAGGTTTACAAGGTTAATTCCCGGGATGGCGGAACTGTCATATGCTGAGAGAATGGAGCGGCTGGGCTTGTACATTCTGGAGTTTAGAAGGATGAGAGGGGATCTTATTGAAACATATAAGATTGTTAAGGGTTTGGACACGCTAGAGGCAGGAAACATGTTCCCGATGTTGGGGGAGTCCAGAACCAGGGGCCACAGTTTAAGAATAAGGGGTCAGCCATTTAGAACGGAGACGAGGAAACACTTTTTCTCACAGAGAGTTGTGAGTCTGTGGAATTCTTTGCCTCAGAGGGTGGTGGAGGCCAGTTCTCTGGATACTTTCAAGAGAGAGCTAGATAGGGCTCTTAATGATAGCGGTCAGGAGAAATGGGGAGAAGGCAAGAACGGGGTACTGATTGGGGATGATCAGCCATGATCACATTGCATGGCGGTGCTGGCTCGAAGGACCTACTCATGCACCTATTGTCTTTTGCCTATTGAATAAAGTTTAGATTAATAGAAAAACGATAAAAGCCTTTTTACAGTAGATCGAATGATGACTTGCATCGATCATCATTAGCTGAGTCCTTCCACAGACTACATGTTGTGGATCAACTCCTCTCGTTGTCCAATGACCTGACCTGCAGTTCTCCAGACACATCAACCCAACGCGCTAATGGGTTCAACAGGCATTGAACATCACAGGTCGAACCTAGTCCATAGTCATTCAGAACCAAATGTCCATTGAAGCTAAAGGAGAAAGAGCGTTTGCCCTGGGGATCTTTCCCCGCTCTGGAGCTTGAGGTGAGCGTTCAGGATTACTCAAACTCTCGACGATTGCTTCGACAATGGTGAGATTCCTGAGGTCCAGAATATGAGTTCCATGAGGGAGTTTACGAATGGAGTATGCGATTTTCACTCGAGTCTTCAGGGGTTATTCGGAGTTTCGGTGTTCTGGGCAATGGCTGGGTGTGGGGACAGGGGGAGGGGAAGACCTGTAGCCACCCTCAGCCCTACTGTCGTTGACGGTCATAGTCGCTGACCATCCGCTTGATGTAGGAGAGCTTGCTCTTCAGTTGCTTGCTCTGGAGACGCTTGTTGCGATATTCGGACGTCTGAAAGCAAGACAACAAAAATGATTCACTCCGCACGCAATTTTGTCCCTCCCTCTCTCAGCGTCACAGCATCCACGCAGCATGGAGACAGGCACCGCAGCCCAACTTGCCCACACCGCCCAACATGTCCCAGCTACACTAGTCCCACCTGCCTGCATTTGCTCCATATCCCTCCAAACCAGTCCTATCCATGTCCCTGTCTAAACGTTTCTTAAACATTGCAATACTCCCTGCCTCGACTACCTCCTCTAGCAGCTCGTTCCCCACACCCACCACCCACTGTGTGAAAGTCACCCCTCAGATTCCTATTAGCTTTTTCCCCCCCCTTCTCCTTAATCCTATGTCTTCTGGTCCTTGATTCCCCTACTCTGGGCAAGAGACTCTGTGCGTCTACCCAAACTATTCATCTCATGATTTTATACATTATAAGATCACCCCTCATCCTCCTGCGCTCCAAGGAATAAAGACCCCGCCTACTCAACCGCTCCCTATAGCTGGGTTTCAGCCAAGATTTGTACGTGTAACAGTATTTACTGACAATGCTACCTGATGAGACACGCTGGATCTTTAAACACAAACCAGCTAGTGACCCTCAGGCTTCTGACAGGCCTGACAGGTCTGAAGAAGGGTCTCGACCCGAAACATCACCTATCGGTCTGAAGGGTCTTGACCTGAAATGTCACCTATTCCTTCCCTCCAGAGATGCTGCCTGTCCCGCTGAGTTACTCCAGCATTTCTTGTGTCTTTCTTCAGTCTAAACCAGCGTCCGCCATTCGTTCCTACACTATGAACCATTCTACATTTCCTTGATCATCGTCTGCTTTGATCTGCCCTTTTCACACCTTACCCTTCCAGATTCCCACTTCCCCGTCTGAAGAAGGGTCTCGACCTGAAATGTCACCCATTTCAAGTTGTAGATTTGGCACAAAAAGCTGGAGTAACTCAGAGGGGTCAGACAGCATCTCTGGAGAAAAGGAATAGCCGACGGCTTTGGGTCGAGACCCGAGGAAGGATCGCCCGTTCCTTCTCTCCAGAGATGCTGCCCGTCCCGCTGAGTTACTCCAGCACTTTGTGCCTCTCTTCGGTTTAAACCAGCATCTGCGGTTCCTTCCTGCACCCTCAGGCTTCTGATAGAAGAGACCAAGCTGTGCGTGAGGGATTCTGTTGATTGAGATCACGGCAGGATCAGGCTTAACTACAGGTTAATCTACTTACTTCACTCTGATCTCCGTGACACACACTCACCGTTTTGAAGTTCTTTAACCTGTTGTATTCCTCAGCAACTCCCTGAAACAAAGCAAAACCCAACAGAAGAAACAATTATTTAGTTTAGTAGAATCAAGGGATACGGGGAGAAGGCAGGAACGGGGTACTGATTGGGGACGATCAGCCATGATCACAATGAATGGCGGTGACGGCTCAAAGGGCCGAATGGCCTCCTCCTGCACCTTTATTCTATGTTTCTACGTTTATTATTGTCGCTAGGGTTGCCAGCTTTCTCACTCCCAAATAAGGGACAAATTCCCGACGGCAATTCCTTAACCGACTCGGCCGTGGCTGGGTCAATGATAGAAACTAGGTGCAGAAGTAGGCCATTCGGCCCTTCGAACCTGCACCGCCATTCAATATGATCATGACTGATCATCCAACTCAGTATCCCGTACCTGCCTTCTCTCCATACCCTCTGATCCCCTTAGTCACAAGGGCCACATGATGAGTTGGTCTGGGTGCTGGACTGCACACAAAGCCCAGCCGGCGGTCCAGCAACATCGCTGCGGGACAAATCTCCTCAGCTGGCCCTCCGGCTGGGCTTTGTATGCAGTCCAGCACCCGGGCCAACTCGTGGTGATCCGCCGTGAGAAGGTGGAGTCGGCTGTAAGCGAAGGTCCGAAGGTCGGACAGCTGGCCGGGCTGCCGGCCAACCGACCGATGGGGACCACGGGATGTCCAATATACGGGATGTCCCGGCTAATACGGGACAGTTGGCAACTGTAATTGTCATGTATGTCGGGGTACAGTGAAAAGCTGGACTGTAGACTGCGAGGCAGAGGCAAACGTTCACATAGGTCCAGATTCACCCGTGCTTTGAGAACTTGCAAACAGTACAGATTACCAGGAAGGGCACAGAAAGCTGGAGTAGCTCAGCGGGACAGGCAGCATCTCTGGAGAGAAGGAATGGGTGACGTTTCAGGTCGAGACCCTTCTTCAGAATGAGTGTCAGGGGAAAGGGAAACAAGAGATATAGACGGTGGTGTGGAGAGATATAGAACAAATGAATGAAAGATATGCAATAAAGTAACGATGATAAAGGAAACAGGCCATTGTTCGGGGGAGTCCAGAACCAGGGGCCACAGTTTAAGAATAAGGGGCAAGCCATTTAGAACAGAGATGAGGAAACACTTTTCAACACAGAGAGTGGTGAGTCTGTGGAATTCTCTGCCTCCGAGGGCGGTGGAGGCCGGTTCTCTGGATGCTTTCAAGAGAGAGCTAGATAGGGCTCTTAAAGATAGTGGAGTCAGGGGATATGGGGAGAAGGCAGGAACGGGGTACTGATTAGGGATGGCGGTGCTGGCTCGAAGGGCCGAATGGCCTACTCCTGCACCCATTGTCTATTAGCTGTGTGTTAGGTGAAAACGGGTTACAGACAACGAGACTTAACAAGATGACTTTGAAGCTGGTATGACTTGGGTGGGGGAGGGATGGAGAGAAGGGTGAGGGGGAAGATTAAAAAAAGGGGCGGCACAATGTACGTGCACATATCTACAATTAAATTTTTTTTTTTGCACACAGTTCAGTAAATATATCGCCATACACAAGTATCCCCGATTAATACAGAGTGGAAAATACATTACCAAAGAGTGGTCAGGATTAAGGGCGGCACGGTGGCGCAGCGGTAGAGTTGCTGCCTTACAGCGCCAGAGACCCGGGTTCCATCCTGATCTCGGATGCTGTCTATGTGGAGTTTGTACGTTCTCCCTGTGACCACGTGGGTTTTCTCCGGGTGCTCCAGTTTCCTCCCACATTCCAAAGACGTGCAGGTTTGAAGTTTAACTGGCTTCTGTAAATTGTCCCTAACTGGTGTGCGGGCGATCGCTGGTAGGTGTGGACTCGGTGGGCTGAAAGACCTGTTTTCACGCCGAATCTCTAAATTAAACTAAACTAAACATGGAACACAAAACTAGTTTTGAGATAAATAAAGTTATTTTTAAGTTGCAGTGATTTTAAGTCTACCAGGCACGGTGGCGCAGCGGTAGAGTTGCTGTCAGTACGGAGTTTGCAAGTTCTCCCTGTAACCGCATGGAATTTCCCCGGGCGCTCCGGTTTCCTCCCACACTCCAAAGACGTGCTGGTTTGTAGGTTAATCAGCTTCTTTTGTTTGTAGGTTTGTAGGTTAATCAGCCATAGAGAGTATTCTGACCAGCTGTACCTCTGTCTGGTTTGGGGACTGTAAAGCCTCTGACTGGAAGTCCGTGCAGAGAGTGGTGAGGACAGCGGAAAAAATCATCGGGACCTCTCTCCCCTCAATCGGGGATATTGCGACCAAACGTTGCGTGTCTAAGGCCAGCAGTATTATAAAAGACCCCACACATCTCCATCACGGACTGTTCACTCTGCTGCCCTCGGGCAAAAGATATCGTAGCATAAGGAGCAGAACATCAAGGTTCTGCAACAGCTTCTTCCCACGAGCCATCAGACTCCTGAATGCCATGTAATGGGCTGCCACCATTGTCTATTTATCCTTTTATCCATGTTTATCCTTCTGTTAATTATCGTGTTGCACAGGGAGCCAAATGCAACGGAATTTCGTTTGGAACTGCATATATCAATGTATTTCTAAATGACAATAAAGTTTGTTTGACTTTTTGACTGACTTCTGTAAATTGTCTCTAGTGTGTGTTGGATGGAACTGGTGTGCGAGGTGATCGCTGGTCGGCACGGACTCGGTGGGCTGAAGGGTCTGTTTCTGCGCTGCATCTCTAAAGTCTTAAAAGGTAAAGTCTACAGCACCTTGGAGCAAGATTAATAATACTTCTATTTCTCATGCTATTGGCGAGGAAATGAATGACTGAATGAATGAATAAGTTTATTGGCCAAGTATTCACATACAAGGAATTTGCCCTGGTGCTCCACCCGCAAGTGACAACGTGACATACAGTTGGGAATGACACGTAAAACATTAAACATTAATAATAAAACATTATTGATTAAAGATGCGAATTAAATAAACAAGCTGGGGGCAGTGTTAGGTGTGAGGAGGATGCTAGGAGGCTGCAAGGTGACTTGGATAGGTTGGGTGAGTGGGCAAATGCATGGCAGATGCAGTATAATGTGGATAAATGTGAAGTTATCCACTTTGGCGGCAAAAACAGGAGGGTAGATCATTATCTGAATGGTGGCCGATTAGGAAAAGGGGAGATGCAACGAGACCTGGGTGTCATGGTACACCAGTCATTGAAGGTAGGCATGCAGGTGCAGCAGGCAGTGAAGAAAGCGAATGGTATGTTGGCATTCATAGCAAAAGGATTTGAGTACAAGAGCAGGGAGGTTCTACTGCAGTTGTACAGGGTCTTGGTGAGGCCACACCTGGATACAGCATACAGTTTTGGTCTCCTAATCTGAGGAAAGACATTCTTGCCATAGAGGGAGTACAGAGAAGGTTCACCAGACTGGTTCCTGGGATGGCAGGACTTCCACATGAAGAAAGACTGGATAGACTTGGCTTGTACTCGCTGGAATTTAGGAGATTGAGGGGGGATCTTATAGAGGCTTACAAAATTCTTAAGGGGTTGGACAGGCTAGATGCAGGAAGATTGTTCCCGATGTTGGGGAAGTCCAGAACAAGGGGTCACAGTTTAAGGATAAGGGGGAAGTCCTTCAGGACCGAGATGAGAAGATCTTTTTTCACACAGACAGTGGTGAGTCTGTGGAATTCTCTGCCGCAGAGGGTAGTTGAGGCCAGTTCATTGGCTATATTTAAGAGGGAGCTAGATGTGGCCCTTGTGGCTAAAGGGATCAGGGGGTATGGAGAGAAGGCAGGTACAGGATACTGAGTTGGATGATCAAGCCATGATCATATTGAATGGCGGTGCAGGCTCGAAGGGCCGAATGGCCTACTCGTGCACCTATTTTCTATGATTCTATGAAACATGGGAAGTTTCCATACCTGATAGCTGGGGTCATCTTCAGTGACCACATCCAGCCGCTTGTTCAGGAAATTAATCTGGTTATTGACTTCGTTCATTTCGGCACAGAGTTGTCGGTACTCCTGGTGGTCGGCATCAAACTCACGCTTGTACTCCTGCCTGGTGGGGTCAGATGTTATGGGAGGATACAACCTGGTGAGACAAGGTAGTGCAGGGTTAGAGCAGGATCCATTCCCACGCTCCCGCTCCCGCTCCCAAGAAGGGAACAGCATCATCTTACGGAACATCCAGGTTTCTAAGGAGTGAACTTGCTTCCACTTGGGCTCTGAAGGGGACAGCATGACTTTGCGTCCATTTTTTTAATGAAAGAGGGTAATTTTACGCCATGTGTTTTGGATAGGGTGGGGGCGGGGGCGCGGGGCGGGGGCGCGGGGCGGGGGCGCGGGGCGGGGGCGGGGGCGCGGGGCGGGGGCGCGGGGCGCGGGGCGGGGGCGCGGGGCGGGGCGGGGGCGCGGGTCGGGGCGGGGGCACGGGTCGGGGCGGGGGCACGGGTCGGGGCGGGGGCACGGTCGGGGCGGGGGCACGGTCGGGGCGGGGGCCGGGGCGGGGGCACGGGTCGGGGCGGGGGCACGGGTCGGGGCGGGGGCACGGGTCGGGGCGGGGGCACGGGTCGGGGCGGGGGCACGGGTCGGGGCGGGGGCACGGGTCGGGGCGGGGGCACGGGTCGGGGCGGGGGCACGGGTCGGGGCGGGGGCACGGGTCGGGGCGGGGGCACGGGTCGGGGCGGGGGCACGGGTCGGGGCGGGGGCACGGGTCGGGGCGGGGGCACGGGTCGGGGCGGGGGCACGGGTCGGGGGCACGGGTCGGGGCGGGGGCACGGGTCGGGGCGGGGGCACGGGTCGGGGCGGGGGCACGGGTCGGGGCGGGGGCACGGGTCGGGGCGGGGGCACGGGTCGGGGCGGGGGCACGGGTCGGGGCGGGGGCACGGGTCGGGGCGGGGGCACGGGTCGGGGCGGGGGCACGGGTCGGGGCGGGGGCACGGGTCGGGGCGGGGGCACGGGTCGGGGCGGGGGCACGGGTCGGGGCGGGGGCACGGGTCGGGGCGGGGGCACGGGTCGGGGCGGGGGCACGGGTCGGGGCGGGGGCACGGGTCGGGGCGGGGGCACGGGTCGGGGCGGGGGCACGGGTCGGGGCGGGGGCACGGGTCGGGGCGGGGGCACGGGTCGGGGCGGGGGCACGGGTCGGGGCGGGGGCACGGGTCGGGGCGGGGGCACGGGTCGGGGCGGGGGCACGGGTCGGGGCGGGGGCACGGGTCGGGGCGGGGGCACGGGTCGGGGCGGGGGCACGGGTCGGGGCGGGGGCACGGGTCGGGGCGGGGGCACGGGTCGGGGCGGGGGCACGGGTCGGGGCGGGGGCACGGGTCGGGGCGGGGGCACGGGTCGGGGCGGGGGCACGGGTCGGGGCGGGGGCACGGGTCGGGGCGGGGGCACGGGTCGGGGCGGGGGCACGGGTCGGGGCGGGGGCACGGGTCGGGGCGGGGGCACGGGTCGGGGCGGGGGCACGGGTCGGGGCGGGGGCACGGGTCGGGGCGGGGGCACGGGTCGGGGCGGGGGCACGGGTCGGGGCGGGGGCACGGGTCGGGGCGGGGGCACGGGTCGGGGCGGGGGCACGGGTCGGGGCGGGGGCACGGGTCGGGGCGGGGGCACGGGTCGGGGCGGGGGCACGGGTCGGGGCGGGGGCACGGGTCGGGGCGGGGGCACGGGTCGGGGCGGGGGCACGGGTCGGGGCGGGGGCACGGGTCGGGGGCACGGGTCGGGGCGGGGGCACGGGTCGGGGCGGGGGCACGGGTCGGGGCGGGGGCACGGGTCGGGGCGGGGGCACGGGTCGGGGCGGGGGTACGGGTCGGGGCGGGGGCACGGGTCGGGGCGGGTGCACGGGTCGGGGCGGGTGCACGGGTCGGGGCAGGTTTACAGGGATATTGGCCAAGCAGGCAGGTGGATCTAGTGTGTCTTTGCAGTGTGGAAGGAAGCCAGAGCACCAGGAGTAAACCCACAAGGGTCACGGGGAGAACGGCCAAACTCCGTGCAGACAGCAGCCGAGGTCGAAGGTGGAAGCCGGGCCTTTGGCACTGCAAGGCAGCAGCTCTACCCACTGCGCCGCCGAATGGTGTGGGCATGTTGGGAGGTCAGTATGTGGCAGCCTGCTCACCTTTCCCACTGCTCATCATCCATCTCATCGCACGACTCTGCCCCCGTGGTGTAATCAGTCTCGTACTGAGACTCCTCCACCTCCGGCCTGCCCCTCCGCCTCTTCCCCTTCTTCCGACCGGCCGGGCGCTTGCTCGGAGGCTCCTCTGACGGAGTGGAGTTGTAGTTCCCCGAGGGGTAAGAGGAGGGTTGATACCTGGTGACAAAGCCCACACCATCTTCAGTGACACAGCCACGTTCCCCATGATAAAAGGCACACCGCCCAAACCGTGCTGGATATAATATCAAGACAATAAACAATAGGTGCAGGAGTAGGCCATTCGGCCCTTCGAGCCAGCACCGCCATTCAATGTGATCATGGCTGATCATCCACAATCAGTACCCTGTTCCTGCCTTCTCATCGTATCCCCCGACTCCACTATCTTTAAGTGCTCCTTCAAACTCTCTTGAACATAACCAGAAAAAACAACCTCCACTGCCTTCTGAGGCAGAGAATTCCACAGATTCACCACTCTCTGTGTGAAAATATTTTTCCTCATCTCCATTCTAAATGATTTGCCCCTTATTCTTAAACTGTGTGTGGCCCCTGGTTCTGGACTCTCCCAACATCGGGAACATGTTTCCTGCATCTAGTGTGTTCAAACCATTCTCCATTCTCTCAGCATATGACAGTCTCGCAACCCTGGGAATTAACCTTGTGAACCTACGCTGCACTCCCTCAATAGCAAGAATGTCCTTCCTCAAATTTGGAGACCAAAACTGCGCACAATACTCCAGGTGTGGTCTCACCAGGAACCGAAACGTCGCCTATCTCCTTCGCTCCTAGATGCTGCTGCACCTGCTGAGTTTCTCCAGCTTTTTGTGTAACCCTCGATTCTCCAGCATCTGCAGTTCCTTCTTTAACACAATGCAGAAGGACCTCATTGATCCTATACTCAACTCCTCTTGTTATGAAGGCCAACATGGAATTAGCTTTCTTCCCTGCCTGCTGTACCTGCATTATTACTTTCAGTGACTGAACAAGGACCCCCAGATCCCGTTGTACTTCCCCTTTTCCCAACTTGACACCATTTAGCTAATAATCTGCCTTCCTGTTTTTACCACCAAAGTGGATAACCTCACATTATATCACTGAAAATTCTGTTGAATCATAGAAACGACAAACTCCTCCCCACAGTGCTGCTAGAGCAACCAGTCTAGGTGTCAGTGTACACAACCTCACAGCGCCAGAGACCCAGGTTCGATCCTGACTACGGGTGCTGTCTGTACAGAGTTTGTACGTTCTCCCCGTGACCTGCGTGGGTTAATTGGCTTGGTATAATTGTCCCTAATATGTGTGTGATAGTACGAGTGTGGAGGAATCACTGGTCGGAGCGGACACCGTAGGCCAAAAGGCCCGTTTCCATGATGCATCTCTAAACTAAACGGGGTCAATTAAATCAATTATAATTATATGCTTGCTCCAAGCGGTCGCGGGGTGACGCCTGTACGGTCGTGAGTAGTCGCCCAAAGAGTCGTACCTTTTTCTGGTCGCCGCTGGATTTTAAACATGTTGAAAATGTTCGGCAACCTACAGCAACTACGACGGGTGTCGGCAAGTTCGCCAAAAAAAATTGTGTAAGTGGGACAGGCCCTTAAAATGTACTGAAGACTAAAGTGTTCTTGAACACAATTCAGAAACTGCTTCCCCTCTCATCATTGCTATCCCAGTTTAGTTTTGTTTAGTATAGTTTAGTTTAGAGATACATCGCAGAAACAGGCCAGTCGGCCCACGGAGTCCGCGCCGACCGGTGATCATCCGTTCACGCTGACAGTATCCTTAACACACCAGGGAGAATTTACATTTATACCAAGCCGATTAACCTACAAACTTGTACGTCTTTGGAGTGCGGGAAGAAACTGGAGATCTGAAGAAGGGTCTCGTCCCGAAACATCGCCCAATCCTTCTATCGAGACATGCTGCCTGTCCCGCTGAGTTACTCCAGCATTTTGTAGCTGGCTTCAGAGAAGACTCACGCAGGTCATGGGGAGAACCTATAGACCAGCATTCATGGCCAGGATGAGACCAGGGTCTCTGGCGCTGTGAGGCAGCAACTCTACCGCTGTGCCCACAGTTTTGATCTGAAATGTTCCATTTTCACCAGCCCACAGCTTTATTTCATATGCCTGTAATTTCCACATACATTTGCTCCTCGATATCCCACACAGGAGAGAGAAGTTGATATCCGGAACGGCTAAAGAATGTAATTACTGAAGATAGATGCAAAGTGCTGGAGTAACTCAACGAGTCAGGCAGCATCTCTGGAGAGAAGGAATGGGTGACGTTTCAGATCATTTAATCAGTCTGAACAAGGGCCCCGATCAATCTCTCCCTCCTAACCCCATTCTCCCGCCTTCTTGCCATAACCATCTAGAAATGGATGTTACATTTTTTTTAAACATAGAAGTATCATTTGTACAAGTAGTAACGAAAGGGATTGCCTCGTCAGTTTCCAAAGCAAATCTCTTTAGGAAGGGTCTCGACCCGAAACGTCACCCATTCCTTCTCTCCAGTGATGCTGCCTGTCCCGCTCAGTTACGCCAGCATTTTGTGTCTATCTTCAGTGTAAACCAGCATCGTTCTACACAGTCCCCGCGGTGGACTTGAACTTACGGACTGTCAGTTTGACTCTCCAAGTTGTACGTGGTCGGCCGTGGGTTATAATCAGCGACGCTCATTACGTTGACGCCGTTGGCCGGTTTATCAGAGAACTGGATGGTTTCTGCATCTTCGTTACCTGGTGCTGGAACCGTCTTCACCTGTAAAGACCAGAAGATGCAGGGACTCAGCATCTCGGTTAATCGCATCTCCATACAGTCCAGGTACAGTGAAAGCTTTTGTCGCATGATACCCAGTCAGCAGAAAGACAATACATGATTACAATCGCACCATTTACAGTGTATGGATACATGATAAAGACCAGCAGCCGGCCGGATCCGGCCCGTAACACAAAACATCCGGCCTGCAGGCGTATTGTTTTTCCCACTCGTTTTCGCGGTCTGGGAACTGCAGCTACTCCCGGGGCACGCAGGCTACCTGGGCGCTACAGCCAGTCCCGTGGCAGGCGAGCCGACCTGGGAATTGCAGAAACTAGTTGAAAAACACGTGAAAACGAATGCAAAAAGCAAGCGTCACACTATGGCGATAGATGTGGCCCGCCATCCGCTCACAGACATGGGTCCTGGCCCCAATGCAGAACAAGGCTGCCGACTCCTGGCTCAGAGCAAGGTGAAGCCAGCAAGTCCGATCAAGGTTAGTCCAAGGGTTACCAAAGAGGTAGATAGGAGTTCAGGACCGCTCTCTAGTTGGTGATAGGATATGGTTCAGTTGCCTGATAACAGCCGGGAAGAAACTGTCCCTGAATCTGGAGGTGTGCATTCGTTTTCACATTTCTGTACCTCTTGCCCGATGGGAGAGGGGGAGAAGAGGGAGTGACCGGGGTGAGACTGGTCCTTGATGATGCTGCTGGCCTTGCCGAGGCAGCGTGAGGTGTAGATGGATGGAGCTGTTCCCAAACCGTGCTGCATGAGATATTATTCTGAAGAAGGGTCACGACCCGAAACGTCGCCTATCTCCTTCGCTCCTTAGATGCTGCTGCACCCGCTGAGTTTCTCCAGCTTTTTGTTTAACCCCCTGAGATATTATTAGTTCTCTTCCTTGTTGACATTTCCTCCTGAGTTTCCCCAGGGATTGGTCCCGGTTATGGACCAACATATGTAGACGGGATAGACGACTGCAGGGGAAACTGTGGGTGGAACTAGGGTGGGGTGTGAGGACAATGTGTGTGGTTAATCACGAGCAAGTTGATCGGGCAACCTGCGTGATGTGGCCGCACTTTCTGCCGAGCTGCAGCAGAGGGCGGCGTGGGGCTGGGATAATGGCCAAGTCCCACCTCACACAGGCCCAGTGACCCATTGAGACTGGGCCTGGCTCCAACCCCACACAAACATTTAAATAGGTCAGCCCCTGGGAAGTTTGCACTGCGCAACAGCTCAGGCTCCTCACAAGTGGTGGGTGTATGGAACGAGCTGCCAGAGGAGGTCGTTGAGGCTGGGACTATCCCAACGTTTAAGAAACAGTCAGGGCAAGTGCATGGATAGGACGGGTTTAGAGGGATACGGGCCAAACGCGGGCAGATGGGACTAGTGTAGCTGGGACATTGTTGGTCAGTGTGGGAAAGTTGGGCCGAAGGGCCTGTTTCCACACTGTATCACTCCTCACAGTATGAAGAAGGGTTTCAGCCCGAAACGTTGCCTATTTCCTTCGCTCCATAGATGCTGCTGCACCCGCTGAGTTTCTCCAGCATTTTGTGTACCCTCCACTATTAATTACTGGTGTGGGCGGTGTCCAGTCTGTGAATGATTATTGTAGGAAAGCCCAGCACAGGGATAGACCCTTTGGCCCACAATCATAAGGTCAGAAGCGATAGGAGCAGAATTTGGCCATTCGGCCCATCAGGTCTACCCACCATTCAATCATGGCTGATCGATCTCTCCCTCCCAACCCCATTCTCCTGCCTCCTCCCCATAACCCCAGACATCCGTACTAATCAATTACTGTTTCAATTGATCGAGTGGGCCTCATATCTGAGGAAGGATGTGTTGGCTCTGGAGAGGGCCCAGAGAAGGTTTTAAAAGAACGATCCCAGGAATGAGTGGGTTAGCATATGATGAGTGTTTGTCGGCACTGAGCCTGTACTCGCTGGCGTTTAGAAGGTTGAGGGGGGCCTCATTGAAACGTACAGAATAATGAAAGGCCTGGATAGAGTGGATGTGGAGAGGATGTTTCCACTGGTGGGAGAGTCCAGGACTAGAGGTCACAGCCTCAAAATTAAAGGGCGCTCTTTTAGAAAGGAGGTGAGGTGGAACTTCCTTAGTCAGAGGGTAGTTAATCTGTGGAACTCATTGCCACAGAGGGCTGTGGAGGCCAAGTCAGTGGATATTTTTAATGCAGAGATAGACAAATTCTTGATTAGAGCGGGTGTCAAGGGTTATGGGGAGAAGGCAGGGAAATGGGATGAGAACGCAGAGATCAGCCATGATTGAATGGCGGAGTAGACTAGATGGGCCGAACGGCCTAATTCCACTCCTATATCTTGCGAATTTGTGATTGAAAGATATAGCCTGGAAAAAGGCTCTTCGGCCCACCAAGTCCATGCCAACCAGCGTCCTGCTCAGCTGGCATGAGAAGATATTGGGGCAAAGGTTGTACACAATAAATGACAGTCACATGCGTTACACGTTCCCACCCATCCGTGCCAATAACAATGGTGTGTTGTGTGTGACGTCCAACACTAGGTGGGACCACCTTTGCCGAGTCACCCATGCCGGCTCCACTTTCTTCTGGACCTTCCCAAACCTCTGGTCCCCCTCTCCCCCGTCTCTCAGTCCGACAAAAAGCCTCGACCCGAAACTTCGCCTATTCCTTTCCTCCAGAAATGCTGCCTGGCCCGCTGAGTTCCTCCAGTGTTTTGTGTCTATCTTTCTTTTTTCTTATCTCTATCGCACTGTTAATTGACGTGAATCATTGGTGGTGAGGTCTGCCTTCTGGGCCACCACACACACACACACACGGGAAACAGTTTAAACGGAAGCATTGAGGTGGGACTGGGAGCGAGTGAAACCAGAGCAACAGCCAAGAGGTTAATGAGTAATTCAACCGAGAACAGATTTATCAACAAGTAAACATAGGTTGGTGACATAATGGAGCAGTCAGCATGCAATGCACCAGTAACTGATAAGACTGGGTGGCATCAACATGGGTGCTAGTTCATATGAAGGGAGCTTAACCAAGGCAAAAGAAGAGATTTAAAGACGTCTTAAAAGCCAGCGGGGAGAAATGTGACATCGACAATTGGGAAACCAATGCTATGGACAGGAAACGCTGGTGAACCATCATCCAAGAAGAAACAGCGACCTTCGAAGCCGAGAGGTGCGCAGAATTAGAGGAAAAGGGAAGAGAATGGAACAACCAAAGGCCGATCTGCAATTACCTGTCCTGAATGTCGAAGAACTTTCAAAGCCAGGATTGGACTCCAAGCCACCCGAGAGTCCATAAAAACAACAGAACGTAGACCATCAACCTCGACCTCGAGGGATAGCCACAACATTTCTCCAACACACTGGGAAGGAACCTCTCTCTCTCTCTCTCTCCATGGTCTAGATATTGGGCTAGAGTCAATATTTGTGCCTCTCAGGACAGATAGGGGACGGTGCCAGGTTAAGGAGACAAGGGCACAAAGAAGGACACACTTGACAACTTGCCCCGATAGCTCAATAACTGGTGGTTCCATGAGATGAATAGATCGGGTAGAGGTTGAGCAGGCTGGGTCTCTATTCCTTGGAGCGCAGGAGGATGAGGGGAGATCTTATAGAGGTGTACATATTCATGAGAGGGATAGATCGGGTAGATGCACAGGGTCTCTTGCCCACAGTAGGGGAATCAAGGACCAGAGGACATAGGTTCAAGGTGAAGGGGAAAGGATTTAATAGGAATCTGAGGGGTACAATTTTTCACACACAGGGTGGTGGGTGTATGGAACAAGCTGCCAGAGGAGGTAGTTGGGGCTGAGACTATCCTAACAGTTAATTGGTTTGGTATTTTAAGATAAATTATCCCTAGTGTGTGTAAGATAGTGTTAGGCTGGGACTATCCCGACGTTTAAGAAACAGTTAGACAGGTACAAGGAAAGGACAGGTTTGCAGGGATATGGACCAAACGCAGGCAGGTGGGACTAGTGTAGCTGGGACATGTTGGCCGGTGTGGGCAAGTTGGGCCAAAGGGCCTATGTTCACGCTGTACCCCTTCTAAAACTGAAAACTAAACATGGCTAAACTAAACTAGATACAGAAGTGTGAAAACACACACCTCCAGATTCAGGGACAGTTTCTTCCCAGCTGTTATCAGGCAACTGACTCATCCTACCACAACCAGAGAGCAGAGCTGAACTACTATCTACCTCATTGGTGACCCTCGGACTATCCTTGATCGGACTTTGCTGGCTTTACCTTGCACTAAACGTTATTCCCTTATCATGTATCTGTACACTGTAAATGGCTCGATTGTAATCATGTATTGTCTTTCTGCTGACTGGTTAGCGCGCAACAGAAGCTTTTCACTGTAGCTCGGTACCTCGGTACACGTGACAATAAACCAACTAACTAAACTGTCTGAAGAAGGGTCTCGACCCAAAACGTCACCCGTTCCTTCTCTCCACAGATGCTGTCTGAGTTACGCCAGCTTTTTGTGTCGATCTTCAATATAAACACAACAAGGACACCTTTCTGGCATTAGGAGACCGGACAGGACCATAGCACAACTCTGCAGGGTGTACTATAGACAATAGGTGCAGGAGTAGGCCATTCGGCCCTCCGATGCCAGCACAGCCAGTCAACGTGATCATGGCTGATCATCCCCAATCAGTACCCCGTTCCTGCCTTCTCCCCATATCCCCTGACTCCGCTATCTTTAAGAGCCCTATCGAGCTTAACGTGTACTGACTGGTGGCCAATTATTCTACCAACTTCTCTTCTTCATTGGCCACTGTAAAACAACTCAAACAAAAAGTTTTGAAAAAGTCTGCCTTTCGACAAAGCCTTTGATCGCCCGAGGTAATCGCTCCTCGTGGGGCTCTGCGTCAGAACTTAGTTACAAGATCACAATCCCGTGAGGATAGGGTTGAGAGGGAAAGATAGATCAGCCATGATCGAATGGCGGAGTAGACGTGACGGGCCGATTGTCCCCATTCTGCTCCTGGAGTGGCACGGTGGTGCAGCGGTAGAGTTGCTGCCTCACAGCGCCAGAGACCCAGGTTCCATCCCGACTTTGGGCGCTATCTGTATGGAGTTTGCACGTTCTCCCCGTGACCGTGTTGATTTACTCCGAGATCTTCAGTTTCCTCCCACACTTCAAAGACGTGCAGGTTTGTAGGTTAATTAGCTTGGTGCAGTGTAAAAAATGGTCCCTAGTGTGGGTAGGATAGTGTTAGTGTGCGGGGATCACTGGCTCAGTGTCCCTGTCTAACTACTTCCTAAAGTTTGGGATCGTCCCAGCTCGACTACCTCCTCTGGCAGCTCGTTCCATACACCCGCCACCCTCTGTGTGGAAATATTGTGAGAGAAAGTTCCGTGTAAATAATGTTCAATTCCAAAGGAAAACAAGTCAAGTTCCAAAATATTCACCCGGTCAAATACCCGTGTTTGGCCAATGGCTTCTCCATCAGTGCGCCCTGACTCACAAATCCACAGACTGATTCAACCCAACATTTATCCGCAGCACACCCTGACCTGAGTGGGTTGAACACAGATTTTCCGATTAGGTTTCTCTGACCCTGCATCCACTACCCCCCCACCCCGAGACAGTTCAGTCCGAGTTCGCTAATTCACCGACCAGGCCTCCACACACACACACACACACTCACCCACTCTTCCACGTTTGGCCCCATTTCGTCGTCGGCGAAGTTCTTATCCCAGAAGATGTTGGGCTTGCCGTACTTCCATATCTTCTGCCGGACTCTTTGGGCCAGGAACGCGATGATGCAAAAGGCCAGCGCCGCCAGGAACCCGCAGACTATCGCCACGGCCTACACACAACACACAGACATCTCAGTACGGGCTCACCTAAACCATACCGTGCGTGTGTGTGTGTGTGTGTGAGAGAGAGAGAGAGAGAGAGAGAGAGAGAGAGAGAGAGAGAGAGAGAGAGAGAGAGAGAGAGTGCGAGAGTGCGTGTGAGAGTGTGTGAGAGAGTGTGAGAGGGCGAGAAAGTGTGCGAGAGAGTGTGTGCACGAGAGAGAGTGCGTGAGAGAGAATGTGAGAGTGTGTGTGTGTGAGAGTGTGAGAGGGAGAGAAAGTGTGCGAGAGAGTGTGTGCACGAGAGAGAGTGCGTGTGAGAGCGTGTACACACATTATATACACATTCTAAAATATCTGCATGCAGCAGCATAATAGATATGTCAACACAGCACACTGGAAACATCATAAAAGAAACACGTTTGTATATATTTAATATATATATCATAAACATCATAATGAGGAAAATTGATCACATGCACACACACGTCTGTATGTATGTTTATATATAGAGAGATAGATAGAAACACACACACAGACGTGTGTGTGCCTGTGGTCATTTTTCCTCATTATGTTTATCTCATAAGGACATATAACAATAAAACACTCTTGACTTTTGGTTTCCAGCTTGATTTTTAACGTAAGAGGTTACATCTGTTTGGCAAGAAGGCGATTCGAATCACCCCAGTCACTCCCTCTTCTCCCCTCTCCCATCAGGCAAGAGGTACAGAAGTGTGAAAACGCACACCTCCAGATTCAGGGACAGTTTCTTCCCAGCTGTTATCAGCAACTGAACCATCCTATCACCAACTAGAGAGCGGTCCTGACCTCCCATCTACGTCATTGGAGACCCTCGGACTATCTTTAATCGGACTTTACTGGAATTTATCTAGTACAATACGTTATTGGTGTTATTCCCTTTATCATGTCGCTGTGCACTGTGGACAGCTTGAGTTGTGTCACGTGTACCGAGGTACAGTGAAGAGCTCTTGTTGCGCGCTAACCAGTCAGCGGAAAGACAATACACGATTACAATCGAGCCATCAACAGTGTACCTATCGACACGACCTATTGTACAGATACATGCCCAATTGTACAATCCTTCACTGACTGGATAGCACCCAACAACTAAAAACGTATCACGGTACCTCGGTACACTTGACAATAAACTAAACTAACGCACGGTATGGTGGCGCAGTGGTAGAGTTGCTGCCTCAGAGCGCCAGAGACCCGGGTTCCATCCTGACTGCAGGTGCTGTCTGTACGGAGTTTGTACGTTCTCCCCGTGAACTGCGTGGTTTTTCTCCGAGATCTGCGGTTTCCTCCCACACTCCAAAGACGTGCAGGTTTGTAGGCTAACTGGCTTGGTAAAATGGTAAATTGTCCCGAGTGTGCGTAGGATAGTGTAAGTGTGCGGGGATCGCTGGTCGGTGCAGACTCGGTGGGCCGAAGGGCCTGTTTCCGCGCTGTATCTCTAAACTAAACTCCAAAGTGTTAACTGCGGGTGATTTCGGAGCTGTCCCGAGAGGGTTTGCAACACACGCAACTCAAAGTTCAGGCCTGTGGCTTAAATCTGCACGCCCAATGTTTACATGCCCCTGGTTACAGATAACAGCGGAGAATTCTCCCAGGGCAATAGTCTTGTATAACATAAACAGGGGGGGCTCCAGTGTAAGCAACATCCACTCTCTGCTAGCTATCCAGTCTGCAATGCCACAAGTAAAACATATTGCGCACAAACCCACACCAAGCTGGAGTTTATGTAGGAGTTCAAAGCCCCCAACGGTGGCGCAGCGGTAGAGTCGCTGCCTCACAGCGTCAGAGACCCGGGTTTGACTCCGACTGCTGTCTGTACGGAGTTTGCACGTTCTCACCGTGACCTGTGTGGGTTTTCTCCGCGTGCTCCGGTTTCCTCCCACACTCCAAGGACGTGCAGGTTAATTGGCTTTGGCAAAAATTGTGTAGTGTAGTCCCCAGTGTGTAGTGTGTGCTAGTGTAACGGGGATCGCTGGTCGGCGCGGACTCGGTGGGCCGAAGGGCCTGTTTCCGCCCTGTATCTCGAAACTCAGCTAAAACAAAATTCAGAATATTATGTGGCTACATCCTCAGCAACCAGAGAACATGCGTTTAAGGTGAGGTGGGGGGGGGTAAGGATTTAATAGGAACCCAAGCGGCAATTTTTTTAAACACAAAGGATAGTGGGTGTATGGAACGAGCTGCCGGAGGATGTAGTTGAGGTAGGGACTAACACAACATTTAGACAGGTACATGGATAGGACAGGTTTAGAGGGATATGGGCCAAGCGCAGAGAGGTGGGACTAGTGTAGATGGGACATGTTGGTCGGTGTGGGCAAGTTGGGCCGAATGGCCTGTTTCCACACTGTGTGACTCTATGCAGAGGGTGGTGGGTGCCTGGAACACGCTGCCAGGGTGGTGGCGGAGGCAGATTAGGAGGCATTCGGCTAGGAACATGGGTATGTAGAGAATGGAGTGATATGGATTATGCGCAGATACGTAAGAGCTGGCCTTGGCATCATGTCTTTGGTCAGCACGGGGATTTGGGGCTGAAGGGCCTGTCCCAATGCTGCACTGTGTTTGTTCCATGTTTATGGTGTTCTTTTATGGTTTAAAAGAACATTAGGTGGGGCTTTTTATGAAATTTAATTTTATTTCTCTCGTGGAATGAAGGCATTACGAGCAAGGCCACCATTTATCGCCCTGTCCTGATGGCACTAAAGAGGGAGTGCTGCCTTCTTGAATTGGTGCTCACCTTTAGTTTCAGAGATTCAGCGTGGAAACAGGCCCTTCAGCCCTCGCCCCGTACACTAGTACTATCCTACACACTGGGGACAACTTACACAAGCCAATTAACCTTCAAACCTGCACGTCTTTGGAATGTGGGAAGAAACCTACAAGATAGCGAAAGGCCTGGATAGACAATAGACGATAGGTGCAGGAGTAGGCCATTCGGCCCTTCGAGCCAGCACCGCCATTCAATGTGATCATGGCTGATCATCCCCAATCAGTACCCCGTTCCTGCCTTCTCCCCATATCCCCTGACTCCGCTATCTTTAAGAGCCCAATTGAGCTCTCTCTTGAAAGTATCGAGAGAACCAGCCTCCACCGCCCTCTGAGACAGAGAATTCCACAACTCTCTGGGTGAAAAACTGTTTCCTCGTCTCCGTTCTAAATGGCTTACCCCTTATTTGATAAAGTCGACGTGGAGAGGATGTTTCCACAAATGTGAGAGTCTAGGACCAGAGGCCACAGCCTCAGAATTAAAGGACGTGCCTTTACAAAGGAGATGGGGAGGAAGTTCTTTAATCAGAGGGTGATGAATCTGTGGAATTCATCGCCACAGGAACCATGTATTGTTGCATAAATGGTGTCAGGGTCTCCCGAATACTCACCTGAAACATTCCCCCACTATGCGCCCCCCCCCCCCCCCCCCCAACCCCCCCACCCCACCCCGGGATTAGTGACAAGGTCAGACTCAGGACATGTGGCGCTGGTTTGCAGAGGATTATTAGAGCAACAACCTTCATCCGTCACCTCCAGTGGAGTTCCTGATAAGAAGCCGATTTAATTGTAAATTTATCTTGGATCTGATTTAAGTCATTGGCTGCAGACGTCACTGGCAAGAACAACATTCGTCATAGAAACAGAGACAATAGGTGCAGGAGGAGGCCATTCGGCCCTTTGAGCCAGCACTGCCATTCAATATGATCATGGCTGACCATCCTGCATATTCCCCATATCCCTTGATCCCGTTAGCCCCAAGAGCTAAATCTAACTCTCTCTTGAAAACATCCAGTGAATCGGCCTCCACTGCCGTCTGTGGCAGAGAATTCCACAGATTCACAACTCTCTGGGTGAAAAAGGTTTTCCTCATCTCAGTCCTAAATGGCCGACCCCCTTATTCTTAAACTGTGTGACCCCTGGTTTTGGACTTCCCCAACGTCAGAAACACGTTTCCTGCCTCTTGCGTGCCAATCCCTTAATAATTTTATATGTTTCAATAAGATCCCCTCTCATCCTTCTAAATTCCAATGTGGACAAGCCCAGTCTCTCCATTCTTTCAAGATATGACTGTCCCACCATCCCGGGAATTAACCTCGTGAACCTACGCTGTACCCGCTCAATAGCAAGAATGTCCTTCCCCAAATTTGGAGACCAAAACTGCATGCAGCTGTGGTCTCACCAGGGCCCTGTACTACTGCAGAAGGACCTCTTTGCTCCTATACTCAACTCTTCTTGTTATGAAGGCCAACATGCCATTAGCTTTCTTCAGTGACTTTCAGTGACTGATGTACAAGGACACCTAAACCTAATTGTACTTCCCCTCTTCCTAACCTGACACCATTCAGATAATAATCTGCCTTCCTGTTCTAGCCACCAAAGTGGATAACCTCACATTTATCCACATTAAACTTAATCTGCCATGCATCTGCCCACTCACCCAACCTGTCCAAGTCACCCTGCATCCTCATAGCATCCTCCTCACAGTTCACACTACCACCCAGTTTTGTGTCATCTGCAAATTTGCTAATGTTACTTTTAATCCCTTCATCTAAATCATTGATATATATTGTAAATGGCTGCGGTCCCAGCACCGAGCCTTGCGGTACCCCACGTCACTGCCTGCCATTCTGAAAGGGGCCCATTAATCCCTACTCCTTGTTTCCTGTCTGCCAACCACTTCTCTATCCATGTCAGCACTCTACCCCCAATACCATGTGTCCTAATTTTGCCCATGAATCTACAATGTCCTCCCTGGCTGTGGTGTGTGCACCACCTACAAGGTCCCCCTTGGCTGTTGTGCGTGTCACCCTTAAGGTCCCCCTTGGGTGCTGGGTGTGCCAACTACAAGGTGCACTGTAGTTGCACATTTCCCAATATTTATGACTTTGACTGGTTCATTTCACAAGCGAGATACTCTGCGATCATGAACTTTACCATGTTTTGCAATAAACTGCTGTAGTTTAGTTTAAAGATAGAGCTGGCCCACTGAGTCTGCACAGACTAGCGATTCCCGCACACTAACACTATCCTACACACACTAGGGGGACAATTTACACTTATACCAAAGCCAATTAACCTACAAACCTGACGTCTTTGGAGTGTGGGAGGAAACCGAAGATCTCGGAGCCGTCCCACGCAGGTCACGGGGAGAGTGTGCAAACTCCGTACAGACAGCACCCATAGTCGGGATCGAACCCTGGTCTTAAAAGGCCTGTCCCACTTGGTCGACATTTTCGGCGACAGCCTGAAAAGAGGTTGTCGCATCGTGACGCGGGGTGACGGGTGCAGTGACGCGCAGTGTCTCCTTGCCGCCCCTGGAGTTTGGAATGTTCAAAATATTTAGGCCACATCTGGGCGCCTCATCATGTGGTGAGCCCCGTCCCACATACGCTGACGTACGCTGTCCCGAGGGTGGTGCCCAGTGATGCGGCTATATAAAGCGCCGACTTTCAAAGATCTGGCTGAAAATAACCAGGGGCAAAGTGCCCATAAATAATGAAAAGTACATTATTGACAACATCTGAAATGATGCTCTTTATAATGTGGTGAAAAAATTAACATATTTTTGTCTTGTTGAAGTCCATTGGAGCTGATGTACATTGTAAATGTTATTGTCAGATCTGACTATTGTTGTTGAATAAATGTTTTCCTTAAGTCTGATGTTCTTTGAAATATGCCGTTAAATATATACGGTTACTTTTGTTGAAGTTAAACCTTTCTTGTTAAACGAATTGTTGTTTTTCAAATAAGATGTTACTTTTAAGCTGACGTTAAAAAAACAATGTATTTCTTAAAAAGTTATTGGTGGTTAGATTTATTGTAGGTAAGTTCATTTCCAATGTGATTATTGTACTTCAGTGTAGCGGTCTTGTGTTGTGGCGCGCGCGGAGTGTCGTAGCTTGGTGTGAACTGTGTTGTCGCCTGTCACAGATTGTCGTAAAACATAGAAACGTAGAAAATAGGTGCAGGAGGAGGCCATTCGGCCCTTCGAGCCAGCACCGCCATTTATTGTGATCATGGCTGATCGTTCCCAATCAATAACCCGTGCCTGCCTTCTCCCCATATCCCTTGTCCCCACTAGCCCCTCGAGCTCTATCCAACTCTCTCTTAAATCCATCCAGTGACTTGGCCTCCACTGCCCTCTGTGGCAGGAAATTCCATAAATTCACAACTCTCTGGGTGAAAACGTTTTTTCTCACCTCAGTCTTAAATGGCCTCCCCTTTATTCTAAGACTGAGTGGCCCCTGGTTCTGGACTCACCCAACGTTGGGAACATTTCTCCTGCATCTAGCCTGTCCAGTCCTTTTATATTGTTATATGTTTCTATAAGATAACCCCTCATCCTCCTAATTCCCGGCGGTTTTTAGGGCGGCTCTACCGCTGTGCCACCAAAGAAGACGGTGGAGTAGACTCACCTCCTGAGGGTCGACAACACAGTAGTGGTAGAGGTACTGACTGCCAATCATCATGCCACCTCCTCCAGAGTAGAACTGGCTGCAGATCATGCGGATCTGGCTGTAGTACATGGAGCCCCCGCTGCCGGCCATGGGGTTGACCCCCATGATGTAGACCACGCTGGCGATCAGCTCCATGCCACCCAGGATGGCGGAGAAGATCAGCACTATCAGGTAGAAGTTGCGGGTGCGGGACCGGCGCGACTTGCTGACACTGGTGATGAAGAAGGCAAGGACCACGATGAAGGAGATGGCCGCCATGGCGATCATGAAGCCGGTGGCGGCCCTGGGGTTGGTGGTCCCGCCGCTGCCGTAGCCCCCGTAGCCCCCGCCCATGCCGGGGTAGTAGCCGCCGCCTCCTCCTCCGATGCCTCCCATCCCCGGGTAGTAGCCTCCTCCGCCCATGCCGTAGCCGTAACCGCCACCTCCCAGCCCCCCGCCAAAGCCCATGCCATAGCCATAGCCGTACTGCCACTGTAAGGTGGACGCCACGCAGGCGAAGATGGCCAGGCACAAGATGACCACGATCCCTTCCAAGATGCGGATGATGCCGGGCGGGGAGCTCCACTTGTAGAAGTGCTGTGGCTTGTCCTCAATGTAGTACGAGCCCGGGGGGGGTGAGCGCACGTCGTATTCAAGGCTGTCCACGGGCTGGCTGTACTGGGTGGGGCTGTAGGCAGGGGGGCTGCCGTAGGGACGACTCCCATACATGGCGACACTCGGGAAAGGACCCTGGAAATAAACACAGGACGAGAACGCGTTACCAATGTCAACGACCACAGAACAACTAACGGCAGATCACGGGAGCTGTCTGTACTGGGTTTGTACCTTCTCCCTGTGACCACGTGGGTTTTCTCCGGGTGCTCCGGTTTCCACCCACACTAAGATGTAGGTATGTTACAAAACTTACCTTCAGCAGCGCTGCAGTACTGCCACTGGCCATGTGCGCGGCTTTGGCGCCTTTGAGGGTTGGGGGGGGGGGGGGTTAAAATGCCGTTTTCTCCTGCCTGTCTGAGATATATTTTCTCAGGCCGCTAGCTAATGGTGAATAATCGTTCCGACTGCCGTTCTGTGAATTTTTTTAAATTCAATTTCAGCGTTGGAGTAAAATAAAAATCCACTTCTAACGCCATCAACGCCGACAACGGGACGGATCTCCCGTACGGGACAAATAAACGCGAGCCGTTTATTTTACATATAAACATGCTTCTTAGGATTACCTTAATCCAAATTTTACGTTGCGAAAAGGTGATTTAGGCCCCATATGAACCAGCAGTGTTTCTCCTGCCGATATGGGGTTTAAATTCACCGCAAACGGCAACGTTCCAATTGATCGCGTTCCACAAAATCCCACTCGCAAGACGATTTAAATGGCCATTAATTTGCGGGAATTAAACACTAAATTCCTTCCATTTGGCCTATCAATTCATGAAAATGAGATTTAAAAATCATGTTATATTGTGAATTCTTATGTGAATGTTATTTGGACACTTAGGCAATTTAAAAATCTTAATCTTTTCTTAAGAAATGGATAGATGTTTAGATCTAGTAATTGAATTTTCTAATTAGCTATAATGAGGTAACTGACTAATTATATGCTTTAATTTCAGGTCATCCAAGTAAGATTGTTTCATATTTGTTTCAGAATGCTTCAATCTATAATAACTGAACATTTATTTCAGTTCTCTTAATTTTTAAGAAAGTTATGGGCTTTTGACTGTCCACGATCACAGCTTTTGTGTTAAGCCAATGGAAAAGCAATAGGGAACAAGATGTTAATTTCCGAGTATGAAAATGGCCATAACTTTTTTAATACTGAAGATATGAAAGTGAATTAGGTGTCAAATTAAACTTCTTTTTATGCTCTATCTGATGGGATAAATTGCAGACGTGATTTTTTAAATCTCAAAATTTTGTAACATTGCTACTAAGATGTAGAGAGGTTTGTAGGTTAATTAAACGGTAAAATGGTAAAGTGTCCCAAGTGTGTAGGATAGTGCTAGTGTGTGGGGTGATCGCTGGTCAGCTAAGGGGTAATTTATTTTATACACAAAGGGTGGTATGAGCTGGAGCTGGCGAGGAGGTAGTTGAGGCAGGCATTCACAACATTTAACAAAATTGGACATTATTTTAAGATGAGTGGGGGTGGGGGGGGTGGATGCAATTTTTTTTTTTACACTTTAGAAGTTGGTGGTTGAAGTTGACATGTCCGAAAGCAGGGAGGTTGAGCTGAGTTACTGGAGAGAAGAGACCTCAGTCTTTGAGAAAAGGGTTTGATGGCCTCATTTCAAATCAGCCATTTAGCATTCAGGGCTTTACCAGCCGAAGAATCAGAATGCAAGGCAAGTCACTGTTTGCCGGTCACTGCGGGGGCTTTAACTGTTGCTGGGGAGGCGAGTCAGTTTGGTCACGACTGATGCCTAAAAACTTCACATGGTCTGAGGCGTAAGATACCAGGTGATACCGCAGTGGTCTTGCAGAGGGAACGGACTGACTTTCCTCTGCATACTATCCCAGAGTAGGATTTACTTTGCATTTAGACTTTAAAGATACAGTGCAGAAACAGGCCCTTCGGTCCCTCGAGTCCGTGCCGGCCGGGAATCACCCCTAGCCTATAGACCTGTACGACTTTGGAATGTTGGAGGAAACCAGAGAGTGGAGGCTGTAGTTTGAGATATTTGTTATGGTCAGGGAGAGGTTACAAGGTTGTGCCACAGACGGCTGTGGAGGCCAAGTCAATGGGTGTTTTTAAGGCAGAGATAGATAGATTCTTGATCAGTGCGGGTGTCAGGGGTTATGGGGAGAAGGCAGGAGAATGGGGTTAGGAGGGGGAGATAGATCAGCCATGATTAGCCTTGACTGGACTAATTCTGCTCCTGTAACATATATAACATCTTCAGCTTAGATGGGATGATGGGTTGGTATAAAGGGAAGAGGGATGCTGGAAAGCTGCTCAATAATAGATTGGAGTTTCAGTCGTGTTGGGATCTGCTCAGCGTCGTTCAAGTCACACAGTAAGCAGGGCAGCTGGAACAGACGCAGGGAAGTTGTACGAGGATGTTGCCAGGACTCGAGGGCCTGAGCAGTGGAGCGCAGAAGGATGAGGAGTGATCTTATCGTGGTGAGATCATGAAAGGAATAGATCGGGTCAACACACAGTCTCTGACCCAGGAGTGGGAAAATCAAGAACCAGAGGACATTGGTTTAAGGTGAAGGGAGGAATGATTTAATAAGAACCTGAAGGTCAATAGACAATAGTTGCAGGAGTAGGCCATTCGGCCCTTCAAGCCAGCACCGCCATTCAATATGATCATGACTGATCATCCCCAATCAGTACCCCTTTCCTGCCTTTTTTTTACACTAAGGGTGGGATGTACCAAGGGTAGCTAAGGCAGGTATGATCACAACCTTATTGAAAAAAGGAAGACGGATATATAGATAGGATAGGTTTGGAGGGTTATGGGGCAAGTGCAGGGAGATGGGACTAGTGTAGATGGGGCATGTTGATCAGTGTGGGCAAGATGGGCTGAAGGGCCTGTTTCCACACTGTATCACTCTACCAATGGAACCTGCCTTGGCGAGGGTACACAATTTATTTTCTTCGTTATTCACCAAGGAGAAGGATATTGAACTCTGTGAGGTAAGGGAAAAAAGTAGAGTAGCTATGGAAACTATGAGATTCAAAGAGGAGGAAGTACTGACACTTTTGAAAAATATAAAAGTGGATAAGTCTCCAGGTCCTGACAGGATATTCCCTAGGACATTGAGGGAAGTTAGTGTAGAAATAGCAAGAGCTATGACAGAAATATTTCAAATGTCATTAGAAACGGGAATAGTGCCAGAGGATTGGCGTACTGCGCATGTTGTTCCATTGTTTAAAAAGGGTTCAAAGAATAAACCTAGCAATTATAGACCTGTTAGTTTGACGTCAGTGGTGGGCAAATTAATGGAAAGCATCTGGATAAACAGGGTCTGATCAGGAACAGTCAACATGGATTTGTGCCTGGAAGGTCATGTTTGACAAACCTTCTTGAATTTTTTGAAGAGGTTACTAGGGAAATTGATGAGGGTAAAGCAGTGGATGTTGTCTATATGGATTTCAGTAAGGCCTTTGACAAGGTTCCCCATGGAAGGTTGGTTAAGAAGGTTCAATCTTTGGGTGTTAATGGCGGAGTAGCAAGATTGATTCAACAGTGGCTGAATGGGAGATGTCAGAGAGTAATGGTGGATGGCTGTTTGTCAGGTTGGAAACCAGTGACCAGTGGGGTGCCTCAGGGATATGTGTTGGGTCCACTGTTGTTTGTCATGTGCATCAATGATCTGGATGATGGGGTGGAAAATTGGATAAGTAAGTATGCAGATGATACTAAGATAGGTGGTGTTGTGGATAATGAAGTAGATTTTCAAAATCTACAGAGAGATTTGGGCCATTTGGAAAAGTGGGCTGAAAGATGGCAGATGGCGTTTAATGCTGATAAGTGTGAGGTGCTACATCTTGGCAGGACAAATCAAAATAAGACGTACATGGTAAATGGTAGGGAATTGAGGAATGCTGTGGAACAGAGGGATCTAGGAATAACTGTGCATAGTTCCCTGAAAGTGGAATCGCATGTAGATAGGGTGGTAAAGAACGCTTTTGGTGTGCTGGCCTTTATAAATCAGAGCATTGAATATAGGAGTAGGGAAGTAATGTTAAAATTGTACAAGGCATTGGTAAGACCAATTCTGAAGTATGGTGTACAATTTTGGTCGCCTAATTATAGGAAGGATGTCAACATAATAAAGAGAGTACAGAGGAGATTTACTAGAATGTTGCCTGGGTTCCAGCAACTAAGTTACAGAGAAAGGTTGAACAAGTTGGGTCTTTATTCTTTGGAGCACAGAAGGTTAAGGGGGGGGACTTGATTGAGGTCTTTAAAATGATGAAAGGGATAGACAGAGTTGACATGGATAAGCTTTTCCCATTGAGGGTAGGGAAGATTCAAACACGAGGGCATGACATGAGAATTAAGGGACAGAAGTTTAGGGGTAACATGAGGGGGAACTTCTTTACTCAGAGAGTGGTGGCTGTGTGGAATGAGCTTCCAGCAGAAGTGGTGGAGGCAGGATCGATTTTAACATTTAAAAGTAAAGTGGATAGGTATATGGACAGGAAGGGAATGGAGGGGTATGGTCTGAGTGCAGGTAGATGGGACTAGGGGAAAATAAATGGTCGGCACGGACTGGAAGGGCCGAGAAGGCCTGTTTCCGTGCTGTAATTGTTATATGGTTATTATAGGTCGTTTTCAAGACAACGCAACTTAAATTCTGTGGAGGAAGGAACTGCAGATGCTGGTTTAAACTGGAGATAGACACAAAATGCTGGAGTAACTCAACGGGACAGACGTTGAGATATATATATATATATATATATATATATATATATATATATATATATATATATATATATATATATATATATATATATACACATATTTATAAATATAATACAATGGTCATCTTATACAATGACACACATCATGTAGTAGATAGTGGTGCAAGCTGGGGATACAGCCACTATCTATCTGAAGATGGACACAAAAAGCTGGAGTAACTCAGCGGGTCAGGCAACATCTCTGGAGAAAAGGAATGGGTGACATTTTGGATCGGAACCCTCCTTCAGACTGAAAGAATGAAAAGAATGCATCGACTGAACTCGTATTCACTGGAATTTAGAAGGATGAGAGGGGATCTTAAAGAAACATATACAATTCTTAAGGGATTGGACAGATAGATGCAGGAATTCCCCCCCCCCCCCCCCCCGCTGGGGGGAGTTCAGAACTAGGGGTCACAGTTTAAGAATAAGGGGTCGACCATTTAGGATTGAGGTGAGCAAAACCGCTTTCACCCTGAGAATTATGAATATGTGGAATTCTCTGCCACAGAAGGCAGTGGAGGCCAATTCACTGGATGTTTTCAAGAGAGAGTTAGATTTAATTCTTGGGACTAACGGAATCAAGGGATATGGGGAGAAAGCAGGAACGGGGTACTGTTTCTGGATGATCAGCCATGATCATATTGAATGGTGGTGCTGGCTCGAAGGGCCGAATGGCCTACTCCTGCATCTATTGTCTGTTTCTATGGATATGGCTTCCATATCTTTCCGTCTGAAGAAGAGTCCGGACCAGAAATGTCACCTATTCCTTTTCTCCAGAGATGCAGCCTGACCCGCTGAGTTACTCCAGCTTTTTGTGTCCATGTATGGAATTAAGGTTTTTGCGTTCCGCACAACTTGTGAGGACTTTTTGTTTGATCGTTGGGTCCTTGATTAAAGTTTCACCTGAGACCTGGGCTAAGATGCCAACTCCAACCCGCCTGTGAACTCATTCCAATCGAATGCATCAAATAGAACTGGGTCACACAACACACACATGTAACACGACCACGTCCAGTTATAAATCCCTGTACTGATCAGCACATACCCCCACATGATCAACAACATCCCCGCAACTCCCATTACAATGGATGCGTATGTATATGTAAATATAAGTGTGTGCGATTGTGTGTGTCTGTGCACATGCGTGTGTGCACATGTGTGTGTGTATATGTGTGTATATATATGTGTGTATATGTGTGTGTGTATATGTGTGTGTGTACATATATATATGTGTGTGTGTGTGTATACATATATGTGTGCATGTGTGTGTATATATATGTGTGTGTGTATATGTGTGTGTGCATGCGTATAAACATATGCATGTGTGTATATATGTGTGTGTGTGTGTGTGTATACGTACATGTGCGTGTACATATATATATATATGTGTGTTGGTGTCTATGTGTGTGCGTGTTTATGTGTGTATGTTTTTATGTGTATGTTTAGTTTTGGAAACATAGAAAATAGGTGCAGGAGTAGGCCATTCAGCCCTTCGAGCCTGCACCGCCATTCAATATGATCATGGCTGATCATCCAACTCAGTATCCTGTACCTGCCTTCTCTCCATACCCCCTGATCCCTTTAGCCACAAGGGCCACATCTAACTCCCTCTTAAATATAGCCAATGAACTGGCCTCAACTACCCTCTGTGGCAGAGAGTTCCACAGATTCACCACTCTCTGATTAAAATCTCTAATCTTACTATTAAAGTAACAAATCGTATGTTTCGAATCTGAAATAAAAACAGCTTCTGAAAAGTAATTCCGTGGCTATTTCCAGGTGATTTACTGCCCACAGTTTATAATGTGCGTTTAGAAACACGTACGCGTTTTATCCGGGGCGATTAGATTCAGTCACATGTAATAATTTACCAAGGAATAAGATGATTTAACCGTCGCTCCTCACGGTGAATTATTCCCAACCCCGTAGACGTTTCCTGGTGTAGATCACACAACGACAGTTTAGTACCGTGCAGTCAGTCCCCTTATTCCCCAGAGTTGAACTTAACAACTTTCAAACGAATCGATGCAATTTTTGGTTGTTGTAAATATCTGAAATCGTCCGTGGGGGTTAAATGGCCCCGAAATTGACACGCAAAGTGTGTAAAAATGACACAGGGTCTGAAAATAGTTCCTTACCTTTGTAACTCGCTGTCCGTTCACCGCTGAAGTATTGGGAGCGGACAAGTTCTAGTTCTCTCTCTCTCTCTCTCTCTCTCTCTCTTTCTTTCTGTCTGTGGGTGTGGGGGGGGAACTCTCTATATTATTGTTGTTTCCTCTCCGTCCCCTTCTCTCTCTCTCTCTGAGTTCCGCAATAACCAGCAGAAGTATTCAGGGGTTGTCAGACCCTCTTGTGTGTTAAACTATCCGGCCATTTGGTTCACTGGTTCTCTCTCTCTCTCTCTCCTCCTCCCTCCCCCTCTCTCTTTCGCTCTCCCCCCTCCCTCTCTCTAACCTTGGCTCCAGTCCGGCAGTTTCAGCCTGAAATGGGAGAGAAAATGGCAGCGAGAAGGTTTAATCATCCATCCGAGATAAACAGGAGTGCACTCAAAGAAAAGGCGAAAGTTCAGCTGCATTAATTCCGACTGCCTCCCTTTTCATGCAGGCAGGGCGTTTGACTGTGAAATCGCCTGGAAACGATTCGACGAGTAAATACAAGTCCTCACTGCTCAACTATCGGATAACTGTTTCAAACGGAATATTGGAAAAGCTGCCGAAACTAATGTAAAAGTCACCTCTCTTAACTGGAACCCAGGTCACACTGGTAAACAATGGCAGTCTGTTGTTGATTTATTTATTTATAAACCCAGGCTCTTGGTTAATAATTGAAGGCACAAAGTAGCTGCGTGGGTCAGGCAGCATCTCTGCAGAACATGGCGTTATTGGACATCAGTCTGAAGAAGGGTCTCCACCTTCTCTCCAGAGATGAGGGTGCCATCTATCTCTGCCTTATAATTGTCCACTGACTTGGCCTCCACAGCCGTCTGTGGCAAAGAATTCCACAGATTCACCGCCCTCTGACTAAATACATTTCTCCTCATCTTTCTAAAGGTCCGTCCTTTAATTCTGAGGCTGTGCCCTCTGGTCCTAGACTCTCCCACTAGTGGAAACATCCAGTCTGAAGAAAGGTCTCGACCCAAAACCTCACCCATTCCTTCTCTCCAGAGATGCTGCCTGTCCCACTGAGTTACTCCAGCTTTTTGTGTCTATCTTCTCTCCACATCCACTCTGTTCACCTTTTCTGTGGCCACTCGATCAGCCACCGAACCTTGACCCAGTCTTCAGCTGTTTGACCGATGCTTAGGGTTGCCAACTGTCCAGTATTAGCCGGGACATCCCATATATTGGGCTAAATTGGTTTGTCCCGTATGGGACCGCCTTTGTCCCATATTTGACCGCTGCTACTCGGGTCGAGGGGACTGTCAGGTCGGAGCGCCGCGTCCGGCCCCGCCTCACCCGTCCCGACGTAGTGCAGCCCATGGAGTGCAGCAGCAGCAGAAGCGCCTCGCCCGTGGCCCCGTCGGTCGGTCGGCAGCCCGGCCAGCTGTCCGACCTTCGGACCATCGCTCACCACCACCCCACCTTCTCATGGCCGCTCATCGGTTCATGAGTTGGACGGGGCGCCGGACTTTGCGGCCCGGGCCAAATCTCCTCAGCTGGCCCGCCAGCTGGGCTGGGCTTTGTGTGCAGTCCAGCACCCGGGGCCAACTCATCACTCACCCAGCCACGGCCGAGTCGGTCAACGAATTGCCGTGGGGAATTTGTCCCATATTTTGACCTCTTGCCCCTTATTTGGGAGTGAGGAAGTTGGCAACCCTACCGATACTTCACATTTACCATAAAAACTCTCAAACGCTCCACCCACACACGGCCCTGAACAGACTTGTAGTTGACCTTAAACAAGTGGATAAGGTCACATTCACTTACACTGAGAACAAATGCAGATCATACACAGGTAGCAGGGAGTGGCAGTGTTACGCTGTTGCCTTTGAATTAAGACAAGTTCAGATTCCTACTGGGACCTTTTGGAACTCTAAATTTAGAAAGAACATGAGGAATAAAACAGGAGAAGGCCGAGTGGTCCAAATCTGAATTGGTATTAGAGTTTGTTGCCAAAGTTAACAGCTGCTTGAATGTACCCCTATCCTTTACCAGAGAACTGTTCCAGTGGGCGGCACGGTGGCGCAGCAGTATGCCCCTGTCCCACTTAGGAAACCTGAACGGAAACCTCTGGAGAATTTGCGCCCCACCCAAGGTTTCCATGCGGTTCCCGGAGGTTTTTGTCAGTTTCGACCATTAGGGAGACTGACAAAAACCTCCGGGAACCGCACGGAAACCTTGGGTGGGGCGCAAAGTCTCCAGAGGTTTCCGTTCAGGTTTCCTAAGTGGGACAGGGGCATTAGAGTCACTGCCTCACAGCGCCAGAGACCCGGGTTCGATCCTGACTACGGGCTGCTGTTTGTACATTCTATCTGTGACCTGCGTGGGTTTTCTCCGGGCGCTCCGGTTTCCTCCCACACTCCAAAGGAAGGTTTGTAGGTTAATTGGCTTCGGTAAAATTGTAAATTGTCCCCAGTGTGTGTAGGATAGTGTTAGTGTGCGGGGATCGCTGGACGGCAGAGACTCGATGGGCCGAAGGGCTGGTTTCCGCACCGTGTCTCTAAACTAAACTGCTAAATATTTGAAGGTAGACAGAAAATGCTGGAGAATCTCAGCGGGTGAGGCAGCATCTATGGAGAGAAGGAATAGGTGATGTTTTGGGTCGAGACCCTGCTTCAGTCTGAAGAAGGGTCTCGACCCTAAGACGTCACCTATTCCTTCTCTCCATAGATGCTGCCTCACCCGCTGAGTTTCTCCAGCATTTTCTGTCTACCTTCGATCGTTCCAGCATCTGCAGTTCTTTCTTAAGCTATATATTTGGCTCATCGAGGCTGGTCCACCATTCATCAAGATCATGACTGATCTGCAACTCAGCGGCATTCCCTGCACTTTACCCTTGAGTCCTTTAAATCTCTGTTTCAAACAAACTCTATGACTCAGTTTTTAGTTCAGTTTAGTTTATTGTCACGTATACCGAGTGAAAGCATTTTGTTGCTTGCCAACCACTCAGTGGAAAGACAATACATGATTACAATCAAGCCGTCCACAGTGTACAGATGCACGATAAAGGCAATAAGGTTTAGTGCAACATAAAGTCCAGCAATTAAAGATAGTCTGAGGGTCTCCAATGAGGTAGATGGGAGGTCAGGACCGCTCTCTAGTTGGTGAGAGGACGGTTCGGTTGCCTGATAACAGCCGGGAAGAAACTGTCCCTGAATCTGGAGGTGTGCGTTCGTTTTCACACTTCTGTACCTCTTGCCCGATGGGAGAGGGGAGAAGAGGGAGTGGCCGGGGGTGAGACTGGTCCTTGATGATGCTGCTGGCCTTGCCGAGGCAGCGTGAGGTGTAGATGGAGTTACTGGAAGGGAGGTTGAGTACTCTAGTCACTTGACAGTATCTCAGCGGGTCAGGCAGCATCTCTGGATGTGTTTTCTGTTCTTCTGCAGTCTCCACAGAACTCTGGCTTGGAGCATGGCAAAGGACATCTACTCTCTGAAGGAAGAAAGTTCTCCCCATCTCAGTCCCAAACAGACTATCCCTAGTGCGGAGAGCGTGATCCCTAGTTCTGGATACTTACGATACAATAGAACTTTATTTATCCCAGAAGGGAAATTTGTCTGCCAACAATCAGAAAACACAAAATATATGTATTAAAGTGATGAGTGGAGAGTCCAGGATTGGGGATGTGCAAAGATTGGGGGGGGGGGGGGGGGATCTGCTCCATGGAAGAAGGGGGGAGGTGTTGTACTGTTTGATAGCCACAGGGAAGAAGGATCTCCTGTGGCGTTCTGTGCTGCATCTTGGTGGGACCAGTCTGTTGCTGAAGGCGCTCCAGTTGACCAGTGTGTCATGGAGAGGGTGAGATGTATTGTCCAGGATGCTCCGCAATTTGAGGAACATCCTCCCCTCCCTTCCCTCCTCAGGCAGGGAACATCCATTCTGGGAATATTGCAGATTTGCATCTTCTCCTCATTATTCCCCTCCGAGGAGTTCCCTCACGGGAAGTTTGACATCATCAGATTCACACAGTTCATCCCGAAGTTCAGAGATGCAGCGTAAAAACAGGCCCTTCGGCCCACCAAGTCCATGCTGACCAGTGATCACCCCATACATTTAGCACTATCCTACACACTAGAGATCATTTACAAAAACCCCATTCACCAACAAACCTGCACGCCTTTGGAATGTGGGAGGAAACCGGAGCGCCCGGAGAAAACCCACGCAGGTCACGGGGAGAAGGTACAAACTCCAGGCATACAGCGCCCGTGGTCAGGATTGAACCCGGGACTCTGGCGCTGTGAGGCAGCGACTCTACCTCTGCCCCATCGTGCCGCCCACTGGAACAGTCCTCTCGAAAAGAATAGGGGTACATTCAAGCACCTGTTAACGTTGACAACATGCTCTAATACCAATTCAGATTTGGATCACAAAATGTGGCCCAAAATCAAATATTTACAGAGTCCTGAAAAAGTATTAAGGTTCGATATGGATACATGCCCTCTATACGGTTTGATTGTAAAATAAACTTTATTTTCCAGATTTAAATCATTATTTTATTATCAAACATATAAAACTGAGAGCCTTATATTTCTAGAGAGTCTTTCACAAAGGTTCGATCTTGACTATGGGTGCTGTTTGTGCGGAGTTTGTTTCCTCCCACACACCAAAGGCGTGCAGGTTTGTAGGTTCATTGTAAATTGTTCCTAGTGCGAGTGTAGGATAGTGCTAGTGTACAGGATGATCGCTGGTCGGCGCGGGCTCGGTGGGACCAAGGGCCTGTTTCCGCGCTGTATCTCTAAACTCCACGGCCATACATTGTGAGAGCATCTTTCACAAACCAAACACATTCGGGCAGCTATGGTGGCGCAGCGGTGGAGTTGCTGCCTCACAGCACCAGAGACCTGGGTTCCATCTCAACAACAGGTGCTGTCAGTACGGAGTTTGCACGTTCTCCCCGTGACCTGCGTGGGTTTTCTCCAGGGTCTCCGGTTTCCTCCCACACTCCAAAGACCGTACAGGTTTGTAAATTAATTGGCTTGGTATAAATGTCAATTGTCCCATATGTGTGATGCTGGCTCGAAGGGCTGAATGGCCTACTCCTGCACCTATTGTCTATTGTGTGTAGGATAGTGTAAATGTGCGGGGATCGCTTGTCGGTATGGACTCAGTGGGCCGAAGGGCCTTTTTCCATGCTGTATCTCTACACTAAATTCTTGGATACCTCAATCGTGGTGACACATTGTTGAAGCGTGCTCACTGTTGCACTGTGAGAAACACAGCTGACAATTAACATGTAAAACATTCCCACAGGCTGCAGTGTTGAAACAACAGGGTAAATCTGTACTTAACGATGTTGAATGAGAATTCAGTAACGATCCTGACATTGCAATGAACCTCTGGCTGTCTGATCAATACCACGGAATTACAATGTCTAGTGTTAGTGCATCTTCTCCTAGCTTCACCAGTTTAATTCCCGGGATGGCGGGACTGACATATGATGAAAGAATGGATCGCCTCGGCTTATATTCACTGGAATTCAAGAGAATGTTAGCGCTTAAAGATATCGGAGTCAAGGGATATGGGGAGAAGGCAGGAACGGGGTACTGATTGTGGATGATCAGCCATGATCAGAGTGAATGGCGGTGCTGGCTCGAAGGGCTGAATGGCCTACTCCTGATTTAGAAGGATGAGAGGGACTCTGACAGAAACGTGTAAAATTCTTCAGGGATTGGGCAAGCTGGATGCAGGAAAAAATGTTCCCGATGTTGAGGGGAGTCCTGAACCAGGGGGTCATGGTTTAAGAATAAGGGGTCGGCCATTTAGGACTGAGACGAGGAGAAACCTCTTCACTCAGAGAGTTGTGAATCTGTGGAATTCTCTGCCACAAAAGGCAGTGGAGACCAATTCACTGGATGTTTTCAAGAGAGAGTTATATTTAGCTCTTAGGGCTAACTTTATGAAGGGATATGGGGAGAAAGCAGGAACGGGGTACTGATTATGGATGATCAACCATGATCATATTGAATGACGGTGCTGGTTCAAAGGGCCGAAGGGCCTACTCCTGCACCTATTTTCTATGTTTCGGCCCTGGTCAGTGTGTGTGGGTTTCCTCAAGGACCCCCCCCCCCCCCCCCCCACGCCTTGCCAGTGGGGCTCTTGTTGGTAGATTGATTGGCTATGGGATGGTCAGAGCCCCAGGGAGGTGTTGAGGAGCTTGCGGGAGAGAGTGGGTGACAGGTGTGGTGTAGCGGTAGAGTTGCTGCCTCACAGCGCTGGAGACCCGGGTTCCATCCTGACTAAGGGTGTTGTCTGCAGCAAAAAGTGTACATTTTCCCGAGTGTGTCGGATAGTGTTATCGCTGGTCAGCGTAGACTCAGTGGGCCAAAGGGCCTGCTTCCGCGCTGAATATCTAAAGTACCAAAGACATGCAGGTTTGCAGGTTAATTGGCTTCTGTAAATTGTCCCTTGCGTGCAGGATAGAACTCGTGTGTGGGGACCGCTGGTCGGCACGGTCTCGATGGGCCGAAGGGCCTGTTTCCACACTGTAGCGCTGATGCCTAAAGTGACTATGAAGTAAATGGGGGAATGATTTTGATGACACACATACTCCATGGCCCAAATTAATCCTTTCTGCACTGAAGGACAATATGAAAATATGAATTATGAATGACGTGAGAGTTTGTCAGTAACTGCTGGAGGAGTCACAGTCGAGATCATACTCCTGGATTCGCTGCTTGATGTACGAGAGCTTGTTCTTCAGGTAAGTACATCGTTGCTTCTTCTCCACAAATGTTGGGTCCTGTTGAATTAAAAGAGCTGCAGTTAGAAGATGCCCAACGCAAAATTGGAGGAACAGCACCTCATATTTCGCTTGGGCAGCTTATACCCCAGCCCTATGAACATTGATCTCTCTAACTTCCAGTAACCCTTGCTTTCCCTCTCTCTCCATCCCTCCCCTTCCCACTTCCCTAACTAGTCTGACTGGCCTTGTTTATATTTTAGGGGTACACAAAAGGCTGGAGAAACTCAGCGGGTGCAGCAGCATCTAAGGAGCGAAGGAGATAGGCGACGTTTCGGGCCGAAACCCTTCTTCAGACTGAATATTTTATGTGGTTGCTTTGTTGTCACCTTCTCCTAGCTAACAATGATGTATTCTACATTGTCCTTGATCCCCATCCCCTTTGTCTCGTTTTCACACCTTACACCTCCTTAAATCTGGAGAGCGGGGGGGAGGTCCTTATCTCTGGAGAGCGGGGCGGAGGGGCTTGGATGGTGGGGGAGGGGCTTGGACGTTGGGGGAGGGGCTGGAACAGTGAGGAAGGGGTCGGGGCGGTGAGGAAGGGGTCGGGGCGGTGAGGGAGGGGTCGGGGCGGTGAGGGAGGGGTCGGGGCGGTGCGAGCTGGGTGTGGCGAGCATAACCTTCAATAGGTCTGTCCCCTATAAGCAAAATCCGTCATAAAGAGGTCCTTTAAAACAAAGGTTTCACTCAACACTCACATTCTTTTTCTCCTTATAATCTTCGAGGATCTTCATTATCCGTCTGTGTTCCTGGTAAAAGAGAGAAGGACAAGTGTGGAAGTGAGAATAAGTCATAAGGTCATAAGTGATAGCAGCAGAATCAGGCCATTCGGCCCATCAAGTCTACTCAGCCATTCAACCATGGCTGATCTATCTCTCCCTCCTAACCCCATTCTCCTGCCTTCAATGCCTTGTACGTTCTCATCCAAATCATTCTTCTTCTTGTCGAGTCCAACCACAAGATTAGAAGTTGTCCAGCCAGAGCTGAACACACTTCTCGGCCTCTGCATACACTGGTGTCTGTCTTGTTGCTTCTTGAGCTTCTTGTGCGTGGTGGTGGAAAGATTGGTGGAAACAGGTCCACGATCAACGTGAACGCGTGGACTCCATCCAAATCATTGATCTTCAACTTCAGCCTAAAGTTGTAGGACAACTTGTTCTATTATCTTAATAGATCTTAATAGCTGGGTTGATTGCATTCGTTGAAACAGGGCAGACCACGTGAAGGTTGCAATCTCCCACCCACTAGTCACAGGTGCGACAAACATCCGACATTCTGGTGCTTTAACGTCCTCTTGCTCTGGCTTTGATTTGTCCTTTTGCAAACTTGCATTCAATAGTTCTTTCCACCTTTTTATATTTCTAGTTTCCCTCTCCTTGACCCTCAGTCTGAAGAATTGAATTGAATTGAATACTCCGTTGTCACATGTGACAAGTCACGTTGAAATTCTTTACTCGCATACCCGAGTTATGCAAAAAGCTACTATATAAAGGGCGCTCACAAAGTTACTACGTACCCCCGCGCCAGGTCCCCCTTTGTTCTTCCCGAGAAGGATCGCGACTGGAAACGTCACCTATACCATTTTCTCCAGAGATGCTGCCTGACCCGCTGAGTTACTCAGCGACCCTGTTAACCTTTCTGGAAGGGATTGTTGTTATTGAGAGGGGCAAAGTTGAAATGAGATGTGCGTGGCCAGGTTTCATTTACACAGAGGGTAAAGTGTAGGGAACGCACTGCTGGGGGTGGTGGTTGAGGCAGATATGGTAGTGCCATTCAAGAGACCTTTGAATAGGCCACACAAAATGCTGGAGTAATTCAACGGCATTGGCAGCATCTCTGGAGAGAAGGAGAAAATAGCGGTCCGCAATAACCAACCCGACCTCCCGGTGGCTCAGCACTTCAACTCCCCCTCCCATTCCGTATCCGACCTCTCGGTCCTGGGCCTCCTCCACGGCCAGAGTGAGCAACACCGCAAGTTGGAGGAACAGCACCTCATATTCCGCTTGGGGAGTCTGCATCCTCTGGGCTTAAACATTGAATTTTCTCAATTCTGTTAACCCTTGCTGCCTCCTCCCCTTCCCACCTCTCCCTCAGCCCTCGGGCCCTGGCATTCCCTCTCTCTCTCTATCTCTCCCCCACCCAAGTCGCACTAGCTTCTCATTTTCACATTACAAACAGCTTACAATGGCCTGTTTCCTTTATCATCGATACTTTTTTGCATATCTTTCATTCATTGTTCTTTATCTCCCCACATCACCGTCTATATCTCTCGTTTCCCTGATCCCTGACCAGTCTGAAGAAGGGTCTCGACCCGAAACATCGCCCATCTCCTTCGCTCCTTAGATGCTGCTGCACCCGCTGAGTTTCTCCAGCTTTTGTGTACCCAGGAGAAAAAAGAACTCATTCCTTCTCTCCAGAGATGCTGCCAGTCCCGCTGAGTTACTCCAGCATTTTATGCCTATCTTTGATTTAAACCAGCATCTGCAGTTCTTTCCTGCACTTTTGGATTAGCATTGACTGGAGGGACAAGGAATATGTGAGGGCATGGTCATGGTTGGTCATGGCATCATGTACGGGCACAGACATTGTGGGCCGAAGGGCCTGTTCCTGTGTTTACTGTTCTACATGCTGTGTAATAAGGCAAGTGCTTGATGGGGTAGGAAGGAGATGCAGATGCTGGTTTCCGTGCGGTTCCCAGAGGTTTTTGTCCTCCGGCAACCACCTTCAACTAGCATCGCAACCGGCTTAGACTAAAAAATTACCGATTTTTTAAACGGAAACCATTTTTGACCATTAGGGAGACTGACAAAAACCTCCGGGAACCGCACGGAAACTTGGGTGGGGCGCAAAGTCTCCAGAGGTTTCCGTTCAGGTTTCCTAAGTGGGACAGGGGCATTAGAATTGAATTATCCTATCTGGGACATGTGACAATAAAGCACTCTTGGCTCTTGAGTTCCTCCAGCTTTTTGTGTCTGTCTTGAGTGAGTGACGGTGATGTCTCCAAGACCTTTAAGGGAGGGCGCCGAGACATTACTGGCACCAACGGCAGGTCTACCTCCATGTGGCACTTGTGTCCCTGTACGCAGGCTGTTTACCACAGGTGTGCTAACACTGGGAACTCTTTGTGCCTTTTCCAGCTCGCAGTGAGTTGGAGAGATTTCAAAACGAGTCCGAACATTCCTCAGACTATCAGTTCCTTATCAGCAACTCGGTATCGAGAAAACAAAAGCCAAGGGTTGTCAAATATTTGCTGCCAACAGTTGGAGCGGGCTACTCCCTCTTCTCACCTCTCCGGTCAGGCAAAGCCAGGGCCAATTAAAGGGCCCAGCAGACTTTCCTGGAGAAGGTGGTGTCGGAGTCTAGGGTTTGGTCAAAACTGCAGAGTCTTATTGGCCATCTTACCCATCCAGCTCTGTAGGAAGGAACTGCAGATGCTGGTTTAAAGTGAAAGGGCGGTGGGTGAATGGAACAAGCTGCCAGAGGAGGAAGATGAGGCAGGGACTATCGCAATGTTTGAGAAGTAATTAAGTGGATAGACACAAAATGCTGGAGTAACTCAACGGGAAAGGCAGGATCTCAGTCGAGAAGGAATGGGTGACGTTGCTGAGTCTCATTGTCTGTTACTCGTTTTCACCTAGCCCACAGCTAACAATGGCCTGTTTCCTTTATCATCGTTACTTTATTGCATATCTTTCATTCCTTTGTTCTATATCTCTCCACGTCACCGTCTATATCTCTCGTTTCCCTCTCCCCCAATTCAGTCTGAAGAACGGTCTTGCCCCGAAACGTCACCCATTCCTTCTCTCCAGAGATGCTGCCTGACCCGCTGAGTTACTCCAGCATTTGTGTGTCTATCTTACCCGTACAGCTGTTGGCCACCAGAGATTCATCTCCAACTGATCAGATGTGAAAGCACCATCAGACTCTGACTAAGGTATCCTTACAGTACTGATCACTGTCAGATCTCAAGAGCTGTTCCATAGAGTCATAGAGTGTAGATCACAGCAGATTGAACAGGGGCAACTGCAGCACAGTTCATTTTTATCTTTGACTATTTCGTTATCAGCTTCCCCTCACAATGATCCATCCTACATGAACTTCTTCCCCTTTGATCTCTCGTTTTCACACTACCCTTCCATATCTCTGTGTCTCCATCTCCCCTGATTCTCGGTCTGAGGAAGGGTCTCGATCCAAAACGTCACCCATTCTTTCTCTCTGCCTGTCCCGCTGAGTTACTCCAGCATTCTGTGTCTATCTTCAGTGTAAACCAGCCTTCCATCCCACACATTTGCACCGACCTCTGATGTCTCGACGTAGCGGGGCAGTTTCTCGATCAGTGTCTTCAGCTCCCCAAACTTCCTGTTGGCCGCATGGATCTCGGTGTGTAGCTCTCGATATTCCGCGTACTGGTCGTTGAACACTCCCTTGTAGCGCTCTCTCTCCTCTGCCGTCTCAATCTTCGGGTACTTCCTGTGAGGAATGAAGTTTGAAAATGATTGTGACTAGTTTAGTTCAGTTTAGTTTATTGTCACGTGCACCGAGGTAAAGTGAAAAGCTTTTGTTGCGTGGTCTCCAGACAGAGGAAAGACAACATTGATGCCTGACTCGCCACTCCAGCATTTTATGCATGTCTTCGGTATAAACCAGCATCTGCAGTTCCTCTCTACACATGCATGATTACACTCAAGCCATCCACTGTACAGAAACAGGAAGAATGGAATAACTGTTTAAGAAAGAACTGCAGGTGCTGGTAAAATCAAAGGTAGACACAAAATGCTGGAGTAACTCAGCAGGTGAGGCAGCATCTATGGAGAAAGGGAATTGGTGATGTTTCGGATCGCGACCCTTCTTCAGTCTGTTGAAGGGAATAACATTTAGTGCAAGATAAAGTCGAGAAAAGTCCAATAAAAGATAGTCCGAGGGTCTCCAATGAGGTAGATGGGAGGTCAGGACCGCTCTCTAGTTGGTGAGAGGATGGTTCAGTTGCCTGATAACTGCCCCTGAATCTGGAGGTGTGCATTTACACACTTCTGATTAGTGACTGAACAAATGTGAACTTTGTGCAAAATGTCGCTAACTCTTCATAGACGTGTCACATTGGGTAACAACAATACCAGATATTCACTGGTGTTTAGTTTACTTTGGAGATACAGCGCGGAAACAGGCCCTTCGGCCCACCGGGTCCGTGCCGACCAGCGATCCCCGCACACTAACACTATCCTACACCCACTAGGGACAATTTTTACATTTACCAAGCTAATTAACCGACAATCCTGTACGTCTTTGGAAACATTGATCAGGTAAAACCAACATGCGTCACAAGAACAGATCAAACATTGGCTATTTTCCAGTCTTTCTAAACCTTACGAAAAGATAGAGATCTCAGCCAAGATGCCAGCAATCTTGCCTTCCTTGCCTTCCTCAAGATCTCAGGATAGATCTTTAATGACCCTCCAGAAATCTAACACATCCTTCCTTTTAATATGAACGTACCCTAGAATATCAATGCATCACTCCCTAATCTTGCCATCACCCAGGTCATGGAGTGATGCAACGTGGAAACAGGCCCTTCGGCCCAACTGGCCCAAACTGGCCAACATGTCCCATCTACACTCGTCACACCTGCCTGTGTTTGGCCCATATCCCTCTAACCCCGTCCTATCCATGTACCTGAATAAATGTTTCTTAAACGTTGCGATAGGATTGTGTCTTTGTCCCTGGACCTTCCTGTTCCCAGCTATCTCACATTCAGGTACTATCACCACAGGCTGAGCTGGAGCGAGCAATGACTCCTGGCTGCAGTGTTTCCCCACATTTTCTATCTATGCAATTGTTATACATTTACTAACTGCCATAGACAGCTGTGGCGACCAAGTCAGTGGATATTTATAAGGCAGAGATGGATAGATTCTTGATCAGTATGGGTGTTAGGGGTTATGGGGAGAAGGCAGGAGAATGGGGTTAGAAGGGAGAGATAGATCAGCCACGATTGAATGGTGGAGTAGACTTGGTGGGCCGAATGGCCTAATTCTGCTCCGTTAACTTAGGAAGTTAAGAAAGACTATCTTCCTTACGTGACATAATCGGGAACGATGAGAGGCTTTGGGATGAATCCAGCGGGAATGGACTTGTTGAGCGTGCCCACACCGTTGCTCCGTGACGGCAGGTTCTTGGCGCCCCCTTCGCCGGGCGGCCGCGGCGTGTTCGTCCGGAATGACATGCGTTTGAAGGAGAACGGCCGTCTCACCACGACCACTTTGGCCGCTCCGCGCTACGGGAGGCAACAGAGAAAACACCGAGCTCATCAGTGAATGAGATCGTCTCACATCAACGTGGAGGTGGATCACTGGCCTTCCCCAACCCCTCCCCATCACTGCCCACCAACAACCTCAACAGTCAGCGCGGCACAGTGGCGCAGAGGTGGACCCAGGTTCGATCCTGACAACCGGTGCTGTCTGTACGGAATTTGTACGCATTGTGTGTCCACCTTTGCCAGATTTATCTGTTATCTGTTATGTACTGTGCATGAGAATGAATGAGAATGAATGAATAAGTTTATTGGCCAAGTATTCACATACAAGGAATTTGCCCTGGTGCTCCGCCCGCAAATGTGAATGGCCAAATGCCTCTGTCACCTTCATTACCACCAAATGGGCAGCATGGTAGCGCAGTTGCTGCCTTTCAGCGCCAGAGACCCGGGTTCGATCCCGACCACGGGTGCTGCCTGTACGGAATTTGTACGCTCTCCCCGTGACCTGCGTGGGTTTTCTCCTGGTGGTCCGGTTTCCTCCCACACGCGAAAGACGTGCAGGTTTGTAGGTTAAATGTCTTATAGAATTAGTTTAGTTTAGTTTAGAAATATAGTGCAGAAACATATCTTTCAGCCCATTGAGTCCGCACCGACCAGCGATCCCCGCACACTAACACTATCCTACACACACTAGGGACAATTTACACTTATACCAATCTTGAACAGTGCTAGTGCCCCTCTGGTCCAAGACTCTCCCACGAATGGAAACATCCCCTCCACATCCACTCTATCCAGGTCCTTCACTATTCAGTAAGTTTCATTGAGGTCCCCCCTCATGCTTCTAAACTCCAGCGAGTACAGGCCCAGTGCCAACAAAGGCTCATTGTATGTTAACCCAATCATCCCTGGGACCATTCTTGTAAACCTCCTGTGGACCCTCTCCAGAGCCGGCACATCCGTCCTCAGATATGGTGGGGCCCAAAGCTGCTCGCAATACTCCAACTGCGGTGTGACCAGCGCCTTATGGAGCCTGAGCACGACAGCGCTGAGCATTAGATGCCCGATGTTTGTGATTAACATAGAACCATAGAAAATAGGTGCAGGAGGAGGCCATTCGGCCCTTCGAGCCAGCACCGCCATTCATTGTGATCATGGCTGATCGTCCCCAATCAATAACCCGTGCCTGCCTTCTCCCCATATCCCTTGACTCCACTAGCCCCTAGAGCTCTATCCAACTCTCGCTTAAATCCATCCAGTGACTTGGCCTCCACTGCCCTCTGTGGCAGGGAATTCCATAAATTCATAACTCTCTGGGTAAAAACGTTTTTTCTCACCTCGGTCTTAAATGACCTCCTCTTTATTCTAAGACTGTGGCCCCTGGTTCTGGACTCACCCAACATTGGGAACATTTTTCCTGCATCTACTTGGCTTGGGCACCAATGGTGGGGAGGGGGGGGGAGGAGGGGGGGTAGGAGGGGGGGTAGGAGGGGGGGAGTGATCGTACCTTGCTTTCAAAGGCTTCCCTCTCCCTCCGGTTGAGCTCGTGACGCCACACCTTCAGACACATGGCGGCGCTGAGGAGGTACAGGAGCATGTTGAAGAAGAGGAAGGCGGTGGCCGCGATCTGCCCGCTCTCTACCCGGCACAGCTGGTAATACAGGGGGCTGTTGGCCATCATGGAGTAACACAGGCCTCCCATGCTAAACCCATTGACGTAGACTATGCCAGCCGCCATGTACAAGAAGAAGATGCATGCGTTCATGGTGAACTCCGTCAGTGGCCACCATCCTGAGTCTAGAAGGATCGTCCGGTAATACATTGACAGGCCGAGGATGAGCAGACCGATGGTGACGATCCAGGCCAGACCTGCCATGACCAGGACAAATGGCGTCTTGGGCCCCGTGTAGTCATAGTTGTTGCCAATCCCATAGGCTGGGTACGAGCCACCAAGAAAATTGTACCACTGGCTGTCCTTCTGTATGTACGCACATACGCACGCAAAGACCATGGCTCCGAACAGGAGCTCCATGACTCCCAGTAGCCGCAGCAGCCCCGGCCACGACTTCATGTAGGCGTGCTTCAGCTGGTAGACGTGCATCCTCTCCGTGTAGCTCTGGGCCGTCTCGGGCTCCTTGCCCGCGCCGTCTCTCGGCCAGGACCCCCCGCAATCCTCCGCACCTCCGGCCTCCCCGCCGGCCCAGCGGCCATCCGCTGCCGAGCTGTCCCCGCGGCGCGTCAGGAACGGCGAGACGGGCGGCGAGATCTCCTCCGCTCCCCACGAGGAGCCGAGGTCGAGCGGAAACTCGGCCCGCCTTCCGCGGAACCTCCAGAAGCTTTTCCAAGAGTCGGGGATGAACTTCCTCTTTGGTTTGATGTCCGGCATGAGCAGGATGTCTTGCACCATGCCCACCGGCGGGCACAGGGGCAGAGGGGGTGGCACGGACGTCGAGGTGTAGGAGTCTTCTTCCTCGGTGGTGGTGTTGGCACCATTGTTTGACATGAGGTGGGTGGGTAGCATCTGCCTCTGGAGACCAGCCCATCCAACCCGATCTCCATTCACCGATGGCCAGCTCCCATCCGAAGCACTTGACACCATTCGCTGATCCGATGACATCCTCTAACTACCCAACTTATCTCTCCAGGTTGGTGGCGAGGCGGTGAACTGGCCACGGAACCTGCAACCAGGAAAAAGCGAGTTCAAATTCACTCAGTACAAAAACTATAATGGGGGAGGGGGGCGGTGGGGGGCTCCGATCACAGTGAATGTATTATTAACAGGGCGGCACGGTGACGCAGCGGTAGAGTTGCTGCCTCACAGCGCCAGAGATCCGGGTTCGATCCTGACCACCGATGCTGTCTGTACGGATTTTGTACGTTCTCCCTGTGGGTTTTCTCCGGGTGCTCCGGTTTCCTCCCACACTCCAAAGACGCGCAGGTTTGTAGGAATTGGCTTTTGTAAAAAGAAATTGTTCCTAGCGTGTCGATGGGACTAGTGTGTCGGTGAGTACTGGTCAGCGCGGACTCGGTGGGACAAAGGCGTTACACGTTTCTCTAAAGTGTCTCCAGCGTGTCGGATAGGACTAGTGTACGGGTGATCACTGATCGACACGGACTCAGACTCCACGCTGCATCTCTACAGATTTACTGGGGACCGACAGGGCAAAAACACTACCATGCATCTGACATAGTAGTGGCAGGTTTCATAACCAATTTTACTTCGGAGTCACGTGAGTGACTACGTGAAGAAGACCCCGCCTGGCGCTGGAACGGCATTACGTCGTCGCTGTCGGCAGCGAAAGAGCTGCAGAGCGCAGCTCCACACAGCGGTACGGAACCGGCCCGCAGGTAAGAAAGTTTTACAAAATTTAGGGCGAGGTTTCAGAACTCCGTAGCCTGGTGGGAAAACCAGGAGGAGTTAGTAAAAAACAAAATGGAGAAGGCCAAAACACAGCGGGTAAAACGTGCGTCCCGGGGTGCAGAAGAGTCGGGACAGCAGATTATTGCGGAGCCGGTTCCGATACCGGTGGCCGTTGAAACACCCGTTAGTGAGGCTTTGATTGCTCCACAAACAGAAACTGTAGAGGAAATCCCAGTGCCTAAAAAATGTAAAAGGAAAGCTGAAAGGCCTGGGGTTTCTGAGGACTCTGATTCTGAAGGTCCAGAAAGGAAAGCCTTATGGCTCAGAATGGACCAAATGGAGAAAATGCTCCAGACTATTATCAACCAAGGGTCTAAGAACCCAGAATATTCCCAGGCAGCCCCTGAGGGGGTTCCATATCGTGAATATGGTGCCAATTCGAATTGGGAATTTGAAACCCCAGTGCCTGGGTATGGACTGGAGGAAGTCTCCTTTGAACAAGTTTCAGGAGTACCAGGGCTGTATGAGACAGACCCTGAAAGTGGTGATTGTGGTCCGGAGTACACACCGCAATACAAATATATGGATCCAGGTGTGCCTGATGTGGCACAAGATTTTGCTATACCTGGAGGAGGCGGTGAGGCCATGGAAGAAAACCTGGCGGCCAATATTAATTATATGGTCTCTCACCTGCTTCAAGATGCTGTTATGGTTGAGACAGCAGAAATGTATAAAACACCTATCAATTGTGCCTCATTGAAGGTACCTACGGTGAATCCAGTTGTTTGGGCGCCAATGTCATCAATTATGCGGGCGCAGGAAATTCGATTTCAGAGTCCTCAAGCTGATTTCAGCTGGCATTACTGCACTTGGCAGACAAGTGGAAGGTTGTGGAATGACCAAAGTGCAGAAACATATGTTGGCCTTATTTTGCAACTCATTTTTTGAGATTAATTGCATGAGGAAGATTGCCATTCGACCTCTGTTACATCCAAGATTTGCAGGATTGTGTAAACCAAGCAATGTTCAAACTCCTGGGTTTTTGTTCGGGATGGACTGGCTATTCGAGGAAGAGATTTGATTTTGGAGCTGGTACAAGCCGAGGCAGGAGTATGATAAGGAAAAATTTCCAGCCAACACAGCCGAATGTACACCCATTCATTGGGAAAAGGAGATCATTTCGTCCAGTGGGAGAGGTACATAAACATTATCCTGTTAAAGAGGAATACTGGGAGGAGCCACAGATTGGTGGTAGACTCCAAATGTTTTATAAGGAATGGGACAATATTACAGTTGATCGTGTGGTATTAGACACTGTACTAGGATCTACCATTGATTTTGTGGAAGGTATGGTTCCATTGGGACAGAATGAGCCTAGTCATCCTTTGAGGTTCTCAGAGTTTGAGATTAATCAAATGGACAAAGAGATTAAGAATTTGAGTAAAAAAGGAGTAATCGAGAAAACAGGAGAGGATCCACAACAAATTATATCAAACATTTTCCCCAGACCAAAGAACGATGGGGGTTGTAGGATCATTTTAGATCTCACATTTTTGAATACATTTGTCCAGTATAAACATTTTAAAATGGACACTTTCTACACTGCAATGCAGTTGGTATCAACAGGTTGTTATATGGCTACAATAGACTTGAAGGATGCATATTATTCGGTCCCAATTCATCATGATTTTCGCAGGTATTTAGAGTTTAAATGGATGGGACAGCTGTGGCAATACAAAGCTTTGCCTAATGGATTAAGTTCAGCACCTAGATTGTTCACTAAATTGTTAAAGCCAGCACTTGCACTGCTAAGGGCACAAAAACACATTGTTATGGCTTATCTAGATGACATTTTAATTGTCAATGCTAATCAGGAATCAGCTGGGAAATCAGTCTCAGCAACTATTAGCTTGTTTGAGAAGTTGGGGTTTCTGATCCATCCAACAAAGTCTAAGCTACAACCATCCCAAACCATTGAATATCTGGGGTTTGTGATTAACTCAGTCACCATGTTGGTAACTTTACCAATGGATAAGGAGTTAGATTTGACAAATGTGTGTCAAAACGTGATTAACAAACCTTATCCCTCCATCCGAGAGGTTGCCAAGGGTATTGGTAAATTGGTAGCAGCATTTCCAGCAGTAGAATTTGGTCGTTTACATTACCAAAATCTTCAAAGGGAAAAAACTAAAGCGCTAGTTCAGCGAGCAGGCCATTTTGATAGGCCAATGCAATTGCCTAAGGAAGCTTTATCGGAATTACATTGGTGGATTGAGAATGTTCCACAAGCTGCTAAGAACATTTTGGTTCATCAGCCAGTCGTGTTTTTACAAACTGACGCAAGTTCTCTCGGATGGGGTGCTACGGATAATGATACCAGCTGTGGAGGCAGATGGGCTGTCCAAGAGGATTTATTGCTCCAAACATATGGTATTAATTATTTGGAGCTACTGGGAGCATTTTATGGATTAAAAGCTTATTGCTCTTCATTAAAGGATTTGCATGTCCAAGTACAAATAGATAATACCACAGCTGTGGCATATATCAATCACATGGGTGGTGTCAGATCAATTTCATGTGATCATCTGGTAAACCAGATATGGCAGTGGTGTATTGCAAAAAATATTTGGCTTTCAGCTATTTATCTCCCGGGGAGAGACAATGTTGTGGCAGACAAAAGATCACGAATATTTAAAGACAATACAGAATGGATGTTAAATCCACAAATTTTCAAAAATATTGTCAGTCGGTATGGAGTACCGGACATTGATCTGTTTGCATCTAGATTGAATCACCAATTGCTGAAATACGTGTCTTGGGAACACGATCCAGGGGCAGTAGCGGTGGATGCTTTCTCGCTACACTGGGGGAATATGTTCTTTTATGCTTTTCCCCCATTCTGTCTCATTGGGCAATGTCTCAAGAAAATAGCGCAAGACGCTGCCAAAGGCATTTTGGTGGTGCCAAATTGGCCCACACAGTCATGGTTCCCATTGATGCTTAAAATGATTATTGAACCATGTATGACAATTCCCAGTTGCGACAATCTGTTGACACAACCAGTAACAAAAGACATTCATCCATTGCATGATCATATGAATTTGTTAATCTGCAGGTTCTGACCAGACCATTGCAAGAGTTTGAACTGTCGGACAGGACCATGGATGTTATAGATGCAGCTTGGAGGACTAGCACTAAAAAACAATATATGTCGCATATAAGGAAATGGGAAGCTTTTTGTACACAGTCAAAGATATCTTATCATACTGCAAACATTTCAAATGTATTGGAGTTCCTTGCTGGGTTACACTTTGATGAGCATTTGAGTTATAGTGCCATTAATTGTGCTCGGAGTGCATTGTCATCCTATTTAGGACAAATTTCGGATCGGGATTCAGTTGGGTCTCACCCATTAGTATCCCGATTCATGAAAGGTATTTTTAATAAAAATCCTCCCAAGCCCAGATATACAGAAATTTGGGATGTTAGCATTGTTCTCACTTTACTTAAACAATGGACTCCAATTAATTCAATGTCTTTGCAGAACTTAACATTCAAGGTGGTTATGTTAATGGCATTGGTATCAGCTCAAAGTACAGACTTTGCAATTGTTAAGGTTGGATTGCATGCATGTGACTTCAGATAACATTGTGTTTTATGTTTATGACTTGATCAAACAAAGCAGACCAGGGAGAACTGGAATGAAGGTAATGTTTAAAGCATATCCTATTGATGAAACATTGTGTGTAGTTAAGCATTTAACTCAATACATGGAGGTAACCGAAAATCTCAGGGGTTCTGAGAAAGCGTTATTGATAACACACAAAAAACCACATACAAAAGTTTCAGTTCAAACCATTTCTAGATGGTTAAAACAGGTTTTGGGTCTAGCAGGAATAAACACTGATGTGTTTAAATCTCACTCCACTAGGGCGGCAGCTACGTCCGCGGCGAAGGTACAGGACGTACCACTCGATCAAATTTTAGAGGCCGCAGGGTGGTCTAGAGAAGAAACTTTTTCAAAGTTCTACAATAAACCTGTTGTCACGGTGCCAGGATTTGGACACGCAGTACTGGGTTCTCTTTAAATGCTTGCTTTGTTTATATTATCAATTTATTTTATCGATTTATGTTACCATTGACATCATTTATCAATTATTTTGTAATTTTCCCCTGCAATAGAGGGGTTATTATTAAAAAAGTTGTTCTTTTTATAATTAAAGGACTTATTACATAAATTATAACAATGTGTTAAAATACTTTTTACTCACTACTATTTTGACCAAACAGAGAGTCGTATGAAATGAGTTTACGACATGGAAAACACAGGGCTTTAAAATCTTCACGTAGTCACTCACGTGACTCCGAAGTAAAATAGTGAGATTAAACGAGAACTTACCTGTTCGAAGTTTGATCTTTATTTTATGAGGAGTTACGATGAGGGATTACGTGCCCTCCACTCCCAACCCTCATAATATAAATGATCATCTGGTAGTTCTAGTCTATTTTGAGCCTTACTATTTTACTCCGGCTATTGGTTCTGTGTTTTTCATGCCGCTGCTTTGAAGTATGCCGTTCCAGCGCCAGGCGGGGTCTTCTTCACGTAATCGCTCATCGTAACTCCTCATAAAATGAAGATCAAACTTCGAACAGGTAAGTTCTCGTTTAATCTCACTATTCACCATGGTAAGCTTCTAAAGGCAATAGAATGAATACTTGACTGAGAAATATTCTGGTGGGCAAGAGCAGGTGAGAGGGTCTATACAGAGTTTGTACGTTCTCCCTGTTACCGGGAGAAACCCTGTAGGTTTTCCAAAGTGCTTCCTGTACTTGCTGGTTAAGTGGTTCTTCTAGAAGTGCATCTTCTCAGGAGCTGGAGCCGATTAGCTGGGTTTCGAGACTTCCCCCCACGGAGCTGTGGTTTGTGAATCAAACTTCAGGCCTTTCCCAACTTCAAAGCTGGGGGTAGGTTTAACATTCCAAGCATTGGCACCATGCCCACCGTGACTTCAGCACACGCTCCAGGGGCAGTGCCGGGCAGCAGCGCCAATCCTCAACACAGGACAAGCAGCGTTTACTAACTCTCGGCACTTTGTTTCCGTCCGGGGATTTTCTCATTTGTTGTTCCCACTGGACACACGGGGACACTCACACTCACTCACACACACACACACACTCACACACACACACACTCACACTCACACACACGCTCGCACACACACGCTCGCACACACACGCTCGCACACACACGCTCGCACACACACGCTCGCACACACACGCTCGCACACACGCGCTCGCACACGCTCGCACGCACACGCCACACACACGCCACACACGCGCGCACACACACACGCCCGCACACACACGCCCGCACACACACGCCCGCACACACACGCCCGCACACACGCCCGCACACACGCCCGCACACACGCCCGCACACACGCCCGCACACACGCCCGCACACACGCCCGCACAGAAAATGAACACATACCACATACACATAACATGTAGGAAGGAACTGCAGATGCCAGTTTAAACCGAAGATGGACACAAAATGCTGGAGTAACTCAACGGGACAGGCAGCATCTCTGGAGAGAAGGAACGGATGACGTTTTGGGTCAGTCTGAAAAAGGGTCTTGACCCGAAACGTCCAGAGATGCTGCCTGTCCCGTTGCGTTACTCCAGCTTTTTGCACAAACACATAATGCACACATACACACACACACACACACATACACACACACTGAAGTGTCCATGGGTTCATGAGTCATTGGAGCAGAATTAGGACATTCAGCCCATCGAGTCTACTCCACCATTCAATCATGGCTGATCTATTTGTCCCTCTCAACCCCATTCTCCTCATAACTCTTTTAGAATTAGATTAGAATTCTAATGTGGTCACAGGGAGAACGTACAGATCAAGGATATTAATTAAACCGATGGGTTTCGACAGCATTCTGGTGGCTTGATGGTTAGCTCATAGTTCATTACACTGTGGTTCATAGGTTCTAGGAGCAGAATTAGGCCATTTGGCCCATCAAGTCTACTCCACCATTCAATCATGACTGATCCCTCTTTCCCTCTCGACCCCATTAGTCTAAATCCCCATTTACTGAATCTCGTGGATTAAAGTCCCCAGTAGCCAAGGTGGGCATTGAACTCACGTCCTGTTCCGTGGTCCAGATCTCTGTCTCAGGGTCACTGCACACAGTGGTTCACAAAGCCAGCTCCCCGTCTCCAGGGTTTTAGTTACGGGCACCGTGCCAGTCTTGCCAACAATGCCCACATCCTGAAGAATGAGTGAAGACAATGCCCTGTGTTGCTTCACCTGGACGGCACCACCTCACACAATGCAGCGCTGACTGAACCAGGAAGGTTGACCTGGATCTGAACTCACAAGATTCAGGCAATGCCCATCCGGCCACAGCTCATAAGTGATAGGAGCAGAATTAGGCCATTCGGCCCATCTCCACCATTCAAACACGGCTCATGTATCTTTCCCTCCCAATCTCTCCCCTATAACCCCTGACACCCGAACTAATCAAGAAATTATCAATCTCCACCTTAAAAATATCCATTGACTTGGGCTCCCACTGCCGTCTGTGGCAAAGAATTCCACAGATTCACCACCACCTGCTCTGTAGGAAGGAACTGCAGATGCTGGTTTACTCCAAAGATAGACACAAAATGCTGGAGTAACTCAGCGGGACAGGCAGCATCTCCGGAGGGAAGGGATGGGTGACGTTTCAGTTCGAAACCCTTCTTCAGTACGGATGTCAGGGGTTATGGGGAGAGGGCAGGAGAATGGGGTTAGGAGGGAGAGATAGATCAGCCATGATTGAATGGCGGGGTGGACTCGATGGGCCGAATGGCCTAATTCTGCTTCGGACTGCGAGTCGGGGGACAGGGGAAACTAGAGGGATGAGAAGGCACTGACGGCCAAAGAAAGGTGAAGCCCACAATGGTCCATTGTTGGCTGTAGAGGTGATAACGAGGGGATGCGAACAGTGAAACTAGCAGGGGGGAGGGGACAAGGGGGGGGGCGAGGGGGGGGCGAGAGGGTGGGGAAGAGGGGGAAAGCAGGGGTTACTTGAAATTAGAGAAATCAATATTCATACCGTTGGGTTGCAAGTTGCCCAAGGAAAATACGGGCCACCGTTCCGTGTGGATAAAATGGTGTCTTTGTTTGAAATTTGTTGACTCTTTTGGGCAAATGGGAGTGGGAAAACATGCTGAAGGTGACCAACTCCAGGAAGATAGAGTCATAGAGTGATACAGCGTGGAAACAGGCCCTTCGGCCCAACTTGCCCACACCGGCCAACACTAGTCCGACCTGCCAGCATTTTGGTCCATATTCCTCCAAACCTGTCCTAACCATGTACCTGTTTAACTGCTTCTTAAACGTTGGGATAGTCCCAGCCTCAACAACCTCCTCTGGCAGCAAGTTCCAAGCACCCACCACCCTCTGTGTGAAAAAGTTACCCCTCAGATTCCTATTAAATCTTTTCCCCTTTATCTTGAACCTATGTCCTCTGGTCCTCGATTCATCTACACTGGGCAAGAGTCTCTGTGCGTCTACCCGATCTATTCCTCTCATGATCTTATACACCTCAATAAGATCTCCCCTCATCCTTGGACCTGCAGGTTGCAAAGCCCAGACTTGAGAGGTAGTCACCTTCACCTTCAGCTGGGCACCTGTAACCCTACTGTACCCATTGTTCTCCAATGTGGTCTCCTATACATCAGCGAGACCAAGCGGAGACTGGGCGACCGTTTCGCTGAACACCTCCGCTCAGTCCGCCTTGGACTATGCAATCTCCCGGTGGCCCAGCACTTCAACTCCCCCTCCCATTCCCACACTGACCTTTCTGTCCTGGGCCTCCTCCACTGTCAGAGTGAGGCCCAGCGCAAATTGGAGGAACAGATCGTCATATTTCACTGGAGCAACTTACGCCCCTTACAACGAATAGCCGACTCCAGCATCGCCACCATCTGTACGCATCGCTTCTCTTGGTGAAAATGTATTACTTTTGCCCTTGAATGCAAAGTCATGGAATACACAGCGGAACATCTTAAAATGTGTAGGAAGGAACTGCAGATGCTGGTTTACACCGAAGATAGACACAAAGTGCTGGAGTAACTCAGCGGGACATAGAAACATAGAAAAATAGGTGCAGAAGTAGGCCATTCGGCCCTTCGTGCCAGCACCGCCATTCAATATGATCACGGCTGATCATCCAAAAATCAGTACCCCATTCTTACTTTTTCCCCATATCCCTTGATTCCTTTAGCCCTAAGAGCTAAATCTAACTCTCTCTTGAACTTTGATTACTCTAATTTCAAGTAACAGTTGCCAATTCCTTTCCTACACCGATGCTGCCAGACCCTCTCGGTTTCCCCAGCATTTGGTGTCTAACCTCATATTCCGCTGGTAGACAAAAATGCTGGAGAAACTCAGCGAGTTCAGTAGCATCTATGGAGCGAAGAAATAGGTAACGTTTCAGATCGAGACCCTTCCTCAGATTGATGTGGGGGGGGGGCGGGCGGGAAGAAGAAAGGAAGAGGCGGAGACAGTGGGCTGTGGGAGAGCTGGGAAGGGGGGGGGAAGGAGGGAGAAAGCAAGGACTACCTGAAATTGGAGAAGTCAATGTTCATACCGCTGGGGTGTATTCAGCTGGGCTGGTTTTCAACCCAATGCATTGAACATTAAATTCACCAATTTGAGGTAACAACCCCCCTCCCACTTCCCTTTCTCCCCACTCCTCCCCTTTCTTGCATCACTTCCCCCGCCCCTGTGCCCGACCCGGACACACACCTATTTCTCACCCCCTTCACCCTCCCCGCCCCCTACATTCCTTCTTCTAGCTTCACAAATTGTCAACTCTTCAATCCTTTTATCTCACACAAGAGGTTTTAATCTCGGCCTCTTGTTCCAACCATCTGCCTATCTGGTGCATCCATGAGATTCTTTGCCACAGAGGCGGCTGTGGAGGCCAAGTCGGTGGATATATTTAAGGCAGAGATAGATAGATTGTTGGTTAGTGCGGGTGTCAGGGGTTATGGGGAGAAGGCAGGAGAATGGGGTTAGGAGGGAAATATAGAAACATACAAATAGATGCAGGAGGAGGCCATTCGGCCCTTCGAGCCAGCACCGCCATTCATTGTGATCAAGGCTGATCGTCCCCAATCAATACCCCGTGCCTGCCTTCTCCCCATATCCCTTGACTCCACTAGCCCCTAGAGCTCTATCTAACTCTCTCTTAAATCCATCCAGTGATTTGGCCTCCACTGTCCTCTGTGGCAGGGAATTCCATAAATTCACAACTCTCTGGGTGAAAGGTTTTTTTTCACCTCAGTCTTAAATGCCCTCCCCTTTATTCTAAGACTGTGGCCCCTGGTTCTGGACTCGCCCAACATCGAGAACATTTTTCCTGCATCTAGCTTGTCCAGTCCTGTTATAATTTTATATGTTTCTATAAGATCCCCCCCTCATGATTGAATGGCGGAGAAAGACGATGGGCCGAATGGCCTAATTCTGCTCCTATCACTTATGACACGTTAGCCCCTCCACCCCCTCACCTGTCCACCTATAAGCTGCTGCTCCTCAGTCCTGTTTTCTCACCACCCCGCCCTCAACTATAATCAATCTGAAGATGGGTCCCTCGCCATGTTCTCCAGAGATGATGCCTGACCTGCCGAGTTAAGGGCCTGTCCCACCAGCATCCGACTCCATGCGATGAACGCGATCAAACTAGAAGCGGGGGCCGCGCGGAGGTCGGGTGATCCCCTGTACAGGGCCGTTCCCACCAGCATGCGCCTACATGCGGCAAGCGCGACCAAACCGGCAGCGAGGGCCGCGCGGAGGTCGGGTGAGTGGCGCAACGCGGCGCAAAGTGAGGCGAACTTGGAGCGAAGTCTTAAGGTAAGTTCGCCAGGACAGAGAGGGGCACACAGAGAGGGCCATGGAGCCACACACAGAGAGGGCCACGGAGGCACGATGTCGAGGCGGTGTGTAACACGTCGAGGCGACTGCGAGCCGACAAGCCGTTGCCGTGCGGAATTTTTGAACACGGTCAGTTTTTCAGAGCCCCGCGCGATGTCGGGACGAACTCCGCACAATTCCGCACGGCTCCGGCGATCGAAGTGGGACCGGCCCCGCGACGCCGGACGGCTCAAGCGACCACGTTAGGTCGCGCTCATCGCATGGAGTTGCATGCTTGTAGGACAGGCCCTTAACTCCAGCACTTTGTGTCTTTTTTTTTGGTTGTAAACCAGCATCTGCAGTTCCTTGTTTCTTCACTACTTTTAAGAATATTTTAGCAGCAACATCCACTGCCCTGGAGGCTAACTCCAGGGAGGACTGGGGTGAGAAGTTGAGATGGATGGGCTCAGTCCGTGCTTTCATCAGCTTCTAGGATCCAGCAAGAGTCGCCCTCAGTTGGAAGCTCGCTGTAATTTACTGATAGCCTTCTCTAATCTCACCCTACACTGAAGCTGGGCGGACCCGAACCACACACGGACTGAGAACCGTTACTGAGAGAGAGACAGAGGCGAGGCAAGGACTGCCCTGGCCACCAGAGTCCAATCAGACAGACACAAGATGCTGGAGTAACTCCGCGGGACAGGCAGCATCTCTGGACAGAAGGAACTCCGGCGTTTTGTGCGTCTGTCTCCAGTGTAAACCAGCATCTGCAGTTCCTGCTGCCCACACACAGTTCAATCAGTCCAGGGACAGCCAGCCGCCTGGTCTCGTTACCCACCTGCCCGGCGCGAATCCCTGGAGACTGGGGCCCGGTGGAGACTCGAACCCGCGGTGTCCCGGACACTGGGCGGGTCGCGGGATTACACTGTGTCCTCCCCGGGTCTGGCCTCGTCCAGCAAGCGGCGGCCGAGAGAGCCAGGCTCTGACACTGGTGTGTGACGCGCTGTTGTACAGGCGACAGTGTGCTGAGTTAGATATTAACCAGGCAGAGAGAGAGAGAGAGAGAATTAGGCCAGATAGAGAGAGAGGGAGAGGGTGAGAGAAAAATGAACCAGAGAGAGAGAGAGAGATGAAAGAGAGGGGAGCGAGGAGAGAGAAAGAGAGAGAATTGGGCCAGAGAGAGAGAGAGGAGAGAGAGACTGGCTCCTGGTCAAGTGGAACATGAAGTTAGAAGTTGGAAGATTTAAGGCAGAGATAGATAGATTCTTGATCAGTGTGGGTGACAGGGGTTATGGGGAGAAGGCAGGGGAATGGGGTTAGGAGAGAGAGATGGATCAGCCGTGATTGAATGGCAGAGTTGACTTTTTCCCCGTTTAGTTTAAGTGATACACAGCAGAAACAGGCCCTTCGGCCCACAGCGATCCCCGCACATTCACACCATCCTGCACACACTAGGGGCAATTACTACATTCACCAAGCCAATTTACCTACAAACCTGTACGTCTTTGGAGTGCGGGAGGAAACCAAAGATCTCGGAGAAAACCCAGGCGGTCACGGGGAGAACGTGCAAACTCCGTACAGTCAGCACCCGTGGTCGGGATGGAACCCGGGTCTCAGGCGCTGCATTCGCTGTAAAGCAGCAACTCTACTGCTGCGCCACCGTGACCGCCCGAATGGCCTAATTCTGCTCCTTTCGCTTATGACCTTATCAATTAGTTATTAACCTCATAATGTTGCATTTATAGAACATAAAGTACATCATTGGAACAGGTCCTTCAGTCCGCAATGTCTGTGCCGAACATGATGCCAAGACTTTAGACTTTCGACACAGCATGGGACCCACGTCCACACCGACCAGCGATCACCCCGTACACTAGCACTATCCTACACACTGGGTTAGTTCAGTTTATTGTCACGTGTACCGAGGTACAGAGAAAAGCTTTTGTTGCGTGCTAACCAGTCAGCGGAAAGACAACACACGATTACAATCGAGTCGCCCACAGTGTACAGATACAGGATAAAGGGAATAACATTGACTGCAAGATAAAACGAAGGGTTACAATTTTATCGAAGACAATTAACCGACATACCTGCACGTTTTTGGAATGTGGGAGGAAACCAGAGCACCCGGAGAAAACCCACGCAGTCACGGGGAGAAGGTCCAAACTCCGTACAGACAGCACCCGTGGTCAGGATCGAACCTGGGTCTCTGGCGGTTGCAAGGCACCAAGTGTTATTGTGTGGAGATCGCTGGTCGGCACGGGCTCGGTGGGCCGAAGGGCCTGTTTCCGCGCTGTGTCTCTGAACTAAACTAAGCTAAACTAAAGGATTACCCCTTCCAGTATTACTAACCATAGAACAATGACAGCACGGAAACAGGCCACTCGGCCCTTCTAGTCCGTGCCGAACACTTACTCGCACCTCGTCCCATCTACTTGCACTCAGACCATAACCCTCCGTTCCTTTCCCGTCCATATACCTATCCAATTTATTTTTAAATGATAAATTCGAACCTGCCTCCACCACTTCCACTGGAAGCTCATTCCACACAGCCACCACTCTCTGAGTAAAGAAGTTCCCCCTCATGTTACCCCTAAACTTTTGTCCCTTAATTCTCAAATCATGTCCTCTTGTTTGAATCTTCCCTACTCTCAATGGAAAAAACTTATCCACGTCAACTCTGTCTATCCCTCTCATCATTTTAAAGCCCCCCCTTAACATTCTGCGCTCCAAAGAATAATGACTCTGTTTTGAAGAGGAAATGGGGGGTGGGGAGTTCTTGATACCAAAGAGTGGTGGCGCACACACTGACAGATACATCAGATTCCTCACTGCAAGCTGTGGGAGAGGGAATTAAAATCACCCACATGCAGGCTTTCTTCAACAACTACCTGATATGTTTCCCTGTGCTGGAACAGATTGCACGATAACACATTGGCAACGCACTGGGAATTACTTTTAAATTGATTTTAGGAGCCCGTCATTTCACATTTATTTAACGGTGATTCACCCGCTGTCCAATCCTTTAAATCTCTTTGATGTTTCATGTGGACAGCTGCCTGCACGCTCCATGGTGCAATGGTACTTTAGTTCAGTTTAGTTTAGTGATACAGCGCGGAAACAGGCCCTTCGGCCCACCGGGTCCGCACCGACCAGCGATCCCCGCACGCTAACGCTATCCTTCACGCACTAGGGACAATTTCCGCCATTTATTCCAAGCCAATGGACCGCCAAACCTGCACGCCTTTGGAGTTTGGGAGGAAAGTGATCTCGGAGATAACCCACATCGGTCACGGGGAGAACGTGCAAACTCTGTACAGACAGCACCCATAGTCGGGATCGAACCCGGGTCTCTGCAAGCGCTGTAAGTCCGCTGCGCCACCGTGCCGCCCTTTTGTCACATGTTCATAAGTTCATGTGATAGCAGCAGATTTAGGCCATTCGGCCCATCAAGTCTACTCCACCATCTAATCATTACTGATCTATCTTTCTCTCTCAACCCCATTCTCCTGCCTTCTCCCCATAACCCTTGACACCCGTACTAATCAAGAATCTATCAATGTCCACCTCCAGTCTGAAGAAGGGTCTCGACCCGAAAAGTCACCCATTCCTTCTCTCCAGAGATGCTGCCTGTCCCGCTGAGTTACTCCAGCTTTTTGGGTCTTTCCACCTTAAATTTGTGGCTTGGCCTCCACAGACTACTGTGGCAAGGAATTCCACAAATCCACCACCCTCTGACTAAAGAAATTCCTCCAAAGAAATGTAGCGAGGTGTAGTGAAATTCATTTTTGGATACAGTTCAGTACAAGTATCACGATACATATGTTTCAGATACTTCTTAGATCAGCATCTCAGATACAGACCTACAAACCTAGATAGACACAAAATGCTGGAGTAACTCAGCGGGACAGGCAGCATCTCTGGAGAGAAGGAATGGGTGACATTTCCGGTCGAGACCCATTCAGAATCGTTTATCCGTAACCAGTCGAAACATCACCCATTCCTTCTCTCCGGAGATGCTGCCTGTCCTGCTGAATTACTCCAGCATTTTGTGTCTATCTTCGGTTTAAACCAGCACCTGCAGTTCCTTCTTATAAGCCTGCACATCTTTGGAATGTGGGGGGAAACCGGAGCACCCGGAGAAAACCCACAAGGTCAGGAGAAGGGTCCTAATCCGAAATGGGCTTTATAATGTGAGGAATCGAATACAGGAGCAAAGAGGTCCTTCTGTAGTTGTACAGAACCCTAGACCACACCTGGAGTATTGTGTGCAGTTTTGGTCCCCTAATTTGAGGAAGTACATTCTTGCTATTGAGGGAGTGCAGCGTAGGTTTACAAGGTTAATTCCCTTGTACACTCTGGAGTTTAGAAGGATGAGAGGATTCTCATTGAAACATATAAGATTGTTAAGGGTTTGGACACACTAAAGGCAGGAAGCATGTTCCCGATGTTGGGGGAGTCCAGAACCAGGAGCCACAGTTTAAGAATAAGGAGTAAGCCATTTAGAACGGAGACGAGGAAACACTTTTTCTCACAGAGAGTGGTGAGTCTGTGGAATTCTCTGCCTCAGAGGGCGGTGTAGGCAGGTTTTCTGGATACATTCAAGAGAGAGCTAGATAGGGCTCTTAAAGATAGCGGAGTCAGGGGATATGTGGAGAAGGCAGGAACGGGGTACTGATTGGGGATGATCAGCCATGATCACATTGAATGGCGGTGCTGGCTTGAAGGGCCGAATGGCCTACTCCTGCACCTATTGTCTGTTGTCTATTGTCTATAAAAGCTTTTTTTTTAAATAGCGTGCTATCCAGTCAGCGGAAAGAGTCATACATGATTACAATCAAGCCATCTAGGACTTTCGAGACCCTTGATGCAATGTCAATGGCCTACTCCTGCACCTATTGTCTATTGATTCATGTTCTCCAGATATACTGCCTGTCCCACTGAGTTACTCCAGCGCTTTTTTATTGCATGCCAACATCTGCAGTTCTTTGTTTTTACACCTGCAGTTCTCTGTCTCGTAGCACTGTTAGTCTGAAGAAGAGTTCCGACCTTTCTCCAGAGATGCTGCCTGTCCTGCTGAATTGCTCCAACACTTTGTGTCTATCTCCGGTGTGTACCAGCATCTGCAGTTCTGTCCTGCACCATGGGTTTAATGTTGTGGAGCTAAATCCCTGCAGTGATCAGCAGGGGGCAGTGTGCACCAACTATAGTTGGCTGGTCCATGGCTGATGGGGAGAATGGGAGGAAGAGATGGCATCTGTGGTGCTTTTATCTGCTGGTACAAACTCAAAGAGTCACCTTGACAAATGCCGCAATGATTGAGGGTGCTGGGGTGGCAGCCTGCTGGCCAGAGGGCCAGAGTTGAGATACAGGCCTAGTCAATAGCAGAGAGATACTGGAGAGATGAGGGTACACAAAAGGCTGGAGAAACTCAGCGGGTGCAGCAGCATCTAAGGAGCGAAGGAGATAGGCGACGTTTCAGGTTGAGACCCTTCTTTAGAGATGAGATGTGTAGGAAGGAACTGCAGATGCTGGTTTAAACCGAAGACAGACACAAAATGCTGGAGCAACTCAGCGGGACAGGCAGCATCTCTAGAGAGAAGGAATGAGGTGACGTTTCGGGATGAGACCCTTCTTCAGAGATGAGATAGCCAGCCAGAGAGAAGGAAACTGCTCATGAGATATGGAGATGGGTTGGAAGGAGCAGAGAAGCAGAGGTCCCGGGGATAATCGTGCAACAAGGAGCAAGGTGCGCTGAGAGGTGAGGAGTTCGGAAGGGAAGGGGAGGTGAGAGGCAGAGAAATGGAACGGTCTCGACCCAAAATGTCATCCTTCTTTTTTCTCCGGAGATGCTGCCCGACCTGCTGAGTTACTCTGACACTTTGACAAAAAACAATAGACAATAGACAATAGGTGCAGGAGTAGGCCATTCGGCCCTTTGAGCCTGCACCGCCATTCAATATGATCATGGCTGATCATCCAACTCAGTATCCCGTACCTGCCTTCTCTCCATACCCCCTGATCCCTTTAGCCACAAGGGCCACATCTAGCTCCCTCTTAAATATAGCCAATGAACTGGCCTCAACCACCTTCTGTGGCAGAGAATTCCACAGACTCACCCCTCTCTGTGTGAAAAAATATCTTAATTAATACCCCGTTCCTGCCTTCGCCCCATATCCCCTGACTCCGCTATCTTTAAGAGCCCTATCTAACTCTCTCTTGAAAGTATCCAGAGAACCGGCCTCCACCGCCCTCTGAAGCAGAGAATTCCACAGACTCACCACTCTCTGTGTGAAAAAGTGTTTCCTCATCTCCGTTCTAAATGGCTTACCCCTTATTCTTAAACCGTGGCCCCTGGTTCTGGACTCCGTTTTTGTCTTGAAACGCAAGGCAAAGTGGATGGAGAAGTGAAGGAGAGAGATGAGCAGGGAAGGAAGGGAAGCAGGGTGCGGCACGGTGGCGCAGCGGTAGAGTTGCTGCCTCACAGCGCCACAGATCCCGATTCGATCCTGGCTACGGATGCCGTCTGTACGGAGTTGCCATTGAGGGAGTGCAGCGAAGGTTCACCAGACTGATTCCTGGGATGTCAGGACTGTCTTATGAACAAAGACTGCATAGACTCGGTTTATACTCTCTAGAATTTAGGAGATTGAGAGGGGATCTTATAGAAACTTACAAGATTCTTAAGGGGTTGGACAGGCTAGATGCAGGAAGATTGTTCCTGATGTTGGGGAGGTCCAGGACAAGGGGTCACAGCTTAAGGATAAGGGGGAAATCCTTTAGGACCGAGATGAGAAGGAATTTTTTCACACAGAGAGTGGTGGGTCTCTGGAATTCTCTGCCACAGAGGGTAGTTGAGGCCAGTTCATTGGATATATTTAAGAGGGAGTTAGATGTGGCCCTTGTGGCTAAGGGGATCAGAGGGTATGGAGAGAAGGCAGGTACGGGATACTGAGTTGGATGATCAGCCATGATCATATTGAATGGCGGTGCAGGCTCGAAGGGCCGAAGGGCCTATTCCTGCACCTAATTTCTATGTTTCTATGAGTTTGCACGTTCTCCCCATAACCACGTGGGTTTTCTCCGGGCGCTCTGGTTTCCTCCCACACTCCAAAAACATACAGGTTTGTCGGGTAATTGGCTTGGTATAATTGAAAATTGTCCCTAGAGTGTGTAGGATAGCAATATTGTGCGGGGATCGCTGGCCGGCGCAGACTCGGTGGGCCGAAGGGCCTGTTTCTGCGCTGTATCTGTAGCTGTATCTACTAACTAAATGAAGGGAACAGCAAAGCAAAGGCACAAAAAATGGATGATCTTCCAGATCTACCTTTCCCCTGCCTTCTCCCAGTAACCCCTCACTAATCAAGAACCCATCTATCATTGCTTTATAAGTACAGAAAGACAGCCTCCACAGCCTTCTATGGCAATTAATTCCACAGATTCACCACCTTCTGACTGAAGAAATTCCTCCTCATCCTCTTCCTAGAGGTACGTCCTTTAGTTCTGAGGCTGTGCCCTCTGGTCCTAGACTCTCCCACTAGTGGGAACATCCTCTCCACATCCACTCTACCCTCTCTCTCTCTCTGTAGTATTCTATAACACAGGTTTTCACACAGTGTACATGTCTCAGTATGATACATTCATAATAATCAGTGAAATACTCAAACACTTAACTCGCTGAGTAGAACTCACTGACAGGCCCTGTCTAACAGCGCCTGCCTGCCTGCAATTTAACTCTCTCACCATTAAGGGCTTGTCGCACTCGGCGATTTTTTTCAGCAACTGCCGGCATCATTGACTGACGTATCAGGTCACCGAAAAAGCTGTGGCGTGATGCAGCGTGATCTAGCATGACGGATGCGTGATGTGGCGTGATGCAGCGTGACGCGGCACGATGACGTATTGCCGCGCGGTGTTTCCTCGAGCGTCACAACATTTTTTTGTCGCCGCTGGATTTTGAAATGTTCAAAACGGTTTCGGCGACACTGATATGGGGCAGGGCCTTTTATTCTTTCAGTAAAATGACTTCCAAATGGCCTCGTGTTGTAACCTAGGCAGGTTTGTGGGGAGAGGTTTAGCTTCGAGTTAAGGGATACATCGTGGAAACGTTCAAAACAGCATTTAAAAGACACGGACAGGTAAATGGATAGGAAAGGTTTGTGGAATTCCCTGCCACAGAGGGCAGTGGAGGCCAAATCACTGGATGGATTTAAGAGAGAGTTAGATAGAGCTCTAGGGGCTAGTGGAGTCAAGGGATATGGGGAGAAGGCAGGCACGGGTTATTGAGTGGGGACGATCAGACATGATCATATTGAATGGCGGTGCTGGCTCGAAGGGCCGAATGGCCTCCTCCTGCACCTATTTTCTATGTTTCTATCTTTCTATGAAACAGGCTCTTCAGCCGACCGAGTTTCACTGTACCCCGACGCACGTGACAATAAACTAAACTGAACCAAGAGCTTGTGATCTCCAAGTACGATGTGCTGACAGAAGCAGCTGTCTCGATCCGATGACAACAATGAGCCCTGGCGTTTGGGCAATTAGTTATCCTTTGCTCTTGAGCCCTTTTAATTATATATAAAAATGTAACTGTGCAGAAGAGTGAATCAGAGCTCGGCATGGAACTAATTACCAGCTGTCACGGGCACTCTGCAAACTCCAGCAATTAACAATAACAAGAACTTCCATCTATATAGCACCTCTAATGCATTGAGATATCCCCGAGACACTGCAATCAAACACGCACTTGATGCCAAGCAGCAAAAGAAGATGTAAGGACAGAAGAGTAAACGGACTTGAGTTGCTGCCTCACAGCGCCAGGGACCCGGGTTCGATCCCGACCACGGGCGCTGTCTGTACGGAGTTTGTACGTTCTCCCCGTGACCTGCGTGGGTTTTCTCCAAGATCTTCGCTTTTCTCCCACTTTCTAAAGACGTGCAGGTTTGGTAGGTTAATTGACTTGGTAAATGTAAAAAAAACAAAATTGTTGCAAGCATGTGTAGGGTACTGTCTTAGTGCGCAGGTCGGTGTGGACTCGATGGGCCGAAGGGCCTGTTTCCGCTCTGTATCTCTAAACTAAGCTGAACTAAACTAAAAGACACTGGTTTTAAGGAGGGTCCTAAAGGGGGTGAGGGAGGTGGAGGCTAGCTGGGGAATTAAGATTCAGGTTCCACTTAGCTGAAAGCACAGCTACATTGGTAGAGGAACAGATCCAGTGATCACAACCAGAGATCAGTGCTGAACTACTATCTACCTCATTGGTGACCCTCGGACTATCCTTGATCGGACTTTGCTGGCTTTACCTTGCACTAAACGTTATTCCCTCATCATGTATCTGTACACTGTAAATGGCTCGATTGTAATCACGTATTGTCTTTCCGCTGACTGGTTAGCACGCAACAAAAGCTTCTCACTGTACCTCGGTACACGTGACGATAAACTAAACTCAACTGGGGCATCTGGAGAAATGCTGAGAGATTATCATAGAGAGCCAATGGAATGGAGGAGAATTTAACCTGAGATAGGTGTAGGGAGGAACTGCAGATGCTGGTTTAAACCGAAGATAGACACAAAATGCTGGAGTAACTCAGCGGGACAGGCAACATCTCTGGAGAGAAGGAATGGATGACGTTTCAGGTCGAGACCCTTCTTCAGTCTATGGAATGCGATGGTTATACATAATCAGAAGGGCCTGTTTCCACGCTGTAACTCTAAACTAAACTGAGAAACATAGAAAATAGGTGCAGGTTTGTTTAGGTAAAATAGGTCTGAAGAAGGGTCTCGACCCTAAACGTCACCCATTCCTTCTCTCCAGAGATGCTGCCTGTCCCGCTGAGTTACTCCAGCTTTTTGTGCCTATCTTCAGTTTAAACCAGCATTTCCATTCCTTCCTACACAAATAGGTGCAGGAGTAGGCCATTCGGCCCTTCGAGCCGGCACCGCCATTCCATGTGATCATGGCTGATCATCCAGAATCAGTCTCCCGTTCCGGCCTTCTCCCCATATCCCTTGATTCCATTAACCCTTAGAGCTAAATCTAACTCTCTCTTGAACACATCTTGAAACTTGATGAGCCGAATGGCCTAATTCTGCTCCTATCACTAATTACCTCATGACGGCTCCGTAGTCTGAATCCTCTCACCCGGGAATGAGTGAGTTAACATATGTCGAGCGATTGTCGGCACTGGGCCTGTACTCGCTGGAGTTTAGAAGAATGAAGGGGAACATCATTGAAACTTACCGAATAGTGAAAGACCTGGATTGAGTGGATGTGGAGAGGATGTTTCCACTAGTGGGAGAGTCTAGGACCAGAGGTCACAGCCTCAGAATTAGAGGACGATCTTATAGGAAAGAGATGAGGAGAAATTTCTTTAGTCAGAGGGTGGTGAATCAGTGGAATTCTTTGCCAGATAGAGGGATTCTTGATTAGTACGGGTGTCAGAGGTTACGGGGAGAAGGCAGGAGAATGGAGGGATATGGACTAAGCACAGGCAGGTGGGGCTAGTATAGCTGGGACATGTTGGCCGGTGTGGACAAGTTGGGCCTGTTTCCATGCTGTATCACTCTATGACTCTACTGGGATGAGGAGGGAGAGAAGGATCAGCCATGATTGAATGGTGGAGTAGACTTGATGGGCCGAATGGCCTAATTCTGCTTCTATTCCTTATGACCTTTGTTGTCAACACATTGACGTGACGAGTAGCTGATGTCACCCGATCGCGACGTTATGTCAAGCCCCTGGTTCCTGCCACACGGCAACATCAGGCAGAGTTCGTCTGCCAATTAAGCAACTTTACGCCTTATTTCACAATCCTCTTTTAGCAAATTGGCCATAAAATTAAAGCAGTCATTTCTGAATCCAGAAAACGTCAGAAGGGTTGAAACAAATAAACTGCGAGAGGGAGGGAGGGGGAGGGAGAGAAAGAGACAGTAAAGGAGAGGGAGAGAGGGAGAGAGGGAGAGAGGGAGAGAGGGAGAGAGGGAGAGAGGGAGAGAGGGAGAGAGGGAGAGAGGTAGACTGAGAGAACAACAGGGACAACAATGGGGGAAGATGGAGAGAAAACGAGAAAGACAGCGAGAAAGATGTGGAGGAAGATGGGCAGAAAGAGAGAAAAACGACGAGAGAGAGAGAGAGCGAGAGAGATGAAATGGGCGACAAATAGAAAGAGAGAAAGAATTTTTTTTTTAAAGAAAGGAGAAGAGAAAAGGAAAAGAAAGATAGACAGAAAACGATAGATGGCCCCATGGTACATACAGTCTCTCCATCACACTGGGATATCGAGCTCACAATCTCTGTCCTCACTGGAACACTGCTCCCATAACGAGCAAATTGCCAGAGCTATTGTCTTTTTGCGCCAGGGACCCGGGTTCGATCCTGACTTCGGGCGCTGTCAGGTACGTTCTACCCGTGACCCGAGTGGGTTTTCTCCGAGATCTTCAGTTGCCTCCCACTCGCCAAAGACGTGCAGGTTAGTGGGTTGATTGGCTTGGTGTAAATATAAATTGTCCCCAGTGTGTGTGGGAGTTACATGCAAGCCAGGCATGGTGAAGACCAGACACAAAATGCTGGAGTAACTCAGCGGGACAGGCAGCATCTCTGGAGAGAAGGAATGGGTGACAATTTGGGCGAAGAAGGGTCTCGATCCGAAACATCACCCTTTCCTAAATTGAATTGAATTGAATGCCTTTATTGTTAAAAATGTTCCCGATGTTGCAGAAGTCCAGAACCAGGGGTCACACAGTTTAAGAATAAGGGGTAGGCCATTTTGGACCGAGATGAGGAAAAACGTTTTCACCCAGAGAGTTGTGAATCTGTGGAATTCTCTGCCACAGAAGGCAGCGGAGGCCAATTCACTGGGTGTATTCAAGAGAGTTGATTTAGCTCTTAGGGCTAACGGATTCAAGGGATATGGGGAGAAAGCAGGAACGGGGTACTGATTGTGGATGATCAGCCATGATGATCAAATAAAATTTGAGGGTAGACAAAAATGCTGGAGAAACTCAGTGCGCGAGGCAGCATCTATGGAGCGAAGGAATAGGTGACAGCATCTGCAGTTCTTTCTTAAAAATAAAATTTGATGATCATATTGAATGGCACGAAGGGCCGAATGGCCTACTCCTGCACCTATTTTTCCATGTCCCTATCATCCGCTGAGTTACTCCAGCATCTTGAGTCCATCGACAGTGAGGGCCTGTCCCACCAGCATGTGATTCCATGCGGTGAGCGCGACCAAACCGGTAGCAGGGGCCGTGCAGAGGTCGGGTGAGTGGCGCAACGCGGCGCAAAGTGTTGGAGCGAAGTGTCAAAGGTAAGTTCGCCAGGACAGAGAGAGGGGCACACAGAGAGGGGCACAGAGGCACACACACACACAAATAGAGGGTCACGGAGCCACACACAGAGAGGGTCACGGAGGCACCTACAGAGAGGGTCACGGAGGCACGACGTCGAGGCGGTGTGTAATGCGTCGAGGCGACTGCGAGCCGACAAGCCGTTGCCGCGCGGAATTTTTGAACATAGTCAGTTTTTCAGAGCCCCGTGCGATGTCGGGACGAACTCCGCACAATTCCGCACGGCTCCGGCGATCGAAGTGGGACCGGCCCCGCGACGCCTGACGGCTCAAGCGACCACGTTAGGTCGCGCTCATCGCATGGAGTTGCATGCTGGTGGGACAGGCCCTTAAACCAGCATCTGCAGTTCCTTCCGACACATTTTAAGATGCCCCGCTGAGTATTCCATGACTTTGCATTCAAGGGCAAAAGTAATACATTTTCACCAGGAGAAGCGATGCGTACAGATGGAACCGTTCAGTGCAACACCGGAACAATGCACAGAGCAGCAAAAAAAAACCCAGTCTTATTACCCAGGGGATTCTGCAGAAATAATGAAGTGAGAAATGGCGCTTGTCAAAGGCATTAGCCTGGCCGACCCAGTAATGTACCGTCATTGTGGCAGAGTGCAGAGTGTGGAGACTGAGTCTGTGGGTGGTGAATCTGTGCAATTCTTTGCCACAGACGGCTGTGGAGGCCAAAGTCAACGGGTATCTTTCACGCAGATATGGATGGATGGATTCTTGTGTTAGAAGGAACTGCAGATGCTGGTTTAAATCAATGAAAGAATACATTTATTGGCCAAGTATTCACATACAAGGAATTTGCCTTGGTGCTCCGCCCGCAAGTAACAACATGACATACAGTGACAGATAGGAATGACACATTGGACATTAATAATAAATAGTAAACCGAAGATAGACACAAAAAGTTGGAGCCTCTGATTCTTCTTCTTGCGAATGAACCATAAACCACAGGAATAGTTAGATCTCAGGCCGGTTGTTGAGCAGCCAGGTTGTTGTCTCAACACCTGCCTCAGCGGGACAGGCAGCATCTCCGGAGTGAAGGAATGAGTGACGTTTCAGGTCGGGACCCTTCTTCAAGTGCGGGTGTCAGGGGTCAGGGGGAGAAGGCAGGAGAATGTGGTTAGGAGGGAGAGATAGATCAGCCGTGATTCAATGGCAGAGTGGAAGTTTAGTTTACAGATACAGCGCCGGAAACAGGCCCTTCGGCCCACCGTGTCCCTGCTGACCAGCGATGCCCGTACACTAACACACACTCTACACACCAGGGACAATTTACAATTATTATCAAAGCCAATTAACCTACAAAGCTGCACGTCTTTGGCAGTGGGAAGGAAACCGGAGCACCCGGAGAAAACCCACGCGGTCACGGTGAGAACGTACAAACTCCGTACAGACAGCGCCCGTAGTTGGGATCGAACCCGGGTCTCTGGCGCCGCGAGGTAGCAACTCTACTGCTGCATGGCCGAATGGCCTTATTCTGCTCCTAGAATCTATGAACAAACCGGGAGATTCATGGGCAAATTTAAATTTAATTTCTGCATTAAAATTAATCTTTGACCCACTTCAATTTGTTAGTTTAGTTTAGAAATACAGCACGGAAACAGGCCCTTCGGCCCACTGGGTCCGTGCTGACCAGCGACCCCCCCCCCACCCCCCACATTAACACTAACCTACACACACTAGGGACAATTTACACTTATACCAAAGCCAATTAATCTACAAACATGCACGTCTTTGGAGTGTGGGAGGAAACCGGAGCACCCGGAGAAAACCCACGCAGGTCACGGGGAGAACGTGCAAACTCCGTACAGACAGCGCCCGTGGTCTCTGGCGCGGTGAGGCAGCAACTCTACCGCTGCGCCACTTGATATTCAGGGTTAAACCTCATTTCACTTTCTATCGCCTGTGATCAACTCGGCTAGATTAACTAACGTCCTATATAAAGGTCCTTGTCACCTTGCAACCGTGATCGAGCGAGCGGTGGCGATGCTAATAAATAAGCTGGGGAATTGGCTGGCTGGCTGGCAGATGCTGGCGAGATTCGGCGGGATGTGACATTAATGGTCCTGGGGGAAATGCCTTGAGACCTCAGCCCTTTATTATTTTTATAAACGGCTTGGATAAAAGGATAATGAGCTCCAGTATATTTACCTGCGTTTGCTGACTGCGATTGGATTAAGACGGCGCGGTAAATAACCCAGACAGGCAGCGAAGAGTCGTGAAACTACTGTGATAGATTACGTGGGCGGATAAACCCTGGTGTCAGGGGCTCAAAAGGGAATCCATCACAAAATATCGCAGACTATGATTTAAACAATGGCAAGGTGCATGTGAGCAAGATTTACAGCTGAGACCATAACGCAGTCGTGGTGAACACATACAGGTGACGTTTCAAGTCAGGACCCTGCCTCAGACTGAGGACCCGAAACATCACCTGTCCATGTAATGAGGGGGGGGGATTACTCCAGCACTTTGTAACTTTTTTCTTTGTAAACCAGCATCTGCAGTTCCTTTTTCTAAATTGGTTTAGTTTAGTTTGTTATTTTCAGGTGTGAAAAGCTATTGTTGAGTGGTATCCAGTCAAAAATAATACTATACAGCAAAGATCCTGGAGCAAGCTATAGGACCAATCTCACACCAGAGGTCACAGCCTCAGAATAAAAGGTTGAACCTTTGGAACAGTCAGTCAAGTTTTATTCGAAGGGAGATGAGGAGGAATTTCTTTAGTCAGAGGGTTGTGATTCTGTGGAATTCATTGTCACACACAGTTGTGGAGGCCAATCCTTTGGATATTATTAAGGCAGAGGTTGATAGATTGTTGATTAGTGCAGGTGTCAGGGATTATGGAGAGAAGGCAGGAGGTTGAGAAGGAAGGATAGATGCGCTATCATTGAATGGCGGAGTAGACTTGATGGGCCGAATGGCCTAATTCTGCTCCTATGACTTATGAACAAGTACTTATGAGGAATTTAAACCACTCACTATTTCTGAGTGAAAAACACAAATAGTGCTGGAGTAACTCAGCGGGTCAGGCAGCATCTGTGGAGAACATGGATAGGTGATGTTTCAGGTCGGGACTCTTCTTCAGACTGATTGCAGGAGCGGGAAGGCAGAAGGGCGGAGGGGCAGGACAGAGCGTGGCCACAGGCCACAGATGGACACAGGCCAGGGGTCGGCTTGTTAGGCGGATGGTTGCACAAAGGCTAGAGATGACCATCCACCAGGTGTGAGACAAAAGGATTTGTGAGTTGTGGATTGTGTAGCTGGAGGTATGTCATAGTCATAGAGTGATACAGCATGGAAACAGGCCCTTCGGTCCAACTTGCCCACACCCGCCAACGTGTCCCAGCTACACTAGTCCCACCTGCCCGCGTTTGGTTCCTACCCCTCCAATCCTGCCCAAGCTATCTACCTGTCTAACTGTTTCTTAAATGGTGGGGTAGTCCCTGCCTCAACTACCTCCTCTGGCAGCTTGTTCCTTGAACCCACCACACTTTGTGTGAAAAAGTTTCCTATTTAAATCTTATCCCCTTCACCTTGAACTTCTGGTCCTTGATTCCCCTACTCTGCGCTAGGGACTCTGTGCATCCACCCGATCTATTCCTCTCATGATTTTATACATCTCTATAAGATTACCCCTCATCCTCCTGCATGCCGAGGAATAGAGACCCAGCCTACTCAACCTCTCCCTGTAGCTCGGACCTTCGAGTGCTGGCAACATCCTCGCAAATCTTCTCTGTGTGGCTATTTCTGATTGTTTTCCCACCCCTCCTCACCACCCCCAAGACCACCCCCCACCCCCATCTAGTGCAACCACACTTCTGTGGCAGCGGTAGAGTTGCTTCCTGGCAGCGCCAGAGACCCGGGTTCCATCCTGACCACGGGTGCTGTCCATATTGAGTTTGCACGTTCTCTCCGTGACCTGCGTGGGTTTTCTCCGGGTGCTCCGGTTTCCTCCCACACTTTGCAGGATAATTGGCTTCGGTAAAATTGTAAATTGTCCCCAAGTGTGTGCAGGACAGTGCTAGTATAGGGGGCGTTGCTGGTCATCACGGACCCGGTGGGCCGAAGGGCCTGTTTCCGCGCAGAATCTCTACACTAAACTTGTCGGAGCTGGATGAGGTGAAGGAGTCCGAGCCTCTGGGAGAACAATTCCACAGGGGCAGAGTGGGGGGGGGTTCTTCCCCAAACCTTTCCCACCGCTTTGCCTTGCCTGAGGGACAGAGGCTGAGGATTAAAGAGAGGAAAGCAGAACCATTTAGCGAACATCTGTTGCAAATGGGTTTTCAATGGCTCCCATTAATCTAGCAAGTCCCCCTGTCCCAGCTACACTGTGCACAAGCAGGCTGTCGGAGCAGACTCCAGCTCTCTGCCCTACACTAAAGTTTCTCAAGTGGGCATGGTGGTGCAGCGGTAGAGTTGCTGCCTAATTCCCCTGTCCCACTTAGGAAACCTGAACAGAAACCTCTGGAGACTTTGCGCCCCACCCATCGTTTCCGTGCGGTTCCCGGAGGTTTTTGTCCTCTGGCAACCACCTTCAACTAGCATCGCAACCGGCTTCGACTAAAAAATTACCAATTTTTAAAACGGAAAACACTTTCGGCCATTAGGGAGACTGACAAAAACCTCCGGGAACCGCGCGGAAACCTTGGGTGGGGCGCAAAGTCTCCAGAGGTTTCCGTTCAGGTTTCCTAAGTGGGACAGGGGCATGCATTACAGCGCTTGCAGCGCCAGAGGCCCGGGTTCGATCCCAACCACGGCTGCCTGTCTGTACGGAGTTTGCACGTTCTCCCCGTGACCTGCGTGGGTTTTCTCCGAGATCTTTGGTTTCCTCCAGCACTCCAAAGAGGTGCAGGTTTGTAGGCTAGTTGGCTTGGTATAAATGTAAATTGTCCCTAGTGTGTTAGTGTGCGGGGATCGCTGGACGGCGCGGAAGGGCCTGTTTCCACGCTGTATCTCATCCTTGGAGAAAGCAGGAACGGGGTACTGTGGATGATCAGCCACGATCACATTGCCCAAAAGGGCCGAATGCCCTACTCCTGCAACTATTTTCTTTGTTTCTATGTCACTATCACTATTCATAGCAAAAGGATTTGAGTATAGGAGCAGGGAGGTTCTACTTCAGTTGTATAGGGTCTTGGTGAGACCACACCTGGAGCATTGCGTACAGTTCTGGTCTCCAAATCTGAGGAAGGACATTATTGCCATAGAGGGAGTGCAGAGAAGGTTCACCAGACTGATTCCTGGGATGTCAGGACTGTCTTATGAAGAAAGACTGCATAGACTCGGTTTATACTCTCTAGAATTTAGGAGATTGAGAGGGGATCTTATAGAAACTTACAAAATTCTTCAGGGGTTGGACAGGCTAGATGCAGGAAGATTGTTCCCGATGTTGGGGAGGTCCAGGACAAGGGGTCACGGCTTAAGGATAAGGGGGAAATCCTTTAGGACCGAGATGAGAAGGACTTTTTTCACACAGAGAGTGGTGGGTCTCTGGAACTCTCTGCCACAGAGGGTTGTTGAGGCCAGTTCATTGGCTATATTTAAGAGGGAGTTAGATGTGGCCCTTGTGGCTAAAGGGATCAGGGGGTATGGAGAGAAGGCAGGTACGGGATACTGAGTTGGATGATCAGCTATGATCATATTGAATGGCGGTGCAGGCTCGAAGGGCCGAATGGCCTACTCCTGCACCTATTGCCTTTGTTTCTATGTCACTATCACTGAATTTCAACATGTCCCGCCACACACATTCTTCGGGAAAGTAAACACACCGAGGCAGTTGGTCACACGTTTGGGACTTTATTGGGCATTGACATTTTGAAGGAGGCAATAATTTATTTGGTTTATTCCTGACCCCGACTGCATGCCAAGTTGAGTTTTCATTGGATTCCCGACGGATTAATTGACAGCAGGGCCGGAATACCATCATGCCAGTATCAATGGAGACTGCTGCTCTCGGTAAGACTACGTACGAGGTGGGCAGAGACTGGGGTTCGGGAAGAGGAGAAGGGTGCACCTTGGAGGGGTTGGGGGAAGGAGGAGGAGGAGGAGGAGGAAGAAAGGGAATGGGACCGATGGAGTGAAGGGGAAGGAGGGGATAGGGAGGGTGAGGAGTGAAGCCATGTTGGGTCGTTGTCCCGATGGCAGGGTGGGGTGGAAGATTGCAACCTTCACGTGGTCAGCCCTGTTTCGACTAATGCAATCAACTCGACGTGCACAAACGGAAGATCAAATAGAACAAGTTGTCCAACAACTTTAGGCTGTGCACGCCACACGGAAGAAGAAGGAGGGTTGGGGAAAGGTTGGTGAGATCGGATTGAGGGCAAGAGGAGGAGTTGATGGAAGGGTAGGAGAGAGAGAGGGGGGGGGGGGGGGGGAGAGAGAGAGGTGTGGAAACAGTTGGCAGAATATTCATCTCCTTGCTTTGTGCGGCTAGGCTGGGCAGCCATTTCATGGAGTTGACCGATGGTGGGACTTGGATGGGGAACGGGTGATGGCCATTGCTATAGAGAAGGGATTGCCCACTTCAAAAAATATGGTGAGTCCCAAACAGATCCTTGCTTGCGCATTTCTTTCTTTTCCCACTGATATTTGGAGTTTGCTGCAAGAAATGCCATCCAATATCCCACAGCCCCTGGTCCCATAGACAAAACATTCTGAAAATATGATTTTCCTCTCACCATTCGATTTCAATGCTCGTTGCTTCCTCCACGACCTCTTGGGGGCAACATCTTCCTAAAACCTCCTTTGAGTTGGGGTGGGGGTGGGGGGGTAAATATAGGCCGATGGTGACATGATGACTGCTGGTCCTGGGAGATGGCTAGTGCACCTTGGCTCTAAACCGTTACCCATTCTGATCACTGACCAGACCAAAGTCTAGATTAACTTGCGTTCCTGGCAAGAGATCACCGAATTGTGTAAGAGTTTGCTGTTGCTCTTATAACCTTCCTCATTTCTCGACGCTTCCACTGTCCCTCGGTCCACGTGACAATAAACTCCTCAACTTTGGTCCTACTGACATTGTGCAGCCGATCAAACGAAGGGGCAAAGCCCGGCAGCGTTGAACAAATGATTACTGGTACTTACCAAACTGTGCCTACCGACCAGGTCATTGTCCACTCTCACCTTCCCCAAGACCACCATGAGTGAAATCCATCGTTGAAAATTGAGAAACTTCCAATAACCAATCCGTCCCTGCTTTGAGATCAATGTACTGTGTCACCATTGCAGAAGATATTTCTCCCAGTTCACCGAACAGGGGCAAGCCCTTGCCAAGTCTCCAAGCAGTCCAACTCGCACTGACTCTTACACACAGAGTGCTGGAGTAACTCAGCGGGACAGGCAGCATCACTGGAGAGAAGGAATGTCTGACGTTTCGGGTAGACACCCTTGGTCAGACCCGGAACGTCACCCGTTCCTTCTCTCCAGAGATGCTGCCTGTCCCGCTGAGTTACTCCAGCACTTTGTGCCTCTCTGCGATTTAAACCAGCGTCTGCAATTCCTTCCTGCACCGAATCTTGGTCATCCGTCACCCATGTGTTAGCTACTCAGTCAACAACGCCAACATTCCAAAATCCTCATCCTTGCTTTCAAATCTCACCCAAGCACCCACAACCTCCTTATCTTCATAACCTCATTCCAGCCCTATCAGCCCTCAAGGTATAGCTTACTTTAAGTTAGAGATAAACAAGTCCACCGGCGTGTCAGCGCCGACCATCGACCACAAGCACTATCCTACACACACTAGGGACAATATACAATTTTTACCAAAGACAAATTAACCTACAAACCCGTGCGTCTTTGGAGCGTGGGAGGAAACCGGAGCGCCCGGAGTAAGTCCACGCGGTCATGGGGAGAATGTGCAAATTTTGTACTGACAACACCCCTAAGTCAGGATGGAACCCGGGTCTCTGGCACCGCAAGGCAGCAACTCTACCGCTGTGCCACCCCTATACTCCTCTGAGGTCTCAATGCTGCTCTAACTCTGGCCACTGGGTCATCCTCTCCACTGGCCCCTCAAGTCCAAACTCCCAAACCCTCGGCCTAATTCTACTGCTTAAAGATGCTCCTTACTATTCGCCTTCTTTGATCAGACTGATCCCTTTAGAGATACAGCGCAGAAACAGGCCCCTCAGACTTAGTTATTTTAACGTATTACAAAGGCCGTACACATGAAGATTGTTGATGTTGTCACTGCATTGGCTCTTTTGGCCTGGTCTGGTCTGGGGGGCAACTCCTCTCTTCGTCCAATTTGCCTTTGGCAACAGGGCTACGGTTTTGAGAAGGAGGCCTGTCGAATCTACACAGGTCCGTGCAGACTCTCCACCAGCTAAACTCCTACTGAACTCAATCTGCAGATGGTGGGCAGGTGGCCATCATTGCATCAGCTCCACTAGACCCATCTCAACACTATGGAAGCAGCCAACTGGGTCCAGACACAAGATACTGGGGGCCACAGTTTAATGGGGGAGAGCAGTCCTGATCTTACAAACCAACTGCTGACCCGCCCAAAGCAAATACTTCTCAAAGACCATGGAGTCCAGTAGATGGGACAGACTCCAGAGGGGAAACTTGGATCTGAGAGCCAGAGTCATTCAGCATGTCCACACCAGCCAACATGCCCCAGCTACACTAGTCCCACCTGCCCGCGTTTGGCCATATCCCTCCAAAGCTGTCCTATCCATGTACCTGCCTAACTGTTTCTTAAACATTGGGATAGTCCCAGCCTCAACTACCTCCTCTGGCAGCTCGTTCCATACACCCACCACCCTTTGTGTGGAAAAGTTACCTCTCAGATTCCTATTAAATCTTTTCACCTTCACCATAAACCTGTGTCCTCTGGTCCTCGATTCACCTACTCTGGGCAAGAGACTTTGTGCATCTATCCAATCTATTCCTCTCGTGATTTTATACGCCTCTATAAGATCACCCCTCATCCACCTGTGCTCCAAGGAATAGAGTAGCAGTCTACTCAACCTCTACCTAGAGATCAGACCCTCGAGTCCTGGCAGCATCCTCATTAGTACCCTCTGCGCCCTTTCCAGCTTGACAACGTTTTTCCGAAGACACGGGGCCCAGAACTGAGCACTGTGCTCCAAATGTGGCCTCACCAACGTCTGGTGCAACGGAGCCGTGACCTCCAAACGTCGACCTTGCACCGGGGCAGCGTTACCTCCCCCCACAGCCCTTATAGACAATAGACAATAAACAATAGGTGCAGGAGTAGGCCATTTGGCCCTTCGAGCCAGCACCGCCATTCAATGTGATCATGGCTGATCATCCCCAATCAGTACCACGTTCCTGCCTTCTCCCCATATCCCCTGACTCCGCTATCTTTAAGAGCCCTATCTAGCTCTCTCTTGAAAGTATCCCGAGAACCGGCCTCCACCGCCCTCTGAGGCAGAGAATTCCACAGACTCACCACTCTCTGTGAGGAAAAAGTGTTTCCTCGTCTCCGTTCGAAGCGGAGGAGCCCTTGTCCCCTCAATCCCAATTATTCACAGTCGTGGGTCCTTAAAGTAAAAATCTTGTGGGAGGCTAGACAATGGCACTGTGATGAACAGCAAGGGTGGACCCTCAGCTGGTGGGTTATATTGCTCATTGCTGGTCGGGCATAACGGCTGTATGTGTGTCGGTGGGTGGGGATGGTAAGGGGGAGTCAACGAAGGCTCTTAAGGGAGATGGCTTCAACCTATATATATATATACTGGCCCAAAACCCTTGGCACAAGCCTTGGGGGCTGCTTTACCCTTTTAAATATTAATGGTAATCCGCAGCATCACTCTGGTGTCCTAAAACCAAACTTATAAATAGAGATGGCTTTATAGATAAAAGCTAACATTGGAAGCCACACAATGGCCAATTGAGATCAGATCATTCACTTCCAGGAGCTTCTAGCTGCTGTCGGAAGATGTATGGGGGGCTGTGGATGGGGACCGCCGTCGACGTGTCGGTGTCCATGATCTCTCCGAGCTGTAGGCCACCGACTTGAACCTGTGCGAGTGAGTCTCAAAGAATTCCCGCTGCTGCTTGCCCACCGCCTGGGTGATGAGGGCAGGCAGAGCCTGCAAGCTGGCCGTCAGTGAGTCCAGTTTGCCCTCCAGCGCCACGATCCGCTTCTCCAGCTCCTCGTTCTTCTCCTGCAGCTCCGACAGAATGTCGTACATCACGTTCTGCGTCTGCGGAGGGAGGATGGACAGAGTGAGACCGGGAGAGCAGGGCAAGATTGCAGGCGCCGACAGGACGAAAGATCCTATAGCGGAGCAAGATGGACCACTCCTGCTAAATGCAATGGGCTGACGTGTAGTACGCAATGGAATGGGCCAATGGAATGGAACCCGACCCGACCCGACCCGCAGTGTAATCAACGTTGCGGGGGAACAGTTTGTGTTAATAAATTATAATTCTGAAAATGAGGAGAAGATTTTTTCCAAAGAACTTTGATTTCTACGAGGATGTTTCCGTAACCGGCTTCCGTCTCCGCACTAGTATCTTTGCTCCGCTATGACGGGATCTTTGGTGCGGAGACGGAAGCCGGTTACGGAAATGGGGCCAAATATTAACCATGAATCTGCCCATGGCCGTACTATGTCTTTTTCAGCGAGTGGACTATCTTGCTCGCTGTAGGATCTTTGGACAGGACCGACAAGCTCGTCGGGAAGGCTGGCTCCATCCTGGAGGTGGAGTTGGATTCACTGGGAGGTTGGTCTTGGAGGGGAGGATGCTCCTCACAAACTGCGGAGCATCCCTGGACAATACGGCTCACCCCCTCCATGACACACTGGTCAACCTGAGGAGCACCTTCAGCAACAGAGTGGTTCCACCAAGATGCAGCACAGAACGCCACAGGAGATCCTTCCTCCCTGTGGCTATCAAAGTGTACAACTCATCACCCTTCTGACGTGGGGTAGACTGACTCCCCTCCCGCACTCCACAATCTTTCCACATTTCAAATCCTTTCCACTCGTCACTTTAATTCCTTGTTGTGTTTTGTGACTGTTGGCAGATCAGTGTCCCTCCTGGGGTAAATACAGTTCTATCGTATCGTATCGTAAACCGTGGGATGATGCAATGGACCCGCTGCTGGAAGTGTGAAGTGAGTGGAGGAAGATTATAACCAGCATGTCGGTGTCCTTGTGTCCTTGGAGTGTGTTTATCACATTCATATCAAAGCGAGGATCTGACAAGACGCCCCAGAGCGCCAGACGCCCGCGTTCGATCCTGACCTCGGCTGTTTAGTTCAGTTTAGTTTAGAGATACAGCGCAGAAGCAGGCCCTTCGTCCCACCGAGTCCGTGCCGACCAGCGGTCCCCGCACACTAACACTATCCTACACACACTCGGGACAATTTACAATTACACCAAGCCAATTGCAGGACAGCGTTAGTGTGCGGGGATCGCTGGTCGGCACGGACTGTTTCTGCGCTGTATCTCTAAACTAAACTAATTAACGCACAAACCTGCACGTCATTGGAGTTTGGGAGGAAACCGGAGAACCCACGTGGTCACGGGGAGAACGTACAAACTCTGCACAGACAGCACCCGTAGTCGGGATCGAACTGGGTCTCTGATGCTGTGAGGCAGCGACCCAAACCAAAGTCTCAGTTAACATTTGAAGAAAGCTGGAGTAACTTTAGCGGGTCAGGCAGCATTTTGGAGTAAAGGAATGGGTGATGTTTCGGGTCGGGACCCTTCTTCTGCTGCTGTTTACCTGTGTAGTGTTTACACGTTCTCCATGTGACCTCGTGGGTTTTCTCCGGGTGCTCCGGGCTCCTCCCACTTCCCTAAAGGAGTGCAGGCTTGTAGGATAATCGGCCCTCTGTAAATTGCTCCATGTGTAGGGAGTGGAGGCAAACCTGTGCCCACAGCACACAGACGGACCAGGAGGCAAAGACAAGAAGCTGACATGCCGAGAGGACATGAAGCCGAAAGGTTAGGGGTTAGGGGTTGGGTTAGGGGTTAGTATTAGGGGTTAAGGTTAGGGTTAAGGGTTAGGGGTTAGGGTTAGGGTTAGGGGTTAGTATTAGGGGTTAGGGTTAGGGTTATGGGTTAGGGTTAGCGGTTAGTATTAGGGGTTAGGGTTAAGGGTTAGGGTTAGGGGTAGGGGTTAGGGTTAGTATTAGGGGTTAGGGTTAAGGGTTAGGGGTTAGGTATAGGGTTACAAATATTGATTTTTTAAAGTGTTTCATATCTATTTATCATTGAGGCTTCATGTCCTTTCGGCTTCTTGGCTTTAGAGACACAGCATGGAAACAGGCCCTTCAGCCCATCGAGTCAACACCGACCCATGATCACCCAAGTACACCAGCACTATCCTACACACTCTAAAGACAATTTACTGAGGCCAATTATCCTACAAGCCTGCAGGTCTTTGCAGTGTGGGAGGAAACCGGAACACCCGGAGGGAACATGGGGAGAACATACAAACTCCGTACAGACAGCACCCGTAGTCAGGATGGAACCCGGGTCTGTGGCGTTGTGAGGCAGCAACTCTACCGCTGCGCCACCCTTTATCCGAGATGTATTGTTAGAATCTAGTTTTTAAGCTGTTAAGCTGGTACTTCTAAAACATGAATAGACCTGGTCAAGTATTTTATAAACCGAAGATGCAAAAGGCTGGAGTAACTCAGCGGGTCAGGCAGCATCTCTGGAGAGAAGGAATCAGTGTTGTTTCGGGTCTATTGTCGCTTGGGCAGCTTACAACCCAACAGTATGAACATTGACTTCTCTAACTTCAAGTAACCTTGCTTTCCCTCTCTCTCCATCCCTCCCCCTTCCCAGTTCTCCGACCAGTCTGACTGTCCTCCTGATTAAAATTGATCTTTTTTGCTTTGTTGTCACCTTCCCCCAGCTAAATATGATCCTTTCTCCATTGGCCGTGAGCTTTGGCCCCTTTGATCTCTCGGTTTCACACCTCAGCCTTCCTTATCTCTGTGTCTCCCTCTCCCCTCAGTCTGAAGAAAGGTCTCGACCCGAAACGGCAGGAGAGAGTTAGATAAAGTTCTTCGAGCTGAATCAAAGAATATGGGGAGAAGGCAGGAACAGGGTATTGATTTTGGATGATCAGCCATGATCATATTGATCATTTTCACCCAGAGAGTGGTGAGTCTGTGGAATTCTCTGCCGGTGGTGAGGCCGGTTCTCTGGATACTTTCAAGGGAGAGCTAGATAGGGCTCTTAAAGATAGCGGAGTCAGGGGATATGGGGAGAAGGCAGGAACGGGGAACTGATTGGGAATGATCAGCCACGATCACATTGAATGGCGGTGCTGGCTCGAAGGGCCGGATGGCCTCCTCCTGCACCTATTTTGTATGTCTGTGTCCATGTCTAAGCATGGGTAAGTGGGATTAGTGTAGATGGGACAAGTTGGTTGGTGTGGGCAAGTTGGGCCAAAGGGCACATTGAATGGCGGTGCCGGCTCGAAGGGCTGAATGGCCTCCTCCTGCACCTGTTGTCTATGTTTGAAATGTTTCTATGTCATCCATTCCTTCTCTCCAGTGATGCTGCCTGCCCCGCTGAGCTACCCCAGCAGTGTGTGTGTCTCCCTTCGGTGTGAGCTCGCATCTGCAGTGCCATCCTGCGCACATCGCTTTACCAACCTTGGCCAGATCCACCAGTGTGTTCGCTTGGTCATTCACCTTTCTCTGCTCCATTTTAACACCTCTTAATCTGTGTGGGGGGGAAAAAACAAAGCGTTAATTTTAAGCCGAATAATTCCGACTGCACCATGCTGGGGCGCTGGAAGGGCCAAGGCACTAAAGCAACCAGCCAAGGACCGATCCCTGACATTACAGCCTGTGCCCGCCCGATCGATTGACGGATTAACCCTTTCCATGCTTGGTGCTCAACGTTAACAAGAGTTGGAGGCTCACCACTCTGAGATCACTGAGGAGAGAAGGTTGTGGAGGTGGAGACATTAGCGTCTGGGAGAGGGCCGTGTTGGTCGTGATGGAGACATCAAGTCAGTAGCCTCACGTTTTGTTTAAGATTGACACCCTTCCGACCACCAGTGGCTTCTCGTAAGCAGCCATCTAGTGAAACGTGAATAGAGAAAGGCCTGGATAGAGTGGATGTTGAGAGGATGTTTCCACTAGTGGGAGAGTCTAGAACCAGAGGGCACAGCCTCAGAATTAAAGGACGTTCCTTTAGGAAGGAGATGAGGAGGAATTTCTTTAGTCAGAGGGTGGTGAATCTGTGGAATTCTTTGCCACAGACGGCTGTGGAGGCCACGTCAGTGGACATTTTTAAGGCAGAGATAGATGGATTTGTGATTAGTGCGGGTGCCAGGGGTTATGGGGAGAAGGCAGGAGAATGGGGTTAGGAGGGAGAGATAGATCAGCCATGATTAAATGGCGGAGTAGACTTGATGGGCCGAATGGCCTAATTCTGCTCCTAGAACCTGTGACCTTATGATTGACTGCTCATCTCAGATAGGCAACATCGACTGGTGGGCTACTTTAATGCACTAAAGCAGGCCATTCGGCCCATTGGGGCCGCTCTTCTCTCCCGCTCAGGGTCGTAGCTCCAACTTCTTGCCAACCTCTCCCAAAAAGTTTGAAACCAGGTCAAACCAATGGGCCTGTCCCACTGGCGCGACATTTTCGGCGACTGCCGGCACCCGTCATCGGTCGTTTTAGGTCGCCAAAAATGTTCAACGTGTTGAAAATCCAGCGGAGACCAGAAAGACGCTACGACTCTTTGGGCGACTGAGGAGACCACTCGCGACCATACAGGCGACACCCCTGCAACATGCCGCAGAGTGACGCCTGTATTGTCGTGAGTAGCGCCCAAAGTCATACCTTGTTCTGGTCGCCGCTGGGTTTTCAACCTGTTGGAAACTTTCCCCCACCTGCTGCAACTATGACGGGTGCCGGCAAGTCGCCGAAAGAAATCACGTACGTGGGACAGGCCCATTAGCGTTGAGTCTTTGCAGGTTTCTTCAGGGACATTGGTGACGTAACAGTTGCTGAAGATGAGCAAGCAGGGCAGATCAGGCCCCGCGAACCAGCCAGTCAGGTCAGGGATCGGGAGGCCAGGCGAAATCCCGTCCACATGGCAACTACACTTGTTGCATCAAACATACACACACGCACACGCATGTAACCACGGCACCCCAATTCAACGTGCAAAAGGAAAGGTAAGGAATTCAAACACAACTTACTTCTGGCCTCTGCATTGAGTTAGCAAAAACAGAAAAGAAACAAAAAGACAAAAATCACATCACAGGATTAATAAGACAGGACACATAGAAACATAGAAACAGACAATAGGTGCAGGAGTAGGCCATTCGGCCCTTCGAGCCAGCACCGCCATTCAATATGATCATGGCTGATCATCCACTATCAGTACCCCGTTCCTGCCTTCTCCCATATCCCTTGATTCCGTAAGAGCTAAATCTAACTCTCTCTTGAAAACATCCAGTGAATCGGCCTCCATTGCCTTCTGTGGCAGAGAATTCCACACATTCACAACTCTCTGGGTGAAAAAGTTTTTCCTCATCTCAGTCCTAAATGGCCGACCCCTTATTCTTAAATTGTGTGACCCCTGGTACTGGACTCCCCCAACATTTTTCCTGCATCTAGTCTGTCCAATCCCTTAAGAATGTTATATGTTTGTATAAGATCCCCTCTCATCCTTCTAAATTCCAGTGAATCAGGGTCGAGGAACATTGAGCATGCACCAGCGGTACAACCCCTCTCAGGTGATGGCCCAGCTGGGGTCTTCCCAACCATGAATCCCCTGGTGGAATGCGGCGGGAAGGGGGTAGTTGAGGAGATAATCAGGCACCGGGGAGCGCTATGGAGGTGCAGCGGTAGAGTTGCTGCCTCACAGCGCCAGAGACCCGGGTTCCATCCTGACTACGGGTGCTGTCTGTACGGAGTTTGTTCGTTCTCCCCGTGACCTGCGTGGGTTTTCTCCGGGAGCTCCGGATTCCCCCCACACTCCAAAGACGTGCAGGTTTGTAGCTTAATTGGCTTTGATATCATTGCAATTGGCCCTAGTGTGTGCAGGCTAGTGTTAGTGTGCGGGGATCGCTGGTCGGCACGGACCCGGTGGGCCGAAGGGCCTGTTTCCGCGCTGTATTGTCAAAATAAACTAAACCAAACGTATGCATAAAATCATGAGAGGAATAGATCGGATGGATGTACACAATTTCTTGTCAGGAGTAGGGGAATCGCAGACCAGAGGACAGAGGTTCAAGGTGAGGGGATAAGAGATTTAATATGAATCCGATGGGTAACTTTTTCACACAGAGGGTGGTGGGTGTATGGAACGAGCTGCCAGAGGAGGTAGTTGAGGCAGGGACTATCCCATCGTTTAACAAACAGGGTCTGAAGAAGGGTTTCGGCCCGAAATGTTGCCTATTTCCTTCGCTCCATAGATGCTGCCGCACCCGCTGAGTTTCTCCAGCACTTTTCTCTACCTTAAGAAACAGTTAGACAGCTACATGGATAGGACAGGTTTGGAGGGATATGGACCAAATGCGGGCAGGTGGGACTAGTGAAGATGGGACATGTTGGCCGGTGTGGGCAAGTTGGGCCGAAGGGCCTGTTTGCACACGGTATCACTCTGTGAATCTATGACCAGATTGCATCGTACCCTGGGCACATTGGTGTGATTACTCTGCAAGTACTAAAGGGATAGAGGTCTTTAGAATGTACGTGATCTTCCGGGGACTCAACGGACTTGGACTCAAAGCACATGCACTAAATATGTGGATTTGGAGCTGGATTTCTGGGCAACGGGCCTGAGCCTCATGGCAGCTGGGAAACTAAATTCATTGGAATTTGAAAAAAAGAAGAAAAAAAAGTCTTATGTAATAATAATCGATAAACTATCTGATTGTTGTTAACTAGAAACCGCCTGAATTACAAGACTCACGGCAGGGAGTTGCTGCCTTACTCTGCTTTACTCCCACACTCGTGCAGGTTTGTAGCTCAATTGCCTTCAGTAAAGTGTCCCCAGTGTGTGTGGGATCGAACTAGTGCGTACGGCGTGATCATGGGCCAGTACGGACTCTGTGGGCTGAAGGGCCTGTTTCTCTAAAACTGAAACTAAACCATATCACGACAATGAAGTCAAGCTCAAGTGTGGAAGAGCAAAGGGCAAAGAGGAAAAATAGAGGCAGAATATAGTTCGCAGCATTGTAGTGCATCTGTAGTGCCAGACAAGGCCAAACGCCCACTACTTGGTTCAAGTGAATCAGACAGCACCCTGGCTTATGGAAGGACCTCTCTGGTCCAATTCATTGCGATCGGTTCCTCCACTTCCTTCACTTAGCCCTGATCACCCACCCAACTCCACTCAAACATCCCAATGGCTTCCTATCCACCGCCCAGTCTCACTGCACCGTTTGACGCAGGTTATCTCAGAGTCATTCCCGCCTGCCTTGCCTTTCCCGCTGGGTGGTGAATCAGCCTAACCTTGGTTTTAAGGGAGAAGGGATATGGATTACTGTAGGACGGTGACGCTGTGTTAAACGACAATCCTCCGGCCCTAATGACCGGGCTGAATGGCCTTCTCCTGCCTTCTATTTCTCACGCACAACAGTCTGATGGTTTCATGGACAGCATTCTGGACCTTAGCCGTCTATACCAATCATAGAATCAGGCAACGTTCTATGTCTGTGCGGGCCGCAAGTGTGTAAGGATAACACATTTCCGACCCACAGGGATATCAACGAAACAGATAGATTGTACTGCCAGCGTGGTAGTTTGATAGGGTCACCCAGCACGGAAACAGGCCCTTCGGCCCAACTTGCCCACACTGACCAACTTGTTCCATCTACACTAATCCCACTTACCCATGCTTAGACATGGACACAGACATGCAAAATAGGTGCAGGAGGAGGCCATTCGGCCCTTCGAGCCAGCACCGCCATTCATTGCGATCATGGCTGATCGTCCCCAATTAATAACCCGTGCCTGCCTTCTCCCCATATCCCTTGATTCCACTAGCCCCTAGAGCTCTACCTAACTCTCTCTTAAATCCATCCAGTGATTTGGCCTCCGCTGCCCAGGGAATTCCACAAATCGTGGCAGGGAATGGTTGGTCCATATCCCTCTAAACCATGACCCATCCATGTACCTGTCCAAAGGTCTCCTAAATGTTATGATAGCACCTTTCTCAACTGGTTCTGCTTGGTGTCCAAAATCATGAGAGGAATAGATCGGGTAGAGGCACAGCGTCTCTTGCCCAGAGTAGGCGAATCGAGAACTAGAGGGCACAGGTTTAAGGTGAGAGGTTTAAGGCAAAGATTTGATAGGAACCTGAAGGGTTAAGTTTGGTTGTATGGAACGAGCTGCCGGAGGAGGTAGTTGAGGCAACGTTTAAGAAACAATTAGGCAGGTACATAGATAGGACAGGTTTGGAGGGATATGGGCCAAATTCAGGCAGGTGGGACTAGTGTAGGTGGGGCATGTTGGTCAGCATGGGCACGTTGGGCCCAAGGGCTTGTTTCCACACTGTATCACTCTGTGGGTCTGTGGCTTTATCTGCTGAGGAACTTATTTTACTGGTGGATGTGGTGAGGTTTGAACTCGCGTTGCCGGGTATCTGGTCCACTGTCCGAGCACCAGCTCTCAGTGCAGATCCTGCAGTCCGGTAACATGGTCAAACAGTGGACCAGATACCCGGCAACGTGAGTGCCTGTGAGGTCCTGTTGTCATCGACCTCTGTTGGGCAGAAGGGACGGACGAGAGACGTGGGCTCGAGGGCTGCCAAGTGGCCAGACCAGGGAGCAGACACAGGAGGAGACGAGGCACAGGAGCAGGTGGGCGGTGGCATCAGGGGGGACACACAGAGGCCACAGAGTGATGGAGTGATTGAGTGATACAGCATGGAAACAGGCCCTTCGGCCCAACTTACCCATGCCGACCATAGGGTCATGCTGCGATACTATTTCTGAGTGAAACACAGAGTGCTGGAGTAACTCAGCGGGTCAGGCAGCATCTGTGGAGAATATGGATAGGTGACGTTTCACAGAGTGCTGGAGTAACTCAGCGGGTCAGGCAGCATCTGTGGAGAACATGGATAGGTGACGTTTCAGGTCGGGACGCTTCTTTAGACTGATTACAGGAGCGGGAAGGAAGAAGGGCAGAAGGGCGGAGGGGCAGGACAGAGCCCACAGGTGGACACAGGCCAGGGGTCGGCTTGATAGGTGGATGGCTGGACAAAGGCCAGAGATAAAATCCACCAGGTGTGAGACAAAAGGATTTGTGAGTTGTGGATTGTGCAGCTGGAGGTTTGTCATAGTCATAGAGTGATACAGCATGGAAACAGGCCCTTCGGCCCAACCTGCCCACACCCGCCAACATGTCCCAGCTACACTAGTCCCACCTGCCCGCGTTTGGTCCATATCCCTCGAAACCTGACCAATCCATGTACCCGTCCAATTGTTTCTTAAACGTTGGGATAGTCCCAGCCTCAACTACCTCATCTGGCAGCTTCCATAAACCCATCACCCTCTGTGTGAAAAATGTTAAACCTATAGACATTAGACAATAGACAATAGGTGCAGGAGTAGGCCATTCGGCCCTTCGAGCCAGCACCGCCATTCAATGTGATCATGGCTGATCATCCACAATCAGTACCCCGTTCCTGCCTTCTCCCCATATCCCCTGACTCCGCTATCTTTAAGAGCTCTATCTAGCTCTCCCTTTGAAAGCATCCAGAGAACTGGCCTCCATTATGTCCTGTGGACAAACTCTGGGCAAGAGATGCTACCCGATCTATTCTTCTCATGATTTTATACATCTCTATAAGATCACCCCCTCATCCTCCTGCGCTCCAAGGGAATAGAGACCCAGCCAGTCCCAACCTCTCCCCGTAGCTCAGACCCTCTAGTCCTGGCAACTAGCTCGTACATGGGGCAGAGTGGGCTGCGCTACTCACTGGTGAATGGCTTGTAGAAACTTCCGCTGGTGCTTGCGTACTTTGGCGTGATCGATCTTCTTCACCAGTTTGGTGTATTTGTAAATCAGCCATGTTTCCCTGAGAACATTGGCAGCAGTGTTTTTTACCTGCAAGTGAAGCAATGCAGAGGGATACAGTCAGCACCGACAGATAATATCGCCGTCACCACCTCCTCCTGTCCAGCACTTGCAATGGAACTGCACGGTGACATTCTTTTTTGCAAACTATCCCGCGTGCTGGCACTGCCATGTTTTTTTGGCGCCATTTCCCAAGACCAAAGTCCTGTCGGCCCCCGCACTCAATGTTCCCGCAAACCGGCGCCCCTCTCCTCTCAGTGACCTTGTTCAGCGTCATGTTTGCCCACCCCCCCCCCCCCCACCAAGTCACCAGGCCTTGACAGAGTGGATGTGGAGAGGATGTTTGCACTAGTGGGAGAGTCTAGGACTAGAGTGCACAGCCTCAGAATTAAAGGACGTTCAATTAGAAAGGAGATGTGGAGGAATTTCTTTATGTGTTGGTTTAAATTGAAGATAGACACAAAATGCCGGAGTAACTCAGCGGGACTTATGAAGGTGTGATTAGGATGAGATGAGTGTGAGCTGGGTGTGAGATGAGTGTGAGCAGGGCGTGAGGTGGGTGTGAGATGAGTGTGAGATGAGTGTGAGCTGGGTGTGAGCTGGTGTGATGCGGTGTGGTATGTGTGTGATATGGGTGTGAGCTAGGTGTGACCTGGGTGTGATATGGGTGTGAGCAGGGTGTGAGCTGGGTGTGAGATGAGTGTGCGCTGGGTGAGTGTTGGGTGTGAGCTGGGTGTGAGGTGAGTAAGAGATGAGTGTGAGCTGGGTGTGAGCTGGTGTGATGTGGTGTGATATGGGTGTGAGCTGGGTGTGAGCTGGTGTGATGTGGTGTGATATGGGTGTGAGGTGGGTGTGAGATGAGTGTGAGATGAGTGTGAGCTGGGTGTGAGCTGGTGTGATATGGGTGTGAGCTGGGTGTGCGCTGGGTGTGAGCTGGGTGTGAGTTGGGTGTGAGCTGGTGTGAGGTGAGTGTGAGGTGAGTGTGAGCTGGGTGTGAGCTGGGTGTGAGCTGGGTGTGAGTTGTGTGTGAGCTGGGTGTGCGCTGGGTGTGAGCTGGGTGTGTGCTGGGTGTGAGCTGGGTGTGCGCTGGGTGTGTGCTGCGTGTGAGCTGGGTGTAAGCTGGGTGTGAGCTGGGTGTGAGTTGTGAGCTGGGTGTGAGCTGGGTGTGTGCTGGGTGTGAGGTGAGTGTGAGCTGGGTGTGAGCTGGGTGTGCGCTGGGTGTGAGCTGGGTGTGAGTTGTGAGCTGGGTGTGAGCTGGGTGTGAGGTGGGTGTGAGGTGAGTGTGAGCTGGGTGTGAGCTGGGTGTGAGCTGGGTGTGAGCTGGGTGTGAGTTGGGTGTGAGCTGGTGTGAGGTGGGTGTGAGCTGGGTGTGAGTTGTGAGCTGGGTGTGAGCTGGGTGTGTGCTGGGTGTGAGCTGGGTGTGAGCTGGGTGTGAGCTGGGTGTGAGCTGGGTGTGAGCTGGGTGTGAGCTGGGTGTGAGCTGGGAGAGAGCTGGGAGAGAGCTGGATGTGTGAGCTGGATGTGTGCTGGGTGTGAGCTGGTGCGAGGGTCCAGGCGCTCTCACCCGCTTTGTTAGCTGCGTGTCCATCATGAAGTTATGCACGTGCTTCTCTGCTTTGGTGAGTTCTAGTTTGCGTGCGACCACTGCCACCACCAGTGCTGTACAGCCCGCTCCCTTCAAAAGAATCAAAAGCACAATACACAAATATACAAGAACACAGACAGACCCCTCGTCCCATCTCAGCGGCACCGGAGGCCATGCAGGATGACCCTGCAGCCGCCAGCAATTACCCAACGCTGGGATTGTCAAGATTATCATGCTGGTTTAGTTTAGTTTAGTTTGGAGATACAGCGCGGACACAGGCCCTTCGGCCCACCGAGCCCGTGTGGACTAGCGATCCCTGCACACTTACACTACCCTACACACACTCGGGACAATTTACAATTACCCCAAGCCAATTGCAGGACAGCGTTAGTGTGCGGGGATCGCTGGTCGGCACGGAATGTTTCCGCGCTGTATCTCTAAACTAATTCACCTACAAACCTGCACGTCATTGGAGTGTGGGAGGAAACCGGAGCACCCGGAGAAAACCCACGCAGGTCATGGGGAGAACGTACAAACTCTGTACAGACAGCACCCGTAGTCAGGATGGAACCCGGGTCTCTGGCGCTGTGAGGCAGCGACTCTACCGCTGCGCCACCGTGCTGGCTTTAAAGGGGATACATTTTCTTTTGATATATAACCACAAATAGAAAACGCGTAAAGATTTAGTTCTATATTACAGTTCTTGATGATGACTGGGTTTCTTGAAAGCGTGAATAAGGCGGCAAAGAAAGTTCACTAAGAAGTGGAATACTAAACTAAATGCCCTTATGGCTTGTGTTGTTTATGTGTTGTCTGGCACGACATCGCTCTCCCTCCCTCTACACTGCAACCCCTCCTCCCCCCTCCTCCCCCCTCCTTCATCCAAGTTGGAGGAACAGCACCTCATATTCCGCTTGGGGAGTCTGCATCCTCTGGGCTTGAACATTGAATTTTCTCAATTCTGTTAACCCTGGCTGCCTCCTCCCCTTCCCACCTCTATCTCAGCCCTCAGGCCCTGGCATTCCCTCTCTCTCTATCTCTCCCCCACCCAAGTCGCACTAGCTTCTCATTTTCACACTACAAACAGCTTACAATGGCCTGTTTCCTTTATCATCGATACTTTTTTGCTTATCTTACATTCATTGTTCTTTATCTCTCCACATCACCGTCTATATCTCTCGTTTCCCTGATCCCTGACCAGTCTGAAGAAGGGTCTCGACCCGAAACGCCGCCTATCTCCTTCGCTCCTTCGATGCTGCTGCACCCGCTGAGTTTCTCCAGCTTTTTGTGTAACCCTAGTGGTATGACAATTGACTTCTCTAACTTCAAGTGACACCGGCATTCTCTCCATCCCTTCCCAACCCAACCTGCACCAGCTTCTTGTTCTCACCCAGCAAACAGCTGACAATGGCCTGTTTCCTTTATCATTGCTACTATTTTGCATATCCTGTTCTATATCTCTCTGTATCACCGTCTATAATCTCTCGTTTCCCTGATCCCTGACCGGTCTGAAGATGGGTCTCGACCTGAAACGTCACTAATTCCTTCTCTCCAGGGATGCTGCCTGACCCGCTGAGTTACTCCAGCGTTCTGTGTCTATCTCCAAATAGATGTATGACTGAATAATGAAAAGCCTTGATAGCGTGGATGTGGAGACGGTGTTTCCAGTAGTGGGCGAGTCATTGCCACACAGCCTTTCACTATTCAGTAAGTTTCAATGAGGTCCCCCTTCATGCTTCTAAACTCCAGCGAGTACAGGCCCAGTGCCGTCAAACGCTCATCATATGTTAGCCCACTCCTCCCAGGGATCATTCCCGTAAACTTCCTCGGGACCCTCTCCAACGCCAGCACATCCTTCCTCGAATACGGGGCCCAAAACTGCTCACAATACTCCAAATATCTCTTCATCCCCAGATTTTTCACAGATCAAACCTAATAGATTGTTCTCATATTTCCATTCCAATTCCCAATGAATCTATTATTCCCAATTCCCACAAAGCCATTAATCCACCATCTTCCCCACACCCCACATCTTATCGTCCTTCCACCTCCAATATTCCTCAGCCGTACATTTTGGTTTAGCTTAGTTTAGTTTAGAGATGCAGCGCTGGAACAGGTCCTTTGGCCCACCGAGTCCGCGTCGACCAGCGATCGCCCCGCACACTAACACCATCCTAGGGACCATTTACTATAATACTAAGCCAATTAACCTGCAAACCTGGAGTGTGGGGAGGAAACTGGAGATCCCGGAGAAAACCCACGCGGGTCACGGGGAGAAGGGTAAAAACTCCGTACGTGCAGCCCCCCCCGTGGTCGGTGGCGCTGTGTCCACCGCTGCCACCCAAGCCCATCGCAGCGCCTTCCTTCCTTGCTCATCATCCACCCAGTGTGCGGAAACTCTCTGCACAACTCACCGCCGTTTCATCGTAAACTCTTACCATAATGCCCGTGAGGAGGCACACGCCCTTCCCACAGTACGTGTGAGGCACCATGTCTCCGTATCCAATCGACAAAAATGTGATTGAAATGAGCCACATTGCTCCCAAAAAGTTGCTGGTGACCTCCTGCTTATCGTGGTACCTGTTCGGAGTTGAAGAGAAGGGAGGGTTAGAGTGCGAACATGGACGCAAAAAAAGCCGGCGTAACTCAGCGGGTTGGGCAGCACCTCCGGAGATTCTAAATATAATGACAGCCGAGATGACCAATCTGCTGATCTCATGATTTTTTAAAGCTTCATAACGTTTGTAATCTTCCACCGATCGGAACAAGACTTGGTGCGCTCAGAGAACGGTGTGTCAGGTGGCCAAAAATCCTAGTGATATAGGGCACCGTTTTTGCACACATTTAAAAACAACTCAGACCGGAAGTGGTCAAGATGAGAGTATTAGTAATATTACAGATGGGAGGTAGACAAAAATGCTGGAGAAAGTTAATAAAATCACTTTTGACCGACCGACCGAACACTGACAGGTGGATATTGAGTGGTTTGGACACACGCATTGAATGTCAAAATTAGACTGACTTCTCTTAATTGCAAGGTAGACAAAAATTCTGGAGGAAACTCAGCGGGTGAGGCAGCGTCTATGGAGCGAAGGAATAGGTGATGTTTCGGGTTGAGGGGGATCCGCGAGTCACGTCGCCAGGCGGAGGAGGGCTCTACCCGAGCCGGCTGCCCGCCCCATCTCCCCGGTTACGTCCGTGCCCGGGTGGCGTTAGAGAGGGACTACGCTCTGTCCACGGGCACCCTGGGGGATTTCCGGGACCGCCGGGCACCGCGGGGGGTGGAATGCATCCTGGACAAGAATTGTAACATATTTATGTAGCAGTTTATTTAGTATATTTGTCTGTATTGTATTATGGTGGCGGGTTCTGTTTTTTTACAGTACTGTATATATTGTTTTAATATTTGAACTGATATTTTATTAATTCATTAAATAAATCAATAAATAAATAAATAAATAGATAAATGGAGTGAATTAAAAAAATTAAAAAACAAAAACATTTTTAAAAAAAAGGTAGAAGGAGCTGATGGCCAGTGGTGGTGCTGCTAGCCCAGTCAATTTCCCAGCGCTCCAGAGATTAACGGCCATGGTGCGGCAAAACAAGGAAGGACATTTCACCGTGCAAGTCACTGAGGTGAATAGTGAACAGTGCACCATGCCAACATGAATAGTGCACAGTACAACACACCATTGATGAATAGTGCACTGTGCAATGCACCAATGGTGAATAGTGCAACGTGTAACACACCAGTGGTGAATAGTGCAACGTTCAATGTGCAACACACCAGTGGTGAATAGTGCAACGTTCAACGTGCAACACACCAGTGGTGAATAGTGCAACGTGTAACACACCAGTGGTGAATAGTGCACAGTGCAACACACCAGTGGTGAATAGTGCAATGTGCAACACACCAGTGGTGAATAGTGCACAGTGCAACACACCAGTGGTGAATAGTGCAACGTATAACACACCAGTGGTGAACAGTGCAACGTGCAACACACCAGTGGTGAATAGTGCAACGTGCAACACACCAGTGGTGAATAGTGCAACGTGCAACACACCAGTGGTGAATAGTGCACAGTGCAACACACCAGTGGTGAATAGTGCAATGTGTAACACACCAGTGGTGAATAGTGCAACGTGTAACACACCAGTGGTGAATAGTGCAACGTGTAACACACCAGTGGTGAATAGTGCAACGTGCAACACACCAGTGGTGAATAGTGCACAGTGCAACACACCAGTGGTGAATAGTGCACAGTGCAACACACCAGTGGTGAACAGTGCAACGTGCAACACACCAGTGGTGAATAGTGCAACGTGTAACACACCAGTGGTGAATAGTGCAACGTGTAACACACCAGTGGTGAATAGTGCACAGTGTAACACAGCAGAGGCTGACACATAGTGACATTGTGGATAGGCACATGGATATGCGGGGACTGGAGGAAGGATGTGGATTTTGTGCAGGCAGATAAATGATGGTGTTGGCATCACCTTCGGCACAGACATGGTGGGCCGAAGGGCCTGCTGTTGTAGCGTACAGGACTGTGTTCTACGGATGGGAAGACCAGGATGCAGCACACCCAGGTTGAATAGCCATGGAGCCAGAGCCCAGAGAGGTGGTCCCTCAGGGTGACGAGCCCATGGAGCCACACACACCGAGCAACGCAGCAGCTCCATCCAAGTCCACAAGAAATGGCAGCTGGGACCATCACACAAACCAACCCCCCTTCCATGGCACCTCATATTTCGCTTGGGTGGTTTATACCCCAGCAGTATGAACATTGACTTCCCTAAATTCAGGTAGCCCTTGCTCTCCGTCTCCATCCCCTTCCCCTTCCCAGTTCTCCCACCGGTCTTACTGTCTCCAACTACATTCTATCTTTGTCCCGCCCCCTCCCCCACATCAGACTGAAGAAGGGTCTCGACCCGAAACGTCGCCCATTCCTTCTCTCCAGATTCCTTCTCTCCAGAGTTATCATAGAATCATAGAAAATAGGTGCAGGAGTAGGCCATTCGACCCTTCGAGCCTGCACCACCATTCAATATGATCATGGCTGATCATCCAACTCAGTATCCTGTACCTGCCTTCTCTCCATAACCTCTGATCCCTCTAGCCACAAGGGCCACATCTAGCTACGTCTTAAATATAGCCAATGAACTGGCCTCAACTACCTTCTGTGGCAGAGAATTCCACAGACTCACCACTCTCTGTGTGAAAAAAGATCTTCTCATCTCGGTCCTAAAAGACTTCCCCCTTATCCTTAAATAGGATACTCCAGCATTTTGTGTATCCCTTCCATTGACTCCATCCTCACCTCACGCTGCCTCGGCAAGGCCAGCAGCATCATCAAGGACCGTTCTCACCCCAGCCACTCCCTCTTCTCCCCTCTCCCATCAGGCAAGAGGTACAGAAATGTGAAAACGCACACCTCCAGATTCAGGGACAGTTTCTTCCCGGCTGTTATCAGGCAACTGAACCGTCCTCTCATCAACTAGAGAGCGGTCCTGACCTCCCATCTACCTCATTGGAGACCCTCGGACTATTTTTGATTTGACTCTACTGGACTTTATCTTGCAACATTATCAAACATTATTCCCTTCATCATGTATCTGTACCCTATGGACGGCCCGATTGTAATCGTGTATTGTCTTTCCGCTGACTGGTTAGCACGCAACAAAACATTTTCACTGTACCTCGGTACACGTGGCAATAAACTAAACTCATTGGAAAGCCCATAATCAGTTTAACAAACAAGAACTATGCATAAACAGCCGATAATACAGCACACCAAAGATAAATAGACTTTCCACGGGTGCCCAAGAGGGTTTCCGAGACCGCTGGGCTCCGGGGGGGGGGGGGGGGGGGGGGGGGTGCAATGCATTGTAATATCATTGTATAATAATATATTTAGGTACAAGTATATTAGAATGGTATATAAGAATATTTGTTTAGATAACTGGGTGATTTTGTATTATGGTGGTGTGTTTGTTTGGTATTGTATATATTATTGCAATAATTGCTAAAATTAAATTTTGTTAAAGAATAGATTTGGCCAGCCACGGTGGGCAGCGGTAGAGTTGCTGCCTCACAGCACATGCAGCGCCGGAGACCAGCGTTCCATCCCGACCACGGGTGCTGTCGTAACCAGAGTTTGCACGTTCTCTCCGTGACCGCGTGGGTTTTCTCCGAGATCTTCGGTTACCTCCCACACTCCAAAGACGTGCAGGTTTGTGGGTTAATAAGCTTCGTATAAGTGTAAATTGCCCCGAGCGTGTGTAGGGTGGTGTTAGTGTGCGGGGATCGCTGGTTGGTGCGGGCCGAAGGGCCTGTTTCTGCGCTGTATCTCTAAATTAAACAAGACTAGTGTCATAGAAACATAGAAATTCGGTGCTTCGAGCCTGCACCGCCATTCAATATGATCATGGCTGATCATCCAACTCAGTATCCTGTACCTGCCTTCTCTCCATACCCCCTGATCCCTTTAGCCACAAGGGCCACATCTAACTCCCTCTTAAATATAGCCAATGAACTGGCCTCAACTACCCTCTGTGGCAGAGAGTTCCAGAGACCCACCACTCTCTGTGTGAAAAAAGTCCTTCTCATCTCGGTCCTAAAGGATTTCCCCCTTATCCTTAAAGTTGTGACCCCTTGTCCTGGACCTCCCCAACATCGGGAACAATCTTCCTGCATCTAGCCTGTCCAACCCCTTAAGAATTTTGTAAGTTTCTATAAGATGCCCTCTCAATCTCCTAAATTCTAGAGAGTATAAACCGAGTCTATGCAGTCTTTGTTCATAAGACAGTCCTGACATCCCAGGAATCAGTCTGGTGAACCTTCTCTGCACTCCCTCTATGGCATGGAATGGTACAGTGTGTAAACGGGCCCTTCAGCCCAACTTGCCCACACCAGCTATATTAGACTTGGGCCAATACACCAAGGCAGAAATGCCCAGAGTAAAGTTCATCAAGGATCGCTGACCCACGCAACTAATTACTGTTTAGTTTAGTTTAGAGATACAGCGCGCAAACAGGCCCTTCGGCCCACGGAGTCCGTTCCGACCAGCGATCACCCCGTACACTAGCACTATCCTACACACACTAGGGACAAGTTACAATTTTTACCGAAGCCAATTAACCGACAAGTGCGCCACATGTACCGAGTAAAGCTTCTTGTTGCGTGCGTGCTGATCCAGTCAGCAGAAAGGCTGTACATGATTACTATCAAGCCGTCCGCAGTGTACAGATACACGATATATAAAGGGAATAATGTTTCGTGCAACATAAAGTTCAGTAAATTTTGATTAAGATAGTCCAAGAATCTCCAACGAGGTACATGGGAGGTCAGGACCGCACTCTAGTTGGTGAGAGGATGGTTCAGTTGCCTGATAACAGCCGGGAAGAAACTGTCCCTGAATCTGGAGGTGTGCGTTTTCACACTTCTGTACCTCTTGCCCGATGGGAGAGGGGAGAAGAGGGAGTGGCCGGGGTGCGACTCGGGATGATGCTGCTGGCCTTGCCGAGGCAAAGTGATAATAAACTAAACTAAACTAGACAATAAAATAGACAATATGTGAAGAATAGACCATTCGGCCCTTCGAGCCAGCACCGCCATTCAATGTGATCATGGCTGATCATCCCCAATCAGTACCCCGTTCCTGCCTTCTCCCCATATCCCCTTTGAGCTACCGATAAAATCACAATGATACATTCCTTCTTCTTCTTGTGTGTGGCGTGCACAGCCTAAAGTTGCAGGACAACTTGTTCTATTTGATCTTATTTGATCGTGCACGTCGGGTTGCTTGCATTTGTGGAAACAGGGCGGACCACGTGAAGGTTGCAATCTATCTCCGACCCTGATACATTCCTGAAATCCCAACACTTACAGCTTTGGTATCATTGCTTTAAATCTATTCTGCATCACTCCTGTGCTTGTTCTTCATATAATGCAGTGGCCAGAATCGTGCCCATCCTCTCATTCTGCTCTACACGCCACACACAGTCTCTTGCCCAGAGCAGGGGAATCGCGAACCAGATGACACAGGTTTAAAGTGAAGGGCGAAAGATTTAATAGGAATCTGAGGTGTAACTTCTTCCCAATTATCATCAGGCAACTGAACCATCCTCTCACCAACTAGAGAGCAGTCCGGACCAACCATGTACCTCATTGGAGATTCTCGGACCACTTAGCACAAAGGGTGGTGGGTGTATGGAACGAGCTGCCAGAGGAGGTAGTTGAGGCTGGGACTATCCCAACGTTTAAGAAACAATTGGACAGCTACATGGATAGGACAGGTTTGGAGGGATATGGACCAAACGCGGGCAGGTGGGACTAGTGTAGCTGGGGCATGTTGGCCGGTGTGGGCATGTTGGGCTGAATGGCCTGTTTCCATGCTGTATCACTCTCGGGTCTAATTGAGACTTAATCCAGGTCAAGTATAATTTCCTTCCTTTCCAATTCTCTGGAAATAGCAGCGGTAGAGCTGCTGCCTCACAGCGCCAGATCCCGAGTACGGGTGCTGTCTGTAGGGAGTTTGCACGTTCTCCCCGTGACTTGCGCGGGTTTTCCCCGAGATCTTTGGTTTCCTCCCACACTCCAAAGTCATACAGGTTTGTCGGATAATTGGCTTAGTTGTAAAATGTGAATATTGCACCTCGTGTGTGTAGGGTAGTGCTAGTGTTCGGGGATCGCTGGCCGTTGTGGACTCGGTGGGCCGAAGGGCCTGTTTCCACGCTGAATCTCGAACATTCTCACTGAAACTAAATGCAAGTGTTTGGTTTAGCTTTTTCAAGGCCTTGTTAACCTTTGTCGCAACGATTCGTGAGAGATTCCTTTGTTCCTTATCAGCAGTATTCAGCTTTTGTGTGCTGTACCAGGGCTATTCATCGCAAGGCTGCATGCCGGCCTTAATGTCCTTGATGTGTTTATTATTCACCCTTGGCCTGCTGCAAGTAAGCCTAGGCCCGGCTATCCACGTAAAACAAGGGAGCTCTCGGTTCCTCCCGTCCGAATCAGAATTCTGACTTGAGTTTAGTTTCTTAATTACTTGCCCATTCCAGGAATTTACTAATGTCATCCCAGTAATGAACTCCTATCCTCCCTGGCATTTACCATACACATAAGGAGTCATACAACAGGCCCTTCGGCCCAACTTCGGTCTGCAGAAGGGTCCCGACCTGAAAGGTCACCCATTCCTTCTCTCCAGAGATGCTGTCACTCCCGCTGAGTTACTCCAGCATTTTGTGTCTACCTTTGGCCCACCTCATCCATGCCCATCTAAGCTAGTCCCACTTGCCCGCATTTGTAAACATAGAAACTAGGTGCAGGAGGAGGGCATTCGGCCCTTCGAGCCAGCACCGCCATTCATTGTGATCATGGCTGATCGTCCCCTATCAATACCCCGTGCCTGCCTTGTCCCCATATCCCTTGACTCCACTAGCCCCTAGAGCTCTATCTAACTCTCTCTTAAAATCATCCAATGAATTGGCCTCCACTGCCCTCTGTGGCAGGGAATTCCACAAATTCACAACTCTCTGGGTGAAAAAATGTTTTTCAGCGGGTGGGGCAGCATCTGTGGAGCGAAGGAAATAGGCAACGTTTCGGGCCGAAACCCTGAAGGAAATAGGCAACGTTTCGGGCCGAAACCCAGAAGGGTTTCGGGCCGAAACGTTGCCTATTTCCTTCACTCCATAGATGCTGCCGCACCCGCTGAGTTTCTCCAGCATTTCTGTCTACCCCATATCTCTCGACTCCACCAGCCCCCAGAGCTCTATCTAACTCTCTCTTAAATCCATCCAGTGACTTGGCCTCCACTGCCCTCTGCGGCAGGGAATTCCACAAACCTTTCCTATCCATTTACCTGTCCGAGTGTCTTTTAAATGCTGTTGTTGCACCTGCCTCAACTACCTCCTCTGGCAGCTCGTTCCACATACCCACCACCCTCTGAGGGAAGAAGTTGCCCCTTGGGTTCCTGTTAAATCTTTTCCCCCTCACCTTAAATCTATGTCCTCTGGTTCTTGAAGGACTCTCTGTATTCACCTCATGATTTTAAGAACCTCTATAAGATCATCCCTTCTCCTCCTGAACTCTGAGGAATAAAGTTCTAGCCTAATCAATGTGTCCACATGGTCCTGGGATGTCAGGACTTTCATATGAGGAAAGATTGGATAGACTCGGCTTGTACTCGCTGGAATTTAGAAGATTGAGGGGGGATCTTATAGAAACTTACAAAATTCTTAAGGGGTTGGACAAGCTAGATGCTGGAAGATTGTTCCCGATGTTGGGGGAGTCCAGAACAAGGGGTCACAGTCTAAGGATAAGGGGAAATTCCTTTAGGACCGAAATGAGTAAAACATTCTTTACACAGAGAGTGGTGAGTCTCTGGAATTCTCTGCCACAGAAGGTAGTTGAGGCCAGCAAAAATTGGCTATATTTAAGAGGGCGTTAGATGTGGCACTTGTGGCTAAAGGGATCAGGGGGTATGGAGAGAAGGCAGGTACGGGATACTGAGTTGGATGATCAGCCAATGAGATGATCATATTGAATGACGGTGCAGGCTCGAAGGCCCGAATGGCCTACTCCTGCACCTATTTTCTATGTTTCTATGTTTCTATGGTTCCAGTCTTGCCAACATGCTCGCAAATCTTCTCCGGACTCTTTTCTGTTTAATGGCAGAATAGTGAAAGGCCTGGACAGAGAGGACATGGAGAGTATGTTTCCACTGGCAGGAGAGGCTAGGACTAGAGGGCACAGCCTCAGAATTAAAGGACGTTCTTTTAGGAAGGAGATGAGGAGGAATTTTGTCAGTCAGAGGGTGGTGAATCAGTAGAATTATTTCCCACAGAAGGCTGTGGAGGTCAAATCAGTGGATATTTTTAAGGCAGAGATAGATAGATTCTTGATTGGTGGCAGAGGTTATGGGGAGAAGGCAGGAGAATGGGGTTAGGGGGGAGAGATAAATCAGCCATGATTGAATGGTGGAGTAGACTAGATGGGCCGAATGGCCTAATTCTGCTCCTATCACTTCTGGTCTTATGAAATCAGTAGCAAATGTGTCAATCTGTGTTTGATTGTATTGGTGAACAGCAATGTTCCCCAACATCTGTACGGAGTTTGCACGTTCTCCCCGTGACCTGCGTGGGTTTTCTCCAAGATCTCCGATTTCCTTCCACACTCCAAAGACGTGCAGGTTCGTAGGTTCATTTGGCTTGGTAAATGTAAAAAATTGTCCCTAGTGTGTGTAGGATAGTGTTAATGTGTGTGGATCTGGTGGGCCGAAGGGCCTGTTTCTGATGAGAGGGATAGACAGAGTTGATGTGGACAAGCTTTTCCCTTTGAGAATAGGGAAGATTCAAACAAGAGGACATGACTTTAGAATTAAGGGACAGAGGTTTAGGAGTAACATGAGGGGGAACTTCTTTACCGGTGTGGAATGAGCTTCCAGTGGAAGTGGTGGCGGCAGGTTCGTTGGTATCATTTAAAAATAAATTGGATAGGCATATGGATGAGAAAGGTATGGAGGGTTATGGTATGAGTGCAGGCAGGTGGGACTAAGGGAAAAAAGTTGTTCGGCACGGACTTGAAGGGCCGAGATGGCCTGTTTCCGTGCTGTAATTGTTATATGGTTATATGGTTATTTGGTTTCTGCGCTGTATCTGTAAACTAAACATTGATCCATGATAGAACGCACATTCCCTTATCTCCTGTTTCAACTTCCTGGCTGTTAATATCCCAGATGTCAGGTTGTGGACCCAGTGCATAGATTGAAACTTGGGCCAGCGATCTCCCCGTACACTAGCACTATCCTGCACACTAGGGACAATTTACAATTTTACCGAAGCCAATTAACCTACAATCCTGTACTTCTTAAAAGCCCTGTCCCACGGTACGAGTTCATTCCGAGTACCGATGAGTGGCCATTACCGTAAATTTCTGAGTTAGAATCGGGGCAAACTCGGGAGAGCTCTTGGAATGAACTCGTACAGTGGGACAGGGCTTTTAGAGTGTGGGTGGAAACTGGAGCTCCTGGAGAAAACCCACGCAGGTCAAGAGTCGAGAATGTTTTATTGCCATGTGTCCCAGATAGAACGATGAAATTGTTACTTGCAGCAGCTCAACACAATATGTAAACATAGTGCACTGTAAACAATATAATAAACGAGAGAAAGGGAAAAAAGCGGATAAACTCGGTACAGACAGGACCCGCAGTCGGGATGGAACCCGTGCATCCGGCGCTGTGTTGCCACCGTGCCGCAGCCGGAGAGTTGCAGGCATGAAGGTGTGTCAGCGTTCAGCGAAACAGTCGGCCAGTCTACACGGGCCAGGACTCTATTCCTTGGAGCGCAGGAGGATGAGGGGTGATCTTAGGGAGGTGGACAAGATCATGAGAGGAATAGGTCAGGTAGTTTTTTACCCAGAGTAGGGGAATCAAGAACCAGAGGACATAGGTTTAGTGTGGGGGAGTGTGGGGGGGGGGGGGGGGGGGGATGTGGTTAATTGGGTCGCCTCTATACAGGAAGAGTGGTGGGTCAAACTGCTGAAGAGGTATATGAAGCAGGTACTATCGCAATGTTTAAAAAAAACACTTGGACAGGTCCATGGATAGGACAGGTTGAGGGATCTGAGCCAAACACAGGCGGGTGGGACTAGTATAGATGGGACATGTTGGTCAGTGTGGGCAAGTTGGGCCGAAGGGCCTGTTTCCACGCTGTATCAATCTACAATTCAAAGTACAGATCTGTCATTTTAAACTTTTTGGACAATGCTGATGATGTTTAATTCTGTATAACACCGTTGTACAGAATTCATTCTAAAAGTCTTAATACTGCAGAATAGCCGGTTACAGAATAGAACAGAAGGTTTCTGCCTCACAGCGCCAGAGACCCAGGTTCGATCCTGACTACGGGTGCTGTTTGTACAGAGATTGTACGTAATTGATGAGGGTAAAGCGGTGGATTTTGTCTATAAGGATTTCAGTAAGGCCTTTGACAAGGTTCCCCATGGAAGGCTGGTTAAGAAGGTTCAATCTTTGGGTGTTAATGACGGAGTAGCAAGATGGATTCAAAAGTGGCTGAATGGGAGATGCCAGAGAGTAATGGTGGATGGCTGTTTGTCAGGGTGGAAGCCGGTGACCAGTGGGGTGCCTCAGGGATCTGTGTTGGGTCCACTGTTGTTTGTCATGTACATCAATGATCTGGATGATGGGGTGGAAAATTGGATAAGTAAGTATGCAGATGATACTAAGATAGGGGGTGCTGTGGATAATGAAGTAGATTTTCAAAGTCTACAGAGAGATTTGGGACATTTGGAAGAGTGGGCTGAAAGATGGCAGATGGAGTTTAATGCTGATAAGTGTGAGGTGCTACATCTTGGCAGGACAAATCAAAATAGGACGTACATGGTAAATGGTAGAGAAATTGAGGAATGCTGTGGAACAGAGGGATCTAGGAATAACTGTGCGTAGTTCCCTGAAGGTGGAATCGCATGTAGTTAGGGTGGTAAAGAAAGCTTTTGGTGTGCTGGCCTTTATAAATCAGAGCATTGAATATAGGAGTAGGGAAGTAATGTTAAAATTGTACAAGGGATTGGTGAGACCAATTCTGGAGTATGGTATACAATTTTGGTCGCCTAATTATAGGAAAGATGTCAACAAAATAGAGAGAGTACAGAGGAGATTTACTAGAATGTTGCCTGGGTTCCAGCAACTAAGTTACAGAGAAAGGTTGAACAAGTTAGGTCTTTATTCTTTGGAGCGCAGAAGGTTAAGGGGGGACTTGATTGAGGTCTTTAAAATGATGAAAGGGATAGACAGAGTTGACGTGGATAAGCTTTTCCCATTGAGGGTAGGGAAGATTCAAACAAGAGGGCATGACATGAGAATTAAGGGACAGAAGTTTAGGGGTAACATGAGGAAGGAATTTTTTCACACAGAGAGTGGTGAGTCTCTGGAACTCTCTGCCACAGAGGGTAGTTGAGGCCAGTTCATTGGATATATTTAAGAGGGAGTTAGATGTGGCCCTTGTGGCTAAAGGGATTAGGGGGTATGGAGAGAAGGCAGGTACGGGATACTGAGTTGGATGATCAGCCATGATCATATTGAATGGCGGTGCAGGCTCGAAGGGCCGAATGGCCTACTCCTGCACCTAATTTCTATGTTTCTATGTTTCTATGAGGGGGAACTTCTTTACTCAGAGAGTGGTGGCTGTGTGGAATGATCTTCCAGCAGAAGTGGTGGAGGCAGGATCGATTTTAACATTGAAAAGTAAAGTGGATAGGTATATGGACAGGAAGGGAATGGAGGGGTATGGTCTGAGTGCAGGTAGATGGGACTAGGGGAAAATAAATGGTCGGCACGGACTGGAAGGGCCGAGAAGGCCTGTTTCCGTGCTGTAATTGTTATATGGTTATATGGTTTACCCCGGGAGCTCAGGTTTCCTTCCACACTCCACGAATGTACAGGTTGTACAGGAAGGAACTGCAGATGCTGGTTTACATTGCAGACACAAAATGCCAGAGTAACTCAGTGGGACAGGCAGCATCTCTGGAGGGAAGGAATGGGTGACGTTTCGTGTCGAGACCCTTCTACAGACTTCAGATTCAGATTCCTTCTCTCCAGAGATGCTGCCTTGTCCCACTGAGTTACTCCAGCATCTTGTGTCTCAGCATCTCAGGTTTACAGCTTACTTGGCTTTGGTAAAATTGTCCCTAGTGCGTCGGTTAGCGCTAATGTACGGGGTGATCGCTGGGCGGCGGGGACTCGATGGGCCGAAGGGCTTATATCTCTAAACTAAGCTAAACTGATGGAAAGAACAAGTCAGGCTGTAACTATTAGGGTTCAGAGTATTGGATCCCCGTCTAACTGAGGTTAGTAACGGCAGATTGACCCCCAGGTGACCTCTGCTTTAATGATCACTATTACTCATTATTCTTCTGAACTGTTGGTCTGATAATGAATATTGCTGTTATTCTTCTTGAAAAGGGAATTGCCTGTTTTCCAGATAATTAAATTCAGATTCAGACTTCCTGCGCTTTGATATCGTTTCTAGGCAGTTGACTCTTTGAACATACTTATTGATGCACAGGAAAGTTAATAAAATCACTTTTGACCGACCGAACACTGACAGGTGGATATTGAGTGGTTTGGACACACGCATTGAATGTCAAAATTAGACTGACTTCTCTTAATTGCAAGGTAGACAAAAATTCTGGAGGAAACTCAGCGGGTGAGGCAGCATCTATAGAGCGAAGGAATAGGTGACGTTTCGGGTCGAGACCCTTCTTCAGACCGATGTGGGGGTGGGGAAGAAAGGACAAGGCGGAGACAGTGGGCTGTGGGAGAGCTGGGAAGGGGAGGAGAAGGAGGGAGAAAGCAGGGACTACCTGAAATTGGAGAAGTCAATGTTCACACCGCTGGGGTGTAAACTACCCAAGCGAAATATGAGCTGCTGCTCCTCCAATTTGCGGTGGGACTCACTCTGGCCATGGAGGAGGCCCGGGACAGAAATGTCGGATTCGGAATGGGAGGGGGAGTTTGAGTGCTGAGCCACCGGGAGATCGGGTTGGTTATTGCGAACTGAGCGGAGGTGTTGGGCGAAGCGATCGCCAAGCCTGCGCTTGGTCTCACCGATGTAGAGCAGTTGACACCCGCAAGCTCAGGGTTGGAGATCTAGGCCAGGAAAATAAATTCAGTGTAGCAAAGTGCAGTCATGCATTTTGGTAATAAGTATAAAGGCATGGATTATTTTCCAAATGGAGAGAGCATCTAGAAATTGAAGGTGCAAAGGGACTTGGGAGTGCCGGTGCAAGACTCCAAAAAAGTTAATGTGCAAGTTGAATTGTAGTAAGGAAGGCAAATGCGATGCTAGCATCTATATCAAGAGGACTGGGATACAAGAACAGGGATGTAATGCTGAGGCTCTATAAGGTGCTGGTCAGGCCGCATTTGGAGTATGGTGAGCAAATTTGGGCCCCATATCTGAGAAAGGATGTGCTGCCTCTCCAGAGGAGGTTTACAAGAATGATTCCAGGAATGAAATAGGTTAGCATATGATGAGCGTTTGTCGGCACTGGGCCTGTACTGAATAATGAAAGGCCTGGATAGAGTGGATGTGGAGAGGATGTTTCCACTAGTTGGAGAGTCTAGGATCAGAGGTCACAGCCTCAGAATTAAAGGGTGCTCTTTTAGAAAGGAGATGAGGAGGAATTTCTTTAGTCAGAGGGTGGTGAATCTGTGGAATTCTTTGCCACAGGGGTTTGTGGAGGCCAAGTCAGTGGATATTTTTAAGGCAGAGATGGATAGATTCTTGATTAGTGTTAAAGAAGGAACTGCAGATGCTGGAGAATCGAGGGTTACACAAAAAGCTGGAGAAACTCAGCGGGTGCAGCAGCATCTAAGGAGCGAGGGAGATAGGCGACGTTTCGGGTCGAGACCCATTCTTGATTAGAACAGGTGTAAAGGGTTATGGGAAGAAGGCAGGAAAATGGGGTTATGAGGCGGAGATCAGCCATGATTGAATGGCGGAGTAGACTCGATGCTGCCTCACGGCGCCAGAGACCCGGGTTCGATCCTGACTACAGGTGCTGTCTGTACGGAGTTTGTGCATTCTCCCCATGACCGCGTGGATTTTCTCCGGGTGCTCCAGTTTCCTCCCACACTGCAAAGTCACTCCCTCTTCTCCCCTCCCCCAAACGGCACGAGGTACAGAAGTGTGAAAACGCACACCTCCAGATTCAGGGACTGTTTCTTCCCGGCTGTTATTAGGCAACAGAACCGTCCTCTCACCAACTAGAGAGCGGTCCTGACCTCCCGTCTACCTCATTGGAGACCCTCGGACTATCTTTGATCGGACTTTACTGGACTTTACCTTGCACTAAAACATTATTCCCTTCATCATGTATCTGTACACTGTGGAATGCTCGATTGTAATCATGTATTGTCTTTCCGCTGACTGGTTAGCACGCAACAAAAGCTTTTCACTGTACCTCGGTACACGTGACAATAAACTAAAATAAACTCAAGAGGTGCCGTTTTGTAGGTTAATTGGCCTCTGTAAATCCTCCCTAGTATGTAGGATAGTATTAGTGTACGGATGATCGATGGTCGGGGGGGACTCGGTGGGCTGAAGGGCCTGTTTCCATGCTTTATCTGTAAACTAAAGTCATTTTGCATCTCTGGAGAACATGGATACGTGACGTTTTGGGTCGGGACCTTTCTTCAGACCCAACCCGAAACATCACCTTTTCATTTTCTCCCGAGATGCTGCCTGACCCGCTGAGTTACTCCAGCACTTTGTGTCTTTTTTATGTAAATCAGCATCTGCAGTTCCTTTTTTCTATCAGAGTTGTATCCACTCGTTATCACCTACCCCACAGCCAACAATGGACCATTGTGGGCTCCATCTTTCCTTGATCATCGCCGCTGGCTTTGATTTATTCTATTCATACCTTTCCTTCATTTGTTCTTTGTTACTTTTCATATCTCTAGTTTCCCTCTCCCCCGACTCCCAGTCTGAAGAAGGGTCTCGACCCGAAACTTCACCTATTCCTTCTCTCCCAAGATGCTGCCTGACCCACGGAGTTACTCCTGCATTTTGCGTCTATCTTCAGTGTAAACCAGCATCTGCAGTTCCTTCCTACACAAATTTGTAGTTCCATCACCTAGTGTTAAGGCAAAACATTCAAGGACCTATCCCCAATGTGAGGACCTTTCCCCAATAGAGTTGCTGCCTCACAGCGTCGGAAACCCCGGTTCGATCCTGACTACGGGTACTGTCTGTACCGAGTTTTGTCTGTTCCCCCTGTGACCTGCGTGGGTTTTCTCCGGGTGCTCTGGTTTCCTCCCACACTCCAAGGGCGTACAGGCTTGTAGGTTATAATTGGCTTCTGTAAATTGCGAGTGTGATTGTGAGTGTGAGTGTGAGTGTGTTTTATGCGTGTATGTGTGTGTGTGTTTTATGTGTGTGTGTGTGTGTGCACATGTATGTGAGTGTGTGTTTTATGTGTGTGTGTATGTGCGTGTGCATGTGTGTGTGTGCGTGTGCGTGTGTGTGTGTGTGTGTGCGCACATGTATGTGAGTGTGTGTTTTATGTGTGTGTGTGTGCGCATGTGTTTTATGTGTGCGTGTCTGTGTGCGTGTTTGTGTGTGCGTGCGTGTGGGTGTGTGCTTGTGCGTGTGTGTGTGTGTGTGTGCGTGTGCGTGTGCGCACGTGTGTGTGTGTGTGCACACGTGTGCGTGTGTGTGTGCACGTGTGTGTGTGTGTGCGCGTGTCTGTGTGTGTGTGCGTGTGTGTGTGTGCGTGTTTGTGTGCGTGTTTGTGTGCGCGTGTCTGTGTGCATGTGTGCGTGTGCGTGTGTGCGTGTGCGTGTGTGTGTGTGTGCGTGCGTGTGTGGGTGTGCGTGTGTGTGTGTGTGCGTGTGTGGGTGTGTGCGTGTGTGTGTGTGTGCTTGTGCGTGTGTGTGTGTGTGTGTGCGTGTGCGCACGTGTGTGTGTGTGTGCACACGTGTGCGTGTGTGTGTGTGCACGTGTGTGTGTGTGTGCGCGTGTCTGTGTGTGTGTGCGTGTGTGTGTGTGCGTGTTTGTGTGCGTGTTTGTGTGCGCGTGTCTGTGTGCATGTGTGCGTGTGCGTGTGTGCGTGTGCGTGTGTGTGCGTGTGTGGGTGTGTGCGTGTGCGTGTGTGCGTGTGCGTGTGCGCGTGTGCATGTGTGCATGTGCGTGTGTGTGTGTGTGCGTGTGTGGGTGTGTGCGTGTGTGTGTGTGTGCGCGTGTGCGTGTGTGTGTGTGTGCGTGCGTGTGTGGGTGTGTGCGTGTGCGTGTGCGTGTGTGTGTGTGCGTGTGCGTGTGCATGTGCGTGTGCACGTGCGCATGTGCATGTGAGCGTTAGCGTGCGGAGTGATCGCTGGTCGGTGGGCCGTCAGATCCGTTTCCGCGCTGTATCTCTAAACCAACAGTTAACCGTAAGCCTCACCTTTCACACACGCGTACGGTCCAGGCAGCAATAATCCAGGAGGAGATGCTGAAGACCAGGAGCACTGTCCCCGGGCAAATGGTCATCAGAGTTTTCATAACAAAGCGGGTGTTGAAGTTGATCTTGTTTAGCGCCCCGATGCTTCTGGACGAGGCGTCGGTAAACAGCTTACTGTGAAGCAACATGACCCGGGCGATCAGATAGAGTCTGAGGAACATGGGGATGGAGAGTATGATGTCCACGTCCGCGTTGGCCATTGACGTGGTGTAGCTGAAGGCCAGGCGGGCGGTCCATGTGAAGATGTACTGTCCGGGGATGGGGTGGATCGCACACACCAGCAGCTCCAAACAGATGAAGAATATCCTCTCGTAGGTCATGGCTATTCTCCAGTCATCTGCTCCGTTGTCCACCATGAAGAGCTGGGAGCAAAGAAGAAGCAGAGGGTGAAATTTAGCGCATGGCATTCATCTCCACGGCAACACGCTGTACCCCATTGTGCCGCCACCAATTGTCTTACATTGACGTTCACCGTTTGATCATGAACTTGGCACGGAAATACCTTTCCAAAACCCAAGCATGTGTACGTGTCGACCAACTATCCCCATTAGTCTACCCATCGTAACCCATGATGAGCGTTTGTCGGCACTGTGTCTGTACTCGCGACAGTTTAGAAGGATGAGGGGGGACCTCATTGAAATGTACCGAATGGTGAATGGCTTGGATAGAGTGGATGTGGAGAGGTTGTTTCCATTAGTCGGAGAGTCAAGGATTAGAGGTCATAGCCTCAGTATTAAAGAACGTTCATTTAGGAAGGAGATGAGGAGGAATTTCTTTAGTCAGAGGGTGGTGAATCCGTGGAATTCTTTGTCACAGACAGCTAAGGGAGGCCAAGAGTGGATATTTAGTTTCAGTTTCCCACTGTGGGTAGAGAGCGTTTTATCGGGAAGCATCCCAGCACGGTTTGGGAACAGCTCCGTCCAAGACACCAACAAATTGCAGGGAATTGTGGACGCAGCCCAGACCATCGCACAAACCAACCTCCCTCCCACTGGCTCCATCTTCACTGGGCAAGGCCAGCAGCATCATCAAGGACCAGTCTCACCCCGGCCACTCCCTCTTCTCCCCTCTCCCATCATCGGGCAAGAGGTACAGAAGTGTGAAAACGAACGCACACCTCCAGATTCAGGGACAGTTTCTTCCCGGCTGTTATCAGGCAACTGAACCATCCTATCACCAACTAGAGAGCGGTCCTGACCTCCCATCTACCTCAACGGTCTTTATTGTCTTTAATTGGATTTTATTTTGCACTAGATGATATTTCCTTTATCCTGTATCTCTACACTGTGGACGGTTTGGTTGTAATCATGTATAGTCTTTTGATAACTGGTTAAGACGCAACAAAAAGCTTTTCACTGTACCTTGGTACACGTGTCAATAAACTAAACTGAACCAAACTGACATCGATCCTCAACACACCACTCGAGACTACTCCCACGTTCCTGGTTAAGGAAGATGAGTAGGAATTTCTTTAGTCAGAGGGTGGTGAATCTGTGGAATTTTCTAAATGGGGAGAGAATCCAGAAATCGGAGTTGCAAAGGGACTTGGGAGCTGGTGCAGGATTCCCAAAAAGTTCATCTGCAATTCGAATCGGTAGTGAGGAAAGCAAACTCAATGCCAGCATTTATATCACGAGGCCTTGTATACGAAAACAGGGATGGAATGCTGAGGCTCTGTAAGGCCCTGGAAAGGCCACATGTGGAATATTGTGAGCAATTCTGGGCCCCGTATCTGAGGAAGGATGTGCTGGCTCTGGAGAGGGTCCAGAGGAGGTTTACAAGAATGATCCCAGGAATGAGTGGGTTAACATATGATGAGCGATTGACGGCACTGGGCCTGTACTCGCTGGAGTTCAGAAAAATGTGGGGAGACCTCATTGAAAAATAACGAATAGTGAAAGGCTTGGATAGAGTGGATGTGGAGAGGATGTTTCCACTGGTGGGAGAGTCTAGGACTAGAGGTCACAGCCTCAGAATTAAAGGACGTTCTTTTAGGATGGAGATGAGGAGGAATTTCTTTAGTCAGAGGGTGGTGAATCTGTGGAATTATTTGCCACAGACGGCTGTGGAGGCCAGGTCAGTGGATATATTTAAGGCAGAGATAGATAGATTCTTGATTAGTGCGGGTGTCAGGGGTTATGGGGAGAAGGCAGGAGAATGGGGTTGGGAGGGAGAGATAGATCAGCCACGATTGAATGGCGGGGTAGACTTGATGGGCCGAATGACCTAATTCTGCTCCTATTGCTAGTGGTTGTGATTAACCTTACTGAAGGCATGTATTATCTGTACATCAATTCCACCAGCAACTTTAATCATCTTGGACATCTCAATTCAATTGCAAAATGGAACGGGTCAAGTCCAGTCGAGGGCCGCAGTGATTAAATGACAAAAAGAATTCACGGAGATTTTCTCCTTTGCTCGGATTGTTCCCCGTGTATCGTTAGATCTCAAACACCATCTAGTTCTGAGGAAAGGACGTCGCTGAAGCATCCACTGTGCCTCGCTCACCCCTTCCTCATCCTGTCTGTGGAAACCACCAAGTGTTGCAAACCACTGCTTCTGCCTCCCTGGCGGCACAGTGGTGCAGTGGTAGAGTTGCTGCCTCACAGCGCTTGCAGCGCCAGAGACCCGGGTTCCATCCCGACCCCGGGTGCTGTCTGTGCGGAGTTCGCACGTTCTCCCCGTGACCACGTGGGTTTTCTCCAAGATCTTCGGTTTCCTCCCACACTCCAAAGACGTTCAGGTTTGTTGGTTAATTGGCTTGGTATGAATGTAAAATTGTCCATGGTGTGTGTAGGGTAGTGTTAGTGTGTGGGGATCGCTGGTCAGTGTGGACTCGGTGGGCCGAAGGGCCTGTTTCCGTGCTGTATCTCTAAACTAAATCTCTTCCTTCCCTTATCGCACTAGTGGGACAAATTTAGTTCACCGCTCCAGTCATTTCTCGTGCATCTTTATGGCACAATTTCCATGACTATTCATAACTCCTTTAGCACAAAATTCACCCAATCCCACCCAACTCCCCTCCCCCAATCCTGACATCTTTATAATTTAATTTGTGTGTTTGGAATCCTCAATGAAAGAATAAAATTTGCTGCTAAATCGAGTTAGTTTGGTATTGTTTGGAGATACAGCATTGAAACAGGCCCTTCGCCCCACCAATTCCGGGCCTACCAACGAACACCTTTCCACTAGTTCTTTACACACTAGGGACAATTTACAATTTACAGAAGCCAATTAACCTACAAACCTGCACGTCTTTGGGATGTGGGAGGAAACCAGAGCAGCCAGAGAAAACCCACGTGGTCACAGGGAGAACGTACAAACTCCGTACAGACAGCTCCTGTAAGGCAGAAACTCTACCGCTGTGCCACCATGCCGCCCTTTAGGATAAAGATCTGTCTGTTTCATAACATTAAGGAATCGTCTTAGAAACATAGAAACATAGAAATTAGGTGCAGGAGTAGGCCATTCGGCCCTTCGAGCCTGCACCGCCATTCAATATGATCATGGCTGATCATCCAACTCAGTATCCCGTACCTGCCTTCTCTCCATACCCTCTGATCCCCTTTAGCCACAAGGGCCACATCTAACTCCCTCTTCAATATAGCCAATGAACTGGCCTCAACTACCTTCTGTGGCAGAGAGTTCCAGAGACCCACCACTCTTGGTTCTTGGTTACTTGGTACTCCAAAATATTCCAACTAGAATTTAAACTGGAGGTGGTGAAGGGAGGGGTTTAGCCAGAGAGGGTTACTGGGAAGAAAGTGCCACTTTAAATTTAGTTGCATCTGGCTGGGGATATGTGGAAAAAGCAGGAACGGGGTACTGATTTTGGATGATCAGCCATGATCATTTTGATTGGCGGTGCTGGCTCGAAGGGCCGAATGGCTTACTCCTGCACCCATTTTTCTATGTTTCTATTAGGGGGGAGACGGAATCGAGTCAAGGAGATGAAATGTATGTCTTGTTGCTTCTGCTAATCTGTTTTGGAGAGTATGTGACTTGCATTTTGCTGCCGATATTTGGTGTCATTGACGTCAGTTGGATTGAATTTTGGAAGCAAAGAGCAATGCACAGATGCAAGGATGATCAGGCAGTTAGCCTGTGCAGCCGCGCATGGATTCCTGCACCTCAGAGCCTACTTCCCATTACGTTGATAGTAGCATCGTTATTCTGTTACTAGTTCATTAAGCAGAGGAGGCGTGGACTGGTGCAGAGATGGAAAGTAGATTGCAGTGATTTTATTCACAGCGTAACAATTGAAACTCATTTATATCTTGAGTGAATAGTGATTCCAGTTGTAATCAATGGGGGCATTCGACTGGGTACTTCCTGGTATTACTCTTGCCATCCGGAAAATCGACCGCAGTGGCGTCCTTGAAAGTGGCGACACAGGTAGATGGGGCGGTCAAGATGGCCTTCCTCAGTCAGGGTATTACATACAGCAGGTAGACAAAAGTGCTGGCGAAACTCTATGTTAAAGAAGGAACTGCAGATGCTGGAAAATCGAGGGTACACAAAATGCTGGAGAAACTCAGAGGGTGCAGCAGCATCTAGGGAGCGAAGGAGATAGGCGACGTTTCGGGCCGAAACCCTTCAGGAGGAATTCGGTCCTCCCACATAAACAAGAGTTTCGGCATGAAACGTTGCCTATTTCCTTCGCTCCATAGATGCTGCTGCACCCGCTGAGTTTCTCCAGCATTTTTGTCTACCTTCGATTTTACAGCATCTGCAGTTCCTTCTTAAACATATTACATACAGAAGTTGGGACGTCATGTCACTGGTCACAGTCGCACAGGACATTGGTGTGAGGCCACATTTCCTGTCACGTAGTCACCCTGTCGTAAGGTAAGACTCGTTAAGCTGGGAAGGGCACACAGAAGAATTACAAGGTCGTTGCCAGAACTCATGGGCCTGAGCTACTGGGAGGGGTTGAGCAGGCTGGGACTTTATTCCTTGCAGCGCAGGAGGATGAGGTGTGATCTTGTAGAGGTGTGCAAGATCATGAGAGCAATAGCATTGGTAAATGCGAGTCTATAACCCAGTGTGGGGGAGTCGAGAAGCAGAGGACATAGGTTTAAGGTGAGCGGGAAAAGTTTTATTAGGAACCTAAGATACAACTTTTTTTACACAATGGGTGATAGGTATATGGAACGTGCTGCCAGAGGAGGTAGTTAAGGCAGGTATGATCACGGCATTTAAGGAACATTTGGTCAGGAATGTGGATAGGACGGGTTTAGAGAGATATGGGCCAAACACAGGCAGGTGGGACTAGTGTAGATGGGGCATGTTTTTATTGACGTGGGCAAGATGGGCTGAAGGGCCTGTTTCCACACTGTATGACTCTATGACTATGCGTCAGGTCAAAAGGGATGATGTCCTTCCTCAGGCATCAAAGGGAAACCTGGGCAATGGTGGATAGCACACAACAAAAGCTTTTCACTGTACCTCGGTACACGTGACAATAAAGGGGTCATCTCCCCCCCCCCCCACCCTCCCCCCCCCCCGCCACTCGCAATCACTTCACTGCACTGGTTTGACCCGAACTGTCCATACGGAGTTTGCACGTTCTCCCTGTGACCTGCGTAGGTTTTCTCCGGGTGTTCCGGTTTCCTCCCACATTCAAAAGACGTGCAGGCTTGCAGGTTAATTGGCTTCGGTAAATTGTCCCTAGTGTGTGGGGTAATGGACAGGGTGATCGCAGGTCAGCCTTGACTCGATGGGCCGAAGGGTCTGTTTCCGCGCTGTATTTCAAAACTAAACTAAATTAAACTACATTTCCACAAACCTCCCACTATCCAAAGACGTGCGGGTTTGCAGGTTAATTTTCTACTGCAAATTGTAATTTGTCTTTTAAAGAGTGTAAGAAGGAAGTGCAGACGCTGGTTTAATCTGAAGATAGACACAAAGAGCTGGAGTAACTCAGCGGGAAAAGCAGCATCTCTGGAGAGAAGGAATAGGTGACGTTTCAGGTCGAGACCCTTCTCCAGACGCAAGGAGTCTTTTCTATATTTGTTTCTCCATCTCCTTTCTGTTTTTAAAATGAGGTTTTCAACTTTGATTGACAAGAGTGGAAGGCGACGTTTCCGCACTGCCCTCAGTGCAAGAGTAACGTGTTTCTGAAGCACTGCAGCAAAATCTCTCTGGACTGACATCACATTATCTGCAGAGGCAGCCCAGCGCGGGGATGGAAGCTGCACCATGCAGCCCCGAGAGACTGGGGTGGTGGGGGCCGAGGGGTGTGTGTGTGTGTGTGTGTGTGTGTGTGTGTGTGTGTGTGTGTGTGTGTGTGTGTGTGTGTGTGTGTGTGTGTGTTTGTGTGTGTGTGTGTGTGTGTGTGTGTGTGTGTACGCGTGTGTGTGACTGTGTGACTGTGTGTGTGAGTCTGTGTGTGTGAGTGAGTTTGTGTGTGTGTGTGCTGTGTCTATGTGTGTCTATCTGTGCGTCTATCTGTGTGTGTTTCTGTGTGTGTGTGTGTGTGTGTGTGTGTGTGTGTGTGCTGTGTCTATGTGTGTCTATCTGTGTGTGTATCTGTGTGTGTTTCTGTGTGTGTGTGTGTGTGTGTGTGTGTGTTTCTGTGTGTGTGTGTGTGTGTGTGTGTGTGTGCTGTGTCTATGTGTGTCTACCTGTGTGTGTGTGTGTGTTTCTGTGTGTGTGTGTGTGTGTGTGTGTGTGTGTGTGTGTGTGTGTGCTGTGTCTATGTGTGTCTATCTGTGTGTGTGTGTATGTTTCTGTGTGTGTGTGTGTGTGTGTGTGTGGTGTGTGTGTGTGTGCGCTGTGTCTATGTGTGTCTATCTGTGTGTGTTTCTGTGTGTGTGTGTGTGTGTGTGTGTGTGTGTGTGTGTGTGTGTGTGTGTGTGGTGTGTGTGTGCGTCTGTGTGTGGAAATATGATACTCTGAGATATTCTGGAGACAACAATTAGAACTATCAGCTTTGTAAAAACGTGTCAGGGAATGTTCGAGTCAAGACTGCCCTCCATTCAGTGACTGGGCTTCACTTAAATAATTGAGAACATTGCTTGTGACTGAGAACAATGCCGGTGAGTTTTAATCTGGGGTCAGGGATTTCTGACAATAGAAGTGAAAGCAAACTGATTTATTGCCTTGGGACTGGTTGAGGCGCGCACACATTTCCACACCAGTAGACAGGCCAGGTCTCAGCTTCTAACATTTGTTTTAACATTTAGTTCAGTTTAGTTTAGAGATTCAGCGTGGAAACAGACCCTTCGGCCCAACGAGTCCGCGCCGCCCAGCGACCGGCCGTTCACACCTGTTCTATCCTCCACACTAGGGGGGCAATTTACAGAGGGCCACTTGACCGGCAAACACACACACACACACACACACACACACACACACACACACACACACACACACACACACACACACACACACACACACACACACACACACACACACACACACACACACACACACGTCTTTGGGTGTGGGAGGAAATCGGAGCGCCCCGAGAAAAAATGCACGCGCGCGGTCACAGGGAGAACGTGCAAACTCCACGCTGACAGCATCTGTCGTCAGGATCGGACCCGGGTCTCTGGTGCTGTGAGGCAGCAACTCTACCGCTGCGCCACCGTGTTTCCCCAATGATATATCTGAGGACTCTTGTGAGAAACTAGAACAGAAATTGCAAGAGTCGTCGCTGGGATTTCTGAACGAGTGATGGAATGGGTAATGTTTTAGTTTAGTTTAGAGGCACAGTGAGGAAACAGGCCCTTTGGCCCATCGACTCCGCACCGACCAGCGATCCCCGCACATTAATGCTATCCTACACACAGCTGGGATGTGGGAGGAAACCGGAGAAAACCCACGCGGTCACAGGGAGAACGTGCAAACTCCGTACAGACAGCACCCGTAGTCAGGATGGAAACCGGATCTCTGGCGCTGTGAGGCAGCAACTCTACCGCTGCGCCACCGTGCCGCCACCGTGCCACAGCGTCACCTTGCAAATCCAAGCAAGGAGGAACACTTCCTGTCTGAAGGACTGGACGAATGGAAACAGGAGACAGGCACAACATGCTGGCGTAACTCAGCGGGACGGGCAGCATCTCTGGGGAGAAGGAATGGGTGGCGTTTCAGGTCGAGACCCTTCTTCAGACTGAGAGTCAGGGGAGGGGGAAAGGTGAGATGTGGAAGGGTAAGGTGTGAAGACGAGAGATCAAAGGGGATGAAGGTTAAGGAATAGAATAGATCGCTGTCAGCTAAGGGGAAGGTCACAACGAGGCACACACAGTAACATTTAATCAGGAGGGCAGTCAAACTAGTCGGAGAACTAGGATGGGGGGGGCATGGAGAGAGAGGAAGATGGGATTGGGTTACGGGAAGGAGAGAAACATAGAAACATAGAAAAATAGGTGCAGGAGTAGGCCATTCGGCCCTTCGAGCCTGCACCGCCATTCAATGTGATCATGGCTGATCATCCAACTCAGTATCCTGTACCTGCCTTCTCTCCATACCCCCTGATCCCTTTAGCCACAAGGGCCACATCTAACTCCCTCTTAAATATAGCCAATGAACTGGCCTCAACTACCTTCTGTGGCAGAGAATTCCAGAGACCCACCACTCTCTGTGTGAAAAATGTTTTCCTCATCTCGGTCCTAAAGGAATCCCCCTCATCCTTAGACTAGAGAGAGGATGGGTTGCACAAGGCAAGGGTGTCGAGTGTTGAGGGTCCGTCATTTGAACCTGGCACCGGGAGGATCATGTTCAGGAAGGAACTGCAGATGCTGGTTTAAATCAGAGGTCGACACACAAAAAGCTGGAGTAACTCAGCGGGACGGGCAGCATGAATGAAAGATATGAAAAAAAGTAACGGTGATAAAGCTGTTTGCAGGATGAAAATAAGAAGCTATTGCGGCTTGGGTGTGGCGAACAGCATCTCATGTTCTGCTCGGGCAGCTCACAGCCCGGTGGTTGGAATATCGATTTCTCTCTCTTCAGGTAGATCCGGCATTCCCTCTCTCTCCATCCCTCCCCCACCCGAGTCGCACCAGCTTCTCATTTTCACCCTACAAACAGCTTATTTCCTTTACCATGCTTAAGAAGGAACTGCAGATGCTGGAACAATCGAAAGTGGACAAAAATGCCAGAGTAACTCTGCGGGTGAGGCAGCATCTATAGAGCGAAGGAATGGGTGACGTTTCGGGTCGAGACTGATGAGGGGGGCGGGAAGAAGAATGGAAGAGGCAGAGACAGTGGGCTGTGTGGGAGAGCTGGGAAGGGGAGGGGAAGGAGGGTGAAGGCAAGGACTACCTGAAATTGGAGAAGTTAATGTTCACACCGCTGGGGTGTAAACTACCCGAGTGAAATATGAGGTGCTGTTCCTCCATTTTGCGGTGGGACTCACACTGGCCGTGGAGGAGGCCCAGGACAGAAAGGTCAGATTCGGAATGGGAGGGGAGTTGAAGTGCTGAACACCCAATTTGCGGTGGGACTCACTTTCCCTTTATCATCGATACTTTATCGCATATCTTTCATTCATTGTTCTTTACCCCTCCACATCACCGTCTCTACCTCTCGTTTCCCCTACATATCCCTAACCGGTCTGAAGAAGGGTCTCGACCCAAAACGCCACCAGTTCCTTCTCTCCAGAGATGCTGCCTGTCCCGCTGAGTTACTCCAGTTTTTTGTGTCTACCAGAAGAATCATCTTGGATTAAGGTCTCGGCTCTTTGGACAGGGGCATCCTCCTGCGCTAATGGTGAAAGTGATAGCCTCCGAGACACAGCTGACATCTAATATACAGGAAAATAAATATTTAACATGGTGAGCACTGAAACGGGAAATGCAAGTGATAGGCCTGTCAAGGAGATCGGCCAGGAATTATTTTAATGGGAATGTTTTTCAATTAACATGAATGTTTAGACATTAATCTTCAACAAGATGCTTCACTGCATACATTATCATGCTTTACGCATTATTTCAGTGATGTTAAGTTTCAAATCTCTTCGCAACTGAGTGCTGGGATCAACACTTGGTTTCGTTTAGTTTTGAGAAACGGCGCGGAAACAGGCCCTTCGGCCCACCGAGTCCGCGCCGACCAGCGATCTCCGCACACTGACACTATCCTACACACACACGCACCAAGCCAATTAACCTTCAAACCAGCGAGTCTTTGGAGTGTGGGGGGAAAAACAAAGATCTCGGAGAACACCCACGCAGGTCACGGGGAGAACGTGCAAACTCCGTACAGACAGCACCCGTAGTCAGGACCGGTCCCGGGTCTCTGGGGCTGTGAGGCAGCAACTCTACCGCTGCACCACCATGCCGCCCAATTTGCCTTGAAACAGGATGTTTTTATGGATCGGGTTAAAGGTGGCTGAGGCGACGAGATAGAAAAATATTCTTCGGGGTGGGGGGGGGGGGGGGGTGAAGAGAACTGAGAATTGATAATGGGGACCCTACTGAAATGCAGAAGGAAATGGCTACTTTGGCCAGGATTATTCGATAAATATTCTGCACCAAGGATGCATCACTCGTGTATAAACTCATGAGAGGAATAGATCGGGTAGATGCTCTTGCCCAGAGTAGGGGAATCAAGGACCAGAGGGCACAGGTTTAAGGTGAAGGGGAAGAGATCTAATAGGAATCTGAGGGGTAATTTTTACACACAAAGGGTGGTGGGTGTATGGAACGAGCTGCCAGAGGAGGTAGTTGAGGCTGGGACTATCCCAATGTTTAAGAAACAGACAGGTACATGGATAGGACGGGTTTGGAGGGATATGGACCAAATGCAGGTAGGTGGGACTAGTATAGATGGGACTTGTTGGGCGGTGTGGGCAAGTTGGGCCGAAGGGCCTGTTTCCGCACTGTATCACTCTATGACTCTGCGACACTCTCTAGACCATCCTCTCACCTTGTACCCACTGATCTCTCTGGAGGTCGTTAACCACTCTGATTATCTGTGCCGCAACCCACATCATTCCACTCCATTCATCACCCTCCATGAACAGGACTAGAGGGCACAGCCTCAGAATTAAAGGACGTTCCTTTAGGAAGGAGATGAGGAGGAATTTCTTTAGTCAGACGGTGGTGAATCAGTGAAATGCTTTGCCACAGACGGCTATGGAGGCCGTCAGCGGATATATTTTAGGCAGAGATAGATAGATTCTTGATCAGTGCGGGTGTCAGGGGTTATGGGGACAAGGCAGGAGAATGGGGAGAGATAGGTCAGCCATTGTTGAATAGTGGAGTTGACTCGATGGGCCGAATGGCCTAATTCCGCTCCTATCACTTATGACCTTATGACCCTCCACTCTCTGCCATGCATTGGCCCAGTGTAAAATGTTCCGTTTAGTTTAGATACAGCATGGAAACAGGCCCTTCGGCCCATCGAGTCCGCACCTACCACCAATCACCCCGACATCACTGTGGGCCAAAGGCGTTGCTTTTGTGCTGGATCTCCAAATCTATAAATCTAAGCATCTTTGAATTTAAGATTAGGTTGGTCTAGTTCTGTTTATTAATGTCACGAGGTAAGGTGAAACGTTATCATGGCTCTTTCTTATGAAAAGCTACAGTTTAAGAATAAGGGGTAAGCCATTTAGAACAGAGACGAGGAAAAACTTTTTCTCACAGAGAGTGGTGAGTCTGTGGAATTCTCTGCCTCAGAGGGCGGTGGAGGCTGGTTCTCTGGATACTTTCAAGAGAGAGCTAGATAGGGCTCTTAAAAATAGCAGAGTCTGGGGATATGGGGAGAAGGCAGGAACGGGGTACTGATTGGGGATGATCAGCCATGATCACATTGAATGGCGGTGCTGGCTCGAAGGGCAGAATGGCCTACTCCTGCACCTGTTGTCTATTGTCTATTGTCTATAAAAGCTTTTTTTTAATAGCGTGCTATCCAGTCAGTGGAAAGACTCATACATGAATACAATCAAGCCATCTAGGACTTTCGAGACCCTTGATGCAATGTCAATGTAGGAACGAATTCCTCTCCAGCCCACCGCAGTAGTTCAAGACGGCAGATCAGTCACACCTACTCAAGGGCAACGGGGAATAAATTGTTACCTTTGTCGGATACTACCGCCCTGGAACAAAACTGGTTGCAAAAAAAGCCCCCACACACCCAGTGGTTTAGAGCGTGCGGCAGAGTCGAGAGTTGAACGTGGGGAGCGGGTGAGGCAAGGAGCGGGGTGAGTCTTGTGTGTGACTGAGGGCCTCCCCGTGACCACTGCCCCTCAGTGTATCAGACGCTACCTGAGCCGGTTGTGGGGAAGGAGGAGGAGACAAGACAAGGGGGGCGGGAAGGGAAGACTCGGAAAGGAAAGTTGATGCCTTACCTGAATCTCACGAGCATGATAGACAATAATGAGACCCAGTAATATAACAGTGGAGAGGCTGATAAGGCATTTGAGTGCGAGGGAGTACAGAGACGCCTGGAATGCAACGGAGAGAGGTGGTTAGACACAGACACACAACTCCACACGTACTGCTGGAATATCTCAGCCACCGTCTCGCTAGCAAGGAAGTTCAAACAGAGAGAAAAGCTCAGGAGCAAGGTGTCCCCCCAAAGTTAAACATGGCTGCACCCCACCTACCCTCCTGCCCACCAAACCTTGCTCCTGTTAACCCACTCTCTACCAAAATCCCACCTCACTTCCCCACTATTTTGTCTCTATCTTGCATCCTGTTTGTGCTCTTCCCCCGACTATTCAAAGCTTATTTAATGACAACATTCCCCCACCCCCACCCCCAATCCTTACATCTTTACCGATGTTATTTATGTGTTTGGAACCTTCAATGAAAGGAAACAATCTGCTAAACTCAGGGTTATTAAATTAAGTTTAGTTTGGTTTAGCTTTGTGTGGAAACAGGCCCTTCGGCCCACCGAGTCCGTGCCGACCCACGAACATTAAAATCAATCAGAATTGATTTTCAAGATGGCTTGGTTGATGATTATGCTTTGGCTAAAAGTACTGACGTAAAGGAGTACGCACTAGTTCTACCCTAAACACACACTGGGGACAATTTACAGAAGCCAATTACCCTGGACACCCGCATGTGTCTATGGAGTGTGGGAGGAAACCGGAGCAACCGGATGAAATCCCACGCAGGTCACGGGGAGAACGTACAAACTCCGTACAGACAGCACCCACAGTCAGGATCGAACCCGGGTCTCCGGCGCTGTGCGGCAGCAGCTCTACCCGCTGCACTACCGGGCCGGCCCATCCATTCACACTTTCCCTAAATATAAGGTAGACAAAAATGCCGGCGAAACTCAGCGGGTGAGGCAGCATCTATGGAACAAAGGACTAGGTGACGTTTCGGCTCGAGACCCTTCGTCAGGCTGATGTGGGGGTGGGGGTGGGGGGGGCGGAGAAGAAAGGAAGAGGCGAAGACAGTGGGCTGGGGAGGGGAGGGGAATGAGGGAGAAAGCAGGGTCTACCTGAAATTGGAGAAGTCAATGTTCATACCGCTGGGGTGTAAACTGCCCAAGCGGAATATGAGGTGCTGTTCCTCCAATTTGCGGTGGGACTCACTCTGGCCATGGAGGAGGCCCAGGACAGAAAGGTCAGATTCGGAATGGGAGGGGGAGTTGAAGTGCTGAACACCCTAACCCGCTGGATTTCTCCAGCATTTTTGTCGACCTTTGATTTTTCCACCATCTGCAGTTCTTTCTTAAACATTTCCTAAATATAAGGTCCCCTCAAAGCCTTCCGTTTTCTCGAGTTCCGAGCAATCGGATACTGCATTGAGACAGGTATATGTCTTGTTGGGGGACCAGCGAGGTTATGTGACACTTGTGCGTGCAACTGAGGAAAGGTTCATGAGACATGTATTTCGATAGTGCCTTTCACGGTCTTAGGGCAAACTGATTTGTAGTGTGTATGTATGTACGTGTGGACAAAGTGTGTTTGTTTACATTACACAGGGCGCAGTGCAGTCAATGTAGCAAAGGTCCCACAAACAGTTGTGTGGTCAATAATCAGAATTGATTTTGAAGATGGCTTTGGTCGATTGATAAACTTTGGCTTAAAGTACTGATGAGAAGGGTGTATGCAACGAGCTGTCGGAGGAGGTAGTTGAGGCAGGGACAATCCCAACGTTTAGGAAACAGTTAGACAGGTACATGGATAGGACAGGTTTGGAGGGATATGGACCAAACCCGGGCAGGTGGGACTAGTGCAGCTGGGACATGTTGGCCAGTATGGGCAAGTTGGGCCGAAGGGCCTGTTTCCACACTGTATCACTCGACGGCTAGTGTAGCTGGGACATGTTGGCTAGTATGGGCAAGTTGGGCCAAAGAGCCTGTTTCCACACTGTATCACTCCACGGCTAGTGTAGCTGGGACATGTTGGCCAGTATGGGCAAGTTGGGCCGAAGGGCCTGTTTCCACACTGTATCACTCGACGGCTAGTGTAGCTGGGACATGTTGGCTAGTATGGGCAAGTTGGGCCGAAGGGCCTGTTTCCACACTATATCACTCCACGGCTAGTGTAGCTGGGACATGTTGGCCAGTATGGGCAAGTTGGGCTGAAGGGCCTGTTTCCACACTGTATCACTCTACGACTATTACTCTAAGGAGTCCCACCTGACTTCATAATAGTACCGTGGTATGTTTGTTATCTGTTGAGAGAGGCTGGGAGCTTGTCTTACATCTCGTCCAAGGGACAACTCACTGGATGCAGAAGATAGACACAAAATGCTGGAGTAACTCAGCGGGACGGGCAGCATCTCTGGAGAGAAGGAATGGGTGACGTTTCGGGTCGAGACCCTTCTTCAGACTGGATGCAGAACTGGCTTGGTGTTAGGAGGCAGAGGGTGATAGTGGAGGGTTGCTTTTCACGTTGGAGGCTGTGACCAGTGTTTTGCCATAGGGGTCGATGCCCAGTCCGCTGAAACTGGCTTGGATGAGAGTATAGGTGGCATGATTAGTACATTTGCAGGTGACAACAAAATGGATGGGGAACTCCTCATTGAAACGTACCGAATAGTGAAAGGCCTGGATAGAGGGGATGTGGAGAGGATGTTTCCATTAGTAGGAGAGTCTAGGACCAGAGGTAACAGCCTCAGAATTAAAGGACGTACCTTTAGAAAGGAGATGAGGTGGAATTTCTTTAGCCGGATGGTGGTGAATCTGTGGAATTCTTTGCCACAGACGGCTGTGGAGGCCAAGTCAATGGATATTTTTAGTCTGGTCTGGTCTAGTTCAGTTTAGTTTAGTTTGGTTTAATTTTTGACACAAAGTGTATTTGTTGTTTGAAATGAGCTGCCAGAGGAGGTGGTGAGACAGGAACAGCACATTGAGGAGGCATGGGGACTGGTGCTTCAATGAGTATGACATAGGCGGATATGGAATTAATGGAGGCATGTAGGGTTAATATGAGGGCATGAAGGCCGGCATAGACACGATGGGCCAAAAGGCCTGTTTCTAAGCTGTACAACTCTATGTTTCAGAGGCCATATCTCCAACAGTGCAGTAGCCTTTCAATACTGCACTGCATAGTCTGCCTGGATTATATGTCCATGTTTCTGGAATGAGAGTTTCCATTCCACTCATAGGCGAGATTCATAAGTTCATAAGTGATAGGAGCAGAATTGGGCCATTCGGCCCTTTACTTCGCCATGCTAATCTATCTCTCCCCCCTAACCCCATTTTCCCGCCTTAACCCCCATAACCCCTGACACCCGTACTGATCAAGAATCTGTCTATCTATCCACAGACTTGTCCTCCGCAGCCTTGAGGTGACAGAGATTGTCACGGCTGAGGCATTTGTGGTTGAGTTTTACCCCAAAATCCATCTTGGGTTCATCACAATTTTAGGCCAATGCAGGCAACCATGTTTGGACAACCATCCTCTCATCATCTTGTCCCCCCACCCCCCCCCATCCCCTCGCACCCCTCGCCCCCCACCCCCCCCCCCACCCCCCCCCCCCCCCACATCTCCCTTGTCTCTGAACAATGTTCAGCTTTGTCTTCAATAACATGCATAGTATTTACAGCACAGAAACAGGCCATTCGGACAGCACAAAAACCCCAGAGACATGCCGGTGCAGTCAGAACACTTGCCACTATCTAGGCTATGCTAGACGGCCACACTCACACTCACACAGGAGCAACAAGACGCCTCTCAAACCCACCACAGAGCAGACACTAACCGGAGCCGACAGCATCGAAACCCCACACTCGCGTCGGGAACAATCAGAACATTGATTTCAGAGGCGCGAATCTCAGCCACGCGTCGGAGGGCAATTACTTAATTGACTCAACGGGGCAAGTATTAATCGCCGGCACACGGCGGGGCAGATGCGAGTCTCACAGACACACACACACACACACTCGAGTAAACCTTGGACTTGAGGCGGCGAGCAAGATGCAACGATAAACCCTGGCTCAATAAAAACGACGGGAAAACTCCGACCCTCTGGGACGCTAACCTCAGACACTAACGGGCCTGTCCCACTTACGTGATTTTTTCGACGACTTGCCGGCACCCGTCATTAGTTGCAGCAGGTTGCCGAAAATCTTCAACATGTTGAAAATCCAGAAAAAGGAACAGCTCTACGACCATGTCGACACGTGAAGCCTGTATGGTCGTGAGTAGTCGCCCAAAGAGTCGTACCTTATTCCAGTGTTTTCAACATGTTGAAAAATTTCGGCAACCTGCTGCAACTATTGACGGGTGCCAGCAGGTCGGCGAAAAAAAATTGCGTAACTGGGACAGGCCTTTAACTTCAAAGGCACACTCGACCTGACACTCTGTGGGGTTGGGGGGGTGGGGGGTGGGGGCAGTCAGTGTTCTGACCTTGGTGGCAGGTCTCAGACTCAGACAACAGTACCAAGCATAGGGCACACGTTAAAACAGCCAGAACACTAACCTCAGACACACACTTCAGTACACTGTTGGGCGGCAGAATGGAGAGTTTCAAGCACTTTGGAATAAGAAGAAAAATGAGAAAACAGGGGGGCATGGAGACAGCAACGTAGAAGATAGAGACCGAGAAAAAAATACAACAGCACGGATAAACAGTTAAAGGAAAACGGACTGTGAACACACACTAAAAATGTCACAGGTGGACAAAAATGCTGGGGGAACTCAGCGGGTGAGGCAGCATCTATGGAGCGAAGGAAATGGAGACATTGCCTCCATAGATGCTGCCACACCCGCTGAGTTCCTCCAGCATTTTTGTCCACCTTCGATTTTCCAGCATCTGCAGTTCCTTCTTAAACTAAAAATATCACAGTTCGCGTCAGTCGCGAATTCACAACGCGAACCTGTCTCCGATTTGTAAATTTACACCGAAAAACAAGAACTAATGTGTCCCGCCCAAGTTTGTGCGAAAGACTCGATAACCTGCAAAAAAAAAAAAAGGTGTAGGAAGGAACTGCAGGTGCCAGTTTAAAGCGAAGATAGACACAGAGTGCTGGAGTAACTCAGCGGGACAGGCAGCGTCTGTGGAGAGAAGGAATGGGTGACGTTTTGGGTCGAGACTCTTCTTCAGACTGGGAAGAAGGAATCGTTCAGCAATATGACGCCATATCAGGTTTATTTTTTGCAGTGACACATTGGGGGGGGGGGGGATGCATTAATAGATAGATTTCAAAATTTGTATTTAAAGATCAATATTCGGGTTTGGGGGGCCAAATGATTGCAAGCACCCATCAGACGTCTCGACCCGAAACGTCACCCATTCCTTCTCTCCACAGATGCTGCCTGTCCCGCTGAGTTCATAAGGTCTTAAGGGATAGGAGCAGAATTAGGCCATTTGGCCCATCAAGTCTACTCTGCCATTCAATCATGGCTGATCTATCTCTCCCTCCCAACCGCATTCTCCTGCCTTCTCACCACACCCTCTGGCACCCGTACTAATCAAAATTAGTTGAGTTCCATACTCCGGCATTCTGTGTCTATATTCGGTGTTAACCAACATCTGAGGTTCCTTTCGACACACTCGTCCGCGGGCACTAGGGACTCCCTGCAGCCAAAACCTTTGAGAGTCGGGAATTTGTATCCTGCTCACGAACTGTGCAGCAGAAGTCGCTGTTCAATCTGCTGTAATATACACCCATAAAACAGCTGACTGAACCCAGAACATCGTCTGCAGTTAGACACTAAATGCTGGAGTAACTCAGCGGGACAGGCAGCATCTCTGGAGAGAAGGGATGGGTGACGTTTCGGGTCGAGACCCTTCTTCAGACTGGGAGTCAGGTGAGAGGGAGATATGGAGATAAGGAGGTGTAAGGTGTGAAAATGGTCCAAAGGGGATGGAGATCAAGGACAATGTAGAAGGTGACAACAAAGCAGATGAAATGTAATTAGGGGGACAGTCAGACTGGTCGGAGAACTGGGAAGGGGGGAGGGATGGAGAGAGAGGGAAAGCAAGGGTTACTTGAAGTTAGAGAAGTCAATGTTCACACCGCTGGGGTGTAAGATGCCCCAAGCGAAATATGATGGGTTGTTCCTACAATTTGTGCTGGACCTCACACTGACAGTGGAGGAGGCCCAGGACAGAAAGGACAGATTGGGAATGGGAATGGGAGTTAAAGTGTTTGGCAACCGGGAGGTGAAGTCTGCAGTGTTTAGATGTACGACTATAATCAGTCTGGTTGAGAAACGGACGATTCCTTCAGTCTAGCACCTGCTGGATTATGTCACCAGGACGTGAGCTATAGGGAGAGGTTGAGCAGGCTAGGACATTATTCCTAGGGACAATTTACAAATTTACCAAGCCAATTAACCTACAAACTTGTACGTTTAATTTAGTTTAGAGATACAGTGAGGAAACAGGCCCTTCAGCCCACCAAGTCCGTGCTAACCTGCGATCGCCACATACTAACGCTGTTCTACACACTCTAGGGACAATTTCCAATGATACTAAGCCAATTAACCTAGGTCTTTGGAGTGTGGGAGGAAACCAAAGCACCCAGAGAAAACCCACGAGGTCACAGAGAGAACGTACAAACTCCAAACAGACAGCACCCGTATTCAGGATCGAACCCGGGTCTCTGGCGCTGTGAGGCAGCGACTCTACCGCTGCGCCACCGTGCCGCCCTGAAACGCAGGAGGATGGGGGTTGATCTTATAGAGGCGTACAGAATCATGAGGGGAATAGATCGGGTAGACGCAGAGAGCCTTTTGCCCGGAGTAGTGAAATTGACAGCCAGAGGACATAGGTTTAAGGTGAGGGGGGTGGGGGGTAAAGATCCAGTAGGAACCTGAGGGGCAACGTTTTTACACCAATGCAGTAGGAATATAAAATGAGCTGTTACAGGAGGTAGTTGAAGTAGGGACTATCGCAACGTTTAAGAAACATTTAGACCAGTGCGTGGATAGCAGAGATTTAGAGGGTTATGGGCAAACCGCAGGCAAGTGGGACTTGTGTAGATGGGACACGTTGGCTGGCAATGGCAAGTTGGGCCGAAGGGTCTGTTTCCACACTGTCAGACTCTGTGGCATCTATAAATGTGACTCTAAACCTACGGCAATATCGCAAAACATCAGTGATCTCAGTTAGCTGTAGCTTCCACTGCATTACTACAACAAACGTGCAAACTCCACACCGGCAGCACCCGATGTCAGGATCCAACCTGGGTCTCTGGCGCTGGCAGGTGGCAGCTCCACCAGCCGCGTCACCCTTCCTTCTTAACGCTCTTTGCACATTTTGGCTCCAATGCTCCCCAACCTCCGGCTGACAAAGCTCCAGCCGTGTCTACAGATGCGCCGTAGAAAGCATCACCACACGGTTTGGGAACAGCTCCGTCCAAGAGCGCCAGAGAATTGCAGAGAATTGTGGACGCAGCCCAGACCATCACGCAATCCAACCTCCCTTCCATTGACTCCATCTACACCTCACGCTGCCTCGGCAAGGCCAGCAGCATCATCAAGGACCAGTCGCACCCCGGTCACTCCCTCTTCTCCCCTTGCCCATTGGGCAAGAGGTACAGAAGTGCGAAAATGCACACCTCCAGATTCAGAAGGTAGAAAAAATGCTGGAGAAACTCAGCGGGTGAGGCAGCATCTATGGAGTGAAGGAAATATGCAACGTATCGGGTCGAGACCCTTCTTCAGACTGAAGAAGGGTCTCGACCCGAAAAGTTGCCTATTGTCTACCTTCCATTTTCCAGCATCTGCAGTTCCTTCTTAAACAAGAATAGCCCGAGGGTCACCAAAGAGGTAGATAGTAGTTCAGCCACTGCTCTCTGGTCGTGGTAGGATGGTTCAGTTGCCTGATAACAGCCGGGAAGAAACTGTCCCTGAATCTGGAGGTGTGCGTTCGTTTTCACACTTCTGTGCCTCTTGCCGGATGGGAGAGGGGAGAAGAGGGAGTGGCCGGGGTGCGACTGGTCCTTGATGATGCTGCCGGCCTTGTCGAGGCAGCGTGAGGTGTAGATGGAGCCAATGGAAGGGAGGTTGGTTTTTGGGATGGTCTGGGCTGCCTCCACAATTCTCTGCAATTTCTTGCGGTCTTGGATGGAACCAAACCCTTGTAACAGCATGGATTCTGAGCCAGGTAAAGTCATAAGGTCATAAGTGATAGGAGCAGAATTAGGCCATTCGGCCCATCCACCATTCAATCATGGCTGGTCTATCTCTCCCTCGTAAACCCCATTCTCCTGCCTTCTCGACATAACCCTTGGCAACCGCATTAATCTATCTCCGCTTTCAAAATATCCCCTGACTTGGCCTCCACAGCCGTCTGTGGCAAAGAATTCCACAGATTCACCTCCCTCTGACTAAAGAAATTCCTTCTCATCTTCCTAAAAGAACGTCCTTTAATTCTCTGGCTGCGACCTCTGGTCCTAGACTCTCCAACTAGTGGAAACATCCTCTCCACATCCACTCTATCTGAGCCTTTCACTATTCTGTACGTTTCAACGAGGTCCCCCCCCCACCCCACCTCATTCTTCTAAACTCCAGCGTGTACAGGCCCAGTGCCATCAAACGCTCATCATAGGTTAACCCACTCATTCCTGGGATCATTCCTGTAAACCTCCTCTGGACCCTCTCCAGAGCCAGCACATCCTTCCTCAGATATGGGGCCCAGATACAGTTGCACGCAGTTGTCTTAGGAAGTACTTTGAGGACTAGAGGAATGCTACGACATCACTTGCCAGGGATAGAACTGTCAGTAGGTGCTGCAAATCAAAATAGAAAATGCTAGATATACTCAACAGGTAGACAAAAATGGTGGAGAAACTCAGCGGGTGAGGCAGCATCTCTGGAGCTCCATAGATGCTGCCTCACCCGCTGAGTTTCTCCACCATTTTTGTCCACCTTCGATTTTTTCCGGCATCCGCAGTTGCTTCTTCAAGATAAAATAGTCAGCAGGTCAGGCAGCATCTATAGAAAATTTTAAAAAAAGGTATCAGCGGTTATGGGGAGAAGGCATCAAATGGGGTTGAGTGGGAGAAATAGATCAGCCACGACGGAGTAGACGCGATGCGCTGAATGGCCTAATTCTGCTCCGAGAACTTAGCAACTTCCGGAAAAAGTTAACATTTCAGGAGAGCCTTCATCAAAAAGGAGGAAAAGTGGCACAACGGTAGAGTTGGTGCCAATACTGCGCCAGAGACCCGGGTTTGATCCTGACGCGGGGTGCTGTCCGTACGGAGTTTGTACATTTCTCCCTGTGACCGTGGTGGTTTGCTCCGGGTTTTCCCGTATCCTCCCCCGCTCCAAAGACCTACAGGTTTGTAGAAGGGTCTCGACCCAAAACGTCTCCTATACGTTTTGTCCAGAGATGCTCTGTAACCCGCTGAGTTGCTCCAGCTTTTTGTGTCCACTAGGGGCGCCGGGGGGTTGGCAGCCCTGCCAGCAGTCTGTTTGTCTTTTCATTCTTTAGGTTATTTATTGGTTTGTTAAAAGTTTTGTTTTAATGTTTGTTTCATGTGGGGGGGAGCGGGGAGGGGGGACGGCGTTAGGGGAAACTTTTTTTCAGGTTCTTACCTTCCCGGAGATGTGATCGATTTTCGGATCACATTCTCCGGGCTCTGCGGCCGACCGTCGCTGGAGCTGGGAGCCGCCTCGGATTGTCGTGAGCCCCACCGCGGGGCGCGGACTTAACATCGGAGCGGATCCCTTGCCTGAGATCGCTCCCACCGCGGCCACCGCGGAACCAACACCAAGGGCTCGCAGTCTCGGGAGAGGCCGTGTCGGGAGCTCCAACGTCGGAAGGTTCGACCGGCCCCGACGCGAGGTTCGATCGCCCGGCGCGGGGGAGCTGACATCACCCCGATGCGGGAGCTTGATCGCCTCAACGCGGAGGGCCCGAGAGCCGGCTACGGGAGTCAAGATCATCCGTCAACGGGGGCTCGAAGCCCACGACCGAGGAAGAACAAAAGGGAAGGACTTGAACTTTATTTCGCCAGTGGGGAATGTGGAGGAGTCACTGTGGTGGATGTTGATGTTAAAATGTGTTTTTGAAGTGTTCTGTTACTTTTAATTGTATGACTGACCTGGCCAATGAAATTCCTCGTATGCTGCAAAATATACTTGGCGAACTAAGTACGATACTGTCTGTCTTCGGTGTGTCGGTTAATTGGCTTTGGGAAAAATGGCTCATTGTCCCTGGTGTGTAAGATAGTGCTAGTGTACGGGGTGATGGCTGGTCGGCACGGACTCGGTGGGTCGAGGGGCCTGTTTCCGCGCTGTATCTCACATCTAAACTGAACTATATTTCTACCCCCCCCCCCACCTCTGCACCTTAAAACTAACTTGTTTACATTATTTCCCCGTTGTGACAAAACCATTTTGCAGGGAACCACGTCCTTCAGACCAATTCCCCTGAAGAAGGGTTTCGGCCCGAAACGTTGCCTATTCCCTTCGCTCCGTAGATGCTGCCTCACCTGCTGCGTTTCTCCAGCACTTTTGTCTGCCTTCTATCATCGATTCCCCCATCTAAGAGGGTCCCATTTGCCTGCGTTTGACCCACGTCACTCTGAAGCATCACTCTGAAGACAATATTGAACGCTTCCAGGGTTTCTTACGTTTGCATCTGCTGCTTCCGTTGGGATTCTGCTGGGGATTCCATACCTCGACTGAGAGTGGAGCAGACACTTTGTGTTGGCCTTCACCCAACTTTGTGTCATATTTTGCAGACATAATTTCAGTTAGTGACGCTGGATTCCACAATGCACGGTGCCGTCGAGGAATCTGTTGCGATGGATTCTTCAACGCTAACCGACTGTCTCAGGAAAGAAATAGGCGACGTTTCAGGTTGAGACCCTTCCTCTGTGGGTTGAAGAAGGAACTGCACGTGCTGGAAAAATCGAAGGTAGACAGAAATGCTGGGGAAACTCAGCGGGTGAGGTAGCATCTATGGAGCGAAGGAATAGATGATGTTTCGGGTCGAGACCCGGAAGGGTCTCGACCCGAAACGTCGCCTATTCCTTCACTCCATAGATGCTGCCTCACCCGCTGAGTTTCTCGACCCAAAATGTCGCCTATTTCCTTCGCTCCATAGATGCTGCCTCACCCTTAAGGGTCCCGACCTGAAACGTCACCTATTCCTTCGCTCCATAGATGCTGCCTCACCCTTAAGGGTCTCGACCCGAAACGTCACCTATTCCTTCGCTCCATAGATGCTGCCTCACCCTTAAGGGTCTCGACCCGAAACGTCACCTATTCCTTCGCTCCATAGATGCTGCCTCACCCTTAAGGGTCTCGACCCGAAACATCACCTATTCCTTCACTCCATAGATGCTGCCTCACCCTTAAGGGTCTCGACCCGAAACGTCACCTATTCCTTCGCTCCATAGATGCTGCCTCACCCTTAAGGGTCTCGACCCGAAACGTCACCTATTCCTTCGCTCCATAGATGCTGCCTTACCCGCTGAGTTTCTCCAGCATTTTTGTCTACCTACAATTTTCCAGCATCTGCAGTTCCTTCTTAAACTTAGAACAAATGCTTACATTCCCTCACCAAGACAGACGCAAAATGCTGTCTCTAAGTAACTCAGCGGGTTAGGTAGCATCTCCGGGGAAAAGGAAAGGGTCGAGCCCCTTCTTCAAACACAGAAAATAGGTGCAGGAGTAGGCCATTTGGATCTTCGAGCCAGCACCGCCATTCAATATGATCATGGACGGGCCTCCTCTACACAGCCACTGACTGGCAGCTACACGTCGATCTGGGCAAACAGCTGAAGTTTCCACAGCACATCACAACAACATCACTCCGGCCAGACATGATCATCACCTCCAAAGTGACAAACCAGCTGATCATTCTGGAACTGACAGTGCCCTGGGAAGAGCGTATTGAAGAGGCTAATGAGAGGAAGCGCGCAAAGTACCAGGAACTGGTGGAGATGTGCCAGGACAGAGGCTGGAAGACATACTATGAGCCGATAGAGGTGGGCTGTAGAGGCTTTGCAGGATGCTCACTCTGCAAAGTCCTCAACCAGTTGGGCTTTACGGGGCTGGCAAAGAAGAGGGCCATTCAATCCGCAAGTGAAGCCGCAGAGAAAGCCACTAGGTGGCTTTGGTTTAAGAGGGCTGATCCGTGGGCGGTTGCTGCTGGGACACAAGTCGGGGCCTGATCAACCGCGGCTGGGTCGCCTGGGTGAGGGTGTCTGATGTTGTGAGACCCGAAACACCCGATGACCCCAGGTCACATCACGAGGATGTGTCCCAGCGCATCTAGAAGATGTATCTTTCACACGATCATGGCTGACCATCCAAAATCAGTACCCCGTTCCTGCTTTTTCTCCATATCCCTTGATTCCGTCAGCCCTAAGAGCTAAATCTAATGGGCCTGTCCCACTTACGCGACTTTTTCGGCATTGCAGGTGGCCGAAAAATGTTCAACAGGTTGAAATTCCAGCGGCGACCAGAACAAGGTACGACTCTTTGGGCGACTACTCACGTACACACAGGCGTCACCCCGCGACATGTCGCCTGTATGGTCGTGAGTCGTCTCCTCAGTCGCCCAAAGAGTCGTAGCGTCTTTCTGGTCGCCGCTGGATTTTCAACATGTTGAAAATTCTCGGCGACCTGCAACCACCTATGACGGGTGCATGAAGTCCCCGAAAAAGTTGCGTAATTGGGACCGGCCCATAACTCTCTCTTGAAAACATCCAGTGAATTGGCCTCCACTGCCTTCCTCATCTCAGTCGTATGTGGCCGACCTCTTATTCTTAAACTGTGTGTGGCCCCTGGTTCTGGACACCCCCCAACATCGGGAACATTTTACCTGCATCTAGACTGTCCAATTCCTGAAGAATTTTATATGTTTCTATGAGATCCCCTCTCATCCTCCTACATTCCATGAATAGACTCAAAGTCAGGGGAATCAGACTGTCGGGCGAGATTGAAATACAAGACACCAAGAGAGACGTTTTCTCACCCTACAGTTCCCTTGCATAGAATCACTAAACATTATAGGGAATAGATAGAATGTGTGCACAGAGTCTTTTACCCAGAGTAGGGGAATCGAGAAGCAGAGGATGTCATGTTAAGTCACTTTTATTTCTATAGCACATTTAAAAAACAACTCTCGTTGACCAAAGTGCTTTACATTGGTGGAGGTACTAACGTTATACAACAGAGGTTCATAAGCACATACATATAGCCCTCCCTCAGAGGATGAGGTTAGAAAGGGTGAGGGGGGAAAGATTTAATAGGAACCTGAAGGACAACATGTCTTCTGGTTCCCAATTCCCCAACTCTGGGCAAGAGACTCTGTGCACTTATCCAAATCTATTCCTTGCAAGGTCTATTGATTCACATTGTACGTAAGGCCGCAGGGGCTTTCTCCGGTTTCCTCCCACAGTGCAAAGATTTTTTAGGTTAATTGGCTGTTGTAAATTGTCCCTAGTGTGTCGGATACAACTAATGTACCATCGATCAATAGTCAGGGCAGGCCCCACTGAGTGGGCCGAAGGGCCTGTTTCCACGCAGCATCTCTAAATTAACAACCAGACTAGCACCTCGCGTCTCCCAGCTCAGGAGATGGACAGGAAACCAATGGCGTATGTTGCATGTGTATTCTCACTCGCCCTTAAAGGGGCCTGTCCCACTTATGCGATTTTTTTCGACAACTGCCGTCGATAGTCGCAGGGGGTCTCCGAAAATTTTCGGTATGTTGAATGGCGACCAGAACAAGGTGCGGCTCGTTGGGCGACTACTCACGACCATACAGGTGTCACCACGCGACATGTCGACACGTGACGCCTGAATAGTCGTGAGTAGTCGCCCAGAAAGTCGTACCTTGTTCTGGTCGCCGCTGGATTTTCAACATGTTGGAAATTTTCGGCCACCTGCCGCGACTATGACGGGTGCCGGCAAGTCGCGTAAGTGGGACTGGCCCTTAAGGGGATCATAACAGAAGCCTCCTCGTGGCGATCCCCAGAAGCGACTACATGATGCACTCTGTCACGCGGCGGGCGGCCAATTCCGTCAACACGTTGCACGAAGACGGAAGCCAACAGCGAGCTATGCGCCGTGTGACACATGAGCGTACGGACTCCCCGTAAGCTTTCCCTCGAAGCTGTGCAAGTTTCCCTTTGATGCATCTATCCAATTCTCTTTCAAGTCCACCCATTGAATTAGCTTCCACCATATCCGCCATCTTGCTTCAGGTAACAAACGGCTTGAAGGTGTTTATCTTCATGTTAGGGCGTAGCCCACAAGAACACGACCAAACGCAGCCATCAGCTCTGGTGTCGTGTGCCACCAGTCATAAGTGTTCATAAGTCATAGGAGCAGAATTAGACCATTCGGCCCATCGAGTCTACTCTGCCATTTGATCATGGCTGATCTATCTTTCCCTCTCAACCCCATTCTCCTGCCTTCTCCCCATAACCTGTGAAATAATCACGACCTCGTCGACCTTTAGGTTTTAGAGATATAGAATGCAGAAACAGGCCCTTCAGCCCACCAGGTCCGCGCCGACCAGCGATCCCCGCGCACACTAACACTACCCTACACACACGAGGGCCAATTTCCACAATTTTTACCAAAGCCAATTAACCTAAAAAACTTGCACGTCTTTGGAGTGTGGGAGGAAACTGGAGCACCCGGAGAAAACCCACGCAGGTCACGGGGTGAACGTACAAACTCCGTATGGACAGCACCCGTAGTCGGGATGGAACCCGTGTCTCTGGCGCTGCAAGCGCTGTAAGGCAGCGGCTCGGGTAATGCAAGTGTAAGGCAGGTTCCAGCTGACGAGCTGTTCTTCAGCTCCTTACACAAAGTCCTCCTGTGTTGTTCCCTTGTCAGAGGTACAGGATGTACTGGGTGTCTGATATCGGCCTCCCCTGTCTCTGCACCAGTCCTCCTGACACCTCATCCAACCATTAACTAACCACAAGGAAACTCTAGACCATAGACAAGTGTTTGGTTCCCAATTAGGCCTCGTGTTGTCTGCGCCCGTCTGTCTCTCCGTCTCAACTTCTGTTTGTGTGCTGCTGTTTGTATCCATGTGTTTATCTGTCTGTCACTCTCATAAAATCAGAAGTGATAGGAGCAGACTTAGGCCATTCGGCCCATCGTGTCTCCCCCGCCGTTCCATCTGTTCGTCCTAACCCCATCCTCCTGCCTTCTCAAATTAACCCCCGACACCTGTATTAATCAAGAATCTACCTATCTCTGCCTTAAAAATATCCACTGACTTGGCCTCCACAGATTCACCACCCTCTGACTAAAGAAATTCCTCCTCATCTCCATCCAAAAAGAACATCCTTTAATTCTGAGGCTGTGACCTCTGGTCCTAGACTCTCCCACTAGTGGAAACATCCTCTCCACATCCACTCCACATCCACTCTATCCAGGCCTTTCACTATTTTGGACGTTTCAATGAGGTCCCCCCTCATTCTTCTAAACTCCAGCAAGTACAGGCCCAGTGCCGTCAAACGCTCATTATATCTTATGATCATCATAGTGTCATCATATTGTTCCCTCTGTCCCTGCTCAGCCTGTTCCACTGATTCATTCCTCAGTTGACTTTGTGTCTCCTGTCTCTCACGGTCCAAAGACGTACAGGTTTGTAGGTTAATTGGCTTTGGTAAAAGTGTAATTTGTCCCTAGTATGTGTAGGATAGTGTAGGGGAATGGCTGGTGGGTGCGGACTCGGTGGGCCGAAGGGCCTGTTTCCGTGCTGTACCTCTAAACTAAGCTAAACTAAACAAGTTGCATTTATTATTTTCACGTGTACTGAGGTACATTGAGAAGCTTTTTGTCGCGCGCTATCCAGTCAAAAAAGAGACAACACATGATTATAATCGAACCGTCCACAGCGTACAGATACAGGATAAAGGGAATAACATTTAGTGCAAGATAAAATACGATTAAATATAGGTCAAATGTCTCCAATGAGGTAGATGGGAGGTCAGCACTGCTCTCTAGTTGGTGAGAGGACGGTTCAGTTGCCTGATAACAGCCGGGAAGAAACTGTCCCTGAATCTGGAGGTGTGCGTTTTCACACTTCTGTACCTCTTGCCTGATGGGGACAGGGGAGAAGAGGGAAGTGACCGGGGTGAGACTGGTCCTTGATGATGCTGCTGGCCTTGCCGAGGCAGCGTGAGGTGTAGATGGAGTCAGTGGAAGGGAGGTTGGTTTGTGTGATGGTCTGGGTTAAGTCCAGATAGTGGAGTCAGGGGATATGGGGAGAAGGCAGGATCGGGTTACTGATTGGGGATGATCAGCCATTGAATTGTGGTGCTGGCTAGAAGGGCCGATTGGCCTATCCCTGCACCTATTGTCCATTGTCCTATCTCTCTGCAATTTCTTGCAGTCTGTTACCAAAACCATGCTGTGATGCATCCCAATAAAATGCTTTCTACGCTGCATCTGCAGAAGTTGGGGGTGGTTGTTGGCGAGATGCCACACTTCCTAAACCTCTCTGTCTTTCTCTCTTTCTCTCTTTCTCTCTATCTATCTCTCTCTCTCTCTCTCTCCCCCTCCCTCCTGCAGGGGTTACAACATCAGAGACCCGGGTTCGATCCTGTCTACGGGCGCTGTCTGTACGGAGTTTGCACGTTCTCCCCGTGACCTGCGTGGGTTTTCTCTGGGTGCTCTGGTTTCCTCCCACACTCCAAAGACGTGCAGGTTTGTAGATTAATTGGCTTTGGTAAAATTGTAAATTGTCCCTAGTGTGTGTAGGAAATAATTAGTCTTGGTCAGCATGGACTCGGTGGGCAGAAGGGCCAGTTTCTGCACTGCATCTCTAAAGTTGAAAGTGTCTCGCAAACAACCAGAGCATCTTTTAATGAGCATGCCTTTTGGCAGAAAATATCAATATTTCCTTTATCTTAATCTATATCTGGGGTGTAAATTATTCAAGCGAAATATGAGGTGCTGCTCCTCCAAATGGCGGTGGGAAAGTCCTTCCTTCCCCTCCTCTTCCCAGCTCCCCTATAGCCCGCTGTCTCTGCCTCTTCCTTTCTTCTTCTCCTCCCCTCCCCCCCCCCCCCCCCATCCACCACCAAAGATCCTATAATGGAGCAAGATGGACCACTCCTGCTAAATGCAATGGGCTGGCGTGTAGTACGCAATGGAACGGAACGTGGGCCTTTTTTTCATCCATTTCAGAAACCCGACCCGACCCGACCCGACCCGCAGTGTAATCAACGTTGCGGGGGAACAGTTTGTGTTAATAAATTTAAATTCTGAAAATGAGGAGAAGATTTTTACCAAAGAACTTTGATTTCTACGAGGATGTTTCCGTAACCGGCTTCCGTCTCCGCACTAGTATCTTTGCTCCGCTACGGGATCTTTGGTGCGGAGACAGAAGCCGGTTACGGAAATGGGGCTGAAAATTACCCATGAATCTGCCCATGACCGTACTACGTCTTTTTGGTCGAGTGATCTATCTTGCTCACTGTAGGATCTATGTCCGCCAACACCCCCACATCAGTCTGAAGAAGGGTCTCGACCCGAAACGTCACCTATTCCTTCGCTCCATAGATGCTGCCTCACCTGCTGAGTTTCTCCAGCATTTTTGTCCATTTTATCGTAAGACGCATTATCGGGTCATTCAGCGCGGTTCAGAAATTAGCCTCCGTGTGTCCGGGATTAATGACTGCTCTAATTCATCAGTTTTTATGCTCACTTGGGTGTTCTGCAGCTGCGAATTTGTCCTTTAGAAAGACAAGTAAACCCCGAGGCATCTATGAGCCATTGTTTAATGAAGGCACGAGAACGAGAGCATGGCTCCTTTCTTCTGAGCAGATGAATGAGTGAGAAATAGTGCCTAGAATATCCTGTGACACAAATGTGAGAATTGTAGCCGATCCACTGCGGCAGCAGGCCTGACACACTTAGCACAATTTCTTGGGTGAGGGATTTCCCTGTCTTAGCGACATCTCACATCAATTGAGCTCTTCAGGAGTGCAGACAAGTGTTATGTCGTCAAGTGTAGGAGCCATTTTATTTTTGCACAGGACTCATAACAGAATTGTCCTTGTCGTAGAGGCTGGAAAGTGGAAGTATCCTGGGCTATCGGGTCGAGACCCTTAAGGGTGAGGCAGCATCTATGGAGCGAAGGAATAGGTGACGTTTCGGGTCGAGACCAAACGAGGACGTCTGTGAGCAAGGCACCAAGTCAAATTCCTAGGTAGACAAAAATGCTGGAGAAACTCAGCAGGTGAGGCAGCATCTATGGAGTGAAGGAATAGGTGACGTTTCGGGTCGAGACCCTTCCGGGTCACCTATTCCTTCGCTCCATAGATGCTACCTCACCCGCTGAGTTTCTCCAGCACTTTTGTCTACCTTCGATTTTTTTCCAGCATCTGCAGTTCCTTCTTAGACCCAACAGTATCCCGAGCTAACTCTGCTGCCTCCATCGTCTACTGCGAGAAGTGATGGCTTCCGTGGTTTGTCGCCGGACGCTCGCGTCCATTTCAGGACGGACGATGACAGCGATGTCAACATTTGTAACGAGACGGACTCGAAAAGAAGCAGATTTTTGCGCACAATGAGATTGCAAGGTAGACAAAAATGCTGGAGAAACTCAGTGGGTGAGGCAGCATCTATGGAGCGAAGGAAATGGGCAACGTTTCGGGTCGAGACCCTTCTTCAGACTGGGAGTCAGGGGAGAGGGACACTAGAGATGTGAAAAGTTACAAAGAACAAATGAAGGAAAGGTATGAATAGGATAAATCAAAGCCAGCGACGATGATCAAGGAGAGGTGGAGCCCACAATGGTCCATTGTTGGTTGTGGGGTAGGTAATAACGAGTGGAGGCCAAATGCATGGAAATTGGACTAGTTTAGATGGGGCATCTTGTTGGCATGGACTAATAGACAATAGGTGCAGGAATAGCCCATTCGGCCCTTCGAGCTAGCACCAGGCCAATGGGCAAGTTGCCTCCATGTGGGCATGTTGCCTCCATGACTAAATCTGTGACTGGCACCCAGGGTGATCTGTGAGTGTTCATGTCAAGAGAAGCTTTATTGGGGGCCTACAGTTATAGCGTTATAGAGAGGCATAGAATCACACGGCATGGAAACAGGCCATTCAGCCCAGCATGCCCATGCCGACCAACATGCCCCATCTACACTAGTGCAACCTGCCAGCGTTTGGCCCATATACCTCTAATCCCGTCTTATCCATGTACCTGTCCAAATGTTTCTCAAAGATTGTGTTGGTACCTACCTCCGGCAGCTTATTCCCTTTTCCTATCATCAATTTAGAATTACACCAAACCAATCAACCTGTGCGCCTTTCGAGTGTTTGAGGAAACCGACGATACCGGAGAAAACCCGCACAGGTCATGGGAAAAACGTACAAACTCCGCACAGACAGCGCCCATGGTCAGGTTCCAACCCAGGTCCCTGGCGCTGTGAGGCAGCAACTCTACCGCTGCGCCACCGTGCCGCACAGAACCGATACTATTGTCACTTACTATGTGAGTTCCCTCTCACGTTCCTCCTCCATGTGCAGATTGGTAAATTGACCACTAACGTGCCCCGTGTGTACCTGTGGGGTAGCGTTGGTGGGAATGTGGGGATGACAAACGTGTAATATCACTGTAAAAAGAGAGGTACAAGGGAACTGCAGAGTCTGGTTGACCAAATAAAAACCACACAGTCCTGGAGTCTAGAGTCCGTCATAAAGGATGAGGTTACGGAGTACTGAGAAGCTCATGATAAAATAGGTCGAAGTCAGCTTGGTTTTGTGAAGGAGAGATCTACCCTGACAAATTTGCTGGAATTCTTTGAAGATGGAAATAACTAGCAGGACTGGCAAAGGAGGGTCAGTAGATGTTGTATACCTAGAATTTCAGAAATCCTTTGATAAGGTGCCACACGTGAGGCTGCAAGAGAAGACACGAGCCCACGGTATCAAAGGCAGATACTAGCATGGATAGCAGGTTGGCTGGATGGCAGAAGGCAAACAGAGGCAATAAAATGGGCATTATCTGGTTGGCTGCCAGTGTCTAGTGGAGTTCCGCAGGGCCCGGTGCTGGGACAGCTACTCTTCACGTTGTATATTAATGATTTGGACGAGGGGATTGAAGGCTTTGTGGCCAAGTTTGTGGATGATACAGAAATAGGTGGAAGGGGAGGTAGTGTAGAGAAAGCAGGGACTGTGCAGAAGGACTTGGACAGGTTGGGTGAGTGGGCAGACAAGTGGCAGATGGAATATAGTGCGGCAAAGTGTGGAGTCGTGCATTTTGGGCGTAGGAATAAAGGCGTCGACTGTTTTCTAAATGGGGAGAGAATCCAGAAATCGGAGTTGCAAAGGGACTTGGGAGCTGGTGCAGGATTCCCAAAAAGTTCATCTGCAAGTTGAATCGGTAGTAAAGAAAGCAAACTCAATGCCAGCATTTATATCACGAGGCCTTGTATGCAAAAACAGGGATGGAATGCTGAGGCTCTGTAAGGCGCTGGAAAGGCCACATTTGGAATACTGTGAGCAATTCTGGGCCCCGTATCTGAGGAAGGATGTGCCGGCTCTGGAGAGGGTCCAGAGGAGGTTTACAAGAATGATCCCAGGAATGAGTGGGTTTAACATATGATGAGCGATTGACGGCACTGGGCCTGTACTAGCTGGAGTTTAGAAGCATGAGGGGGGGACCTCATTCAAATTTATAGGATAGTGAAAGGTCTGGATAGAGTGGATGTGGAGAGGATGTTTCCACTAGTGGGAGAGTCTAGGACTAGAGGGCACAGCCTCAGAATTAAAGGATGTTCTTTTAGGAAGGAGATGAGGAGGAATTTCTTTAGTCAGAGGGTGGTGAATCTGTGGAATTCTTTGCCACAGACGGCTGTGGAGGCCGAGTCAGTGGATATATTTAAGGCAGAGATAGATAGATTCTTGATTAGTGCGGGTGTCAGGGGTTATGGGGAGAAGGCAGGAGAATGGGGTTAGGAGGGAGAGATAGATCTGCCATGAATGAATGGTGGAGTAGACTGGATGGGCTGAATGGCCTAATTCTGCTCCTATCACTTATGAGCTTATGAGCTTCTCAGCAAGTCAGGCAGCATGTCTGGAGAATATGAACGGGTGACATTTCAGGTCGGGACCCTTCATCAGACTGACCAGCCTGTATTTCAGGTTTAATTTCAATGCTATTTACACTTTGTAAATGTCTGACGACGTTGGCCTGTAATTTCACTCCTCTATTTAAAGTAATCATTCATTTTATTTTTATTTTAAAAGTTATTTTTGGACATTCTCTAGTTAAACCGCAGATTTAAATCTTTCTTTCTGCTGTAATGATATCTGAAGATCCAAAACATTCTCCTTTAATTGGCTTTGTGGCAGAGGAGACGTGAAACCCAAACAATGAGAGAGAGAGAGACAGAGAGAGAGAGAGAGAGAGAGAGAGAGAGAGAGAGAGAGAGAGAGAGAGAGAGAGAGAGAGAGAGAGAAAAGGAGAAAGAGAAAGAGAAAGAGAAATTGAAAAAGAGGAGGAGAAAGGGACACAGAGAGACAGAGAGACACAGAGACAGAAAGACAGAGAGACCGAGAGAGAGATAGAGGGAGAGAGAGAGAGAGAGAGAGAGACAGAGAGAGACAGAGAGAGAGACAGAGAGAGACAGAGAGAGACAGAGAGAGACAGAGAGAGACAGAGAGAGACAGAGAGAGACAGAGAGAGACAGAGAGAGACAGAGAGAGAGGGAGAGAGAGAGAGAGACAGAGAGACAGAGAGACAGAGAGACAGAGAGACAGAGAGACAGAGAGACAGAGAGAGAGCGAGAGAGCGAGAGAGCGAGAGACAGAAAGACAGAGAGACCGAGAGAGAGATAGAGGGAGAGAGAGAGAGAGACAGAGAGAGAGCGAGAGACAGAGAGAGAGCGAGAGACAGAGAGAGAGCGAGAGACAGAGAGAGAGCGAGAGACAGAGAGAGACAGAGAGAGACAGAGAGACAGAGAGACAGAGAGACAGAGAGACAGAGAGACAGAGAGACAGAGAGAGAGAGAGAGAGAGAGAGAGAGAGAGAGAGAGAGAGAGAGAGAGAGAGAGAGAGAGATACAGAGACAGAGAGATACAGAGATACAGAGACAGAGAGACAGATACAGAGTGAGAGAGTGAGAGGGAATCCAAACCTAGCTACTTTATCTCAATCACAGTGTGAGTGTGGGAGTGAGAGTGGTCAGAGATGAAGAGACCAATGAGTCTGAGAACATCGCAGAACCAATGGATCCCAACCCAAAGTGTCGACTGTCCTTGCCGTCCACAGATGCTGCCTGACCCGCTGAGGTACAAAGTCATAGAGCGTGTGAACAGGTTCCACACATTCACCAGCCTCTGACTAAAGAAATCCCTCCTCATCTCCTTCTTAAAAGAACGGCCTTTAACTCTGAGGCTGTGACCTCTGGTCCGAGACTCTCCCACTAGTTGGAAACATCCTCCCCACATCCAATCTACCCAGGCCTTTCACTATTCTGGTCGTTTCAATGAGGATCCCCCCTCTGTACTTGCTGGCGTTTTCCAAACTCCAGCGAGTACAGGCCCAGCGCCGACAAACGCTCATCATCGGTGTGAGAGTTTGTGAGAATGCTGGGAAGAGTGTGCGGAGAGAGAAGGAGAGTTAACACTGCAGGACATTGGCCCTTTCATCAGAACGAGAGAAAGGTTAGAGTTTGGGGCCAGCAGTGACGTGCATGGAGGGGTTGAGGCCGGGTGGAAGGCAGGAGAGGTTGAACGGCAACAATGTACGGAGACAGAGGGCAGCAGAGCCACAAATAAAGATTCACACGTCTGACTGGAAGAGGTACGAATGGGGGAAGCAGAAGAGTTGAATTGAAGGTTGAATCTGGAAGATGAGATGCCATACTGCGAACCAACTTCATGATAACAGTAGAGGGCGCCACGGTGGCGCAGCGGTAGAGCTGCCGCCTAATCGGCCTGTCCCACTTACGCGACCTTGGATGGTAAATTACGCGACCTTGTGGTCGCTTGAGGCGTACGGGCACCGTATGGCCGCGCTGGGGCCCGTCCCACTTAGAAGCGCAGAGTTGTGCGGGGCTGGTCCCGACATTGCGCGGGGCTCCGAAAATCTGTCCGTGTCCGAAATCTTCGCGTGCCAATGGCCTGTCGGCACGCAGGCGCATTGCGGTCGTACGTGGCGTCTTGATGGTGTACGCCTAAAATTGTCCCTAGTGTCCAAGATCAGACTGGAATAACTGTATTGGCCAAGTATCTATACATACAAGGAATTTGACTTGTTTAACAAAGAACTGCGGATGCGTGGGACGTGGGAGGACCCGGGGGGAAACGCTCTGGAGCATTCGGCCGGCGAGCAGGATCATGCACACACACCGTTCCCGATGTATATTCCTTGCAAATCTATGTTCTCGCAACAACAAAGCGGACAAACTGCAACTCCTGCGCCCAACAAACGAGGACTTTGGTGAGCAAGGCACCAAGTCAAATTCCTAGGTAGACAAAAAAGCTGGAGAAACTCAGCGGGTGAGGCAGCATCTATGGAGCGAAGGAATGGGTGACGTACCCGAAACGTGACCTATTCCTTCGCTCCATAGATGCTGCCTCACCCTTAAGGGTCTCGACCCGAAACGTCACCTATTCCTTCGCTCCATAGATTTTTCCAGCATCTGCAGTTCCGTCTTAAACAAGTCAAATTCCTTGTATGTAGACATACTTGGCCAATAAATGTATTCTGATCTGATCTGATTCCTTGTCACCATTCACTCTCGTTAGGTCTCCACCATTTCACAGAACTTTCCTTGAATCCTCCTTTCCCTAAAGCCCCAACTGTGCCTGCATTAGCAAAGCCTGAGTTGCTGGCCTGAGTTCGTTCTCTCTGTCTCTGTCTCTGCCTCTCTCTCTCTCTCTCTGTCTCTCTCTCCGTCTCTCTCTCTCTCTCTGTAGCAGTCCTGTCTTCACTTCCACATTTCCAACATGTCTGGGACATGCATTGATGAACTCACCGTAACAAGCCTCTCCGGTGAGGACCACAAGTTGCTGTTAACCGCTGACGCCATCAGTGGCGAGGGCCAGACCCACTGATGCAGGAGGATGCAAGGAGGGAGACGTCCTCCTCTCACCGCCAGTATCCGGCACGACGGATGAACATTCCCAACAACTCAACGCCAATGCTCCAGCTCTTCCACCCCAGTTTGCAGCCCAGGGACCTCCGAAGATGCAAGATAGGACTTCCGCTCACACACGGTCATAAGTGATCGGTCATTGTTAAAGTCAATTTTATTCGCCACAGAATAAGAGCAGAATTAGGCCATTCGGCCCATCAAGTCTGCTCCGCCTTTCAATCATGGCTCGTCTATCCCTCCCTCCGAATCCCATTCTCCTGCCTTCTCCCCATAACCTCTGATACCCGCGCTGATCAGGAATTCATTTTCCCGCGGGACATTTTAGCCGATAGAGGGGTCCAGACCCGAAACGTCACCCAGAGATGGTTTCTCCAGAGATGTTGCCTGTCTCACTGAGTTACTCCAGCACTTGGTGTCTAACATCCAGAAGGAGGGTTTCGACAAGCAAGGGAGTGAGTTGGGTCAGCCAACAACGCAATCCCTCAGAGCAAGCGATTTTTAACAAACTGGAGATAACAGTTCAAGATGTCCTCAAAGCCTTCCTTCCAAAATCCTCTGGCCTTCGCATGAGACTCATCGTACTCCTTGACTTTAACAATGGAGCAGGAGCATCCGTCTACGGGAGCAGAGGGAGCCCAACATCTAGTGTAAGGAGGCACAATGTCCCACACAACCCACCCAATATCAGAAGATCTAGGAGCAGAATTAGGCCATTCAGCCCATCAAGTCTACTCCGCCATTCAATCGTGGCTGTATTTCTAAAGTCTAAAGATTCCTTTTACCCCGCTGTGTTACTCCAGCATTTTGTGTCTACCTTCGGTGTAACCTGCATCTGCAGTTCCTTCATAAGGTCATAAGTGATAGGAGCAGAATAAGGCCATTCGGCCCATCAAGTCTACTGCACCATTCAATCGTGGCTGATCTGTCTTTCCCTACTAAAGCCCATTCTCCTGCCTTCTCCCCGTAACCCCTGACACCCGTACTAATCAACTACCTGCCTATTCACTCGCCAACCCAGGTACCAAATAGCTACTGCGTACAGCCATCTATAACAACCACATCATCCACCCCAGAACCACAGGAACCTTCTAACAGCCAAGAAGGTGAAGAATATGAAGAATCAGGTGAAAAGCTGAACACTTCACGTTTCTTTAACGCTGCCCCCATCAAACACTCTTTAGAATTTTAGATTTCAGAGAAAGAGCGGAGAAACAGACCCTTCGGCCCACCGAGTCCATGCTAGCCGCCGATCCCCCCCGCACACTAGCACCATCCTACACACCAGGGACAATTTACAATTTTACCGCTAATCTACCGACAAACATGTACCTGTACGGAGTTTGTACGTTCTCCCCGTGACCTGCGTAGGTTTTCTCTGGGAGGTCCGGTTCCCTCCCTCACCCCCAGGACGTACAGGTTTGGATGTTAATCGCCATTAAAAATTGGAGAGTTCACAAGTTATAGGAGTAGAATCAGGCCATTCGGCCCATCGAGTCCACACTGCCGTTCAATCATAGCTGATCTCTGCCTCCTAATCCCATTCTCCTGCCTTCTCCCCATAATCCCTGACACCCGCTCTAATCGAGAATCTATCTATCTCTGCCTTAAAAAATATCCACGGATTTGGCCTCCACAGCCCCCTGTGGCAATGAGTTCCACAGATTAACATAGAAACATAGAAATTAGGTGCAGGAGTAGGCCATTCGGCCCTTCGAGCCTACACCGCCATTCAATATGATCATGGCTGATCATCCAACTCAGTATCCTGTACCTGCCTTCTCTCCATACCCTCTGATCCCCTTAGCCACAAGGGCCACATCTAACTCCCTCTTAAATATAAAAATATTAACTGCCCTCTAGCCCAAGACGTTCCTCCTCACCTCCTTTCTAAAAGATCCCCCTTTAATCCTGAGGCCGTGACCTCTGGTCCTAGACTCTCCCACCAGCGGGAACATCCTCTCCACATCCACTCTCGTCTCTAGTTGTGTAGTTTTCCAGTTTGCTTATTGTCACGGTCCAGCGAAAGGCTTTTGTTGCGTGCTCATAGTGTTAGTGTGCGAGGATCGCTGGTCGGCGTGGACACGATGGGCCGAAGGGCCTGTTTCCGCGCTGTATCTCTAAACCAACGTAAACTAAACTGGAACGTTTCTGTGTTCTCAACCCCCGACTTCTTCCTGCCGGACTAGGACCTTAAACTTCATCCACCTACTACAGGTCGCAGGTTCACCACACTGACAACGTTCCACAAGGTGAAGAATACCACTCATGGTTTAAAGATGGAGGCCCAGTGAACCCAAGCGCCCATAGACACGTCAACCAGAAGATGCCAACCTGGGCATTATTTCATTCCACACGGCACTTTCTCACTCGTTTTTCTTCAAGACGGCAAGGGATTGGAACACCCTACCAGCCGGCACCAGAGATCTCCAATACACCAACACACACACACAGATGCAACTCCAAAAGCATCTCCATCTGGACCAGCACGTCCACCACCAACATAGCGCTGAGCGATGCTCTACTTTGTAGCATTCTACATCCTGATCCAGGTCCAGAGATCAAGGGATTCGGTGCCCTCCAACCATGCTCATCTAGTGCCACAAACCTGCAAACCTTCTCCGTTGCCTCGAGGGAGTTGGGCCCCGTAACACACGAGGGTCTTGACCCGAGGGTCTGAGCTGCGGGGAGAGGTTGAGTAGGCTGGGTCTCTCTTCCGTGGAGCGCAGGAGGATGAGAGGTGATCGCATAGAAGTGTATAAAACCATGAGAGGAATAGATCGGGTAAACGCACAGAGTCTCTTGCCCAGAGTAGGGGAATCGAGGACCAGAGGACATAGGTATAAGGTGAAGGGGAAAAGATTTAATAGGAATCTGAGGGGTAACCTTTCCACACAAAGGGTGGTGGGTGCATGGAACAAGCTGCCGGAGGAGGTAGTTGAGGCAGGGACTATCCCAACAGTTAGACAGGTACATGGATAGGACAGGTTTGGAGGGATATGGACCAAGCGCAGGCAGGTGGGACTATTGTAGCTGGGACATGTTGGCCGGTGTAGGCAAGTTGGGCCGAAGGGCCTGTTTCCACACTATGACCATTTGGGGTGAGTGGGGTGCCCCGGACCAAGTGTGCAGTTCAGAATCATAAGCTCTAGCAGCAGAATTAGGCCATTTGGCCCATCCAGTCTACTCCGCCATTCAATCATGGCTGATCGATCTTTCCCTCTCAACCACATTCACCTGCCGTCTCCCCATAACCCCCGACACCCGCACTAATCGAATTTGCTGCTTTTCAACTGATTCTTCTCTGCCTTCTTGGCCATCAGAGGCTTTCGGATGACTTGCCATTTCAGAATCGTTTGCACATTTGCTCGGACATCTCTCCGTACTTTCCCCGTCTCCCTCCGTCCCAACCCATGACGTCCTCTACCATTTTTCTCCAGAGATGCTGCCTGACCTGCTGAGTTACTCCAGCACTTTGTATCTTTTTAGTTTAGACCCGCGCTCACAAACAATTCCCGTACACTGGGAAGTCTGCAGGGGCAGAATTAGGCCATTCGGCCCATCCAGTCTACTCCACCATTCAATCATGGCTGATCGATCTTCCCCTCTCAACACAACACAGTTACCCATGGATAGGACAGGTTTGGAGGGAGATGGACCAAATGTGGGACTAGAGTAGATGGGACATGTTGGCCGGTGTGGGCATGTTGGGCCGAAGAACCTGATTCCACGACGTATCATGCTAAGACTCTGTGACAAGCCCACACACACTCGGGACAATTTTTACATTTATACCAAAGGCAATCAACCTACAAACCTGCACGTCTTTGGTGTGTGGGAGGAAACCGGAGCTCCCGGATAAAACCCACGCAGGTCACGGGGAGAACGTACAAACTCCACACAGACAGCGCCCATAGTCGGGATGGAACCCGGGTCTCTGGCGCCGCGAGGCAGCGACTCTACCGCTGCGCCACCGTGCCGCCTATCTAACTTTGTTCATAACCCTGTCAGCTTCCTCTCCTTGGCACCAATCCAATCCAGCACCACTTTGTAACATTGCTGCTTCAGCAATGGCAGCAGAGCCAGAGCCAGAGCCAAACAGGAAGCATTTTATATTATTAATAGTCTGTACTGTGAAAAACCACTGGGTTCAACCGAGGAATAAACATATCCATCCGAAGGGAGCTCTAGTGTGTGGGATAGTGTGCGGGGATCGCTGGTCGGAGCGGGCTCGGAGGCAGAAACATATCCATCCCAAGGGAGCTCTAGTGTGTGGGATAGTGTGCGGGGATCGCTGGTCGGAGCGGGCTCGGAGGCAGAAACATATCCATCCCAAGGCAGCTCTAGTGTGTGGGATAGTGTGCGGGGATCGCTGGTCGGAGCGGGCTCGGAGGCAGAAACATATCCATCCCAAGGGAGCTCTAGCGTGTGGGATAGTGTGCGGGGATCGCTGGTCGGAGCGGGCTCGGAGGCAGAAACATATCCATCCCAAGGGAGCTCTAGTGTGTGGGATAGTGTGCGGCGATCGCTGGTCGGAGCGGGCTCGGAGGCAGAAACATATCCATCCCAAGGGAGCTCTAGTCTACATCTAACCTTTATAATTGTCCCTGCCCTGCCCTGCCCTTTCTGTGCGGCACGGTGGCGCAGCGCCAGAGACCCGGGTTCGATCCTGACTACGGGCGCTGTCTGTACGGAGTTTGCACGTTCTCCCCGTGACCTGCATGGGTTTTCTCCGGGTGCTCCGGTTTCCTCCCACACTCAAAAGATGTAGTTAATTGCCCTGGGTAAAAATTGTAACTTGTCCCTAGTGTGTGGGCTAGTGCTAGTGTGCGGGGATCGCTGGTCGGAGCGGGCTCGGGGGCAGAAACATATCCATCCCAAGGGAGCTCCATTCTAGATTTAACCTTCTATTTTGTACCTGCCCGGGCCTTTTTGGTGGGCCGGAGGGCCTGTTTCCGCGCTGGATCTGCAAAGACTGATATTGATAATTAATTAAGTGAAATGCTGGGCAAGTTAACTAGATGTTGCTGATTGATTGATTTAAAGACACAGCATGGAGACAGACCCTTCAGTCCACTTTGATCATGAATCACCCGTTCACACTAGCTCCATGTTATCCAGCTTCTGCATCCACTCCCTGCACGTTGGGGGCAGTTTATAACGGCCAATTAACCTACAAACCAGTTTGCATCCACTTCCCCAATGATACATTATCTGTGATTAAAAAAAAGGCTTAATAAGATCATGGCCAATGGCTAATCTATATTCATATGCCTGCGCATTCCCCATAGGGCTTAATAACTTTGGGATAAAATAAATATTTGAGGCCCAGATTAAAATTTAACAATTGACCCAGAATCAATGGTCATTTGTTCTACATCTCCCTGAGGTTGAGCTTGTCAAAGTGTTTCTGAACATCACTGCTCAAACCCAAGCCCTTATTTTCAGATAGACACAAAATGCTGGAGTAACTCAGCGGGACAGGCAGCATCTCTGGAAGGGAAGGAATGGGTGACATTTCGGGTAGAGACCCTTCCTCCGTCACCCATTCCTTCTATCCGGGGATGCTGCCTGTCCCGCTGAGTTACTCCAGCATTTTGTGTCTATCTTCAGTGTAAACCAGCATCTGCAGTTCCTTCCTGCACCCTTATTTTCCGCTTGGGGAGTCTGCATCCTCTGGGCTTAAACATTGAATTTTCTCAATTCTGTTAACCCATGCTGCCTCCTCCCCTTCCCACCTCTCCCTCAGCCCTCGGGCCCTGGCATTCCTTCTCTCTCTATCTCTCCCCCACCCAAGTCGCACTAGCTTCTCATTTTCACACTACAAACAGCTTACAATGGCCTGTTTCCTTTATCATCGATACATTTTTGTATATCTTTCATTCATTGTTCTTTATCTCTCCACATCACCGTCTATATCTCTCGTTTCCCTGATCCCTGACCAGTCTGAAGAAGGGTCTCGACCCGAAACGTCGCCTATCTCCTTCGCTCCTTAGATGCTGCTGCACCCGCTGAGTTTCTCTAGCTTTATGTGTAACCCTTATTTTCAGGCCTAGTTCGCCTTGTCCCTGTCCCCCAAAGACCTGCAGAAATAATTTCTCTCACTATCACGTTCCTCTTCATATTTTGACAACTTTAATTAGATCAGTCCATATACATTTGATGTTCCTAGGAATACACAATCCTGGCCTGCCCAATTTCAGCTTGTAATCTATACCTTGGAGATCAGGTATAGGGAAAGGTAAATCCACAGTGTACTTCCTCTAAGGCTCCCTGCTTTGTGAGGCCTGAAGTGTTGCCAGTACTCTCACTCAGGTCTACTCTTAGCTTGTATCATGAAGGCATGCTGGCGACTTAGTTCATAGTACTGAGATACAGCACTATGGGCCGAACGGCCAGATTCAGGGACAGTTTCTTCCCAGCTGTTATCGGGCAACTGAACCATCCTATCACCAACTAGAGAGTAGTGCTGAACTACTATCTACCTCTTTGGTGACCCTCGGACTATCCTTGCATTAACCAACCTGATCTCCCGGTGGCTCAGCACTTCAACCCCCCCTCCCATTCCGAATCCGACCTTTCTGTCCTGGGCCTCCTCCTTGGCCAGAGTGAGTCCCACCGCAAATTGGAGGAGCAGCACCTCATATTTCGCTTGGGTAGTTTACACCCCAGCGGTATGAACATTGACTTCTCCAATTTCAGGTAGTCCCTGCTTTCTCCCTCCTTCCCCTCCCCTTCCATAGAAACATAGAAATTAGGTGCAGGAGTAGGCCATTCGGCCCTTCGAGCCTGCACCGCCATTCAATATGATCATGGCTGATCATCCCCCAATCAGTACCCCGTCAGGACCGTAAAGTCCCATCGACACCATCAGCCATGATCACAATTAATGGCGGTGCAGGCTCGAAGGGCCGAATGGCCTCCTCCTGCACCTATTTTCTATGTTTCTATGTTTCTATGACACGAGTCCCATCTGCCTGCGTTTGGCCCATACCGCTCCAAACCTTTTCTATCCATGTACCCGTCCAAACACATTTTATAAGTTCACGTCAGACTTAGACCATTCACACCATCGAGTCTACTCCGCCATTCAACCATGGCTGATCTGCAGAACAAAATAAGACGGACTCCCTTCAGATTTGGCTCAAGCCTGAATCACCAAAGTTGGCCGTTGACAGCAACTGAAAAACAAAAATCACTTACGTCCTGTCTGTTCTTGATTGGATGCAGTAGATTGATGCAACACTTCCCAGTATCGTAAACATATATAAATGTGTCGTTCTTTCCCCACAGTCAGATGAGCCAAGGTGCTTCACACCCCACACAGTACTCTCTGAACGGTTTCATGTAAGGAGCACGTCAGGCAGTACATGAACGCGGGCGGGTCACGGTGTAAGGCGCAGTAGTAGAGCTGCTGCCTTACAGCGCTTGCAGCGCCGGAGACCCGGGTTCCATCCCGACTACGGGCGCTGTCTGTACGGAGTTTGTACGTTCTCCCCGTGACCTGCGTGGGTTTTCTTCGAGATTTACGGTTTCCCCCCACACTCCAGGTTTGTAAGTTAATTGACTTGCTATAAGTGTAAATTGTCCCTAGTGTGTGTAGGATAGTGTTAGTGTGCAGGGATCGTTGGTCGGCACGGACTCGGTGGGCCGAAGGGCCTGTTTCCGCACCTTATCTCTAGACAAGACAGTAAGCTCCCCACACAATAATAACGGTACAATTTAAGTGATGTGATTTGGGTTGTAAATATCGGCAAGGAGTCCTCGGGGAACATTCTTTCACTGAAATGGTTTCCCCAAATGGGCAGGGAAAGTGTCTGTTGATTGCCTCCTCTTCAAGATTACAACAGTGCAGCATCAAGTCTCAGCAGGCCTCTTAATCTGGTCATAGGAATACTAGCCCATAGCTGACATAGAGTCATACGGCATGGAAACAGGCCCTTCAGCCCTTCTTGCCCATGCTGACCATCTACGCTAGTCCCATTAACCCGCGTTTTGGCCGATATCCGTTTCCTATCCAAATGTATTTTATGTTCATTTGTCAAAGGAGCAGAATTAGGCCATTCGGCCCATCAAGTCTACTCCGCCATTCAATCATGGCTGATCTATCTCTCCCTCCTAACCCCATTCTGCTGCCTTCTCCCCACAACCTCTGACGCCCGCACTAGTCAAGAATCTGTCAATTTCAGCCTTAAAAAAATACCCAATGGTTTGGCCTCTACAGTCGGCTGTGGCATCGAATTCCTCAGTTTTTCACCGTTCTCCGGCTAAAGGAATTCCTCCTCATCTTTCTAAAGGTACCTCCTCTAATTCTGAGGCTGTGCCCTCTGGTCCTGGACTCTCCCACTAGTGGAAACATCCAGTCGAGGGAAGAATGTACAAAACTCCGTACATACGGCACCTGTGGTCAGGATGGTACCCGGGTCTCCGGGGGCCATGAGGCAGCAGCTCCACCGCTGCGCCACCGTGACCATACGCCAGTCCTCCAGCCCACAAAGGGAGATATTTTAACGGTTCGATCCCGCTCCTGTGCTGAATGGACTCTTGCGTGAGATTTTTCAGTCGGTTCTGATTTCCGTCTCTCTCAGTCCATCCCTCACTTCACTTGGCTTGACTCCACTCCACCCTCTCGTTCTGACGACCGCTTTTCTCCCTCCGTCTCTGCTTTTCACTGCGATATCAACTTCCTTCTTACCCTCCCCTCCTCCACTGCCTGGCCAGTATTCCCAACAGACTAACAGACAAAAAATAATTTAAAACCCTGAGCTGAAGGGGAGATTGGGCCGTTCACTCCAGGAAGCTTTGGCTTCGTTGGGTTTAATGGTTTAAGAATCGATAACCAAGACTTTCTCCAAGTCTGGCATCTAAACACAAAATGAGAAATACGTGGACCTATTGTCAACATGACAGCTATTGGCCATAAGTTCATAAGTCGTAGGAGCAGATATAGGCCATTCGGCCCATCGAGTCTGCTCCACCATTGAATCATGGCTGATCTATCTTTTCTCTCAACCCCATTCTCCTGCCTTCTGCCCGGAACCCCTGACACTCGTACTAATCAAGAATCTATCTATCTCTGCATTAAAAATATCCACGGACTTGGCCTTCACAGCCTTCTGTGGCAAATAATTCCTCAGATTCACCGCCCTCCAGCTAAAGAAATTCCTCCTCATCTTTCTAAAAGTACGTCCTTTTATTCTGAGGCTGTCCCCTCTGGTCCTAGACTCTCCCACTAATGGAAACATTCTCTCCACATGCACTCTATCCAGGCCTCTCACTATTTGATAGGGCTCTTACAGATGGCGGAGTCAGGGGATATGGGGAGAAGGCAGGAACGGGGCACTGATTGTGGATGATCAGCCGTGATCACATTGAATGGTGGTGCTGGCTCGAAGGGCCGAATGGCCTACTCCTGCACCTATTGTCTATTCTACGTCCCTGCCAACCCTAACGACATCAAACATCAACAACGTTACACGTGGCGATTAATGGCTAGTCGACTCCCATCCTTCAAGGCCGTTTCTCAACATGGTTGCGTCTTTCACAAACGTTTGTGGTTATTTATCCTTTGGTTGCCAACAATTCCCGTCTATATTGAGGGAGAGAGGATGAACTCTCCTCAGAGAGAGGATGTCTGAAGAAAGGTCTCGCCCCAAAAAAGTCACCCGTTGGATCTGAAGAAAGGTGTCGCCCCGAAACGTCACCTATTCCTTCTCTCCAGAGATGCTGCCTGTCCCACTGAGTTACGCCAGCATTTTGGACCTACCCCATATATATTGAACTCAATTTAACAGGGAAACTTAGGCCTGTTCAAGGGCCCTGCGTTTTTAACATATGCCTAGGACTATGTGCATAAGGGACCTATTTTGTTCAGTAATTTGGCTGTAACGCCAGACTGGGAAATTCCTCCTCATCTCCTTCAGGTACCATGTCATTGTGAGGTTTAAGAAGGAACTGCAGATATTGGACAATCGATGGTAGACATAACTGCTGGAGAAACTCAGCGGGTGAGGCAGCATCTATGGAGCGAAGGAAATAGGCAAATTTTTGGGTCGAGACCCTTCTTCAGACATTGAGAGGAATCAGAATAAAAGACGTTCCTTTAGGAAGGAGATGAGGAGGAATTTCTTTAGTCAGAGAGTGGCGAATCAGTGGAATTCATTGCCACAGAAGGCTGTGGAGGCCACGTCACTGGATACTTTTAAGTAATAGATAGATACGGTTCTGATTAGTACGTGTTTCAGGGGTTATGTGGTTGAAGGCAGGATAATTGGGTCGAGAGAGAGAGAGAGAGATAGATAGATCAGCCATGATTGAATGCTGGAGTAGACTTGATGGGCCGAATGGCCTAATTCTGCTCCTATCACTTGTGAGCTTAGGGAGGGGGGGGGGGGAGAGGAAATGGAGGCTTACCTTAGTGTAAACTCCCCAGGACAATTCTGTCTCTGTTACCATAACAACAATCCCAAACATCCCAAATATCAGCGCGTAATCGCTGAGCCTCTTCCTCTTCTCAAACAGGGCTCGTCGGTGGCCCAGCTTGTGCCCGATGTTCGGGGACTTCTTGGGCAACGCTCTGCCCTCATTCACCAAGCTGTCATTGGAGATGTGGTTCTGGTCGGGTTTGGAGACCACCACCTCCAGGCCGGAGTTGGTGTGCAGGGGCTGAGTCTCAGAGTCCAGGTCATGGAGGTTTCTGTGCGAGGTGCCGAGACTGCTCAGGGGTCTGACCACCCCTCCGTTATACTTGCAGCTGGTCATGGCTATCTCGGTGAAAGGGTTGCTCTCGCTGAAGCTGTTTTTGGATCCAGCATGGTGCAGCCGTTGCAGGTCACTAGTGTTCACCTGCGGACAGAGCAAAGATAAAAAGGTTTGAGGCTCAACATAGCATCATACGTTCTAGGAGCAGAATTAGGCCATTCGGCCCATCAAGTCTACTCCGCCATTCGACCATGGCTGAGCTATCTTTCTCTCTCCATAACCACTTATTCCAGCGCTTTGTGTCTTTCAGGAAGTGACACACCGATAGAGCCGCTGCCTCACAGCGCCAGGGACCCGGGTTCAATCCTGACCACGGGTGCTGTCTGTACGGAGTTTGTACGTTCTCCCCGTGACCTGCGTGGGATTTGCTCGGGTGCTCCAGTTTTCTCACACGCTCCAAAGACGTGCACATTTGTAGGCTAAATGGCTAGGTATAATTGTACATTGTCCCTAGTGCATGTTGGATAGTGTTAGTATTAGCACTCGATGGGCTGAAGGGCCTGTTTCCACACTGTATCTCGAAACTAAACTAAAGGCTACTCTGCTATTCAATTGTTGTTGATCTATCTTTCAACTCCATTCCCCTGCCTTCTCCCCATAACCCCTGACACCCGTACTAATCAAGAATCTATCAAACTGCTCCTTAAAGATATCTATTGTCTTGGCCGCCACAGCCATCCGTGGCAATGAATTCCATAAATTAACCACGCTCTGAATAAAGAAATTCCTCCTCATCTCATTTCCAAAAGAATGTCCTTTAATTCTGAGTCCTAGACTCTCCCACCAGTGGAAACATCCTCTCCACATCCACTCTATCCACTTTCACTATTCTGTACGTTTCAACGAGATCCCCCCCTTATCCCTGTAAGCTTCAGTGAGTACAGGCCCAGGGCTGTCATACGCTCATCATTTAGCAAATAGACAATAGACAATAGGTGCAGGAGTAGACCATTCGGCCCTTCGAGCCAGCACCACCATTCAATGTGATCATGGCTGATCATCCCCAATCAGTACCCCGTTCCTGCCCTCTCCCCATATCTCCTGACTCCGCTATCTTTAAGAGCCCTATCTAGCTCTCTCTTGAAAGTATCCAGAGAACTGGCCTCCACCGCCCTCTGAGGCAGAGAATTCCAAAGACTCACCACTCTCTGTGAGAAAAAGTGTTTCCTGGTCTCCGTTCTAAATGGCTTACCCTTTATTCTTAAACTGTGGCCCCTGGTTCTAGACTCCCCCAACATCGGGAACATGTTTCCAAACCCTTAATAATCTTATATTTCAATAAGATACCCTTTCATCCTTCTAAACTCCAGAGTATACAAGCTTAATTCTCTCAGCATTTGACAGTCCCGCCATCCCTGGAATTAACCTTGTAAACCTACGCTGCACTCCCTCAATAGCAAGAATGTCCTTCCTCAAATTAGCGGACCAAAACTGCAGACAATACTCTAGGTGTGGTCTCACTAGGGCCCTGTACTCAACTGCTCTTGTTATACGGCCAACATGCCATTTGCTTTATTCACTACCTGCTGTATCTGCATGCTTACTTTCATTGACTGATGAACAAGGACCGCCAGATGCCGTTATACTGCCCCTTTTCCCAACTTGACACCATTTAGATAGTAATCTGCCTTCCTGTTGTTGTTACCAAAGTGGATAACCTCACATTTATCCACATTAAACTGCATCTGCCATGCATCTGCCCACTCCCCCAACCTGTCCAAGTCACCCTGCATCCTCATAGCATCCTCCTCACAGTTCACACTGCCACCCAGCTTTGTGTCATCTGCAGATTTGCTAATGTTACTTTGTACTCCTTCATCCAAATCATTGATGTATATTGTAAATAGCTGTGGTCCCAGCATTTGTTAACCTAATCATCCGCGGAACCATTCTTACAAACATGTGTGGAAACGCCAAATCCCTCGCAAGTCCCTTTAATTGTTGGTCGAATGTTGTTCCAAAGAAGGACTCAAAGTGCTGGAGTAACTCAGCTGGTCAGGCAGCGTCTCTGGAGAAAAGGAATGGGTGACATTTCGGGTCGGAGGCCAAAACGTCACATCAGTTTCCTCCAGAGATGCTGCGTGACCCGCTGAGTTACAGTTTGTGTCTATCTTTGGTGTAAACCAGCGAAAGAGACTACAAAAAGTTGTGACCACTGCCCAGTCCATCACCGGCTTTGATCTCCCCACCGTCAAAGGCATCTATCGTAGTCGCTGCCTCAAAAAGGCGGTCAAAATCGTCAAGGACCACCCTGGCCACACACTTATCTCACCACTATCATCGGGAAGAAGGTACAGGAGCCTGAAAACTGTAACGTCCCGGTTCAGGAACAGCTTCTTCCCCACAGCCATCAGGCTATTAAACATGACAAATACGCTCTGAGCTCTGAATTATACAAGGCATTGGTGAGACCAATTCTGGAGTATGGTGTACAATTTTGGTTGCCTAATTATAGGAAGGATGTCAACAAAATAGAGAGGGTACAGAGGAGATTTACTAGAATGTTGCCTGGGTTCCAGCAACTAAGTTACAGAGAAAGGTTGAACAAGTTAGGTCTTTATTCTTTGGAGCGCAGAAGGTTAAGGGGGACTTGATTGAGGTCTCTAAAATGATGAAAGGGATAGACAGAGTTGACGTGGATAAGGTTTTCCCATTGAGGGTAGGGAAGATTCAAACAAGAGGGCATGACATGAGAATTAAGGGACAGAAGTTTAGGGGTAACATGAGGGGGAACTTCTTTACTCAGAGAGTGGTGGCTGTGTGGAATGAGCTTCCAGCAGAAGTGGTGGAGGCAGGATCGATTTTAACATTTAAAAGTAAAGTGGATAGGTATATGGACGGGAAGGGAATGGAGGGGTATGGTCTGAGTGCAGGTAGATGGGACTAGGGGAAAATAAATGGTCGGCACGGACTGGAAGGGCCGAGAGGGCCTGTTTCCGTGCTGTAATTGTTATATGGTTATATGGTAGATGGTTAACTGCAAAATACTACATTATTATTTGTTATTTCCACTATATTTGTTATTTATTGAACTTTTTCTTTTTTTTTCCCGTTATGTGCAACGTTTACATATTCACATATTCTGTTGTGTTGCAGCAAGTTAGAATTTCATTGTCCCGTACGGGACATAAGTAAGTAAGTAAAGGGCCTGTCCCATCAGCATGCGACTCCATGCGGTGAGTGCGACCTAACGTGGTCGCTTGAACCGTCCGGCCTCGCGGGGCCGGTCCCACTTCAATCGCCGGAGCCGTATGGAATTGTGCGGAGTTTGGTCCCGACATCGCGCGGGGCTCCGAAAAACCGACCGTGTTCAAAAATTCCGCATGGCAACAGCCTGTCGGCCCACAACCGCCGCGACGCATTTACGCATTTACGTCGTGCCGCCGTAACCCTCTGTGTGTGTGTCTCTGTGGCCCTCTCTCTGTGTGCCTCTGTGTTTCTCTCTGTGTGTCCCTCTCTGTCCTTGCGAACTTACCGTGGATTTCGCTCCAACTTTGCACCACGCCGCTCACCCGACCTCTGCGCGGCCCCCGCTGCCGGTTTGGTCGCGCTTGCCGCATGCAGGTGCATGCTGGTGGGACAGGCCCTGTACGGGGATCACCCGACCTCCACGCGGCCCCCCCTTCCAGTTTGGTCGCGCTCACCGCATAGAGTCGCATGCTGGTGGGACCGGCCCTTAAGTGTATTGGCCAAGTATTCACATACAAGAAATTTGCCTTGTTGCTCCACCCACAAGTAACAACATGACATACAGTGACAGTTACGACAATAAAACACTCTTGACATCTTTGTGTGTCTTCACTGAGTGGCTGGCTCCCACTATTGCTGGGCACATGCTCACATCTCTGGATCACAGGTAACAGACACTGATATCGGAGGCACTGTGGCTGTCCATTGGATCAGTATCTGTCGAGAGAGAGCTATCTAAACCCAGGAGGGACAAATGTCAACAGAGATGGCACTTGTATCCCCGCTGTGTTGAGGTCCACAGGCACTGTGAACCACAGCAACCAGGTGTGAAATAACAACTCAATCAGGCAGCTGCCAATACAAACACATTAGTGTCCCAAGGAAACCCTTTAACTCACAATGTGCAGGAAGGAACTACCCAATGTGTGGGTGGAGTTGCTGCCTCGCGGCGCCAGGGACCCGGGTTCCATCCTGACTACGGGTGCCGTCTGTACGGAGTTTGTACGTTCTCCCCGTGGCCTGCGTGGGTTTTCTCCGGGTGCTCCGGTTTCCTCCCACACTCAAAGACGTGCTGATTTGCAGGGTAGTTGGCTTTGGTACAATTGTAAATTGTCCCCCAGTGTGTCGCCCATTCCTTCTCTCCAGAGACGCTGACTGACCGGCTGAGTTACTCCAGCACTTTTGAGTCCATCTTTGGAACAACATTCGACCAACGATGGGCTTGCGAGAGATTTGGCTTTTCCACACAAGTTTACGAGCCTACAAAAACCTGGTGTGCGGGAGGAAACCGGAGCACCCGGCGAAAACCCACGCGGTCACAGGGACAACGTACAAACTACGTACAGACAGCACCCGGGGTCAGGATCGAACCTGGGCCTCTGGCACTGTGAGGCAGCAACTCCAAGTAAAGCTGGGAAGATGAATGGTGTGAGAATGCACCGCGCTTCTCATTTGCGTTGGTGACTTCTTGTGTGGGACTTAATAGATGAGGCCAACCCTAACATTTGCTTCTAGATGGGTGACATCATATGATGAGCGTTTGTCAGCACCGGAAGGTACAGAATAGTGAAAGGCCTGGATAGAGTGGATGTGGAGAGGATGTTTCCACTGGTGGGAGAGTCTAGGACTAGAGGTCACAGCCTCGGAATAAAAGGATGTTCTTTTAGGAAGGAGGTGAGGAGGCATTTCTTTATAGTCAGAGGGTGGTGAATCTGTGGAATTCTTTGCCACAGACGGCAGTGGAAGCTGTCAGTGGATATATTTAAGGCAGAGATAGATAGATTCTTTGTTAAAGAAGAAACTGCAGATGCTGGAGAATCGAGGGTTACACAAAAAGCTGGAGAAACTCAGCGGGTGCAGCAGCATCTAAGGAGCGAAGGAGATAGGCGACGTTTCGGGTCGAGATCCTTCTTCAGACCCGATTCTGATTCTTGATTGGTACGGTTGTCAGAAGTAATGGGGAGAGGGCAGGAAAAATGTGGTTAGGAGGGAGAGATAGATTGAATGGCGGAGTAGACTTGATGGGCCGAATGCCTAATTCTGCTCCTAACGCTTATGATGTTATGGTTTCGGCAAGGGCAACTCCTGCAACCGAGAAGCTCGGCAGGGATGAACCAGAGGGGGTGCAGGCCATCTTATGCAGGAGGTGCGTCCCACTGTTTCAAATGGATAGGGAATGGGTTTCCAGTGGCCGAGACTGACATGGTGCATTGTGTGGCTAATTACAACTCACAAACCGATCGTCACAAACACAGATGTCTGCAACGTGTCGACCAACGACGTTTCAGCGCCTCTGCCGCATGTCAAAAAATAATTATTGGAGATCTGAAAAACGCTTCGAGCATTGAAGCTAATTATAGTTCAGGGGATTGAAATCCACGGATATCAAACCCAAAATTATACAGCATTTGCTCTGAAGTCTGGAAAATATGGAGGTAAAATGTCAAACACAAGCCTGCTGCTTTGTCATGAGCGAACCCATTGCAATTTGTACCAGCGATCACTCTCTCTGTCTACACATTACTCCCGCGCACTATATTTATTTTGTGTAGAGTGGACACTTGGGCGATGTGATCCGTGGTCAGGGAACAGAAACATAGCAGTTAGTGGCACGTAGCCACAAGGAACTGCAGCCGCTGGTTTACACAAAAGGACACAAAGTACTGGAGTATCTCTGTGCAACGAGCTGCTGGAGGAGGTAGTTGAGGCAGGGACCATCGCAGCGTTTAAGAAACATTTAGACAGGCACATGGATAGGGCAGGGATATGGGCCCAACAAAGGCAATAGTCAATAGACAATAGACAATAGGTGCAGGAGTAGGCCATTCGGCCCTTCAAGCCAGCACCGCTATTCAATGTGATCATGGCTGATCATCCACAATCAGTACCCCGTTCCTGCCTTCTCCCCCTACCCTGACTCCGCTATCTTTAAGTCCTATCTAGCTCTCTCTTGAAAGTATCCAGAGAACCGGCCTCCACCACTCTCTGAGGCAGAGAATTCCACAGACTCACCACTCTCTGTGAGAAAAAGTGTTTCCTCATCTCCGTTCTAAATGGCTTACTCCTTATTCTTAAACTGTGGCCCCTGGTTCTGGACTC